>OY482670.1:74055058-74727558 GCA_960531455.1 Urophora cardui | reverse complement strand
AATAATAATAATAATAATAATAATAATAATAATAATAATAATAATAATAATAATAATAATAATAATAATAATAATAATAATAATAATAATAATAATAATAATAATAATAATAATAATAATAATAATAATAATAATAATAATAATAATAATAATAATAATAATAATAATAATAATAATAATAATAATAATAATAATAATAATAATAATAATAATAATAATAATAATAATAATAATAATAATAATAATAATAATAATAATAATAATAATAATAATAATAATAATAATAATAATAATAATAATAATAATAATAATAATAATAATAATAATAATAATAATAATAATAATAATAATAATAATAATAATAATAATAATAATAATAATAATAATAATAATAATAATAATAATAATAATAATAATAATAATAATAATAATAATAATAATAATAATAATAATAATAATAATAATAATAATAATAATAATAATAATAATAATAATAATAATAATAATAATAATAATAATAATAATAATAATAATAATAATAATAATAATAATAATAATAATAATAATAATAATAATAATAATAATAATAATAATAATAATAATAATAATAATAATAATAATAATAATAATAATAATAATAATAATAATAATAATAATAATAATAATAATATAATAATAATAATAATAATAATAATAATAATAATAATAATAATAATAATAATAATAATAATAATAATAATAATAATAAAATAATAATAATAATAATAATAATAATAAATAATAATAATAATAATAATAATAATAATAATAATAATAATAATAATAATAATAATAATAATAATAATAATAATAATAATAATAATAATAATAATAATAATAATAATAATAATAATAATAATAATAATATAATAATAATAATAATAATAATAATAATAATAATAATAATAATAATAATAATAATAATCATAATAATAATAATAATAATAATAATAATAATAATAATAATCATAATAATAATCATAATAATAATAATAATAATAATAATAATAATAATAATAATAATAATAATAATAATAATAATAATAATAATAATAATAATAATAATAATAATAATAATAATAATAATAATAATAATAATAATAATAATAATAATCATAATAATAATAATAATAATAATAATAATAATAATAATAATAATAATAATAATAATAATAATAATAATAATAATAATAATAATAATAATAATAATAATAATAAATAATAATAATAATAATAATAATAATAATAATAATAATAATAATAATAATAATAATAATAATAATAATAATAATAATAATAATAATAATAATAATAATAATAATAATAATAATAATAATAATAATAATAATAATAATAATAATAATAATAATAATAATAATAATAATAATAATAATAATAATAATAATAATAATAATAATAATAATAATAATAATAATAATAATAATAATAATAATAATAATAATAATAATAATAATAATAATAATAATAATAATAATAATAATAATAATAATAATAATAATAATAATAATAATAATAATAATAATAATAATAATAATAATAATAATAATAATAATAATAATAATAATAATAATAATAATAATAATAATAATAATAATAATAATAATAATAATAATAATAATAATAATAATAATAATAATAATAATAATAATAATAATAATAATAATAATAATAATAATAATAATAATAATAATAATAATAATAATAATAATAATAATAATAATAATAATAATAATAATAATAATAATAATAATATAATAATAATAATAATAATAATAATAATAATAATAATAATAATAATAATAATAATAATAATAATAATAATAATAATAATAATAATAATAATAATAATAATAATAATAATAATAATAATAATAATAATAATAATAATAATAATAATAATAATAATAATAATAATAATAATAATAATAATAATAATAATGATAATAATTATAACAAAAAATGTTAGACATGTTCGTAACGGTTATGTGAGAGAGAGTATTTCTGTATATTTAATTTATGTATGCAATTTGGTTAGGGCTAGGTTAGAGTACAGAGGCCCATTGTGATACCACAAGAAGAAAAACAGATTACTGCTCCTTTTTGAACCAGTTTGAAAACTTAATCAATTTCACCAGGTCCTTTATGTCGACGTCCGCGGCCCCACATAGGACATCCAGCTGTTACGAGCCGGGCAATGGCAAATGGGGGTGTTCGTTTGTCTCCCAGTCTTTCCCAATGAGGCAGTGTCCTGTGATCCCAATGCGGCCAGGTTTGTCTTGATGTTCGAAATGTGATACGTTCAGTGATGTGATACGTAGGGAAAATTCCCTACATGTAGGGATTTTAGTCGGAAAATAGTGACCGTAGGGAAAGAAGGACAGATTTTTATAAAATAGCTAAATGTAGGGATTTTTTGGCCAAGTGAAATCAAAATTTCTTTTCAACTTTTTTTTCGCTTCAACACTGACGGTCGATCTGACTAATGAAAATGCTGCGAAGACGAGTTAAATCGCGAACCCTGCAATGATGTATTTGGAGAGAGAATACCGTATAGTAAAGACAAGCCTTAAAACCTTTTATTGAACTATCGAATAACACAATACTTTTAATCAGGACATCGGAGCAAAAGATTTTTTTTTGCTCTGGCTACGCTCTTAGCACCCAATTTTTTTTGGTCTGAGCTCTGCTGTTGCTTACATTTTTTTGTTGTGGTGATCAGGGATGCCGTTTGCTTGCTTTTCTTACTAAATAGGGTATGTTCGGAAACGCAGGATGAAAAGCAACATCGGCAGTAATTTTTTTTTTATGATTGTGATGAACGACACTTCATGCAAAATTTACGTTTATGAACGCTCTGCTTGTACTACAAAATCAGGTTGCGCTTCAAACTGAGTTTCTGAACAAAGCCATTGTATAGGAAGTAAGTATGTATATTAGGGTGGGTCAATTTTCTAAGCCATAGTGTTCCTAGCAAATTCGGATTCTACATTAAATTCTATGAAAAAAAGTCTTCTAGAGCATACCTCTAAAATCAATTTCGAGCTTGCCCATTTTCGATTGAAGTTTATGTAGAATTGATTTAAGTATGGCAACCAATACTCTCTCCAATTCAACCAGTAGTTTTAACTTTATTGCTTTACTTTCTATTTCATTTTGTTCGTCATTTTAAACACTTTTAATAATGTATATAAAGTTTGATTTCGCTGTTGTGGTTTTGTTGAAAAAAATGCATATTTCTAAACAACTTCCACTCATTTAAACGCAAAATGAAAATATCCAAATTCCACAATTTTTGACTACGAACAATAAAGCAACACTTTTCTAATGTAGAATCTTCTCCTGATTCCGAATATTACATCCAATTGCTTGTGACAGGTCTCGTTTCCGAGATATCCTCGCCTAAAGATGAATAAGATGCAAAAATTGCTGTTTATGCACTAGCTTTAATGTAGTGTAGAATCAAAATTTTTCCATCAATTAAAAATCTAAGAATATCATCTTAAAGTATAAATTTTAGTATTTTAAGTGCCATCGAGTTTTCTAAAATATGTTGTTCCTCCAGCGAGATATCGCACTTTTTAACCATGCATGTTTATCCATATATTTCCTTGTGAAGCAAACATTTTTCTAAGGTACATCTGTATGTAAATCATAAATTGGTATATAAATTCGTTTTTGTTTATTAACACGCTTTTACTAGCTTCACCTGTATGTATGTATGTATGTATGTATGTAACTTCATCCCATCCTAAAAGTTACAACGTTTAACTAACTAAATTATTATATTTTTCAAACATTCACTTTTATTGTGTTCTCGAGGATATTATTTGTATTCTCCTCCGGATTCGAAACATGACATCAACATTAAATTCAGCCCAGCGACATCATATAGTGAGACATTCAACATTATATTCCATGCTTCATTGAGGCTTTTAAGTTACCTTTCTTCAAAATAGCCTCTATGAATTGAATTTCAATTCACTCACGTATGCAAGCCAATAAGTAACAAGCTTTCTGTTTTGTTGTTGTTGTATTTGCAAATGCAATGAAAACAACCGCATGTACATACATACGTATGCAAAGGAGGAACTGGTTTTGTGCTTTTGTTCAAATTCTATTTATAGCACTGTTTCCGAAATTGGTAATTACCAAAATAGGTTATTTTTTCGTTGTTGGGGTCTTGGTAACTTTCACATGTGTTTGGCTATTTTTATTTTCAAGAAATTGCTTACTATTTTTAAACGGTTTTATTTAGCTCACCCCGTTTGTTTTATTATTTATTATTTATTCTTTATTCTTGGGTCAAATTTAGTAATTCAAATTTCACCCTCTTCCTGTCAACCGATTAATCTGAAATTTTGCACGCATGTATAACCCCGATGACAATGCAATATGATGAAAAAAAATTCCGATAGGTGGCGCGTGGGTCGCTATATTTACAAAAATCGCATTTATGGTCCTATTTGGCTGAAATTCGGAACATATATTACTACCTTGAAAAGAAATATTTTCTAAAAAAAAAATTCCGCTAGGTGGCGCGTGGGTCGCTATATTTACAAAAACCGCATTTATGGTCCGATTTGGCTGAAATTCGGAACATGTATTACTACCTTGAAAAGAAATATTTTCTTAAAAAAAAAATTCCGCTAGGTGGCGCGTGGGTCGCTATATTTACAAAAATCGCATTTATGGTCCGATTTGGCTGAAATTCGGAACATGTATTACTACCTTAAAAAGAAATATTTTCTTAAAAAAAAATTCCGCTAGGTGGCGCGTGGGTCGCTATATTTACAAAAATCGCATTTATGGTCCGATTTGGCTGAAATTCGGAACATGTATTACTACCTTGAAAAGAAATATTTTCTTAAAAAAAAAATTACGCTAGGTGGCGCGTGGGTCGCTATATTTACAAAAATCGCATTTATGGTCCGATTTGGCTGAAATTCGGAACATGTATTACTACCTTGAAAGGAAATATTTTCCTAAAAAAACTTCCGATAGGTGGCGCGTGGGTCGCTATAGAGGCGTTGGACTGCAATAAACTAACGGGCAAGAAACCTTGCAATAATGAAGTACTAAATGAATTAAACAGAATGCGAAATAAAAACTAAAAACTAGAAAATAAAAATAGGTAAAAAAACTTTTTAAGTTAAACGGTTTTATGTTATACATACATTGCAATGTTTAAGATAAATGTACTAAAAACCAAAAAAATAATAAAATAGATACAGTCGTGGGAATTATAAACATTTGCATAGACTAGACTAAAATAAAACCGGGGGGCACGTCAATTGTCTACAAATTATCGACTTAATGTGCGATAGAAGAATCGTTTAATTCGTCGTTAAGCAGTTGGCCCGCAGACGGTGAGGAAAATACTTACTATTTTCTTGCTCATGGAAATTCCAATAGTTATACACTCCATGTTAATAAAAGAGATGTTTCAACTAGTTTATCGTTGGACATTCACACGAGGAATCGTTTCACTGCTCGTAGTTTGTCTTTAATCGACAAAACATATGATAAAAGTACTACTCGCTCACCACTATGAAACCCTAAAACTCGCTTATAATCGAGCTTGCTAGCTTTTTTCCACATTCTAGCCCTACTTATCACACGTCCATCGTTGTCGGCTGAACAACTGCCTAATTATAGTGTAACATTACAAAACAAATATTTTAATCAACGATTGTAGACAATTGACGTGCCCCACGGTTTTATTTTAGTCTAGTCTATGCAAATGTTTATAATTCCCACGACTGTATCTATTTTATTATTTTTTGGTTTTTAGTACATTTATCTTAAACATTGCAATGTATGTATAACATAAAACCGTTTAACTTAAAAAGTTTTTTTACCTATTTTTATTGGTATACAAGAAAATATGGAAGTGATTATAGGACAATGAAAATATTTTGGAGCACTGACTGTTCATTGTGAATATGCACAGGCAAATAAAGAAGAGCATATCTCCGATTAAAAACTGAAATAGTTATGGTTCGATACACATAGTACATATTGGTATTTGATATTTTTCGTTTAGGCTTCATTTTTGAGCTCTTATGACCAATGGTTTTTTTATAGGGAAAAAATTTATGTGAAAAATTAATATTTTTGGTAGAAGTTAATATTAATATATTGCCGAGGTGCTGAGTGGCAGGGTTTGTTAAGCGCCGAGATCTAAAACTGCTCAGCTACAGAAATATGAAATCATCAGCTGAGTACAACATACATATATAACTAAAGATAGGATAGAATTTTTTCGTGTTTAGAGAGGATAAAATCTTTTTCCTTATGAAAAAAAACTGCTCAGCTACAGAAATATGAAATCATCAGCTGAGTACGACATACATATATAACTAAAGGTAGGATAGAATTTTTACGTGTTTAGAGAGGATAAAATCTGTTTCCTTATGAGAAAAAGCGAATCCGAAATATCAAATAAGCTAGAATGAGAATTAAAACTTTTACACAAAGAAAGGAAGGGTTCGTTTAATTCGAAGTTAGTTTTACAAAGCTTTAAAAAGATAGGTTTATAATGTCTTGTTGTGCGAGAAGGGACGTTAAGTTTGATTTCAGATAGCAAAAAAGGGCATAGAATTGAACCATTCAAAAGTTTAACAATGAAAATTACCCCTAACATCTCTCTGCAGCTCGCAAGGGTCGGCAGATTTATAAGCTTTAAACGACTAGTATATGGGGGAAGGTTGTAGCGAGAATCCCACTGAAAATGTCTCAAAGCAAAAAGCAAAAATTGTTTCTGTATTGACTCTAATCGGTCTGAATGGACTTGATAATTTGAGTTTCAAGCTATTGAACCGTATTCTAAGATAGGTCTGACCAAAGTTGTGAAGAGCGTTTTTGTTATATAAGGGTCACTGAATTCTTTTGACCATCTTTTCACAAAAGCTAAGACACCTCTTGCCCTATTGGCTGTGGTATTGATATGAACATTAAAATTAAGTTTTCCATCCATGGTTACTCCCAGATCGACAAAATCATTTACTTGCTCTAGATTGGAACCATAAATTTTGTAAAAATCTGGTTGTACGGTTCTCCTAGAAAAACACATATATTTACATTTACCAAGATTTAGTGGCATGCAATTTTTATCACACTAATACACTAAAGAATTCAAGTCTTCTTGAAGCATAGATCTGTCATCAGCCGACGATATTGATTTAAAAAGTTTTACACCGTCAGCATATAATAATATATTAGAATGCTTGATAGTGGCTGAAATATCGTTTATAAAAAGCAAAAACAAAATCGGTCCAAGGTGGCTGTCTTGTGGAACTCCAGAAGAGACACTAATGGAAGAGGAGTGAGTGTTTTTGAAAACTACTCTTTGAGTTCGGTTTAAGAGATATGAAGAAGTCCATTGTAGAAGGCCTGGTTGAAAGCCAAGTGAATCCAGTTTATGAATAAGCAAGGAATGATTAACCTTATCAAAGGCTTTACTAATGTCTGTGTAAATCACATCAGTGGATGCATTACGAGTAAATCCACTAGAAATGCGAGTGGTGAACTCCAACAGATTTGTGATAGTAGACTTCCCTTTACAGAAGCCATGCTGTGAATCTACAATCAGTGAGGAGACTGAATGTGCAAGCGAGTTAGTTATTATTGCTTCGAATATTTTTGGAATAGCTGAAATCTTTGCTATACCACGGTAGTTGTCTATGCGAGATCTACTCCCACTTTTAGAAAGAGGGATAATGAATGATTCTTTCCATACCCTCGGAAAAATGCCTTGTTTCAAAGAATTATTGAATAGTGAAGTTAATGGCTTGAATAAATTATTAGCACACTTTTTTAAGAAGCATGACGGAATCATATCCGGACCAACACTTTTAGTGTTAGTAAAGAGAATAAGACATCATCCGAAGATATAGTTGGCATATAAATTGATGTATTAGGAGATAATTGATACGGATAATTGAGAAATGAAAAATTACTATTAGAAGAATAATTAGACTTGAAAAACAGAGCAAAAAGGTCAGCAATCTCTTGATAATTACTTGTAGAACAATCTTGATATCGCATAGCGGCAGGAAAACCCTTTACTTTCCTCTTGGAATTTACGAAACCATAAAAAGATTTAGGGTTACGAACAAAATTAAATTTCATTTTACAAATGTAGGCATTGTAACAGTTTTTATTTAGTATAAAGAACTGGTTTCTAAGAACTGCATATTTTAAGTAATGAATTTGTAGACCAGATTGCAAATGTTTATAATTCCCACGACTGTATCTATTTTATTATTTTTTGGTTTTTAGTACATTTATCTTAAACATTGCAATGTATGTATAACATAAAACCGTTTAACTTAAAAAGTTTTTTTACCTATTTTTATTGGTATACAAGAAAATATGGAAGTGATTATAGGACAATGAAAATATTTTGGAGCACTGACTGTTCATTGTGAATATGCACAGGCAAATAAAGAAGAGCATATCTCCGATTAAAAACTGAAATAGTTATGGTTCGATACACATAGTACATATTGGTATTTGATATTTTTCGTTTAGGCTTCATTTTTGAGCTCTTATGACCAATGGTTTTTTTATAGGGAAAAAATTTATGTGAAAAATTAATATTTTTGGTAGAAGTTAATATTAATATATTGCCGAGGTGCTGAGTGGCAGGGTTTGTTAAGCGCCGAGATCTAAAACTGCTCAGCTACAGAAATATGAAATCATCAGCTGAGTACAACATACATATATAACTAAAGATAGGATAGAATTTTTTCGTGTTTAGAGAGGATAAAATCTTTTTCCTTATGAAAAAAAACTGCTCAGCTACAGAAATATGAAATCATCAGCTGAGTACGACATACATATATAACTAAAGGTAGGATAGAATTTTTACGTGTTTAGAGAGGATAAAATCTGTTTCCTTATGAGAAAAAGCGAATCCGAAATATCAAATAAGCTAGAATGAGAATTAAAACTTTTACACAAAGAAAGGAAGGGTTCGTTTAATTCGGAGTTAGTTTTACAAAGCTTTAAAAAGATAGGTTTATAATGTCTTGTTGTGCGAGAAGGGACGTTAAGTTTGATTTCAGATAGCAAAAAAGGGCATAGAATTGAACCATTCAAAAGTTTAACAATGAAAATTACCCCTAACATCTCTCTGCAGCTCGCAAGGGTCGGCAGATTTATAAGCTTTAAACGACTAGTATATGGGGGAAGGTTGTAGCGAGAATCCCACTGAAAATGTCTCAAAGCAAAAAGCAAAAATTGTTTCTGTATTGACTCTAATCGGTCTGAATGGACTTGATAATTTGAGTTTCAAACTATTGAACCGTATTCTAAGATAGGTCTGACCAAAGTTGTGAAGAGCGTTTTTGTTATATAAGGGTCACTGAATTCTTTTGACCATCTTTTCACAAAAGCTAAGACACCTCTTGCCCTATTGGCTGTGGTATTGATATGAACATTAAAATTAAGTTTTCCATCCATGGTTACTCCCAGATCGACAAAATCATTTACTTGCTCTAGATTGGAACCATAAATTTTGTAAAAATCTGGTTGTACGGTTCTCCTAGAAAAACACATATATTTACATTTACCAAGATTTAGTGGCATGCAATTTTTATCACACTAATACACTAAAGAATTCAAGTCTTCTTGAAGCATAGATCTGTCATCAGCCGACGATATTGATTTAAAAAGTTTTACACCGTCAGCATATAATAATATATTAGAATGCTTGATAGTGGCTGAAATATCGTTTATAAAAAGCAAAAACAAAATCGGGCCAAGGTGGCTGTCTTGTGGAACTCCAGAAGAGACACTAATGGAAGAGGAGTGAGTGTTTTTGAAAACTACTCTTTGAGTTCGGTTTAAGAGATATGAAGAAGTCCATTGTAGAAGGCCTGGTTGAAAGCCAAGTGAATCCAGTTTATGAATAAGCAAGGAATGATTAACCTTATCAAAGGCTTTACTAAAGTCCGTGTAAATCACATCAGTGGATGCATTACGAGTAAATCCACTAGAAATGCGAGTGGTGAACTCCAACAGATTTGTGATAGTAGACTTCCCTTTACAGAAGCCATGCTGTGAATCTACAATCAGTGAGGAGACTGAATGTGCAAGCGAGTTAGTTATTATTGCTTCGAATATTTTTGGAATAGCTGAAATCTTTGCTATACCACGGTAGTTGTCTATGCGAGATCTACTCCCACTTTTAGAAAGAGGGATAATGAATGATTCTTTCCATACCCTCGGAAAAATGCCTTGTTTCAAAGAATTATTGAATAGTGAAGTTAATGGCTTGAATAAATTATTAGCACACTTTTTTAAGAAGCATGAAGGAATCATATCCGGACCAACACTTTTAGTGTTAGTAAAGAGAATAAGACATCATCCGAAGATATAGTTGGCATATAAATTGATGTATTAGGAGATAATTGATACGGATAATTGAGAAATGAAAAATTACTATTAGAAGAATAATTAGACTTGAAAAAGAGAGCAAAAAGATCAGCAATCTCTTGATAATTACTTGTAGAACAATCTTGATATCGCATAGCGGCAGGAAAACCCTTTACTTTCCTCTTGGAATTTACGAAACCATAAAAAGATTTAGGGTTACGAATAAAATTAAATTTCATTTTACAAATGTAGGCATTGTAACAGTTTTTATTTAGTATAAAGAACTGGTTTCTAAGAACTGCATATTTTAAGTAATGAATTTGTAGACCAGATTGCTTATAATTTTTGAAAGCACGAGATTTTTGATTTTTCAAAGTTTTTAACTCTTTAGTCAACCAAGGTTGCGATGGCTCATTATACCCACGGATACGTCTAGGTACATACTTATCAAATAGACCGTATAAAATATTATTAAAGTGTAGAACGTCTTGCTCAACATCACCAGTATATTCAGGCCATGTTAAGCTGGACAGTTCTTGATTTAGTTTTTTAAAACTGGCCTTGGAAAAATCAAAGCTAGTACTCAGATCATTATTTTTATACCTTTCATGAGAATGAAATGGTATTATAACTTAGTGCCAAAAAATTTTTGTCGAAAGTACCAGAAGGAAGCGTGGGGGACCCACCCAAATATATACCGATATGATCAGAATCACGAGCTGAGTCGATTAAGCCATGTCCGTCTGTCCGTCTGTCCGTCCGTCCGTCTGTGTGAACGCAAACTAGTTCCTCAGTTTTTGAGATATCTGAATGAAATTCGGAATACAGGTATGTTGTTATATGCAGCTGATCATTTGTCGGAACCGGCCGAATCGGACCACTATAACATATAGAAAACAACCGATTATTCAGATACACATGAAATTTTTGGATGTAATTTGTGCATAGCTTCCCCATTTAAACAGCTAAGGACATGAAACTTTGAAGTAGACGTGCCCATTTTGGCCCAAACAAGGTTACCGAAAATTGTCAAGATCGGACCACTATAACATATAGTTCCACAACATCCGATTATTCAGATATGGACATTTTGGTGTATAACTCCTCCATTTTAACAGCTAACGGCGTGAAATTTTGAAGTATTTGTACCCATATGGGCCCAAACGGGGTTACCGAAAATTGTCAAGATCGGACCACTATAGCATATAGCTCCCCTACAACCGATTGTTCAGATATGGACAGTTTGGTGTATAACTCCTCCATTTTTACAGCTAACGCGGTGAAATTTTGAAGTATTTGTACCCAAATGGGCCCAAACGGGGTTACCGAAAATTGTCAAGATCGGACCATTATAACATATAGCTCCCATACAACCGATTGTTCAGATATGGACATTTTGGTGTATAACTCCTCCATTTTAACAGCTAACGGCGTGAAATTTTGAAGTATTTGTACCCAAATGGGCCCAAACGGGGTTACCGAAAATTGTCAAGATCGGACCACTATAGCATATAGCTCCCCTACAACCGATTGTTCAGATATGGACAGTTTGGTGTATAACTCCTCCATTTTAACAGCTAACGGCGTGAAATTTTGAAGTATTTGTACCCATATGGGCCCAAATAGGTTTACCGAAAATTGTCAAGATCGGACCACTATAACATATAGCTCCCCTACAACCGATTGTTCAGATATGGACATTTTGGTGTATAACTCCTCCATTTTTACAGCTAACGGCGTGAAATTTTGAAGTATTTGTACCCAAATGGGCCCAAATGGGGTTACCGAAAATTGTCAAGATCGGACCTTTATAACATATAGCTCCCATACAACCGATTGTTCAGATATGGACATTTTGGTGTATAACTCCTCCATTTTAACAGCTAACGGCGTGAAATTTTGAAGTATTTGTACCCAAATTGGCCCAAACGGGGTTACCGAAAATTGTCAAGATCGGACGATTATAACATATAGCTCCCATACAACCGATTGTTCAGATATGGACATTTTGGTGTATAACTCCTCCATTTTAACAGCTAACGGCGTGAAATTTTGAAGTATTTGTACCCAAATGGGCCCAAACGGGGTTACCGAAAATTGTCAAGATCGGACCACTATAGCATATAGCTCCCCTACAACCGATTGTTCAGATATGGACATTTTGGTGTATAACTCCTCCATTTTAACAGCTAACGGCGTGAAATTTTGAAGTATTTGTACCCAAATGGGCCCAAACGGGGTTACCGAAAATTGTCAAGATCGGACCATTATAACATATAGCTCCCATACAACCGATTGTTCAGATATGGACATTTTGGTGTATAACTCCTCCATTTTAACAGCTAACGGCGTGAAATTTTGAAGTATTTGTACCCAAATTGGCCCAAACGGGGTTACCGAAAATTGTCAAGATCGGACGATTATAACATATAGCTCCCATACAACCGATTGTTCAGATATGGACATTTTGGTGTATAACTCCTCCATTTAAATAGTCAAGACACCATTTTTTTCTAATACATCTTTCCATAAATAACCCACAAAATTAAAATTATAAATTAAACTTAATCCGGCTATGTACATACATAGGTAGCTTTTCATTTCCCCACTCATGAAAGGTATGAAGTCTTCGGTACGGCCGAAGACAGCCGCGCTTTTACTTGTTTGAATTGTAACCATTAACAGTATTTATAATTTCGTAAGTTATTTCCAAAGAAGGATGGTAAACGTCCTCAGGTAAAACAAGAGGATCACATCGGAGAACTGATGCATTAGAAGTATTATCGATAAAGATTAAGTCCAAGAATTTTCCGAATTTGTTTGGAAATATGTTCACTTGGCATAGCGAGAGATCGGCCAACTCATCTAAAAAGCGATTAATACCAGAATTTGAGGAATTCGGTACAGTGTTTTGCCCGGTAATGCTCCAAGAAACACAAGGAAGGTTAAAGTCACCCAATACAAACAACGAATCTGAGGAGATCATCAAAGAGTGTAAGTCTTTAAGTACAGAGCTCAGTTCCATATACACAGAAATGTCACACGCCGGCGGGATATAGCAGGCAGCTAAATAGATAAAATCATTTCCTTGCTTAATTCGAATGCATAGGAAATCTGTAAGTTTTAGTGCAGGCATGGTGACTTCCTCAGAAGAGAGGGAAAATGCTTAGTTGGATGACTGATAAAAATGTTGAAAATGGGCGTGGCTACGCTTTAACTAAAAATTTAAAATTAAGTAATAGCTTAAAAAAACTAAAAAACACGCTTTAATCTTAAAAGTCGTACTAAAAATTGAGAAATAATTTAATTAGAAACAAAATGATGAACGAAAATATAAGTATTTAAGGAAAAGCGTGGGGGTGCTCAATAATATTTGAACATGAAAATATTCATTCGTACAACTAGTAAAAAAATATACCTAGTTGCGAAATTAAAGAGTACGATATATGAAATCTCAAAAAAGTCAAAATAAAATTATTAATAAAAAAACACCGATTTTAAATATTTTTTGACATACTGAGCACCCCACGCTTTTCCTTAAATACTTATATTTTCGTTCATCATTTTGTTTCTAATTAAATTATTTCTTAATTTTTGGTACGATTTTTAAGATTAAAGCGTTTTTTTTAGTTTTTTAAGCTATTATTTATTGTTTTGGGTTTGTTGTATTTGCAATGAAATCAACCGCATGTACATACATACGTATGCAAAGCAGGAACTGGTTTTGTTTGTTCAAATTCTATTTATAGCACTTGTTGCCGAACTTGGTAATTACAAAAATTGGTTATTTTTTCGCTGCTGGTTTCTTGGTAACTTTCACATGTGTTTGGCAGTTTTTATTTTCAAGAAGTAGTTTACGATATTTGTGGTATACAAGAAAATATGGAAGTGATTATAGGACAATGAGAATATTTTGGAGCGCTGACTGTTCATTGTGAATATGCACAGGCAAATAAAGAAGAGCATATCTCCGATTAAAAACCGAAATAGTTTTGCTTCGATACACATAGTTTCGTTTCGTTTAGGCTTCATTTTTGAGCTCTTATGACCAATATTTTTTTTATAAGGAAAAAATTTATGTGAAAAATTAATATCTCAATATGCAAAATACATTTGTTATAAGTTTACAATAAACTTACTTCAGTAAGCAAAACGTTTGGAAAATCTTTAATATAAAACTTGTAATTCATTTAATAGTAATTGCTGAATCAACGAAAAGGAACCCTAATTCTATAAATGCATTTCATGTTTGGAAAGCAATTCTTAGGCTGTGTGCCAATCGGTAGAAAAAATGAAATTTTGACATAAGGGAGTAAAATTTTGGCAGTATTCGTGGTGAATTCTAGTGTCATAATTTTACCTAGCTCAATGGGCTTTTTGACATTTTGTAAGTACATACACATACAAGTAACACAAATATTTAAAAACAAAATAACATGAGATGATTACATTAATACATTTCTTCTGTTTCCATCAATATTGCCATCAACAATTGCATTCATTTTACGTTTTAAAATTGTATCGTTGTCCGTTTTCGCCCAAAAGTTTATCTTTGTAACTGTCAAAATTTTCTATTCCGTTTGGCACAGCAAAATTGTGTTTTTTATCTCAACATGGTAAAATTTTCTACCTCATTTTCCCATAGAGAAAAATGTTGCCGATTGGCACACAGCCTTAATAAACATTTTTATACAACGTGAGGAGAAAAAAATTTCTCAAAAAAAAAATAAAAAAAAAAAAAAAATAAACAAGTAAGGAAGCCTAAGTTCGAGTGGAATCGAACATTAGATACTCAGCTGTATGCTTTCATTGTTTGTTTGCGTTTGTTCGATATAGGGTGTATTTTATATGAAACGAGTGCTGCATAAACAGGGCGCAGCCACGCCCATTTTCAAAATTTGTATCAATCATCCAAATAAGCATATAAATATAATTGTTAGTGCAAAATTGCATCCCTCTATGACTTTTAGTTACAAAGACTTCACGTTACAAATTCCAAAAGGGTGTTCCAGAAATATCTTTCTTAAAAAGTAGGCGTGGTCATTAACCGATTTCAATACATTTTGCGTGTATATTAACACATGTTATAAAAGTGTATAAACCAAGTTTCGTCATAATATCTCAGTTATTTGTCGAGTAGATTCCTTTGTATAAAAAGAGGCGGTGCCACGTCCATTTTCCAAACTTTTTTTATACCTTTCATGAGAATGAAATGGTATTATAACTTAGTGCCAAAAAATTTTTGTCGAAAGTACCAGAAGGAAGCGTGGGGGACCCACCAAAATATATACCGATATGATCAGAATCACGAGCTGAGTCGATTAAGCCATGTCCGTCTGTCCGTCTGTCCGTCTGTCCGTCTGTCCATCTGTCCGTCCGTCCGTCTGTGTGAACGCAAACTAGTTCCTCAGTTTTTGAGATATCTGAATGAAATTCGGAATACAGGTATGTTGTTATATGCAGCTGATCATTTGTCGGAACCGGCCGAATCGGACCACTATAACATATAGTTCCACAACATCCGATTATTCAGATATGGACATTTTGGTGTATAACTCCTCCATTTTAACAGCTAACGGCGTGAAATTTTGAAGTATTTGTACCCATATGGGCCCAAACAGGTTTACCGAAAATTGTCAAGATCGGACCACTATAACATATAGCTCCCCTACAACCGATTGTTCAGATATGGACATTTTGGTGTATAACTCCTCCATTTTTACAGCTAACGCGGTGAAATTTTGAAGTATTTGTACCCAAATGGGCCCAAACGGGGTTACCGAAAATTGTCAAGATCGGACCATTATAACATATAGCTCCCATACAACCGATTGTTCAGATATGGACATTTTGGTGTATAACTCCTCCATTTTAACAGCTACCGGCGTGAAATTTTGAAGTATTTGTACCCAAATGGGCCCAAACGGGGTTACCGAAAATTGTCAAGATCGGACCACTATAGCATATAGCTCCCCTACAACCGATTGTTCAGATATGGACAGTTTGGTGTATAACTCCTCCATTTTAACAGCTAACGGCGTAAAATTTTGAAGTATTTGTACCCATATGGGCCCAAATAGGTTTACCGAAAATTGTCAAGATCGGACCACTATAACATATAGCTCCCCTACAACCGATTGTTCAGATATGGACATTTTGGTGTATAACTCCTCCATTTTTACAGCTAACGGCGTGAAATTTTGAAGTATTTGTACCCAAATGGGCCCAAATGGGGTTACCGAAAATTGTCAAGATCGGACCTTTATAACATATAGCTCCCATACAACCGATTGTTCAGATATGGACATTTTGGTGTATAACTCCTCCATTTTAACAGCTAACGGCGTGAAATTTTGAAGTATTTGTACCCAAATGGGCCCAAACGGGGTTACCGAAAATTGTCAAGATCGCACCATTATAACATATAGCTCCCATACAACCGATTGTTCAGATATGGACATTTTGGTGTATAACTCCTCCATTTTAACAGCTAACGGCGTGAAATTTTGAAGTATTTGTACCCAAATTGGCCCAAACGGGGTTACCGAAAATTGTCAAGATCGGACGATTATAACATATAGCTCCCATACAACCGATTGTTCAGATATGGACATTTTGGTGTATAACTCCTCCATTTAAATAGTCAAGACACCATTTTTTTCTAATACATCTTTCCATAAATAACCCACAAAATTAAAATTATAAATTAAACTTAATCCGGCTATGTACATACATAGGTAGCTTTTCATTTCCCCACTCATGAAAGGTATGAAGTCTTCGGTACGGCCGAAGACAGCCGTGCTTTTACTTGTTATTTTTTGTTTCCGGTCTATTGTAAAACTCACGTCACAAAATTTCAATGAATTATCTTTATATTTCACAGAGATATCGCTTAAAATGGTTTTATTATGTCACTTTATAATACCCATATATAAAAGTGGGCGTGGCCGTAAACCGATTTTGGTAATTTTTCGTCCACACATTTGGCTAAGTAAATATATCACGCTCACCAAATTTCATTGATATATCTTCAATGGTTTCTGAGTTATGACTCATAAAACTTTCAATATTTGCCCCTTAATAAGTGGGCGTGGCACTGCCCATTTTCCAAAATTTTTGTACTTTTTGTTTTATGTCCGTAGTTGAACTCGTGCCACAAAATTTCAGTGACAGATCTTTATATTTGACAGAGATATCGCTTAAAATGGTTTTATTAGGTCACTTTATAATACCCATATATAAAAGTGGGCGTGGCCGTAAACCGATTTTGATAATTTTTCGTCAAAACATTTGTCTATGTAAGCAAATTACGCATACCAAATTTCATCGATATATCTTCAACGGTTTCTGGGTTATGACATATAAAACTTTCAATGTTTGACCCTTAATAAGTGGGCGTGGCACCGCTCATTTTCCAAAGCTTCATCAAATTTCTTCATAAGGGCCTGAGCTCAATACGTGGGTAAAATTTTATCAATCTAGCTATATTAGTGGCTGAGATACCGAATTTCCGATTTTTTCTATATAGGAAAAGTGGGCGTGGCCATGGTCCGATTTCGCCCATTTTCAATACCAACCGTCCCAGTCTCGATACCAACTTGCATTTCAAATTTCATCAAAATATCTCAATTTTTACGCGAGTTATCGTGCGTACGGACGGACGGACGGACGGACGGACATGGCTCAATCGATTTCTCTTTTCACCCTGATCATTTTGATATATATAAGTCCATATCTATCTCGATTATTTCATTATGTTACAATCCACCGTTATGAAATCAAAATTATAATACTCTGTGTACTAGTACAGCTGAGTATAAAAATGCGCTACTCGGGACTCGAACCTGCGTTCCTTGGTCCGTCGGCAGCATACCTCACCATTACGCTACAATCGTATTCGGAATTTTGTTGTCTAAATTCGAATTTATTCAATAAGGTTTCTTTTTTTTGTTCTTTTCAAATGCTTCACCTCAACTTGGTATGTTCAGAAACACAGCACAAAACGCAACAGCGGCAGTATATATATTTTTGATGATTGTGATGAGCGGCGCTTGATGAAAAATTTGCGTTTATGAACGCTCTGCTTGTACTACAAAAGCAAATTGCGCTTCAAACTGAGTTTCTGAACAAAGCCCTCCTCTTCACCTTCTGATTGTAAAACATAACAAAACGTTTGGGAAATTTTGTATTTCCAAACTAGTTTGGAAAACCTTGAATAAAAGGGTTTGGAAATTATTGCATAATAAGCTAGTTTACTTCACTGCATATTGGGATTTTTGGTAGAAGTTATAAATACATATGTATGTAGATCTATTTCGGAGATCACCACATCCCTTCATCAGACTTCTTTTTACTTTTATTCTTGCGTCGGCATAAAACATCCTTTAATGAAAAATTTCACTAAAAAGTTAAAAATAAATAATAGCTTAAAAAAACTAAAAAACACGCTTTAATCTTACAAATCGTACTAAAAAATGAGAAATAATTTAATTAGAAACAAAATGATGAACGAAAATATAAGTATTTAAGGAAAAGCGTGGGGTGCTCAATAATATTTGAACATGAAAATATTCGATTCGTACAACTAGTACAAAAATATACCTAGTTGCGAAATTAAAGAGTACGATATATGAAATCTCAAAAAAGTCAAAATAAAATTATTAGTAAAAAAACACCGATTTTAAATATTTTTTGAGCACCCCACGCTTTTCCTTAAATACTTATATTTTCGTTCATCATTTTGTTTCTAATTAAATTCAATTCAATTCAATTCAATTCAATTCAATTCAATTCAATTCAATTCAATTCAATTCAATTTATTCAAAGAATTCGTTGTACATATAAGACATTGAGTCTTTAATAGTACATCACAGGCGGAAATAAAATTTAACATTATTTTCTTAAAGCTATACAAATAAAAAGATAACAATTTATTATTTCTCAATTTTTAGTACGACTTTTAAGATTAAAGCGTGTTTTTTAGTTTTTTTAAGCTATTACTTATTTTAAACATATGTCGTATGTGCCGCTGACAAATTTCGGTGACTATTATTATGTCCATGTGGGTACAAATACTTCAAAGTTTCATGCCCTTATCTCTTTACATGGGGAAGTTATATCCCAAAATGTCCATCTCTGAACAATCAGTTGTATGGGAGCTATATGCTATAGAGGTCCGATGTTAACAAATTTTAGTGACATTTATTAGGTCCATATGGGTACAACTACTTCAAAGTTTCATATCCTTATCTCCTCAAATAAAGAAGTTATACCCGAAAACAGCTATATCTGAGCAATCAGTTGTATGGGAGATATATCATATATTAGTCCGATGTGGTGGATTCCGACAAATGATCAAAGTATCATCAAAATATATGCAACTGCCACATTTCAAGTCGATATCTCAAAAAATGTGAGCCTCATGGCCATTCCGGTTTGAAATAAAAATAGGTAAAAAAACTTTTTAAGTTAAACGGTTTTATGTTATACCTACATTGCAATGTTTAAGATAAATGTACTAAAAACCAAAAAATAATAAAATGGATACAGTCGTGGGAATTATAAACATTTGCATAGACTAGACTAAAATAAAACCGTGGGGCACGTCAATTGTCTACAATCGTTGATTAAAATGTTTGTTTTGTAATGTTACACTATAATTAGGCAGTTGTTCAACCGACAACGATGGACGTGTGATAAGTAGGGCTAGAATGTGGAAAAAAGCTAGCAAGCTCGATTATAAGCGAGTTTTAGGGTTTCATAGTGGTGAGCGAGTAGTACTTTTATCATATGTTTTGTCGATTAAAGACAAACTACGAGCAGTGAAACGATTCCTCGTGTGAATGTCCAACGATAAACTAGTTGAAACATCTCTTTTATTAACATGGAGTGTATAACTATTGGAATTTCCATGAGCAAGAAAATAGTAAGTATTTTCCTCACCGTCTGCGGGCCAACTGCTTAACGACGAATTAAACGATTCTTCTATCGCACATTAAGTCGATAATTTGTAGACAATTGACGTGCCCCCCGGTTTTATTTTAGTCTAGTCTATGCAAATGTTTATAATTCCCACGACTGTATCTATTTTATTATTTTTTGGTTTTTAGTACATTTATCTTAAACATTGCAATGTATGTATAACATAAAACCGTTTAACTTAAAAAGTTTTTTTACCTATTTTTATTTTCTAGTTTTTAGTTTTTATTTCGCATTCTGTTTAATTCATTTAGTACTTCATTATTGCAAGGTTTCTTGCCCGTTAGTTTATTGCAGTCCAACGCCTCTATAGCGACCCACGCGCCACCTATCGGAAGTTTTTTTTAGGAAAATATTTCCTTTCAAGGTAGTAATACATGTTCCGAATTTCAGCCAAATCGGACCATAAATGCGATTTTTGTAAATATAGCGACCCACGCGCCACCTAGCGGAATTTTTTTTTTAAGAAAATATTTCTTTTCAAGGTAGTAATACATGTTCCGAATTTCAGCCAAATCGGACCATAAATGCGATTTTTGTAAATATAGCGACCCACGCGCCACCTAGCGGAATTTTTTTTTTAAGAAAATATTTCTTTTCAAGGTAGTAATACATGTTCCGAATTTAAGCCAAATAGGACCATAAATGCGATTTTTGTAAATATAGCGACCCACGCACCACCTATCGGAATTTTTTTTTCATAATATTGCATTGTCATCGGGGTTATACATGCGTGCAAAATTTCAGATTAATCGGTTGACAGGAAGAGGGTGAAATTTGAATTACTAAATTTGACCCAAGAATAAAGAATAAATAATAAATAATAAAACAAACGGGGTGAGCTAAATAAAACCGTTTAAAAAGAGAATTTTTGTCGTATGTGCTATCATAAACAGGTATTGGTGCTCAGACGTCACATACGACAAATGCATACTGAATGAAAGGTCGTTTATCTCCCATAATTTTAAAGATATCCAACTTTTGCAAATTGTAAGTCAGAATATATAATACTCTCTACAGCTCGTCCAAATAACAGAAAAATCTGTTGTACAGTTTTTGAGAATTTCCAATTTAAACTTCAAAGTCGATTTTCTCGAAACTATGTTTTGCTACATACGACATTCGTTTTCTCAGGCGACGATATGCCTAGATGGTATTTTGTTGGTATTTCGTTTGGTTATTTCAATATAGCTTGCCCGCTTGCACCAACGAAAAACTGTATTTGACCATCTCCTTCACACAAAAAACCTTGTAGAAAACCAGGAAAAAAAACGTAGTGTCATATGGGACAAAGAAAAGTATATGACGCAATAACTTTGTTCATTATTTTTTAGAGAAATGCTATAACTATGATAATAATAATACAATGGCGCTATTATAACTCTGACGAGTTTTATGGCCGAGCTTCTCTCCCAATTCGAGGTGTGCTCCTTTTTGTTTTTTCCTACTAATTGGGTGGACCTACAGTTTTATGCCGGCTCCGAACGGCGAATGCATTTTTTGTGAGAAGCTTTTTCATGGTAGAAATACTCTCGGAGGGTATGCCGCCCACTGCCGAGAGGTGACCGCTGCTCTTAAAAAAACCCAATAATTGGATTTTTACTAATTAGAAAAAATTTGTTTGGTGTTTGCTCGGACCGTGGTTTGAACCCGAGACCTCTGGCATAGCAGGCGAGCACTCTACCCACTACACCACAGCGGCCACTATGATAGTGTCAATGAAATGTTTCGTTCCTTTACATATTTATATGCCTACGTGTACCTACCTATATGTATATGTTACATACAACGCATTAATACATATATATTTTTATTATAATAATTGTTCAAAACATTAAATCATCAGTATTTTATTGTAAATTTTTTTGATTTCTTTGAGAGCCAGTGTGTATGCAGTATGCAGTAGAACAGCCGATTTTCATTATTTAGTAAAAGAAAAAAACGTTCATCTACTGCCGTGAGGTTTCTTCATTGTTCTAGCATGGAAATAACTAAAGGCGGATTCATCGTTCGAGTTCAGAACTAAAGTTGAATTTCAGTTAACTCATAAAAAGAGTTCAGAACTTTTCGGAATTCCTCTCACACTCCGAAAACACAACAACAACCACATGGCAGAAAAGTTCTGAACTCGAACGATGAATCCGCCTTTAAAAAAAAGTGTAGGGAATTACGTAGGGAAAAGTAGGGATTTTTTTCTTGCTCTGTAGGGAATTTCCAAAAAAGTATCTACCATCACTGGTTCTGTTGCCATCCATCGCTTGCTAGTTTATAGATATGCTGTTTAAGCATTAGCTTGCATGTCTGCCACTATTGTAGTAGTACAGCGGTCCGTAGTACCGGGTAGAAAACCCTAATTGTTTAGAATGCCAGAGTGTCCTGTGGCTTTTGTGTGCCAGCCGGATGACTCTCTTATACGTAGAGCTGGCGTAGCCGCCACTTGAGTACCTGCTAAATGTAATGGCAAGATATCTAGAATGGCCTGCAGAGCTTCACTAGGCGTCGTTCTGAGTGCGCCACTTATGCTGATCATGCTAGTTCTGTGGACCCTGCTCGGAACATTAAGGTTTGACGCCTTGCTTAAAGCAGGCCATCATACTACGACCCCATATAGCAGGATTGGTCGAATGATCGCAGTATAAATCCACCTGCAAATGCTGGGACTAAGTCCCCAATTTTTGCCTATGGCTCTTTTGCATGTGTATTAAAGATGTTGTCTTTCAAATTCTGCCTTTTGTCCAGAACTACCCCTAGGAACTTAGCCTTATCGGCTGGGGTCAGGCGAAAGCCATTTAGTTCTGGTATATATAACGGTGGTATTTTATACCGCACATTGTAGAGGACAAGTTCCACCTTATTTGAATTTACACTAAGCCCACATCGAGAGGACCGCACTGATGTCTCTTGCAGAGCTACCTGCATCAGATCACACAAGGTCTGTGGGAACTCCCCTCTGTATGCTATAGCAATGTCGTCCGCATATGCCACGACCCTCCCGCCGCCCCAGACTGTCTCTTAAAAGTGAGTTGATAGTCAGGTTCCATAACAGCGGGGAAAGGACACCACCCTGGGGTGTGCCTCTGGTGACATAGCGTATTTTTTTGACCTCGCCCATTGATGAGAGTACAATCCTTCCCCTCAAAAGTTGATAAATCAACCCATTGAGAGATACGTCAACCCCTAAGTGGTTTAGGGCGTTGCTGATAGCCTCTGGGATGACACTGTTAAACGCGCCTTCGATGTCCAGAGGCCACAAGCATGATTTAATGGTAGAAAGAAGACTATTTAGTGCCGTTTCGGTTTATTTCCCTTTAAGGTATGCATGTTGATAGCTAGAGAGAAATTTACTATCAATTGTAATAGGGAGGAAATTTCTTATTATCCCCTCCAGCGTCTTGAGCAAGAAGGAAGAAAGACTTATTGGCCTATAATCGTTTGGCTCATAGTGCGAGGCTTTCCCAGCCGTAGGAATGAATATAACCGAGACGCGTCTCCACGTATTCGGAATATGATTGAAAAGCAACGAAGATGCGTTTAAGCCAGCTTGCTGATGTCTCCAGGGTATATAGGAGTTGCGCAGGAATGATCCCGTCTGGCCCCTTAGCTTTGTGGGGTTTGAAGCTTTTGAAGCCCACCTAATCCATTCCTCAGTAACAGTTATATTGACAGTGATACCCGTTGATGATATCGCCAGTCCGTTTCGCGAGCTACCAGGAAAGTGTGTGTCCAGCAACAGCTCTAGGGTTTCCTTTTCCGAATTGGTCTAGGATCCGTCAGGCTTCCGAAGGTAGTCCAAGGACATTTGTGTTCTTGAGAGCACGCTTTTGACTCCGGTGCAGAAGTTCCTCCAAGAGGTTCTTTTCGATTGTCTCAGGACTTTTTTATAAGCCCTTAACTTTTCTTTATATTGCAGCTACTCGGGCTCACTGTCGAGTCGTTTGGCTCTATTGAATTGCTTCCTGTAAGATCTTCGAAGTGAGTCCAGATCGCCAATGAGGTTTCCGCTTGCCACGCGGTCTTGGTTTGGGACAAGCTAAATTAAAAGCGGTTGAGAGTGCATTAGTGAAGGTACCGACCAGATCCTCCAACTCCACAGTCGACGAGGGATTACAGGGTGGAGGATCCGGTAGCCCCTTAAGAACCAGTTTATTATGAATATCCCAGTTCGTATTACGTGGGTTCCTTTGTAAAACGGATTGTTCAGTGGAGAAATTTAAGATTATTTCTATATATCGGTGGTCAGAGAAAAAGTGTTCATCAAAAACGCACCAGCCTTTGACACCCTA
The DNA here is from genome assembly GCA_960531455.1 of Urophora cardui. NCBI lineage: Eukaryota > Metazoa > Arthropoda > Insecta > Diptera > Tephritidae > Urophora > Urophora cardui. The sequence continues at coordinate 74,702,857 of OY482670.1, read as the reverse complement.
ATAAGTTTTTTCACTACATAAAGTGAGGTCTAGTACCTCTCTTCGGTTTTTAGTAACAAATGTTCGTTCATTACCTATGTTACACACTACCATGTTAGTTGTCAAAAGGTAATCAAAAAGTGACTCATTATCTGTAGCACTCTCATGAGTATACATAGCCTCCACCCCTTCAACCACCGTGACGTCGGCAGCCCCTTCGTCGCTGTCCAGAGCATCTGCACAATTTGACATGGCGGACTTCATGCTGTCAACGTCGGAGAGATCCGCCTCTGCTTCGGGCGCCTCGACGTCCGAGCCCACCGGGGCTTCCGGAGCGGCGGCGCGCTAAGCATCGCCACGGTACGCGTGAATTATTACATCCCTGACGCCATAATTCACCGTACCCTGGCACTGCTTGCGCCAGGACCACCTCCCTTCTCGGACCCACTGCATCTTCGACTCGAATGACGCTCCAGTCCAGCGTAGGAAGGGATGGGTCCATAACCTGCAGCATCGTGAGAATCCTCTCAGGAGCTGCTAAGGTTACAGGAACCCATACCCTGACCCCAGGTCGGACCGAAACGTCCCTCCAGTCGACGACCTCTAGTCGCGTGCCGGTGTACACCTCGCCGACCCTCGCGACCGCAGCCTTATACAGGCTAATGGTCCCTGCGTCATCGCAAGCGAGCACCATCTCACGTCTATACCACTTGGGGTGGTCCTGGAGACGCCAGCACGACGTCAAGAATAGCGTTACTGACGTCGGCTAGGACCCACAAGCACTTGTCCTTCGGGATGGCCCCACGGTGATTTCCACGGTCCAGGACCCCAACAAGGATTCTATCCCTGGCGACCTCGGCGAAAGTTGGTTTGGGCAGACCGGCGTGCTGCTGTAGCCGCTTCAGATGGGTCTCATCCGATCTCTGGCGCTTGAGGACTTGGCGTCCCTCCGTGTATCCCCATATTGGGGTTTATTGTCCAGGGGGAGGCCGCTCGTAGTTTCCCTCGCTGCCGCTCCCCCTGTAGAAGTATTAATTTACACTACCTTCCCCTTCGGATCAGCATAGCCAAAAAGTTGCTTTTCCGGCGCTCCAGCCTCAGCAGGAGCTTGACGGCTCGCCGTTTCCAGCGTTTCCGTGGCAGCATCCTTGCTGATGCTGGGCTCCATCATATCACCCTTCAATATATTGAAGAAGGCTACCTTCTCCTTTAGCGTACTATGGCCAGGTCGCGAAACCACTGCCGTCGCCTCTTGGAGAGAGGTCGCCGTACCAACACTCGATAGACCGCCCGAATCAGTGAGGCTGCGCGGCTCGCCGTTTCCAGCGCTTCCGATCCAGCGTTTCCACTGGAGTTGGGATCCATCGGGCGTAGATCGTCCCTAATTTCGGCTATCTTCTCCTTTGGCTTGATGTGACCAGGTCGTGAAACCATTGTCACCGCCTCGGCGAGAAGGTTAGCCATTCCAGAATCTGGGAGGTGTCCAGCATCAGCAGGATCTAGATGGTTCGCCGTTTCTCGCGCTACCATTCCAGCGGTCCTACTGGTGCTGGGGCCCCCAAGCCGCCAGTCAAATTTGTGGTTGTTGTTTGGTAGAGGCAAGTCGCCCACCCTCATGTACGCCATGTAGGCGCGAAAGCGTCCTTGGCGCTTGCGCCGATGCAGTCCTCCTCCGAGAGGAAGAGGACGAGGTGTTTTTTTATTTTTTTTTTTTTAATTGTGTTGTCCATGTGAAAAGGGCCTCAACTGTAAGCCGCTATCTTTCCCCATTTCGTGCAGTCACTTAAGAATCCCAGGTTTTGTATGAAATCAAGGACGCCTGTGGTGGTTGGAGCACCCGCCGTCATATGGGGGATGCCCAGAGCCATCTATGCAAAGACAGGAGTCATCTCAACTGCACCAAGGTTGGCAACGTACGTAGAGACTTGCCAAGATTTAACTGGCGGAAGACGGTTGCGACATTAGCCTGACAGCCATTTTTGTGGGGTGTCACCCTCACATACTCAGGTGTCAGATTGCCACGCCCGCCAGCCCGAAAGCAAACTATTCAGTATAGATAAGTCAGAGAAAGTCCATAGACGAAAGCAGGGTCAGTAAGAAGGTGTGGTCCTCACCTACTTTATTTGTTCCCCGTCCTAGATGTTTGGGGTTAACAGTGCCACCAAGCTTGAAGGAAAAGTAGGAGATTGAGAGTGAGAGGTGAGAGGCTTTATTTCCGAGGATCGGCCACCAAGTTAACAAATCACTAAACTTTTCGACACCGAGTTTTTGATTACATAACAAACATACGTGCCAAAAACGAACAAAATCGGATTAAAAATACGGATTTTGCGAAAATAACGACTCCAGCGCAATCTAGCGTTGGAAACTATAGCCTATGTCGAGCGGTCTAATCCAAAGAATAAACTGTCAAAGATTGGCAAAAATCTGTCAAGTAGTTTTTGAGCCAATTCCTTACAAAAAAACCCCCTACAATTTTATATACCTACTTATATAGATGAGCGTATCTTTTATTTGAAAATAGTTTTATAATCTGCTATATCAGACTACTATGATTATAACTCTTTTAATTTCAGGATTTAATTAAATACTCAGGAAATGTTTCAGAAAGTACTAAAGATTTGCAAAAGGCTTTGGGATTAATGATTAGCGTTCCAAATAGAGCATTTCATAATAAATTTTTATCTAGTATAGAGGGATATAAAGGTAATATTCACAGCATTGGACGCTTATTAAATCACGACTGGTGGACTATTATAGATTCAAATCAGAAATCACATGAGCGATATTTATTCCTTTTTAAGTCGAGGATTTTAGTAACTAAAGTAAAAAAAATTAGTAGCGAACGTTCAATTTTTATATTACAAAATATTATAAAACTACCGAATTGCAATATCGTCAATAATAACCTAGAAAACCTGTTATATATAACAGAAAAACAAGGGAAACTTGACACATTTTTTCCAGTTACCTTGAAACCGCGTAAAGAAGATATTCGAGATAAATGGTTTCAAGAAATTTTTTGTAACAGAGATAATGATTACACATTAGAAGAGCACTTAGCTGATGATATACGCGTGGACACGACCCAAGCACATTATGGAAGCGAATTATTTCTTCACCTACCTCAGAAAGCTGAAGCACATAACCCCTTTTCTGGAATAAAAGCTTCAGAAGTAGCACAAGACTATTATCTAAGCGAAGAAGAGAAGGCAAGATATGTTAAAGATCAAGAAGAAATATTGAGATTTAAAAGTGAAAATTGTGAAGTTAAGACCATATTAGAAAAAAACGAGCAAGTAAAATTTAAATCTAGCGACGTTCTAGTTAAAAGTAGTGATATTTTCCTAGAAAAAAAACCGAGAGAAACCTTGCCAATACCCTCAGAGAAAAAAGATTATAAGAGTATAAATACTTCAACTGATAAGACAAACGATTTTGACGGACATGCAAATAGTAATAATCTAAACCAACAGATAGAAGTAGATTTGACTGAACAATCAGAAATAAATCAAAGTTGTAAATTTGCTCGAGTTAATACAGATTCAACTGAAATCAAACTATGCTTTAATGAAGATAATGAGACTTGTGGTGAGAAAACCGATAATAATAATAATATACCTCATGCCTGCTCATTTAAGCCAGAAGTAGATATAAATAAACCTATTACCTTAACCGATATACCTTTTTATAATGAATCGTCCAAGTTAACATACCATGTTAGAACAAACTCTGATCACAATAACACTTCGAACGGCAATAGGAATGCTATTAACATTAGAGATAGTGCTTCGCTACAGCAATGGTCTAACACATTAACAACCCTCATTAGTAGACCATATACCGGCGGTGTAACTGCAGATCCTCCACCACCTATACCACCGAAGGGGTATCGCATGCCTGGCTTTTTTCAACCGCTTCCAAGAATAGCTTATGAAACTACTATCGAAATACTAATAGTCAAAAAGCGACCACCATCACCTCCTTCTCTACCTCATACCACGAAGAGGCTTATAATTCATAATGAAAGCTTAGAGCAAAAATCTGAAAACTTCCTTAAAGGCATTTATGGCTCACAATGCTTTGATACTTCTGTTCATACCGCTAAACAAAAGTTGCGCTACATTAAAAATTCTGTTATGAAATCGACTGATTCTACTAAATATGCTGAAGATACAGTTAAAAAAGCTAAAGCTCGTGATTTTTTACATATATTCACTCCCCCATTGAAAAATAAAAGACCAGTTTACGAAATCATTGAAGTTCCATTGAATGAAAATCAATCTCAATTGCGTATTAAAAATATTGATGAGGACAACAAGGAGTTAGGCACAGAGATTGAAGAAAAAGGCCAAAGCTTTACAAAAATGGATGACTATACACCCGGATATTCATTTAATTATTCGCAAAAGCACTCCGAATGTAAGTTATAGCATTTTATTATGTTAAAAAATGTCAAATTAATGTATGTACCTACACCGAGAGAAAATCTGCTGGTAGATCAACGGGATTACGGGATAGAACGACAGATTCCACAGTCAGATCACATCCAAAGGATATATCTGTTAAATTGACAGACGTTATTTTGTTTTAACGGTTTTACTGTTTAACTTACGACTCTGTAAACAAAAAAACGCGGTAAATCCGAAAATGTTTTCTATTAAATCAACAACTTTCCGCAGTTGAAATTTTACCACTTAAAAATAAATCTTTTTTTTACATAGCCCTTTATTTCTAACAATTACTTTAAAATTTTTTAGAGTTATTAGCAAGTTTTGTAAATCTTTTGTTTGCATTTTTCGTTCGGTTTCCAAGTACAAATATATAGCCTTTTCTCCGCTTGTTTTCCATTGCGGCACCTCCTTCGCCTTCACTGCTTGCTATATTGTGTTCTCTATTCTATATTCTCCTCGGGTTTCAAACCATGACATCAACCTGAAATTCAATCCTACGGCATCATATGTATGTATAGTGCGACATTCAGCATTCGACATTATATTGAATATTGAACTTTAGTGATGCTTTTACACTTACCTTTCTCCAAAAAAGAATCTATGTATGCATTACAATTCACACACGTATGCAAAGCATATTTGATATTGGAAACGAATTTACAGAACTTCTATTGTATTTACTGTATTGATTTCAACGGTTACATCTGTTGTACCACACCAGAGCTGGGCGCTAAGGATTACAATTTCATTTTGATTACGATTACTGTAATCGTAATTGCAATTTTTACGATTACGCTTATTGCAATATTTGTAATTGTCATCCCTAGTTTTAAATCTCATTTATCTATCTTATACATACATGCATAATTCACTCATTTAATATCTTACTCTTGAAATGTACTCAAAGGTCTCTACACTATACTCTTTTATATAATAAGGCAGTTGCTAAATAAACACGTAATCGTTAACACGCCAAAACTGGTCAGCCAATCTGCTGAGTTTGTGGCAGATTTTCAGAAGCGTGGATAATAACCGAAAAATGGATTACAGCCAATGGAATATTACACAACTAAAAGAAGCACTTCAACAGTTGGTGTTGAAAGTATCGGGCACCAAGACGGAGTTGGTGAGGAGACTGCCGGACGCAGAAACAGGGGAGCAACACACTTTGTTGGAGGACAAGGAGGGGGCAGCAGCAATGGATGATAAGAAGAGCATGCTGGAAGTACAGGTAAGGGAGCTACAAGGTGTAGTGGAAGCCCTTAGTGTGCAGCTGAAGGCTCTTCGTCCGTTGGGATCAATTGTTACAGAAGAAAACCTGTCCATGCATGCAAATTATTCAATCAACAACAACAATGTTGTGCCGGTAACTACTTCGCAGTTAGCGCCTCCAGTCACACACACAAGCGCAATATTCGGGTCATATCAACCACCGCGCAGCGCAATAACATCGTTGCCGTTCACAATGCAGCCGAAATCAGCAGTCGGTATGTGCCATACAACGCCGCACAGTGGTTCAGCCGCGGAAAAAATTCATTTTTTTTTCAATACCTAATTTTCAGATTCTAATGATGTATACCAGTATCACGAACAACGAACGAACTACCGAAATGCCGAAAGCCACGGTGCCGAACTCGTCGAAATTCGTATCAGCTACCCCGTCGGTTCGAAGTTAAGTGTTGCCAACTATATGAACTATGTTCGAATTAGCGTTACCAAGTGCTGATGCGAAATTGAGCGGGTTTTTCTCAGGTTTCTTATCTTTTTGAAAAAACCAAATACATTTTTATTTTATTTTATTAAAAACAATTTATTTAAATAATAAAATAATGGATTCTATTGCGATAGCAGCTTTATTTGTAGAGAAAGAGGAGCAAAGGATTTCTCTAAACGAAAAAAGTTTTTGAGAGATCATAGCAATCCTTTTACTTTAAGTAAACAAGCGTAAATTTAATTAGAGGCAGAAAAAAAAAATAGTCTTAATTTTGCGTGAAAGAAATCTTTACCTTGTCCTTTTTTCTGTTTTTCATAGAATTATTTTGAACTATATAAAAGCAAATGTATACAAAAACAGGGGAAAATTTCAATAACAATGTACCCGGCACCGGAATTTTTCGTTTCTTTTTTTTTGCGATAGATCACTAAAATGCAAACGAAATCTTGCGGAAACTTATAATTCATTAATAACACAGTGTTTTTGCGTAGAGCACCCTTAAGCATTGCGAAGGCCGCCGCGCTTTGAAAAGTAACCCTCAGCCGACAGAACTCCCTTTCTGGAGTTAGATCTGGAGAGATTACAGTCATATCATTCACAGAACTTTTCCTGAAGGATTCACTGAAACATTCTTAGTGGTTTGAAAATAAATCCGGCGGGCGCATTATACTGAAGCCGGCCTTCCACCACCTGCAATATTTATTTGAATGCGTCTTTATTGAGACGAAACTTTTTACTGAAATGTTAAATTGTTGGTTATACACATTCATAATTCGTTAGTTGCTTTTTTATAGTAGTCAAACAATAATTATCAACTTCAGAAAATGCATTATTATTCTTGGCTGAAAATATATTTTAATTTCCAAAACCTACATACACACGTAAATCACTCTTCTTATCATTATTTCACAATTTTTTCTCTGAAGTTTTTCTTTGCATATACATAAGAGCAATTCAATCGCGGTGGAAAATGCAATGGACCCACGCCATGTTTGTGGCTTCTCGCGACCGGTTGATTAATGTATTTACGTATATTCACACTCATTAACACTTATTACAACTTCATACATGCATTTTCATAATTTAATTAAACTTTTATTGTAGTTTTTGATATTTTGTTAATATCGCCGCAACCAAATACTTGCGGCAAATTTCGGCACGAAAAACTGTCAAAATGTTCGTTCATTCGGTATTCATATTGCCGATTTACCGAACTTCGAAAGATTCGGCGCGCCGTCGGTTGTCATAATGCCGATTTGCCGAAAACGTCATTTCGGTACCGCCGACGGTGTTCGTGATAGTGGCAGTAGTCTTATAAAAAAATTTCCAAATATGAGCAATTTATGACAACTTTGCCAAAAGTTGATTTTTTTTTTTTTTTCAAAATAATGGTATCAGAAGTCAGAAAAATTTTATTCAACAAAAACTGTTTGAAATTTTTGCTAACTTTAGCTATAAATTTTCCTTATAACTTATATCTCTATTGTCCCTGCTTTGAGTTTAAAAGAAAATATAGCACTTCCTTGACTAATTAAAGAAAAAATCAGTGCAATCGACCAAATATTAAAAAAAATATAGCCCAGCAAAAATCGTACTTCATAAATGCTACCTTTTATAACTTCGATGGACAAAAAGTTTGTGTGCTACAGCGTGCTACACTCGCTAACTGTAATAAAATGAAAGTTTGGAATGTCTTCTACCGATTTCTGTTAAAAATTTTTTCCCATATTTTCCCCAATCGATGTAAACTTGATTTAAATGTCGAAAGTCCCATCAAATTTTGATAAAATTGACAAAATGTAGCATGCTTTTAGGCTCATGCGTATATATTAACGTTTACATCTTATATGAAATTTTTTTGTTTACGAATATGAAGGCACAGAGAGGATTAGATAAAAATGCAGATTGGTAAATTATACACCTAATTTGTTAGAATCAATGGTAATGCAAACAAAAATAACGATAAACACATTTGTCATAACATTGCGTTTGCAAACAACAATAGCAACAAACACATGTGTTTAAGAATGGCTACGTTCAGAAGGCGCAACCGTGGCGCAATAGTTGCGCAACTGTTGTGTTTTATCTTCTGAACGCAACGTGGAGTATTTCTGATCAACACAACATGTTGTGAGTTTGGAGACTTTTTTCCATCATAAATTTTTTACGCTCACTTTAGACAACATGTTGAGCTTACGATTTTGACATATGTACAAAAATATAAATAGTATTTATGAATTTTTTAACGTTAAAAAATGTTTCAAAGCCGCGAAATTATTGGCGATTACGTTGGGGATAATTATAGTCGTCATCTTTTGCAAGCGATATGCAAAAGAACACTTATAAATTGGGGGATTTCATAAAAAAAATATGCTACCAGATAAAAATAAGCGGCTACCATTGAACTCGCTAAAAAAATAAGCGACTGGAGAAATAGTGTTGCGCAGCGTTGAAAAGGGAAAAATCTGATTTATTGTGAATAGTCAATGGAAAGTGCGTGGGAAAATTTGCGATAAACGTCAGACTATAGAAAGTGGCAAATTTCAAAATGGAGCGGCAAGAGCAACAGTACGTAAGTAAAATTCAGCTCAAATTTTCATAACTATTTAATTTTATATATTTAATACAAAACGTAAGCAAATTATAACCCTCCTCATAAATTCCTCAATTTAAGCAAGTGGTGCGCTCTTTTGCAGGTTGCTTACAAAATATTGCTACTTATAATAATAATTTGTGTGTTTAATGCATCAGCTCGTTCAGAAGGCGCAAATTGTATCACTTTCCGATTATTGATACCTACACAACAGTTGTGCTCAACCGTTGCGCCTTTTGAACCTAACCAATGTATACACATAGAGAGCATAAGATAGCTTTGCAATATGTCGGCATATATACATTGCAAGAGATCGCGTTGATTCTGCCGGTATTTGACCCATGTGAAAATGGGAACACATCAATATATTTTGTGCAGCGAATTTTGCAATTGAGAGCGGTGTATAACTGGGAAGACTCTCTGCTTATCTTTGCCGTGTTGGGTAAGCTTCAAGGCAGATCTAGGAAGGTAGGCCAGTAGCTCGATTCACTAACTTTTTTAACAACATTTGTTATCTTTAAGTTAGCTTAACAACATTTTTAACAACTTTACTTTAAAAAAATGGACGTGTTTTTGTAGCGTCCGGAACGCAGTTTAAGTCACTAAAACAGGGGCATTAAACTAAATTTCTCTCGCTAACATACTTGAATCATTAGCTGTGTCCTAAATCTTTCCTTTTATTATAAAACGATACAATATTTCGCGATATTTCTGCCTCAAAAGTTCAAAAAATCGTGCGAATATACCGTCCGAAACGCCCAGGAAATACACTGAGGGAAAAAACAACGTATATCCAACAAAAACAAAAACAAAATATTACAATGAAAACAACCGCATCATCATATATATATATATTATTTCTAATCGGTGTTTTATAAATATCCCTTTTTCTGCTCACACAATTTACCAAAATTAAAAAGTAAGACATCGTTTTAAAGGTATTAAATAGCTATGCATGCGAAACGGTGTTTTATTGTGCGTGGTACTTTTTTTAAATAGTATTTTGCAAAAATAAAATGTTTATTAGGTATGTTAGTGTCTAGCACGAAATTATTATTTTTAATTTTAATTTTTATAATTTGGAATAAGCGGAAAAATCCAATTAGCTCATACAGCGATGGTAGATGTGATAGCTACTTCGAAGAAAAACCACTTTCTTCATCATCAGACATCTTCTCGGGAGCACACCAGGCTTTGAACCTACGCTCCAACCATCAGTAGTCGAATAGTAGCGAAACGCTAAGCACTGCGGCTACCGATGGTCCTGCTGAGCTGGTGGATTTTTCACTTATATATGCCATTGATCTATTCAATCTAACCTCACTTAGTGTACGATTTTCGTACATCTGCTATGCAAGTGTTGAATAATGGTTGGCAGCTGACGGACAGCGGGCGCTGTGTACAGTAGTTGTATGTACAACAGCACAATTTATAATTTAACATTATTGGGTATGTTAGTGGCTAACACGAAATTATTATTTTTAATTTTAATTTTTATACTTTGGAATAAGCGGAAAAATCCAATTAGCTCATACAGCGATGGTAGATGTGATAGCTATTTCGAAGAAAAACCACTTTCTTCATCATCAGGCATCTTCTCGGGAGCTCACCAGGCTTTGAACCTACGCTCCAACCATCAGTAGTCGAATATTAGCGAAACGCTAAGCACTGCGGCTACCGATGGTCCTGCTGAGCTGTTAGATTTTTCACTTATATATGCCATTGCTCTATTCAATCTAACCTCACTTAGTGTACGATTTTCGTACATCTGCTATGCAAGTGTTGAATAATGGTTGGCAGCTGACGGACAGCGGGCGCTGTGTACAGTAGTTGTATGTACAACAGCACAATTTATAATTTAACATTATTGGGTATGTTAGTGTCTAGCACGAAATTATTATTTTTAATTTTAATTTTTATACTTTGGAATAAGCGGAAAAATCCAATTAGCTCATACATCGATGGTAGATGTGATAGCTATTTCGAAGAAAAACCACTTTCTTCATCATCAGACATCTTCTCGGGTATGTTAGCTTCGCTAATATTCGACTACTGATGGTTGGAGCGTAGGTTCAAAGCCTGGTGTGCTCCCGAGAAGATGTCTGATGATGAAGAAAATGGTTTTTCTTTCCGCTTACTCCAAAGTATAAAAATTAAAATTAAAAATAATAATTTCGTGCTAGACACTAACATACCCAATAATGTTAAATTATAAATTGTGCTGTTGTACATACAACTACTTTACACAGCGCCCGCTGTCCGTCAGTTGCCAACCATTATTCTACACTTGCATAGCAGATGTACGAAAATCGTACACTAAGTGAGGTTAGATTGAATAGAGCAATGGCATATATAAGTGAAAAATCCAACAGCTCAGCAGTATAAAATGTTTAAATTTAAACTAAAAGATTTGCGCCTAAAACTATGCCTTCAGAATTATTTTATTCTATCAATTCAAATCTCAAATGCAGATGTCGCTCCATTTTAACAGTCGTGTATATTTTAAAACACTTTTATAAGCTTCAGCTGTATGTTTGTATGTAAACATTATATTATTTTAGGCGGACACGTGTGTATTCATGCCTATGCTAAATGGGGGCTTTTCAGTATAGGATATGCTGTACGTAGTACATACAATATATGTATGTATACTTTTGATCACATAACGGTTGTACGTAAGGCCATAAAATAATTGAGATAGATATGGACTTACATATATATATATATCAAAACGATCAGGATGAAAACAATGATTGAACCATGTCCGTCCGTCCGGCCGTACACACTCTAACTTGCGCAAAAATAGAAATATTTAAATGAAATTGGGTACACAGATTCTAATGGGAACAGAGAAAGTTGTGGTTGAAAATAAGGCATATGGATGTATTTCGAAAAACACGTAAAACATGATAATTAAGTCACTAATGAAGCAAGAGTGATGGAATTTCATCCATGCAATGACCTTATGCCGTTATGAGGAAATATGCTGAAATTTGAAAAAATGGGCCAAGAGGGGCAAATTTTCAAAGTCAAAACTCAGGAACTGTAGCAGATAAATCGATTAAGCTTCGGCCACTGATTTGCTTGCCAAGGCAAACGTGTGGAAAAAAAATTACCCAAGTCGGCGGGGACCATATATATGTACATAAAAATACATATATGTAAAATATATAAAAATAAAATGCTCATACCTATATAGGTATAATATAAACAGTTTAGCAAACATATAGGTAATTCATTGAAAGTTCCATAAGTTCCACCAAACCAAATAAATAATAAGTTTTTTAAAATGGGTGTGATAGCACAAACCATACCGACTGGTCCCACGTATGTTCTCTTATTTTTTGCGCAAGATGCGCACGGGTCCGGCTAGTTTATATTTAATATCAATGTGACGATTGCCAATTTAACACATCATGTGAGTAGATAATGCATCAGGACAATTTAAACACATTCCATTATGAAAGAACAACTAAAATTTTAATTCAACGTTTTGTTGGTCAATGCAAGAAACAACATTAAAATGTCAATTTGAAATTGTTGTGATGTTAGGTAAAAGCGCTTTTATTGTTGGGTTAACAATGATACGTTGATGTAACGTAGCCAGGGCCGTGCGCACGGGGGGGGTTTAAAACCTCCCCCATGACCAAATCTAAGTTGCAATGATTTTGCAAAAATTTTCAAAACACAGTTTATAAATTTTGCATTGAATCTTGACTCATAATTTTTGACAAAATTAGTACAATAATTTTACGGAAGAAGAAATTGGTGAAAGTTGCAAAAAATAAGGTTGGCCAATACATAAGTTCGGCACTTTGAATTGCACTTGGAGCTTTCCGAAATTACAAAGTTGTGTAGCATATGTTCGTTTGAAATTTTTCAAAAAATTGTACTGATAACAAAAAATTTTCATTTTGTGAAAACAGTGAGCAGTTTCAATTAACAAGACTGTAAACAGTACTATTCAAGACCTGGTTAACTAGGTTTTGATGAATCAGAATTATACCAGATAAGTCAACTATTTTGGCAAAGGGATGTTCTCATTGTTTGTTTACGTTTGACGGAAACACTGTGTATTTTATATAATGCGGATACCGCTTAAGGTGGGTGTAGCCACACCCATTTTCAAAATTAGAATCAATTATCCGACTAAGCATATGAATATTATTCTTTGTGCAAAATTTCATTCCTTTATGACTTTTATTTACAAAGATGTCACGTCACAAATTTCACAAGGCCATTTTAGAAATGTTTTTGTAAAAAAGTAGGCGTGGCTATACACCGATTTCGCTAAATTTTTTAACGTATATTAGTACAAGTAATAATTGTGGCCGCTGTGGTGCAGTGGGTAGAGTGCTCGCCTGCTATGCCAGAGGTCTCGGGTTCAAACCCCAGTCCGTGCAAAATACCAAAAAAAAAATTCTAATTAGTAAAAATCCAATTATTGGGTTTTTTAAGAGCAGCGGTCACCTCTCGGCAGTGGGCGGCATACCCTCCGAGTGTATTTCTGCCATGAAAAAGCTTCTCACAACAAATTCATCCGCCGTTCGGAGCCGGCAAAAAACTATAGGTCCACCCAATTATGTAGTAGGAAAATCAAAAAGGAGCACATCTCGAATTGGGAGAGAAGCTCGGCCATAAAACTCGTCAGAGTTATAAAAGCGCCATTGTATTATATTATATTATATTATAATAAAAGTTTAACCCTAAGTTTCGTCATGTGGCCGCTGTGGTGCAGTGGGTAGAGTGCTCGCCTGCTATACCAGAGGTCTCGGGTTCAAACCCCAGTCCGAGCAAACACCAAAAAAAATTTTCTAATTAGTAAAAATCCAATTATTGGGTTTTTTTTTTAAGAGCAGCGGTCACCTCTCGGCAGTGGGCGGCATACCCTCCGAGAGTATTTCTGCCATGAAAAAGCTTCTCACAAAAAATGCATTCGCCGTTCGGAGCCGGCATAAAACTGTAGGTCCACCCAATTAGTGGGAAAAACCAAAAAAGGAGCACACCTCGAATTGGGAGAGAAGCTCGGCCATAAAACTCGTCAGAGTTATAATAGCGCCATTGTATTATATTATTATTATTATTATTCGTCATAACATATCAATTATAATAATTATTTTTTGAGTTATGGGCTCCGAAATCTCGTAGATTCCTTTGTCCAAAAACGGGCGGTGTCACGCCCATTTTCAAAAGTTTTTCTGTTTTTTGTTTCCGGCCTATTTTGGGACTCATGCCACAAAATTTCAATCAATTATCTTTATATTTGACAAATATTTCGCTTACAATGGGTCATATTAATAAAAGCCAAGCATTTGCTTTTGCTTAAGATTTCAAATTTTATATACACAAATTCTCTATCAAATACAGAAAAATTTTTACAACCAAAAAAATTTCTTGGGTATAATTTTAAGCACCAGAGTATGCAGTTTCAGAAAAGTTAGAGAACATTTAAATTTATGATGTATGGGTCTGGATATCTGTTTCAGCAAATATGTTTATCTTAGCGAAAAATGTATGCGAATGCAAACCAAAATTAAAAGCCCCCCCAAGGCTAATTCCTGCGCACGGCCCTGAACGTAGCTATCGTAGTCATTTCAAAGTGAATATTATTTGAAACATTTTGATGAAGTTTTTTGGCCGTTTTATTGCAATTATATTTATTTGTTTATGAGCTCAAGGCCGCGATTAAAAATTTTTAAAACACAAGTTTTTAATTTTAATTTGGTTTTTATTATTAATTACACTGGATCACAAAATGAAATTTTTTGTCTGTACTTTGGACGTGACTATCCTATCTATATGTAAAATCGGTCTCTGATTCCGAAAATCGGGTTCATTTTTAATTCTATGGGAAGGTTTTTGAGATATCGGCAATTTACCGTTATTTGGCCAATGGGTCCACTTAATCCAGTATATCTCTTTAACACAGTGAGTTATCTTCCTTAGGGTGACACCAAACGAAAGAAAATTAAATTTCCTTTTTACGGTTCCTATAACATTTTTCTCTAACTCGTATAGTTTCTGAAATATTGACGATTAAATTTGAATTTTTTCGATTTTTTACGATTTTTTGAAGAAAAAATTGACTTTGTCAGACAATATCTTTAAAACCAATGTCTTCACCTTCGGTTTTACTCTTTTACGTGAAGCTCCATTCTATTGGGAAAAAGATAAGCTATCAACGAAGAAAATTCATGGTAAAATGGAAAAGTTATAGGCGATCAAGTAAATACAGCCAAGTCGCGCAGTGCCTCTGCACGGGTATATTCTATGCATGTTATACCCGTAAACGCGCTTGTATCTACTATCTACTGCGCTGCCAATGTGCTGCTACTGCAGATGTGTAGGTATTGGTACAATATGCATAGAATGTACCCGTGCAGAGGCATTGCGCGACTTGGTTGTATTTACTTGATCGCCTATAACTTTTCCAGTTTACCATGGATTTTCTTCGTTGATAGCTTATTTTTTTGGAAATGGAATGGAGCTTCACGCAAAGGAGTAAAACCGAAGGTGAAATCATTGGTTTTAAAGATATTGCCTGACAAAGTAAATTTTTTCTTCAAAAAATCGTAAAAAATCGAAAAAATTCAAATTTAATCGTCAATATTTCAGAAACTATAAGAACTAGAGAAAAATGTTATAGGAGCCGTGAAAAGGAAATTTAATTTTCTTTCGTTTGGTGTGACCCTAAGGAAGATAACTCACTGTGTTAAAGAGATATACAGGATTAAGTGGACTCATTGGCCAAATAACGGTAAATTGCCGATATTTCAAAAACCTTCCCATAGAATTAAAAATGAACCCGATTTTCGGAATCAGCGACCGATTTTACATATAGAAAGGATGGTCGCGTTCAGAGTATTTTTTGGCTGTAGAGCAGTGTTATCGATATTTAGACTCCAGCCTGGAGTCATCAGCAGGACTGAAAACAATAATAAACACAGATTATTACATTTAGGTATACATATGTATGTATGTATAGATACAAGTGACATTGTGTCTCTTTCTACAACATGTTTACATAAAATGAAATAATGTATAGAAACATTGTTGCTAAACAATATAAATGTTATACAAATGTATTTGGTGCTGAGTATGTAATATTTTCCATTTTCACTCTCGTGTTACACCTCAATAAAGTAATACATATTATGATCGTTGTTATTGATTAATAAATAATATATGAATTAAAATCGGAATTTAGTGAGTAATGTTACTGGCGCAGTCGCGAAATTATTGCAAATAATTTCATTTACGAACCTACGACATCAAATCGATTAATTATTTAAAAATCCAAAAAATAAAAAAACCGTTGTACCGCTTCGCTGCAATTAAATAAAAAAAAAAGAAAAAGAACAATTGAAAGCATACGTAATGGTATGAAAGTGATGAACATGTTCGTGAATTAAAATTAAAATAACTTAATAAAGACAAAAATTTAATAATTTAATATATAAATTAGAAAAGAGAAAGTTGATACCGTTACTCTGAAAGAAAAATATAAGTACATGTGTACGCGAAGTTCAAAGTCCAATTTGAAACGAAAGTACTGCCAACAACAAAAAACCATTGGACAATTGGAAAGAACATATTTTTGTTCAAGTTCACGAAAGCTTAGTGAGCGCGAGAACAAAAAAAAAAAAAAAACATTTAAGCTAAGTGCCAAACCTTTTTTCTTAACAACAAAAGTTAACAAGAATTGCATTAACTAAAAGAGACAAAATAAATAAGTGAATATTTTAAAAATATAAATACACACGCGCCATCTGGGGGAACATAGCGGTGGTTATAACCTAAGGTTAGGTTAGGTTAGGTTGAGGTGGCTGTCTCCGCAATTCATGAAAGCGGGGACACACTTAGGCCGAGGTGGCCCATTGTGATACCACACGGGAGCCCTAGCTTCCTTATCCCTGTTTACAAACCTTTCCGGAAAAATTAGATTCGAAAGTATGATAAGATTAGATGCCCGTTAAGCTAAACCAGCGCGTTTGTTTCATGAAGCGCAGAAAATCTAGTGTCCTTGCATTTTCCATCTCCGCCAGGCACTCGAAAAAGTGTTTATGGAGAAAGCGGTACCTGGATTGCGACAGTGCGGGGCAGTGGCATAGATAGTGCTCAACACTCTCTATTTCCTCCACGTCCCTGCAGCTGCGGCAGAAGTCGTTTTTATATAGGCCCATGCGAGAGGCGTGAGTGCCCATAAGACAATGGCCTGTTAGAAGTCCCACCAGCGGACCTATAGAGAGCCGATTCAGATGCAGCACCGATACAGACCTAGCCTCATCCAGTCTAGGCCAGATTTGCCTAGAAATCACACAAGTTGACTCCCTGGCCCATCTAGCGTTAGCCTGTTCAATGGAGCGAGATCTCAACCAGTGCTTGCATGAGTTAAGCGGGGGGCCAACCCATGTCGCATGGGCTTGTGCCCTCCCTTGCCAACTCATCTGCAATGCAGTTGCCCCGAACGTTGCTATGGCCTGGAACCCAAATGACGTTCAGGTCGCACCTTTCGGCTAGTTTGTTCAAAGACTCCCTACATTTCATTGCAACTGTAGATGTAGCATTGTTACTCTGTAAGGATTTTATGGCAGCTTGGCTGTCAGAGAAGATTGTGATAGAATTTATGTCTGGCAGATCTGTCAGGCGACGAGCTGCTTCCCATATGGCTATGAGCTCAGCCAGATAGACGCTGCAGTGATCAGGTAGGTGCAAACTTACTTTCAGATGAAGCTTTTCGCAGAAAAACCCACTTCCAACTCTATTGTTCAATTTAGAGCCGTCCGTGTAAAGGTGCAGTGTATTAGGGTCGGGATCCCCCAAGTTCTTCCACTCGCTCCTCTCCGGGATTCTTGTGGAGAATTTGTTATCCCAACAGAAGGCTGGTATTGCATAGTCCAGCTTTAGAAAATTGGCAGGGACGTTACTAAGAATTTGAGCGTGCCCGAATCTGGTGTCCCTCCAGGGTTCGGTTGCATTGAGCCTTGCCGCGTTGCAGCTGGCAATGAGTTTCCCCTGTATATCCGTGGGGAGAAGAAATAGGATGGTTTCGAGAGCTTTAGTTGGGGTGGAGGGAAGGGCTCCGCTAATAAGCATGGAAGCCATTCGCTGCACTCTAGTTAATTTGCTCTTATTGGTTTCGAGTTCCAGTGCTGGCCACCATATGGTGACTGCATAGAAGAGAATAGGACGCACTACCGCTGTGTACAGCCAATGAACGATTTGGGGGTTAAGTCCCCATCTCTTGCCTATCGCTGATTTACATGCGTAAAGTGCTAGCATGGCTTTTTGGGATCGTACTTCTACGTTCCGTTTCCAGTTTAATTTTCTGTCTAGAATAACACCAAGGTATTTAACCTCGGTAGAGAGTTTAATCTCCTTCCCATTTATGGACGGAGGTTTGAATTCAGGTATCTTATGTTTGCGGGTAAACAGAACCATTTCCGTTTTCTCAGAGCTGACACTCAGCCCGCATTTCAGAGACCAGGTTTTTACAATATTGAGTGCATTTTGCAAAATATCGCTCAGCACCGGTATATGCTTGCCAGTCGCTGTCAGGGCGATGTCATCGGCGTACGCAATGACCTGGTAGCCCATGTGCTGAAGTTTAGAGAGCAGGGTGTTCACCGTTAGGTTCCAAAGCAGAGGAGACAGAACTCCACCCTGGGGTGTTCCTCTGTTGGCATACCTAGTTATCGATGAATTACCCATTACAGAAATAATGGCTCTTCTACTAAGAAGAAGTTCAACAAACCTCACGAGAGCCTCCTCTACCTCCAAGTCCCGTAGGGCGGTGGTAACGGCTCCCGGGAGAACATTGTTGAAAGCTCCTTCTATGTCGAGAAAGATGCCCAGTGTGAATTCCTTAAAGGCTAGCCCCTTTTCTATCTTGGAAGTGATAGCGTGTAGAGCAGTCTCTACGGACTTGCCTTTGGAATAAGCGTGTTGAAAAGGAGATAGAGTATTCGCACGGAGCCTGATATAGACATCCAGCAATCTTTCAAGAACTTTGAGTAGAAAAGAGGTCAGGCTTATCGGCCTGAAATCCTTTGGGCTGCTGTAGGAGGCTTTGCCCCCTTTAGGAATAAAGATCACCTTCGCCTTGGTCCATTCCAGGGGAATGTACGACAGGTTGAGGCAGGCTTTATAGATAGGAACAAGAAGAGGGATTAGAGTATCACTTGCTGCCTGTAATTCAGCAGGAAAGATCCCATCTATTCCCGGAGATTTGAAGGGTTTGAAGGATTTAATTGCCCATTTTACCCTTGTATTAGTAATTATGTGCTCCAAGTCATTAAATGTCCTGGGGTTAGAGTAGGTTCTATAAGGTTCCGAGGTGCACCCTGGGAAGTGTGTGGTGACCAGGGTGTTCAGAATATCAGTACTAGATGTGGCCCAGTCCCCATTTTGCATTCAGCTTGGGGGAACTGGGTTAGTAGAGAGGACCTTTCGTAGACGATTGGCCTCAGAGATTTCTTCTATGTCGCTAGCGAAGTTTTTCCATGAGTCTCTTTTAGCTCTTTGGATCGACTTCTTGAAAATTTTTAAGGCATCCTTGTAGGCTTGCCAGTTGCCAGTTATTTTCGCCTGGTTGAAGAGCTTTCTGCTGTTAAGCCGAAGCTTGGAGATCTCGGGGTTCCACCAATAAGGTTTCTTTTTACCCCGAACTTTGACCTCCGGGCAGGCACTCTTGAAAGCAGCGTTACAGGATTTTGTAACAAAGTCAACTGCTTCATCGATTTTTGACGATGTGTCCAGCACACCGAGAGAAACAGACCTGTTATTGGAGATAGGCGCTTCATCAGTTGTTAACGGTAGGCTTGACGTACCGAGAGAAGCGTGCTCAAGGAGCGTAGCAGACAATTTCTGGTTATAACCTAATCTCATTAGTAAATACGTTGCATATATTTAGACAGCAGCTAGAAATTACATACATACATACATACATACATACATACAGGTGAAACTAATAAAAGCGTGTTAAAAAAGCAACAACTGTTTGTTCTCTTTCGTATGTCAGAGCAACAAATAAATGAGATTTGCTCACAAATAGACTTATTAAATTTAAATATAATCACACTTAACAATTCAAAAATGGAAGAAAAGAAGGAGAGAAGAGATCGCGTTGTGCAAAGCGTTAAGATGTTATCCCCTTTTGATGGAGACTTCAACTACCTATCGCTTTATGTTAGCAGCATCGACAACATAATCCCACCTTTTAATACGCTTACTGCCGAAGAGAAACCATTTTACTTCCAGTGCATTATTAGTACAATTCGTGGAGCTGCTTTTGATGTTATAAGAAGAGAACATCCGTCTGATTGGCTAACTTTGCGTGAGTTGTTAATTAATGAATTCTCAGATCATACACCTATTACTACTTTAATATTGGCGATTGATAAAATTAAGCTTTGTACAAGTGTAAAGCAATTATGTGAAGATATAAATCAAGAAGTATGTAAAATAAGAGATAGAATTAAATTAAGTTACTTAGATAGTTCTACTGAAAATTTCTTAAAATTAGAGCTTAAGCAAATAAGTATGAAAACGTTAAAAAGAGAATTGCCAAATCATCTTACTGCTTTGGTTAATACTAATTCAGGAAATGACGTAAAATCCGCTATTCGAATTTTGAAAGAGAATGGCGAATATGAAGAGAGTTTCGAATGCCAACAAAATAAAAAGCAAATAGTTAACCCAAGTAAAACCAACATGTATAAAAGGAATTCTAATATTCGTCAAGATACAAACATTCATAGCAACTTATCACAGGCTCCTTATTTCTACTCATATCCTCCCTTCTCTATGCCAATAGATGCTAATTTTAATTCATATCAACCAAATTTCT
The DNA here is from genome assembly GCA_960531455.1 of Urophora cardui. Lineage (NCBI taxonomy): Eukaryota > Metazoa > Arthropoda > Insecta > Diptera > Tephritidae > Urophora > Urophora cardui. The sequence goes on along the minus strand of OY482670.1, from coordinate 74,682,269 downwards.
CCAATAGTAGAATGCAAAATGCACACAATATGCCAAATATTTATAACCCACAAAGTTGTCAACAGCGAACTCCATACAACCAAGGAAATAATTCCAATCAGTCCCGCTTCAATAAGCAAAATATTCAACAAGGTGATCCGTATATGCAACGAACTAATTCTAATCAATCCCGTATTAGACGTTTCGGTGCACCAACGCCAATGGAGTCAGATGAACAGAATTTTCATTTGCAAGCCTCGGAAAATTACCAAGAATCCAGTTAAATATTGAGAATCAGCTTCATGATTTTTTGATCGATACTGGCTCGTCTGTTAATTTAATCAAACCAAATATTATAAAAAGTAAAGTTTTTTCTTCCGAACCCATAACTTTAAGAACAGTTACTGGTTCAATCGTCATTAACTATATGCAAGAAATGATTGACAATAAACAAAATAAAATAAAATTCTATGTTTATGATTTTTCTAGTAATTACGATGGATTGTTGGGATGGAATGCTCTAAACCAATTAGGTGCGAATATAGACATACCAAACAAGAGTATAACGTTAAACGATATGAAGTACAAGTTCGTGGACGAAGTCTTTTGTAATGAGTATACTAACCTTTTGGACGAATTAGGTATTAAGCAGGATGACAATGAAAATAGGTTTAAGCTTGATCACTTAAATAAAGAAGAACGAGAAAAACTACAAGTTCTCTTAGATACATAAATATAATAATTTATTTTATAAAGAAGGCGAAAAGCTAACGTTTTCAAGTTCAGTAAAGCATAGAATAAAAACTGTCCACGATGATGCAATTTATGTAAAAGCTTATAGGTATCCAGAAGTTCACAGGATGGAGGTAAATAAGCAAATTAAAGATATGTTAGAGCAAGAAATCATTTGCCATAGTAGCTCGCCATATTCTGCTCCTATTTGGTTAGTGCCAAAAAAACTGATGCATCTGGCATTCAGAAGTGGCGTATCGTTTTGGATTATCGTAAATTAAACGATATAACAATTAGCGATAAATATCCTATACCTAATATGGATGAAATTTTGGACAAACTTGGTAGGTGCATGTACTTCACCACGATTGATCTTGCGAATGGGTTCCATCAAATAGAGATGGATCCAGAAGATCGTAAAAAGACAGCATTTTCAACACAAAGTGATCATTATGAATTTCTCAGAATGCCATTTGGGCTGAAAAATGCACCTGCCACGTTTCAACGACTGATGAATACGGTCCTAGAAGGTCTTATTGATGTCAACTGCAGGGTTTACTTGGATGACATAATAGTATTTAGTACGTCACTGCAAGAACATATTGATGCCCTCAGTAAAGTTTTTGATAGGCTAAATAAGGCTAACTTAAAAATTCAGTTAAATAAGTGTGATTTTCTAAAGAAAGAGACAGAATTTCTCGGTCATATTATAACGAGATACGGCGTTAAACCGAACCCAAATAAAGTAGCGGCAATCATAAAGTATCCAGTTCCTAAAACCGAAAAGGAAATAAAACGATTTCTCGGTTTAGCAGGTTTTTATAGAAAATTTATCAATAATTTTTCAGCAATAACTAAGCCATTAACTCATTACGTAAAAAAAGGTAACAAAATTGATGTAAATGACGAAAATTATTTGAAAGCAATAGATACGATTAAGTTATTAATAACCAATAGTCCAATTTTAGCCTCCCCTGACTATAGTAAATTGTTTACCCTTACGACTGACGCATCAAACCAAGCCTTATGGGCCGTGTTAAGCCAAGACGGTCATCCAGTTTGCTACGCCAGCCGTACTCTAAATGAACACGAGCTTGTTTATTCAACAATCGAAAAGGAATTGTTAGCTTTGGTGGGGGCAACAAAATATTTCCGGCCTTATTTATATGGTAGAAAATTTATCGTAAACACTGACCATCGCCCTTTGCAATGGCTGCATAACTTAAAAGAGCCAAATTCAAAGTTGCAGAGGTGGAAAATAAGGCTAAACGAATTCGACTTTGATGTTAAGTATATCTCTGGGAAAGAAAATTTGGTGGCAGATGCCTTATCACGAATTGAAATTCACGAATGCAACTTCGGTGAGAATGCTTCAAATATAGCAACAGTTCATTCTGCTGAAGAAGATTCAGAAAATTTCATTAGAATCACAGAAAAGCCTCTAAATATTTTTAGACATCAACTAATGCTATTAAGAGGTAATAGTAATTCTTTTAATACGAAGCAAATATTTAAGAACATCCTTCATACCGTAGTTTATACCGATCTCAATAACGATTTAATAAAAGAAGTAATCAGTAGATACCTCATTAATTTTAAAGTGGCAATCTTCATGCCGAATGATGATGACTTTATAGTTTTCCAAAATGTGTATAAATCGCTAATTCAAAATAGACGAAATTTAATAGTTCGCACAACCAAACTAGTGGAAAATATATTAGAATATGCTGAGTTTAAATCTAAGATTTTGCAAATACACCTTGAAGGGCTTCATCAAGGAATCGAAAAGGTGGCTAAATGTTTTAAAACGAAATACTATTATCCAAATTACTTAAAAGAAATCACCAAAATAATCAATGAATGTGAGTTATGTAATAATTGTAAAAATGATCACATTTTATGTAAGACTCCTCTCAAAATCACACCTCCTGTCTACGAGACAAGGGAAAAATTTGTAGTTGAATTTTGGGAATGGGATAAACATCATTACTTAACGTGTATAGACCTTTTCTCTAAATATGCGTTAGTAGAGGAAGTAACTACAATGAATTGGTTAGAAACCAAGAAAGCGCTATTGAAAATATATAACGTAATGGGGCCTCCAAAAACATTAAAGATAGACCAAGACCAAGGTATGAATAACATCAATATTAAACAAGTAAGGAAGACTAAGTTCGAGTGCAATCGAACATTAGATACTCAGCTGTATGCTTTCATTGTTTGTTTTCGTTTGATGGAAACACGATGTATAGCCACGCCCATTTTCAAAATTTTTATCAGTCATCCAACTAAGCATATGAATATTATTCTTTGTGCAAAATTTAATTCCTTTATGACTTCTAGTTACAAAGATGTCACGTTACAATTCCCAAAGGGTGTTCCAGAAATATCTTTGTTAAAAAGTAGGCGTGGTCATAAACCGATTTGAATAAATTTTTGCGTGTCTATTAATACAAGTTATAAAGGTGTAAAAACCAAGTTTCATCATAATATCTCAATTATTTGTCGAGTTATAGGCTAAGAAATCTCCTATATTCCTTTGTCTAAAAAGAGGCGGTGCCACGCCCATTTTCCAAAATTTTTCTACTTTTTGTTTCCGGTCTATTGTGGAACTCATGCCACAAAATTTCAATGAATTACCTTTATATTTGACAAAGATATCGCTTAAAATGTTTTTATTAGGCCACTTTATAATACCCATATATAAAAGTGGGCGTGGTCGTCAACCGATTGCGCTAAAATTTTGAGCGTGTATTACTACAAGTAATGAAAGTGTATACACCAAGTTTCGTCATAATATCTCAATTATTTGTCGAGTTATGGGCTCAGAAATCTCGTATATTCCTGCCTCTAAAAAGAGGCGGTGCCACGCCCATTTTTCAAAAATTTTGTGTTTTTCGTTTTATGTCCGCGGGTGGACTCCTGCCATAAAATTTAAATTATATATCTTTATATTTGACAGAGATATCGCTTAAAATGTTTTTATTGGGCCACTTTATAATACCCATATATAAAAGTGGGCGTGGTCGTCAACCGATTTTGGCAATTTTTAGTCCAAACATTTGCCTAAGTAAGTATATTACGCACACCAAATTTCATCGATATATCTTCAATGGTTTCTGAGTTATGACTCATAAAACTTTCAATGTTTGCCCCTTAATAAGTGGGCGTGGCACCACCCATTTTTCAAAATTTTTATGGTTTCTGTTTTATGTCCATAGTTGGACTCATGCGACAAATTTCAGTGATATATCTTTATATTTGGCAGAGATATCGCTTAAAATGTTTTTATTAGGTCACTTTATAATATACATATATAAAAGTGGGCGTGGCCGTCAACCGATTTTAACTATTTTCCGTCCAAATATTTGCCTAAGTAAGTAAATCACGCATACCAAATTTCATCGATATATCTTCAATGGTTTCTGAGTTATGACATATAAAACTTTCAATGTTTGACCCTTAATAAGTGGGCGTGGCACCGCCCATTTTCCAAAATTTCATCAAATTTCTTCATAGGGGCTTGAGCTCAACACGTGGGTAAAATTTCATCGCTACAGCTATAATAGTGACTGAGATACCAAATTTCCGATTATTTCTATATAGGAAAAGTGGGCGTGGTCATGGTCCGATTTCGCCCATTTTCAACACCAACCGTCCCAGTGTCGATACCAACTTGCATTTCAAATTTCATCAAAATATCTCAATTTTTGCACGAGTTAGAGACGGACGGACGGACGGACAGACGGACGGACGGACATGGCTCAATCGATTTCTCTTTTCACCCTGATCATTTCGATATATATAAGTCTATATCTATCTCGATTATTTCATTCTGTTACAATCCACCGTTATGTGATTAAAACTATAATACTCTGTGTACTAGTACAGCTGAGTATAACAATGGTGTGACCAGCTAAATATAAAAAATAGGTAAAAAAACTTTTTAAGTTAAACGGTTTTATGTTATACATACATTGCAATGTTTAAGATAAATGTACTAAAAACCAAAAAATAATAAAATAGATACAGTCGTGGGAATTATAAACATTTGCATAGACTAGACTAAAATAAAACCGTGGGGCACGTCAATTGTCTACAATCGTTGATTAAAATGTTTGTTTTGTAATGTTACACTATAATTAGGCAGTTGTTCAACCGACAACGATGGACGTGTGATAAGTAGGGCTAGAATGTGGAAAAAAGCTAGCAAGCTCGATTATAAGCGAGTTTTAGGGTTTCATAGTGGTGAGCGAGTAGTACTTTTATCATATGTTTTGTCGATTAGAGACAAACTACGAGCAGTGAAACGATTCCTCGTGTGAATGTCCAACCATAAACTAGTTTAAACATCTCTTTTATTAACATGGAGTGTATAACTATTGGAATTTCCATGAGCAAGAAAATAGTAAGTAATTTCCTCACCGTCTGCGGGCCAACTGCCTAACGACGAATTAAACGATTCTTCTATCGCACATTAAGTCGATAATTTGTAGACAATTGACGTGCCCCCCGGTTTTATTTTAGTCTAGTCTATGCAAATGTTTATAATTCCAACGACTGTATCTATTTTATTATTTTTTGGTTTTTAGTACATTTATCTTAAACATTGCAATGTATGTATAACATAAAACCGTTTAACTTAAAAAGTTTTTTTACCTATTTTTATTTTCTAGTTTTTAGTTTTTATTTTTTTAAGAAAATATTTCTTTTCAAGGTAGTAATATATGTTCCGAATTTCAGCCAAATCGGACCATAAATGCGATTTTTGTAAATATAGCGACCCACGCGCCACCTAGCGGATTTTTTTTTTTAAGAAAATATTTATTTTCAAGGTAGTAATACGTTCCGAATTTCAGCCAAATCGGACCATAAATGCGATTTTTGTAAATACAGCGACCCACGCGCCACCTAGCGGAATTTTTTTTAAAGAAAATATTTCTTTTCAAGGTAGTAATACATGTTCCGAATTTCAGGCAAATCGGACCATAAATGCGTTTTTTGTAAATATAGCGACCCACGCGCCACCTATCGGAATTTTTTATTTATAATATTGCATTGTCATCGGGATTATACATGCGTACAAAATTTCAGATTAATCGGTTGACAGGAAGAGGGTGAAATTTGAATTACTAAATTTGACCCAAGAATAAATAATAATAAATAATAAAACAAACGGGGTGAGCTAAATAAAACCGTTTAAAAATTAGAAGTAACCACAGGGAAAACTGGTATTGGCGATATCGAGCGTTTGCATAAGACGTTGAATGAAAAATTGAGAATTATAAATACTTCTGACAACAACGAAATAAAATATTATAAAATAGAGCAAACTGTTTTTACATATAATCATAACATAGTGCATTCTGCTACTGGGGAAACGCCGTACAATATATTCTTTAAAAAATTACCTCCAAAAATAAGTCCGCAATTGGTAAAAGAAAAGAGAATACATAATATTAACGTGAAACGTACAGATATCCCCATTGACACCAATTTCGTCAATGCTGAGAATTCTAGGAAACGTTTAGACAAAACAAAAAATCCGTTTAAGCAAGTTAAGTTAGTCAAAGCAGAAGATGACAACGAGCACTTTGCAGTTAAATTTAAAAATAGAAATGTAAGAAAATACAAAAGTCAATTTAAGCGTAAAAAGAAGAAATAATTGTCTTCATAATTTACTATTGAAATTTTAACGTAATTTTGTTTAAGAGAATTTGTATTTAATTGCATTCATACTTACTATAGAATAAGAATATTGTAATTTCTTAAGGTGAGACGAGTGACATTGTGTCTCTTTCTACAACATGTTTACATAAAATGAAATAATGTATAGAAACATTGTTGCTAAACAATATAAATGTTATACAAATGTATTTGGTGCTGAGCATTTATGGAATATTTTCCATTTTCACTCTCGTGTTACACCTCAATAAAGTAATACATATTATGATCGTTGTTATTGATTAATAAATAATATATGAATTAAAATCGGAATTTAGTGAGTAATGTTACTTACATATTCTTAAATGTAACCAAAAAACGAAACTTACACTGGCTCTGTGAAGACGGCACCGCAACAAGTGAATTTAAAAAAAAAAATATGTCAATCGTTTGCTCATCGTTTGCTCAAAAATTTTCAAATTTTCGTTTGCCCACCCTTGGTTCAAAAATTATTGAAAAACAAATTTTTCGAATGTGAAGTTGGCTCCGCCAAAATCGAATTTTTGAAAAAAAAACGTAAATCGTTTATTTGAGCAGACTTTTTTGCTTAATCGTTTGCTCATCGTTGTCTCATCATTTTAAAGAAAGAAATTTCATTTTTTCATGCATATTTCAAAGTTTATTGCAAAATAAAAATTTTTGGGGCTGTGAAGTTGGCACCGCAACAAGTGAATTTAAAAAAAAAAATATGTCAATCGTTTGCTCATCGTTTGCTCAGGTTTGCCCAGGAAAAAATTTCGTTTGCCCACCCTTAGTTCAAAAATTATTGAAAAATAAAATTTTTGAAATATGAAGCAATGTTCGAATTTTTGCAAAGAAATGTAAATCGTTTATTTGAGCAGACTTTTTTGGCTAAATCGTTTGCTTATCGTTGTCTCACCATTCTAAAGAAAGAAATTTCATTTTTTCATGTATATTTCAAAATTTATTGCAAAATAAAAATTTTTTGGGTTGTGAAGTTGGCAGAGCCAATTTTTGCGAAAAAATGGAATAGAATTTTTGGCTGAATTATGTCAACAGTTACTTGGAGCTTTTCGGCCGATTAGTTGAAGACAAAAACAAAGTTTTCTCTTTTTCCTCCTACGCGTTTCGATGTTTTTCAGATCCTCATCAGAGAGTCTGATTTATTAATTACACTGTGGGACAAAATAAACAAAATTTAAAGAACTTTTTTCGAGGTTAACATATGTTGTAGGCCTTATCAAGCATTAACAGACTGCATACTTAGAATTTCCAATACATCCTCAAAATCTGGAGTTAGGGGCCAAAAACCCCTTTTTCATAGGTTAAGTCATATATTATACCACAAAATTTTCTCTGTTTATCCCAACAATATGATTTTGAATGTCGTTGCAAAGATGACATTAAATCACTTTTAACAGTATACGAACTGTTAATGTATCTTGATAAGTGACAGAAAAACTGTAGAAACAATGTCAAAAATTCAATTGTATTGGATGTTCTAAGTATGCACTCTGTTAATGCTTGATAAGGCCTACAACATATGTTAACCTCGAAAAAAGTTCTTTAAATTTTGTTTATTTTGTCCCACAGTGTAATTAATAAATCAGACTCTCTGATGAGGATCTGAAAAACATCGAAACGCGTAGGAGGAAAAAGAGAAAACTTTGTTTTTGTCTTCAACTAATCGGCCGAAAAGCGCCAAGTAACTGTTGACATAATTCAGCCAAAAATTCTATTCCATTTTTTCGCAAAAATTGGCTCTGCCAACTTCACAGCCCAAAAAATTTTTATTTTGCAATAAATTTTGAAATATGCATGAAAAAATTAAATTTCTTTTTTTAGAATGGTGAGACAACAATGAGCAAACGATTTGATTTAAAATACCTCTTCGCTTTCGTGTGAGATTTCCCTATAAGTTTGGCGTTGTGGCCGCTGTGGTGCAGTGGGTAGGGTACTCGCCTGCTATTCCAGAGGTCTCGGGTTCAAACCACGGTCCGAGCCAAACACCAAAACAATTTTTCTAATTAGTAAAAATCCAATTATTGGGTTTTTTAAGAGCAGCGGTCACCTCTCGGCAGTGGGCGGTATACCCTCCGGGAGTATTTCTGCCATGAAAAAGCTTCTCACAAAAAATGCATTCGCCGTTCGGAGCCGGCATAAAACTGTAGGTCCACCCAATTAGTAGGAAAAAACAAAAAGGAGCACACCTCGAATTGGGAGAGAAGCTCGGCCATATATTATATATTATATTATATTATATTATATATTATAACAGGACATATCTCAGGATCCAGGACACTTACCGATGTCAATTTTTGTATGCATCTTATTCATGGTCCTAATGATCAATCCTCAAAAATTCAGCACAATATCTTTGCAAACATGCTTCAGGGTTATTCGGGTTAAACAGTAATTTTCACAGCATTATACAACTAACTCAAAAAGATTGTAAAATGTTATCGAATATACATAGGTATATGTGTTCACATGGAAAAAATAGTATGTCTACTTAAACGAACCATTTATTATTACTTTAATTTTTAAAAAGAAAGGAAAGAAAACGTTTATAAATTTTTTTTTAAATCCCAAACAAAATGTAAATATATATATATGTATATATATAAATTAATAACAAGATAATAGCTTTGTTCAAAAACTTTACTTGCAAGTACTTGCAAAAAGAGCGTCAATGTCAAATTAAGAGTAAAAACGAGAAAAATAGAAAATTATCAACCAAAATAATTGAACACAAAATCGTAAACATTCGCAAGAAAACAGCTGATACGCTGTTTTGACAATTTGATTTTTAGGTTAGGTTGTAATTGAAATTTTTGAAATTGGAAATGAATGGAAATAACTGAATTAGGAAAACAAAATTCTAATTTGGCTATTCCACAACATCATCAAGATTAATTTTTGCGCTAACTTATTTAGTACTTACACAGTTAGAAATTTGCGTTTAAAATGTTTGTATATTTCCAATTGAAATTTTTGCGATCATATATTTTGGACACTTCTATTTTTTTAAAGCTGCTAGTAGTTGCAAGTGAAAATTTTACTTGCAGCGTTTATCAACTCTCTCGAGGTCTTACTCTCTCAATTTGGCTCTCTTTTGCGAATTTTTTGGGTTATTGAACATAAATTCGTAACTATTCGTAAAAATATGTAAAAATTTTGAGATATTGAACACTCCTAATAAATGAAGATATTACTCAAAATTAAAGCAAAAATTTTATTTATCCACAATGGTGGCGGTATTTTCTTAATTGATAACTCTTGGTGGTCTTCTTATGCAATTTTTCCAAATTAAAAAGTTATAAATTGCCACAATAAATCTGAGTTTCTGTAACAAAATCAATTAAAGTGATGTCACACTAATACGATCCACACCACCGTCACCACCTATTTATACTAGAAAAGATATGAGTTACAGAAACTCAGTACAGATTTCTTAATTAAACACAGATTTTTGTGAGAATCTTGTTGCTTCCCAATATAATTTTTTTATGGATTTTCAATTGTAAATTTAATGTTCTGACTGTGTTTTTTGTTATTTTATGTTTTAGTCCTTGATAACTATCACCAAGGTGTGATGGAAATATATTGGGCAGCAACAAAATTACAAGAAAAATGTGTTTTAATTACCAACTAAGCCGTAAAAAAGTAACTAAATTAATAAAAAAAAGTCGTCAACGACAACTTTAAAAACGATTAAATTAGTATTTTATTGTCATTTGGCAAATAATGCACAGTTGTGTATTGAAGAGTAATCCGCATAACACTTTGAAGATTAGTAAAAATCTTGTTTGTTCAAAAATGACTAAATGGCAACCCTGCCAAAATGAAAACAAACTATATATATATGTAAATATGTGTGAGTAAAACAGCTGATTGGTACGGGCTCAAAAAATCCTAAAAATTGCATACGGGCGTTTGCGTCAGCGAGCGGACCACACGTTCTCGACTAACAGGGCTATAAGAATTTGCATCATACCGAATTTTTCTGTTGCAAATTTATGCTGCAAAGTCGACGCCAAAAACCAACATTTCCTTAAGTGGGGTGCAGACACGTTAAGAGACTTATAAAATTTTTGAAATCTAAAATGATTGTTATCTACGAAAGATGATTAAAGGTGTTGTTTGTTTATTTACTGTAAGCAAAAACTTGGATATCATTTTCAGATTCCCGGGCCTTCTAAAGCCCGGGCCCGCGGCAATTGACCCTCTCAGCCCCCTCTCGTCGGGCCTCATCGGCGTGGCTTATTGGAGCGTCATCACTCAAGCCGGCGTTGAAGGATACAGTGCCGATAATCCGGGTTTCACATAGTTATTGATATTCCACGTTGTCTCACCCAAAGATTGGCCACCAATACATGCTGGGGTTGCGCGTTGTGGCAAACATATCCCGCCGATCCCCATGTTGTGAGGGGCGGAAGTGCTGATAGTATTGAAATATATGGATTAATGTAATTTATTCTGAAAGATCCGTATGTACGTGTTTACATGTTTACGTACCTACCCATTTAGTCATATTGTTTTATGAGAATTAAATAAAAGTTTTAAGGAAATTTTTGTAAATGTTGCGAGTTAATAATTGTTTATCGAAATTTTTTGGTAAGTATCCATTTAGGTGGTTGGTTAGCGGTCACAAACACTTCACGTTGCAGTAAATGTACTATTTTGGAAAAAATAATAACTCTGTATTTTCCAGTCAGTATTCATTTCAACGACTCTCATTTTATTAAAACTCATAAACTAAAAAAAGAAGCTTACAAGAAGTATGTTCTTAGTTTTCGGTACGAGAATAATTCCCCATTGCCCTTGTGGTGTACTATTTGCATCAATGGGAACTTAATCGTCGAGTTGTGGAATTGTTTAACATGTACTCGACGTGTCTTACTGGCCGGAATCGCTTCCACCTTGATGATTTGGATGAAGTGAGCACGCGCACGATGACGGGCACCCATATCACGATAACACTGCGTCACAGCACCACCAACGGTCAAATCACGATATTCTCGGTAAATATTTTAGGGGTGCCGGAACGCGAACGATAACGCCACCAAATACCAAAATTCCTAATTGTGGTTGGCGACGTTCCGTAGGCCTGTTTGAATGATACAATTTCACTGGTAGCCTTCTTGAATTTTTTCAGCTGGCGCAAGAAATACCACAACAGCGTTGCCGTTTTGTGGGTAATTCCCCAAATTTGGGGAATTTTTTAATATTTGGGTAATTTTTGGGGAATGCTATGATTTGGGGAATTTTTGGGGAATTCGCCTTTTAATAGTTTTAACTATATTAATAATAATACCTATAAAAAAATTAATTATTTTCATGAGTTTCTATTACATTCGCATTGTGTGAAAGTGTGCATGAGTTTTTGCAGCATTTATTTAATCTTGAATTACCGGCTGGTCGAACGTGTACAAGCAAACTTCATAAGCCCATTAAAGTAAGAAGTTAGCTAGGAAAAAAATAAGCAAATTTTATACCTTTCATGAACATGAAATGGTATTATAACATTGAGCCAAAACAGGTTTGTCGAAAGTTCCAGAAGGAGAAATAGTAGACCAACAAAAATATATACCGATGTATCAGAATTATAAGCTAGTTCCTCAGTTGTTAAGATACGCTGATCATTTGTCGGTATCGGCCAAATTGGACCATTATAACATATAGCTCCCCTACAACCAACCATACATTTTGGGGTAAAACTTCTCCACTTAAATTGCTAAGATCATAACATTATTTTTTTATAAATATTTGCATAAACAACCCACAGAATTGGTGGTACCTATAAATTAAAGAAAATCGGACTATTTAATGTTTCATTTCCCTCTTACTTGCTTTATGTTTCTTTATAACTTTTTTTAAACACACATATATGTACATACAGGCCCGTGCGCATGGGGGGGGGTTAAACCAATGACCAAATATAAGTTGCAATGATTTTGCAAAAATTTTCAAAATACAGTTTATAAATTTTGCACTGAATCTTGACTCATAATTTTTGACAACAAAATTAGTTACAATAATTTTACGGAAGAAGAAATTGGTGAAAGTTGCAAAAAATCAGACATGGGCATCCTCAATTACAAAATTTTCCAATTACAATTACATGTAATTGTAATGGAAGTTTTCGATGTCAATTGCATGTAATTGTAATTGAAGTTTTTCCATTACAATTACACGTAATTGTCATCGAAAGGTGTCAATTACAAGTAATTGTAATGAAACGCATCAATTACAATTTTTATAGTTTGAGGAAATATAATTATAAACTCGCGTTTATAAGAAATGAAATACACATAATAAGTACATACATAAATATATACACGTGCATATACATATGTATATACATATGTACATATGTAAGCCTACCCAAGTATAACAAATATAAATTTTGGTCCCGATTGATGACGGTTTACTGGTGTTTCAAGGGGGTCAAAGTTCAGATTACCATATGCGACACTAAAAATTTAAGTCTTCTATGGCAATGTGAACATTGACCCCCTTAAAACACGACTAAACCGCCATCAATCGGAACCAAAATTTATATTTGTTATCCTTGGGTATAGAAGTATTAATTGTGGGTATTAGATAATTAAAAAAAATATTTTGATTTTTTGACCCTTCATAGAGTTTTCTGAACTTTGACCTCAATGCGCCACGCCTTAACCGCCACCAATCGGGACCAAAATTTATGTGTGATATCTTTGACCATCTTACTACAGATTGAGGGGGCGATACAGTAAAATATCGTTAATTTTAATTTTAAACGCACTCTAATGTACATATATACTAGGGTGGCCCAAAATTATATGAAGTTCCCCGAAATTTGGTTCATAAAAATTAATGTAAATTTTCTAAAATCTTGAGTAAAAGCATTTTCTTTTTTTTTTTTAATACAACCCAATATTGTTAAAAATATCAATAAATTTACTCAACTATGCAGTAGTTAACATGCATATGATCTGTCAGTTACCACTGTCCATTGATAAATAACAGATGAGGGGATATATTTGTTCTGCCATATCTTAGACCATAGAAACCGTACAGTTATTTCAATTGGCTTCAGTTGGGAAAATTTTACTCTCTGTAAATGATATAATTTACAAACAATCTTTTTAGGACATTGAAATAGAACCATCATGTTCTAGTTCTTCTGGTTCTTCTGTAATTAATGCGAAATGCCTTTTGTGTACAGAAAAAGAAACTCTAATTAAAGCATCTGTTGGGGTTACATCAAATTTAATCACGCATTTAAAGAGGAAGCATCCAACCGAATTTGAATGCTATAAGAAAAGAAAAGTGGAGCTTAAAAGAAAAGAGACGGCGCAAGATATTTTCAACAAAGACATTACAGATTTTTTTCATACACACAGCAACTCCACTTTCTGTGGTCGAAAGTCCACAGTTTAAGAAAATGTTTGAAAGCCGTGTGAAGCCTAAGCTAAATGTCCCTGGTCGAAGGACAATTACCCGTATATTAAAAAGCCGTTTCGAGGCAAAAAAAAATAAAATACAGCAGGCAATTAGCGAAAACAAACACTTTTGTACAACAGCGGACTTATGGTCAAACAAATATAAAAGCTTTTTTGGGTATACATGCCATTGGCTGGATAAAAATTTACAGAGGGTTTCAGTAGCTTTGGCCTGTAAGCGTTTTACTGGTTCACACACTTTTGATCGTGTTGCTGACGATTATGGCTTAAATTCAACGAAGATTGTAGCGACCGTGACAGATAATGGTTCAAACTTCGTTAAAGCGTTTAAGGAATTTGGAGTAGGCGCTTATATGGTAATTCTTTTTTTCTCAAACAAAAAACATTTTTCAACAACACATAAATTTTATTGCAAAGTCTGAAACAGAATTGACTGAAGATGCGACAGAATCTGGCAGTGAAGAGGAACCGGATGTTAATTTTAAAGAAGACACCAGTGAAGATAGGGATGAAGTTGAAGTGGAGTTTTCCGACTTGACAAACTCTCCTTTAGTAAGGTTGTCTAAACATTATAGATGCGCAAGTCATACGCTTAACTTAATTGCAACAACAGATTTTACTGCAGCGGTTAAGGAGGATGTTGAAGTCTATAACGTACATAAAAACGTATGCCTTATATGAAGACAACTTTTAGGTACCTTACTAATACTACCGAATTATTTTAGGCATTTTCTAAATGTAATGCGCTTTGGAAAAAGGCTAATAGACCGAAATCCGCCGAAATTATAAAAAATGTTTTGGGGAAGTCGCTAAAGACACCTGGCGTGACGCGCTGGAACTCATTCTACGACGCTGTAGAACAAATTTTGTCTGTAGAGCCAATTTTAAATGAGTTGTGCACTGATTTGCAAATTCCAAGGCTCAATGGTACGGACTTTATTTATTTAAAAGAATACATCAAGATTATGACGCCTTTTGCCACAATGCTGGATTTCTTACAGGGTAATAATACACAATATGTACATATATGTATGTACATACCGTCGGTCTCCTGCCAGAAACACGGATGTGAAAATTTTTTTAAGCACGATATCTGCTCTTTATAGGGTACATATTGATGTAATAAAAATTAATATTTGTATAAATTCTCGTGTAAACATACATACATAATATGTACTTGTATGTACAAAAGCATATATACAAATATTAATTTTCACTATATCAATATATACCAAATAAAGAGCAGACATCGCACTTACAAAAATTTTCACATTCGTGTTTCTGGCAGGAGACCGACGATATGTATATATTTATATAAATATGCTGTAACGAATTTATTTTCATTTCAAGGTGATACTAATAATTACTATGGTATGTTAATGCCATCATTAGTTACCCTGAAAGTGAAGACAGATAAGCTTCAACAGGAAGAGCTAGCATTTTTGGCTAGAGCTCTGAAAACTATTCAGGATAGTTTAATCCGACGCTTTAGTCAATTTTATAGTTTGGAAGAAGATTCACATGACGCTATTGTCGCAGCTATGACACATCCTGCTGTGAAGTTAAAGTGGTTTAAGCCTTTAATTTCTATGACTGGAAAGACAGAGCTAGACATATTCCATATTTGTTTTGAATATGCCAATAAGCACGGTATTCATGTACCTTTGCCCCCTGTGGAAAGTTCTAATATTATTAAATACGACCCCGTATTTGACTTTGGTGACGACAGCTGCCAACAAGGTAAATAACAATAAGAAAAAAAATAGAATTCTTCTCATAACATTCTTTAGATTATTTAGAAATATCCGCATCCATCGATAACCCCCTTGACTTCGAACTTCGACAATTTTTGGGTGATAACGATCCATCTTTACTAAGCTTGAAAAAGTATCCTTCGATTAAAAAAATATTCGAGCGGTCGAACACACCATTGACATCTTCGGGTTCAGTTGAACGGCTATTTTCATTTGCTGGAGTCGTTCTAGCGCCTCGGCGTCATAGGCTAGAGGATGGAAATTTTGAAAAATTGGTTTTGTTAAAGGCCAATAATAAGTTTGATTAGAAATATTAAAAAAACTGTAATTATTACTATGGACTATGGTTGATCAAGCGCCATTTGAAAAAAAAATTGTTTATTTATCTGTATGTCTGTTTTTGGTTTTTTATGCAGTTTCATTGAAATATATGTATGTATGTATCTAGATAACCCAGTAAAAAGTTTAGACAAAACTTTGTATTTAAATTTATGTTTCACTGCAAACAAAGCATGTATATATGTACATATGTATGTAAATATAATTGTGATGTGAAGTTTATAAAAAGTAAAAAAAAAAGAAATAGTATTAAAAATCGACTTGCAAACGGAAATGTGCGATTTGCAATCCGACTTCAAGTTAGATTTCCTAATTGTGAAGGAACTGTTTTGTTTTTCGGAAATCGATTGACAATTGATATTTAGAACTGTATTCAATGTTTTGTGGTACGTATATATATGTATGAAAGTAATTTGTAAAATTTAAACACAGAAAGCGCATCTCAGGCAAACTACTTCAGTCAGTTTTACAACTATCAACAATTATTAAAATAGACACACATACATACATAACTAACATTATTGATAATATGAACCAAATTCATAAATTATTAATAAACTCATAATATGAATATATACATATATATATGAATATATTAAATAGTATAGTCAGCATTTAATTCTTTTCATTTATGGGTTGGGTGTGTTGGAATCAAAACAAAATTTTCCCTTGTACATATTTCAATTGAAATTTTAGACTTATGTACATACAAACATATATAAAAATTTGTTTTCCTATGTAAGCCTAAGTGTATAAAATAATTTCTGATGGGTGAGCATAGGCGGCCAATAGTTTTGAAAGTTCAATATCTACGAGGTTTACAAAAACCAGATGACTTGTAATTAAAGGGTTTTCAATTACCATTACATGTAATTGAAAATAACTCAGTGGCAATTACATGTTATTGTAGTTGTATCTTTTCAATTACAATTACATTTTTATAGTTGTAAATTGAAAATTTTCAATTACAATTACAAAAATGTAATTTGAAAGTTTTCAATTACAATTACTTGTAATTGTCATTGAAAATCTCAATTACAATTACAAGTAATTGTAATTGCGGCATGTAATCAATTACAAAATGTAATTGAGGATGCCCATGTCTGCAAAAAATAAGGTTGGCCAATACATAAGTTCGGCACTTTGATTTGCACTTGGAGCTTTCCGAAATTACAAAGTTGTGTAGCATATGTTCGTTTGGCATTTTTCAAAAAATTGTACTGATAACAAAAAATGTTCATTTTGTGAAAACAGTGAGAAGTTTCAATTAACAAGTACTATAAACAGTACTATTCAGGACCTGGTTAACTAGTGCGAATAATATGCCACCATATCACAAATTCTCTATCAATAACAAAAAAATTTGTACAACCAAAAAAAATTCTTGGGTATAATTTTAAGCATCAGAGTATGCAGTTTCAGAAAAGTTAGAGCACATTTAAATTTATGATGTATGGGTCTGGATATCTGTTTCAGCAAATATGTTTATCTTAGCGAAAAATTTATGCGAATGCAAACCAAAATTAAAAACCCCCCAAGGCTAATTCCTGCGCACGGCCCTGTGTAAATACATATATGCACATGAATTTAAAAATACAAACCGTTATAAAGTAAAATAAAAAGAAAAGGAGGATTACTAATCTGTCAATATCTCCGCCATTACAGTCTTGGGTTTTATGTTATTTAATTTCATTTCATTTTGAGAGGATGAAATACCCTTTTCAATTCCACATAAAATCGACGCTAAAGTGACGGAATTATGGCGGACAAAAGATTTGTTTTTATGCAAAAAACAAGTTAAATACAAGATGTATAAAAAGTCGAGGATATCAAAATTTTTGAAATTTTGTCGGGTAGTGTAATTTGAAAATTTGTATGGGGAATTTTGGGCAATTATGGGTAATTTGAATATTTTTTTGGGTACTCTCAAGAATTTAAAACGGCAACGCTGTACCACAAACAAGATTTGGCCACAATGTTGTCCACCATTGCCGTCATTTGCTCCGCTGAGACCCGACTCCTTTTTCTTTTGCTGCTGTACTTGTAGAAGCCATTCTGAAATTAGAAATAACAAGAATATAAATGATTAAAATCATTAAATAAATGTTTAAGTACTTACCTTCGTTAAATATATTAAAATCAACACCACCGGGTCGAGAAATTGTTTGTTTTTTTGCTATTTCCTTTTTGTCTTTCCTAAATATTGACAAGAGATACCACTGTAAGCTTTTCAGCTTGGAAGTTTGTGATAACCCATAAAAAAGTTGATTCCAATAAAAGCGTAAAACTCACTATTTTGCAAGTTTAAAACTTTGTGTTTTTAGGTGGAATATTGATTTGATTGGGATATTATTATTATTATCAGCGAGGTACTTCCAAAATACCAGCCCTATCGCAATTTAGAGATTGTTCAAATTTACAATCTTCAAGTAGCTTCTCCACAATGTTGTCCTCTTCCAATAATTCTTGTAAATAATGCTCCATTATACTGTCATTATTGGGACTCCTTATATCCTAGCACTCGTCGTCAGTTTCTATATCCGTGTTATCGCTATTATCAATTGGAATGGCCTCAAGTATCTCCAAAATTTCACCTGTACCAAGACGTTTAGAACGGACTCCCTCCATTATGCCATACAAAAGGAAGCTATAATGTAATTTTTTAGTCAAAGTCACAACCCAAAGGTACTTACCGGTCCGTTGTATATATTTGCAAAAAACAATATCAAATAATGTAAATACTCTTTTGAAAAATATTTACGAGACAAATAAAATAGATAATTATATAGTATATAGCACTTTAGCAGTCGAAATTAATCAAATAATATTATTTTTTACTATTCCAAAATTTTTACTATTCCAAAACTAGCACTTCAAACAACGGTAGCGAATAGCTAATACTGATTTAAAGTAACTGTTATTTTGCGATGTTGGCGTTGCCGGTTATAAAAAAATGGTTTTTTTCAAAAGAATGCATTGTACTGTAAGGTACCGACGGTCGAAATGCTTAAAAATACTTTTCCTGCAGATTTTATAAGCCATTGAATGTAATGGTACTTTAAAGTACCGTCGGTCGACAAGGCCCAGGCCTAATAGCCCAGTTAGTCAAGAACGTGTGGTCCGCCCGCTGACGCAAACACCCGTATGCAATTTTTAGGATTTTTTGAGCCCGTGGGGCAACGGAGCAATCAGCTGTTTTACTCACACATATTTACATATATATACAGTTTGTTTACATTTTGGCAGGGTTGCCATTTAGTCATTTTTGAACAAACAAGATTTTTACTAATCTTCAAAGTGTTATGCGGATTATTCTTCAATACACAACTGTGCATTATTTGCCAAATGACAAGAAAATACTAATTTAATCGTTTTTAAAGTTGTCGTTGACGCCTTTTGTTTTATTAATTTAGTTACTTTTTTACGGCTTAGTTGGTAATTAAAACACATTTTTCTTGTAATTTTGTTGCTGCCCAATATATTTCCATCACACCTTGGTGATAGTTATCAAGGGCTAAAACATAAAATAACAAAAAACACAGTCAGAAAATTAAATTTACAATTGAAAATCCATAAAAAAATTATATTGGGAAGCAACAAGATTCTCACAAAAATGTGTGTTTAATTAAGAAATCTGTACTGAGTTTCTGTAACTCATATCTTTTCTAGTATAAATAGATGGTGACAAAGTGTGGATCGTATTAGTGTGACATCACTTTAATTGATTTTGTTACAGAAACTCGGATTTATTGTGACAATTTATAACTTTTTAATGTAGAAAAACTGCAGAAGAAGACCACCAAGAGTTATCAATTAAGAAAATACAGCCACCATTGTGGATAAATACAATTTTTGCTTTAATTTTCAGTAATATCTTCATTTATTAAGAGTATTCAATATCTCAAAATTTTTACATATTTTTACGAATAGTTACGAATTTATGTTCAATGACCCAAAAAATTCGCAAAAGAGAGAGTAAGACCTCGAGAGAGTTGATAAACGCTGCAAGTAAAATTTTCACTTGCAACTACTAGCAGCTTTAAAAAAATAGAAGTGTCAAAAATATAAGATCACAAAAATTTCAATTGGAAATATACAAACATTTTAAACGCAAATTTCTAATTGTGTACTAAATAAGTTAGCGCAAAAACGAATCTTGATGATGTTGTGGAATAGCCAAAGTAGAATTTTGTTTTCCTAATTCAGTTATTTCCATTCATTTCCAATTTCAAAAATTTCAATTACAAACTAACCCAAAAATTCAATTTGTCAAAACAGCGTATCAGCTGTTTTCTTGCGAATGTTTAAGATTTTGTGTTCAATTACTTTGGTTGATAATTTTCTCTTTTTCTCGTTTTTACTCTTAATTTGACATTAGCTTTGTTCAACAACTTTACTTGCAACAAGAGCACCAGTGACAAATTAAGAGTAAAAACGAGTAAAAGAGAAAATTATCAACCAAAGTTATTGAACACAAAATCGTAAACATTTGCAAGTAAACAGCTGATGAGCTGTTTTCACAATTTGATTTTTAGGTTAGGTTGTAATTGAAATGTTTGAAATTGAAAATGAATGTAAATATCTGAATTAGGAAGACGAAAATCTACTTTGGATATTCCACAACATCGTCAAGATTCCTTTTTGCGCTAATTTATTTAGTATGCAATTAGAAATTTGCGATTAAAATGTTGGCATATTTCCAATTGCAATTTTTGTGAT
Organism: Urophora cardui; assembly: GCA_960531455.1. Lineage (NCBI taxonomy): Eukaryota > Metazoa > Arthropoda > Insecta > Diptera > Tephritidae > Urophora > Urophora cardui. Next base: position 74,661,610 of record OY482670.1, on the reverse strand, counting down.
CATATCGTCGGTCTTCTGCCAGAAACACGAATGTGAAATTTTTTCTAAGTACGAGTCTGCTCTTTATCAGGTATATATTGATATAATCTATATATTAATAGGCTAACATTTTTCCCATACAAACAATTGCCGGGCTGTTTTGCACATTTAACATACTCATATCCACATAAAATTGATATGGATGTGTTCGTATGAGTGAGGAGCAGTGCATATGCATATATTTCTTTCTATAAATTATTTAATTTCTTTATAATTAATAAATAAAGTTTTTAGTTTTGTACCATTTTTGATTTACTTCGTTTTTGCTTCGTTGGCAAATGTGCCCACTATCTATATATTATCTATATCTATATCTATATCTATATCTATATCTATATCTATATCTATATCTATATCTATATATTAATTAATAGGCTAACATTTTTCCCATACAAACAATTGCCAGGCTGTTTTGCACATTTAACATACTCATATCCACATAAAATTGATATGGATGTGTTCGTATGAGTGAGGAGCAGTGCATAGGCATATAATTTTTCCAATAAATTATTTAATTTCTTTATAATTAATAAATAAAGTTTTTGTTAAGAGAAAGAGATATCGTAAAAATGTTTACAAATATCGTAAACACAGTTGAAGAGTTGCTTTAATTTGAAAGCACTCTCTCCAGTGGCGTAGTAACGGGGGGGGGGGTTTGGGGACAAAACCCCCCGAAATATTCGTTTTGACCATAAAACCATCTTTGACTTTATTAGCATACATTTATTTTTCAGGAAAAAATCAATGAGAATAGTAATTTTTCGAAATTGGTAATTCGAAATTTAGCGCTTTTTCACGAAGTATTACTTATAATTCTAGCGTTTGTTGAGCCGTAGGAAAGTGCAAGAACCGCAGGAATTTTACCACAATTTACATTCTTTGTACTTATATTCGCTCTTTTGTGGTAAAATTCCTACGGTTCCTGCACTTCCCTACGGCTCAACAAACGCTACAATTATTATACGGTATTGCTGTTATTAACAAGCTAATAACGGAAAAGTAACGCCAATTATTTAAATTTCAGGTTTTCTTTCAATTACTTATCATCTTAATCAAATAATATTAGTATAAACTACAATGGGAATAAATATGCAATGTATAAGAGTATCTGAACTTGAGATTTTACTTAATGTCTGTCAAAATGGAATATTAAAAAACTAAATTATATAAGAAAATTATTATTTAAGCAGGGTATCCACATCACAAGAAATGCTAAAACTCCAAATAAAAAAAAGCTTAAGAAATGGTCAAGAAATTTTCTTGTGTCAAATTTTCTTTAGGCAGTATCCAATTCATAAGAAAATCTATTAAAATTTTTGACGAAAAATGGCGTTGGCAACGCTGGTTTTGCCAAGAAATATATACGACCGTATATATTTCTTCAAGAAAAAATGAGATGTCAAAATTACTTAAGAAATAAATGCCAATTTTTTCTTGAGAAATTTCTTATGATGTGGATACCCAGCTTTATAACCGTAGCACATAGGTAGAAATATTTTATTTTGTACATCTATTCCAAATTGCTTGTTTAATGCAAAATTTTAATAATTTGTGTTAAAAGTAGATCTCTAGATTTTTTTTTGAACATTTTCGAGTAGCCCGAACAGTTGTTGTTCAAATGCTCGAAGAGTTGTTTGTTTGTTTATTACCCGTATGTTTGTACGGGCATTTGAACAATTCGGGTATTTTGAAGTTTGTTTTTTTCTTTTGTTTGTTATTATTTTTTTTTCTTTATATGTAGTTTTTTTTATTTTTGTTTTTCCGATACACATTTTTTTTGTTTGTAAGGTCGAATGCTCGAATGTTTGTACGGGCATTTGAACAACAAACGGGCTTCAAACAAAAACGATCAGATCGAATTGCTCGATACCCGGGTATCTAGGGCTCTAGTTAAAAGTCGATTTTATTGAAAAATATATACAGTGACTCAAAAAAAATCATACGCCAGAGTTTTTAAATTTATTTCAAACAGTTCTGTCGAAAATTTGACTCTCTTATTTTCGTTTAAAACTGTAAACAATTTTTCAACAAAAATCGCCTTAAGCAGGATTTCTAAGCTTATGGAAAAATCCGAAAAATCGTAGAAATTTCTAAAAGTGGATTAAAAATTTCAAAGCGCGGCCAGAATTTATAGAAGATTTTGAGGAGATTTCTAAGTGTACTGTTATGTAGCCAACCAATTTTAGTGTAAAAAGTGCTATTCTCAATGCTGTAAAAATTTCCGTCGATTTTAGTAATTTTTTTCTGTAGGGTGTTTGCGTTATATGTACGTGAGACCGTTCCAATTAAAATTTCCGAATAGCCAATGAAATTTTTCAAAAAGTTGAATGTTGCATATTATTATATTACAATTGAATGAGCTGCAAAATTGTATACTCAAAAATCTTCTAAAAAATGTAGCTTTATAATTCTTAGCCCCTTTTTATGATAAGTACTTCCTTAACTTTGAAAAATTGGAAATACTAAAAATACTGCCTAAAAAGTTAACAATAATCGCTGCTAAATATCTGGGTTACCTTCGAGCATCACCTACATTAACCAAGATATGCGTTAGAAATATAAACATTAAAATTAAATATAAAGCACAAAAAGAAAATTATTGTAGGTACATATTGTTACGTATTTGTCGATAGCTCGATTATTTCTATCGGGTTCGTATCACTAAATTGTTAAATAAAAGTCTTTATTTACTTCTTAATTCACACCGTTTTATTTCACGACTAAAAAGTCTACAGTTGTTTTACTTCACTTGATGTTAACGCTTCTACGGTTAAGTTACGACTGACTGCGGAGCGCCTGCTCGCCGCCTTATATAGTCTGTCAAACGCAATCTGGAAAATTCTGGCAACACTGAAAATTATCTGGTCTCTTCTTCTAGTTCTGGCAGTTTCCTTAGAGATGTGTTCAGTCATTTAGTGATGTGAGAGTGGAACCGATTATATTCGCCACAATATGAAAAACCCTGTATCTAGTAGTGAAGTGCGGCTTTGTGCGACGTAATTTTTTGTCGGCAAACTACTAATTGCACTAGATATCATGTCCGAGGGTTAATTTGACTGAGTCTGACAGAGCAACATAACAAAACCAATTTTTAACATGAAAAAGAGTGATAATTTTTTTTTTAAATATCCCAACTTTAAAAGCTTAAAACTATAAACTTAGAATTATTGGAAACCAAGAATATTTTTGAAAAGTGTTAATAATTACTTGAACCTTTAGGATTCATCACGATTACTTAAATGAAATGCTTTAAATAATAAATATTCAAGTTGAAACTAGCACTTAAAAATATGTAAGAAAAAAACAAAAAAATTAACTTCAGATATGCTAAGTTAAGACCATCTGGGGCAAGTGCAGAGTATGGGGTCGGGAAAAAAGCGATGAATTATTGTTCCCCATTCTATTTCCAATATGTGGATATGTTTTTTTTCTGTAATTGTAACAATTTTACAAAATTCAATTTTGGGCGCATAAAACTTGAAAATCTACCTATGCGCGTAGATTTCCAGAAGAGAATATGAGACTTACTTTTGAAGTATAGTTAAAGGCCCTTGGCAACTGACAATCTGGCATGTCAAGCAGTGTGTATGTGTGAGTTTTTTGTGTGTGTTAGTGCAATCGGCAGTCGTCGTGCTACACGTTCTTGTTCGGGCTCGCGTTGATGACAATCAAATCTTTTAGATATTTGCGTCAATCACCCGACACTCACACATATGTATACACTTCTTAACATTCCAGATTTTAAGTGGCCAAGGGTCTTAAGAGTTTGATATATGTATTATAAGCGATATTTGTGTACTAAAATGTTAAATTATATTCTGAAAAAATTACATTTCGCTAGCTTAGAGTGCAAACTGTGTAAGTCCACTTTTATGAAAAACTGTATTTTTATGTAGAACGCTAGAAAAATCAAATACGCACCGCGCTAAACAAGTCTGAGATACTTGTCACATTTCTACTCGTAGTTATTCAGTGATACGCAAATTGTGTAAGTCCAAAAAGCAAAAAAAAATGTGTAAGTCCAAAATATTTATATGAACAGAAATTTTTTTTCATTTCGAATTTTTTTTTCTTTTTTGTTTTTTGTCTTTCCTACAAAGTTTTAAAAAAGGACTTACACAATTTGCATTCTAAGCTAGCGATTTTTATCATTTGTAATAAAAATTGTAGTTTTTTTTTGGTAATTTTAATTATGGTACATTTTTTACATTGGCTGTGACCCCCCCCCCCCTCCCCCCCCCGAAAAATTCTCTAGCTACGCCACTGACTCTCCCTCTCTCTCTCTCTTCCTTTTTGTTTATTAATGATTAATGAATGGGATCGCTTTCGAAAAATCTACTCAAATCTCTGCTCTATGACTGATTTGTAGATTTTCTATTATGATTTTTATAAATGCCAGGGCGATAGAGCGCAAGAAAACTCAAAAGTTCCAAGAAGTAGGCCGTGCGATAGAGAAAAGGGAGCAACCAATTACGAACACATTGAAATTAAAACCTCCATCGAACACTTTGCCGAAGCCATTTTTGGCGCTCAAATCTATATATTAATAGGCTAACATTTTTCCCATACAAACAATTGCCAGGCTGTTTTGTACATTTAACATACTCATATCCACATAAAATTGATATGGATGTGTTCGTATGAGTGAGGAGCAGTGCATAGGCATATATTTCTTTCTATAAATTATTTAATTTCTTTATAATTAATAAATAAAGTTTTTAGTTTTGTACCATTTTTGATTTACTTCGTTTTTGCTTCGTTGGCAAATGTGCCCACTATCTATATATTAATAGGCTAACATTTTTCCCATACAAACAATTGCCAGGCTGTTTTGCACATTTAACATATATCTATATATTAATAGGCTAACATTTTTCCCATACAAACAATTGCCAGGCTGTTTTGCACATTTAACATACTCAAATCCACATAAAATTGATATGGATGTGTTCGTATGAGTGAGGAGCAGTGCATAGGCATATAATTTTTTCTATAAATTATTTAATTTCTTTATAATTAATAAATAAAGTTTTTAGTTTTGTACCATTTTTGATTTACTTCGTTTTTGCTTCGTTGGCAAATATATTAACAGGCTAACATTTTTCCCATACAAACAATTGCCAGGCTGTTTAGCACATTTAACATACTCATATCCACATAAAATTGATATGGATGTGTTCGTATGAGTCAGGAGCAGTGCATAGCCATATATTTCTTTCTATTAATTATTTAATCTATATACAGTGGCGAGCATTAATGGATTAATGTTTCCCACTTCTGTGCTTATGTGTCCATAAAACCTAATCCAAACGGCTAATTTCAACCAAATTTTTTTTATTAATTAGCATATATATTATTTTAATAGAAAACATACAAAAAGTTTAATTCCATCTTGGTAACCACGTTTTTTAGGGCGAAAAACTCATACATCCACATTCATCCAATTTTGCTCGTGGAGAAAAAAATTATTTGGGTATGGAGTAATAATATTTCCTTCATAGCCCCTTATCTTTTGGGGCTGTTTTAATGATCGTTGGCATGCCTTCCATTAGTTCTGCTATGGTTACCCTTGGTTTTTTCGCCCATTCGTCCTCAACTCGGAGCCAAAGTTGATTCAAATTTGTGGGAACTGTTTGGTACACAGCCATCCTCTTTTTTAAAAATGCCCATAGGTTTTCGATGTAATTAGGATCTGGGCTTTGGGCAGCCCACTTTATCACACCAAATCATTTCCTAGGTAACCAGTTTCGCATGATTTCCGCCTATTTTTGGGTTTACCGCCTTGCTGAAATAGCACCTCGTCTTCGGGATGGGCGCTTATATCGGCGAACTCGGGCAAATCTATTCCTAAAATATGAAGATAATCTTCCTTTTTCATGGCTCCATCTAATTTTATTAATGGATCAAGTTTGCATCAGGTAAAACAGCCCCAACCCCAATTTTTTCCTCCCCAGTTTTCTTTACTTGGTGGCCTTGGAGTGTTTCACGTGGCCAGTGTCAAAAGTGTTGTTTGCCATCCGACTGGAAGCAATTTATTTTTGTTTTGTCTGATCATATAACTCGTTTCCTGTCTGATGGCAAGCGATATTTTTGACATTGGCAACATGAAACACTATAAAAACACCAATTGAAGAAAACTGTAAAGCATGGAGGAGGCAATTTTATGGTTTGGGGCTGTTTAAGCTGATGTAAACTCGATCCATTAATAAAATTAGATGGAGCCATGAAAAAGGAAGGTTATCTTCATATTTTAGGAATAGATTTGCCCGAGTTCGCCGATATAAGCGCCCATCCCGAAGACGAGGTGCTATTTCAGCAAGGCGGTAACCCCAAAAATAGGCGGAAATCTTGCGAAACTGGTTATCTAGGCAATGATTTGGTGTGATAAAGTGGGATGCCCAAAGCCCAGATCCTAATCACATCGAAAACCTATGGGCATTTTTAAAAAAGAGGATGGCTGTGTACCAAAAAGTTCCCACAAATTTGAATCAACTTTGGCTCCGAGTTGAGGACGAATGGGCGAAAAAACCAAGGGTAACCATAGCAGAACTAATGGAAGGCATGCCAACGATCATTAAAACAGCCCCAAAAGATAAGGGGCTATGAAGGAAATATTATTACTCCATACCCAAATAATTTTTTTCTCCACGAGCAAAATTGGATGAATGTGGATGTATGAGTTTTTCGCCCTAAAAAACGTGGTTACCAAGAGGAATTAAACTTTTTGTATGTTTTCTATTAAAATAATATATATGCTAATTAATAAAAAAATTTGGTTGAAATTAGCCGTTTGGATTAGGTTTTATGGACACATAAGCACAGAAGTGGGAAACATTCATCCATTAATGCTCGCCACTGTACACTCAGAGAAAAGTAGCGGGCTAAAATCAAGCTGTGTCGTACTTGATTTTAGAATAACTGAAATTAAGGAAAAATAAATCAAATTTAAGTTTCTCCAATCTTGAAACAAGATAAAAAAATAAAAAATCTTGGTTTAAGAATGAAATTCTTAATTTAAGGATAGTAGGGCCAAATTTTTTCTAAATAATATATAATTTTCAGTAATCGTTGTTTATTGCTCGAGAAAACTTCTCCTGCAAGGCGTACTTCAATAATTGCCGCCACCGCGGATATACCATTCAACACTGCGATGGTCTAAATTTGTGGTCGGCATGCAAATATAGTTATAATCAGGTGAAACGTGAAATTGTGCATAATATTGATGAAATCTTTAATTATGTTTCATACAATATAGGCAAATGGAAGTATACATATATGTATAAATGGTACAAGCGGCATTGGTGAACATGATAGCTGGCTAGTTGGGCGTGTTAACGCAAATACAGACAACCTCGCTGATATGAAGAAGTCATTATCTACACCACCGTGTGGCAACATTTAGCCGAAATAAGATTGAGGAGTAGTGCCATAGCTCCGCATCAAGTGAATATCACAAAATTACGTACGGATGCGCAAATCCATTGTCAATATCAGCATGATGACTCTCAACACAACGCAACAGCGCACTCGGGCGTGGCATGTGACCCTGCCTCTTCGATATCGATGTACATAGATCCATATGAGCAAAATAACTTATATCCGGATGAGTGCAAGAGCAGTTAGAACGTGTTGAACATTTTCGTATGACAACACATCCGCCCAACAACAAAGATGTCGATCCAAAATGCGATCAGCGGTTGTACAATGGCGAGTGGACTTTGTGACAGGATGTATTGGATGATATGGGTGATAAAGGTACGTCGAGTGGTGCTTGCTGCGATTTAGTGTTCATGTAGCTGTTTGGTCTATCTTCGCAGTTTACTATTATTTGTACCAAATAATTTAGAGTATTTCTTAAAGTTTATATGTGAGGAAGTATTTAGTTCTTATTGTAATGGAAATGAGTATGTATTTCAATTATATAAAAGAAATTTGTTAATATAACAAATTTAAATAATTTGTAAATATATATATATATATATATATTATATTATATTATACAATGGCGCTATTATAACTCTGACGAGTTTTATGGCCGAGCTTCTCTCCCAATTCGAGGTGTGCTCCTTTTTGTTTTTCCTACTAATTGGGTGGACCTACAGTTTTATGCCGGCTCCGAACGGCGAATGCATTTTTTGTGAGAAGCTTTTTCATGGCAGAAATACTCTCGGAGGGTATGCCGCCCACTGCCGAGAGGTGACCGCTGCTCTTAAAAAACCCAATAATTGGATTTTTACTAATTAGAAAAATTTGTTTGGCTCGGACCGTGGTTTGAACCCGAGACCTCTGGCATAGCAGGCGAGCACTCTACCCACTGCACCACAGCGACCACGGCAATTTGTAAATATATGTCTTAAAATAAAACACAATGCAAAGAAATAACCATTTTTATTTTTTATGTGATATGGTGGACCAATATATAGATAGTTATTTTTAAGTTGTTTTTTTGGAGCTTTTTGGTCGAGAATATAAGTAAAAGCTAAATGCTTGTCTTTTCCTCCGACGCGTTTCTGCACATTATTGTGCCTTCTTCAGGGAGTCTTTATTTAAAAAACAAGAAAACATAATTAAAACAATGTTTTACCACATATTACATTAAAACATACCGTAATATTGACGCAGTAGGTATGTATCTCAAAATTACAATTTGAGTTTTTACACTAATTAACAAAGATACATATACACATATTTACATATATAGGTATAACGTTGACATACATATATACAAAAATATATTACAGCACTTGATCAGCTGTTAGTCGAGTCTATTTTATTACTGCTTTGTATGCGCAGCTGATGTTGTCCACGTCCTCTTTGTGATTCACCGCACAGTGTATTTTTTGTTGTATTCTAAGTCCTTCCAGTGTCAATCGTTTTTTTGTTTTGTTTTCAATATCTATAATGCGCGCATTGTCGAAGTCAGCTGTGTGGTTGCTGCTTATCAGGTGTTGGGATAGCGCCGTTGTCATTTTCTTGTTATTCGCGTCTCTTTTATGTTCGTTCATTCGTATTCCCAAAGCTCGCTTTGTTGTTCCTATGTATACTTTGTTGCAGTTTTCGTTCTCCCTGCCATTGCATTTGATTTCATATATCACGTTATGTTTTTGTTCTTTTTGTATTGGATCTTTCGTTTTTGTAAATATTGTGTTGAGTGTGTAATGTGGTCTATGAGCGAGGTTGATTTTGTTGCTGCTTGTGTATTTGTCAAATGATTTTTTGTCCGTTAGGCCAGGTATGTAAGAGATGCCAGTGTATATTTTGTTGGTTCCTTTTTTCTCTTCACCATTGTTGTTTGTGCGTTCTATATTATTTTTAGCTGCTTTTATCCATGTTTGTATTGTAGCATTAGGGTACCCATTTTTGTGTTCAGAAGTGAAAACAACAAGAAAATAACAAACATATTACACAAAAATGGGTACCCTAATGCTACAATACAAACATGGATAAAAGCAGCTAAAAATAATATAGAACGCACAAACAACAATGGTGAAGAGAAAAAAGGAACCAACAAAATATACACTGGCATCTCTTACATACCTGGCCTAACGGACAAAAAATCATTTGACAAATACACAAGCAGCAACAAAATCAACCTCGCTCATAGACCACATTACACACTCAACACAATATTTACAAAAACGAAAGATCCAATACAAAAAGAACAAAAACATAACGTGATATATGAAATCAAATGCAATGGCAGGGAGAACGAAAACTGCAACAAAGTATACATAGGAACAACAAAGCGAGCTTTGGGAATACGAATGAACGAACATAAAAGAGACGCGAATAACAAGAAAATGACAACGGCGCTATCCCAACACCTGATAAGCAGCAACCACACAGCTGACTTCGACAATGCGCGCATTATAGATATTGAAAACAAAACAAAAAAACGATTGACACTGGAAGGACTTAGAATACAACAAAAAATACACTGTGCGGTGAATCACAAAGAGGACGTGGACAACATCAGCTGCGCATACAAAGCAGTAATAAAATAGACTCGACTAACAGCTGATCAAGTGCTGTAATATATTTTTGTATATATGTATGTCAACGTTATACCTATATATGTAAATATGTGTATATGTATCTTTGTTAATTAGTGTAAAAACTCAAATTGTAATTTTGAGATACATACCTACTGCGTCAATATTACGGTATGTTTTAATGTAATATGTGGTAAAACATTGTTTTAATTATGTTTTCTTGTTTTTTAAATAAAGACTCCCTGAAGAAGGCACAATAATGTGCAGAAACGCGTCGGAGGAAAAGACAAGCATTTAGCTTTTACTTATATTCTCGACCAAAAAGCTCCAAAAAAACAACTTAAAAATTTTTATTTTTTATTTTTGTTAGATGGGTTAAATGATTTCGAATTTTGAATTTCGAAAAAGTGGAAAATCAAGAATAAGTATACTTAAAGCAAAGTTGAACATTCCTAAAGTAAGAATGCACATTCTTAAATCAATCATGGCCAATGCTGAAAATAAGTTTATGTAATGTTTATTTCTAAAAATAAGAATATATTCTTGATTTCAGCATTTTCGAGCTTAACAGACTTTCATAACGTTTTCGGCTTGATTCAAGCCCACTATACTGAAATTTAGCTTGCTTTTTCTCTGAGTGTATATATAAAAATCAAGCCCATTTCTTTGTCGCCGGCTTTCGCCCAAACGCGTGGTGGGATTTTGACCAAATTTACACACCAGCTTAGTACCTTGCCCTAGATGGTTTATATGCATATTCTTTTCAAGTCCGGAAGTCGGTTCCCGAGATATAGGTGAAAAGGTCAAAACGTGGATCCGGCTTTCCCCAGAATATTTTTATACGATATTGGTATCAAATGAAAGGTATTGAGCAGGTAATTTACATAGAATAGTACTCATTGTGATTCCTAGGTCGGGTCTCCAGATATGGGTCAAAACGTGGACCCGGATGACCCTCGAATGTTTCTGAGCGATATTAGTATCAAATGAAAGGTGTTGATCAGGGAATTTACATAGAATAGTACTTATTGTGATTCCTAGGTCGGGTCTCCAGTAGCGGAATTCACTACCCAATTTTAACAACATGCGTTATCGTTTAGCGAACTAAACGATATATTTGTCACCTTGGTTATTCGTTAGCTATTTCCTTAACAACATTCGCGATCGAACAAACAGCTGTTGCCATCAACGTCAGTGATTTGGCGACTTGTAGGTTTGTGTTGTTTATTTGTGAGAAAACTTGTGACAAAGTTTTAAACTTTAATTTAAAGTGAAATATTCTTATATTAAAGAGATGGCGTCTCAATATATTGCATACACGTTGTCGCGAAATGATACAAACGAGACAATGATAGACAGAAGACTCTTAAGGAATGCGGATGATCCATTCGAGTTACCGCCGACGGATTTCAAAAAATTGTATCGGCTAGTTCCAAGTTTGGCTAATGAGCTAGTGGAGCGTTTGGAAACGCATTTGAAAGGCACACGTGTAACTGCGATTTCCGCTGAAAAGCAGGTGAGTTACTAGACTCACAATCTTAATTAAGTTTCGTACAAATTGTCTGTTTTGTTAGGTTCTAGCGGCTTTACGTTTTTACGCCACAGGCTGTTATCAGCGACCCGTTGGTGAACAGTGGGGAATCTCCATGTCCCAATCGTCCATTAGCCGTTCTATTCACCGGGTGACTGACGAAATAAATAGGCGGCTATTTTTAACCGAGGTGAAATTTCCTATGACGCAAGCCGAAAGTCAAGCGGCTAAAGAAATATTTTCGTCAGCCACGGCACCTTTTGTTGGGGGAACAATTGGAGCGATCGACTGTACCCACATCTCCATTTTGGGACCAAAAAATCACGAGGATGCATTTGTTAACCATCATGGTTACCATTCATTAAATGTACAAATGGTGAGCTAATTTTTATTAGAAAGAAAATTTTACTCAAATGTGCATATGTACGTATTTTTTCCATAGATATGCGATCCACAATTAAAAATATTAAATGTCAATGCAAAGTTTCCGGGGGCCCGACATGACTCCTTCATATGGAGGTGGTCTGCAGTACGGAGGATAATGCAGCGTTCATATGAAAATGGAAACCATATGCTATTGATAGGTAAATTATTAATTAATTTTTTATCGCAAGTGTAAAAGGAATGTGTTTGCAGGAGATTCTGGATACCCTCTGGAGCCTTGGCTTATGACGCCTTTACCAAATGAACCAGAGGGTTCGCCTAAATATCGGTACAATGAAGCACTCTGCAAAGCCCGTAATCCTGTGGAGAGACTTTTCGGCGTCCTCAAAGGCACTTGGAGGTGACTTTCACAGCAAAGGGTTCTAATGTATGATCCAGAATTTTGTGGTAAAATTGTAAATGCGTGCGCTGTACTACATAACGTTCGCTTGAGGGACCATCAATCAACCGACGATGAAAGCTTTACCCAGGAAACTGACCTTAATTCAAATAATAACACCATACTCAGTGCAAGTAATGAAAATTCCTCATCCTCTGTTGGGAAACGCGTTCAAGATCGCATAATAAATAATTATTTTTCCTAAACTAAAAAAAAACGTTTTTGTGAAGGCTTCATTAATCTGGGAGTACTCCCTTGCGAGTACTCTAGTACTCTCCATTAATGCCTATACTTCTGTGTATAAGCATACAATTTTGTATGCTCGATTTTACATTGTATGTCCTAGGAAGGGTATTAATAAACAACCAAAATAATACAAAGTTAGATTTTTTTGATATTTCTCGGAAAGGACGTTAAATCGAGTACTCTTTTACTCATCGCTTGGGGAGACCTCGCTCCAAGTTCTACTGGGAAGCAAAATAATTTTCGGATACTACTATAGAATAACAATATACATATATCGGTGATAAAAAGCAGAAACTCAACTCATAATAATTTAAATAATTCTAACTGAGCAAAATAATTTTCGGATACTACTATAGAATAACAGTGTACATATATCGGTGATAAAAAGCAGAAACTCAACTCATAATAATTTAAATAATTCTAGCTGAGAAAAATTTCCAAATATTAGCTTTAAAATGTTAAAAATGTTTTCTTCAAATATATAAGTACATATATAATTTTTAGTTGGGTCATTTCTACTTTTCATTAGCGATATATTTTAAAAGTTTCAAGGTTTAAAACTTTTTTTATTTCACAATTCTTTAAATCCATTAATTCCATTAATTATGTATATATTTGTACTTAAAGAAATTACTTTCAAATACAAAATTTGAATTTTTCACTTTCTGAGAGTAATTTCTTGCGTCGTCTGACTGTACCCTAAGTCTTATAGGGGCGTCAGGATGAATACTTTTCCGTCAATCCTGCAATCCGTTTAACTGACAGCAGAGTGGAATTACATGTATCTGAATGACGATCGACACATTCAGTACTTCAACTTTGCCGTAACAAATATATGAAATTGAAGTATGTGTCAGTTAAACGGAGCTGGATTGCCGGAAAAGTATTCATTCTGACGGGCCCATTATAATGAACACAAATATAAATGATACTTCAGTCTTGTTAATTACTATATAGGAACAATTAATATAATTAATACAAATTTATAAGGCACTTCAGTCTATTAATTACTATATAGGAACAATTAATATAATTAATACAAATTTATAAGGCACTTCAGTCTATTAATTACTATATAGGAACAATTAATATCATTAATACAAATTTATATGGCACTTCAGTTTTATTAAGTACTATATAGGAACTATTAATAGAGTATAGCATTCATAATATTCATAGCAATTTTCGTTTTAAATCTCCCGTGGTAGTTTTATTTGGATTTTAGTTACTACACCATTTCCAGGTGGATTTTAGAAAGCATCAACTGCATTTTAGAAAGAGTCAATTGGATTTTGGAAAATTTAAATTGTTTTTCCAATCAACTTTTCTAAAATCCAATTTTCACTTTCTAAAATCCAGTTGACGTTTTCTAAAATCCATCTGGAAATGGTGTAGTATTATATGTGTGGTTAAAACCCATAACGGCCTAACTCAAGATAAGAAATGTGCATAAAAAAATTTGAACTCGCGATTTTTATAAACAAAAGGAAACGTTTATAATCAAAAACTGTTTTACTTATACATTTCCTTTGTTTATAAAAATCGAAAGTTAAAATTTTGTTAATGCACATTTCTTATCTTGAGTTAGGCCGTTATAGTCTATGACCACAGATATAATACTACACCTTTTTCAGTTTAAATTCAGAAAGTTTCAATTGAGATTCAGAAAATCACATTTTAATTTCAAATGGAATTTCTAAATTTCAAATGTAATTTTCTGAATATCAATTGGAACTTTCTGAATTTAAACTGAAAAATATGTAGTAAATAAAATCTAGTTAAAATTAGCACGGGAGATTTACAACGAAATTTGCTATGATTATTTACATAACAATAGCCGTGTTTTTATTTAAGCGCATATACATCTGTGCTTAAATTTTGTATGGATTTCTAAGCGCACATCTCTATCCGCGCTTAGTTGTCCATACAAAATTTAAGCGCAGATGTATATGCGATTAAATAAAAACACGGCTATTATTAACATTACATAATGCTTTTTATTGTGGCACGAGGGCTCTAGCCAAATTGTTTAATGCATCCGCAACAGCCTGCATGCCATTGCCGTATTTATTTAAGGCGTTTACCACGGCCTGCATGCCTTCCCCATATTTTTCCCTCTCCTCCCTACTTTCCTTTTCAACGCGCTCCTGCATTTCGACCAAACGCAAAAAGCCCTCAGAAAGCATCTATGGAAAAATAAGGTTTAATTAAAAATAAATTCGTCTTTCAACACAGGCCTGTTTACCTTCAAACCCTCTGCCTCCATTTTGGAAATTTCCAGGAATTGCCTTTTGGTTTGAATATTTTCCTCCTCCATTTTCCGCTTCAAACTTCTGCGAGGGGTCCTAGGCATTTCGGCGATTGATGGTGCAGTCGACGGAGCCGCGGGAATTTCGGCCGAGCTACATTCCGAACGCCCAGTCGATATAACCGCTTCAAACAATTCGTCGGTCGGAATAAGTCCCTCTTCTTCCTCCTGCTCCATTCTAAGCTGATGCTCCTAGTTACAAGTGAAGTAAATGAATTCATAATAATTAGTTTAATTTATAATAATTATATTAGATAATATGGCATTTGAAATATCATAAAAACTTACTTCCTGCGCTGGCACATTTTCCGCAACCCCTTTGCTACCCTCATGGTACTCCTCACCAGTGATAGATATCACCCATTGCTCCAAATCCGTTAAGGGAGACTGCTTAATAGGCCGGTTGCCAGTACGCCCTCGCTCATTTCGGAGTTCTTGGACTCGGGTGTTGGTACGGCTTTTTAAATCACGCCAAGTCTGTATGGAATGGAAATGTAAATAAATAATGTTAAATAAATAAATATAAAATAATATGTATATATTCGCATAATTATTATTATTAATAATTACTTTGCGCCACTGTTCGCTAGTTTTTAGCGCTCCCCCCATTGCGTTGAGCCTGCTCGCCATTTCCGACCACTTCTTTTCCACTTCCAGTCTCCCATGGAGATGCATAAACTTTCCGCCGGCCAAACCTGGATTTTCGTCGAAGAAATCCAGCATTCCCCGCAACTGCTCATTAGTAGAACGGCTTGATTTGGTCCGGCTGCTTCCACTTGTTGATGCCATGCTAGAAAAAAGAAAATAAACTTTAAATTTACCTACTATGTACATCAGGGTGGTCCTCAAATGTATGGAGCCAAATTTTATTTCATATTTCTTCAACTTCACCCCCTATGTTGGTGCTAATATAGTCGAAGATACCATATACAAATTTTTGTCTCGATCGGAGACACACAGTGGTCAAAGTGAAGGACTATCGATTTCGGGCATTAGTTATAAAAAAATTAATTTAATTTTTTTAATCTCCATAGAGTTTTCTGAGCTTGGATCCCTGTGAGACACCCCTTAACCATCACCGATCGGGACAAAATTTATATGTGATATTTTTGACTGTTCTGTTACCGATCTAGGTGGTGAAATGGAAGAAAATCGCTAATTTGATTTTTTTAAGGACCACCCTAATGTTTCGAAATTAATTTAGAAATTATGTTTGGAAATTTTTCCAACAGTGGCCGCACTTCAAAAACAATAACCCTCAGCCGACAGAATTTTCTTTCTGGGTAACATCTATGGGCTCATCGAACTAGCAACAAATTACTAACAAATATCTCGTGAATAACAATATACATATATCGGTCATAAAAAGCAGAAACTAAACTCATAATAATTTAAATAATTCTAGCTGAGAAAAATTTCCAAATATTAGCGTGAACTATAAGCCTCCAGCAGGTTTTGATTTCAGTTTTGGGATCTGTGAGAAGCCCCCTACCCCCCCGAAAAAGTCATTTTTCTCGGACCGTGGTTCCTTAATCTAAAGCCGGCCCTTTTGGTAGACAGATGGAAATCTGAGCCGAATTCTCTTTTTTGGCGTAATATCTATGGACCCATCCAACTACCGACAAATATCTCGTGAACTATAAGCTTCCGGCAAGTTTTAATTTGAAAAAGTAGTTATTCTTGGACCGTGGCTCCGTAATGTAAAGCCCAGCCTTTTGGTAGACAGATGGAAATCTCAGCCATCATGATTATTGGCACGCTTATGAAGTTGTAGGCCTACATTGGTGAACAACAGTGAGGACTCGAGTTTAACTACTTTTTATAAATGAATTAACTCACATACACATATATTGTACACATGTTTCCACAAGCATTTGCATTGGCAAACAACTGTGAGGACATCTTTATAAATGCCTCAGTATTTCACTAATGCATAGCCGGAATTGATTCTTAATAAATACTAGTATCGCCGGTGGTCGAAATTCGACCATGCAATTTATTTTTTCAACTTTGTATTGGTACAAAAATTATTCCTTTTCGCGGAGATAAGCAACACTTTCCAAATTCCAGTTGTACCGCAACACTGATTTGCCCTTTTGATCGCGGTCCGACGCGAAATCATGTTCAAAATCAAGGCAGATCTAGGAAGGTAGGCCCGGTGGTGAGCGCTTTTAAATTAAAGCGACTATTCAAATGTGTTTACGATATTTGTAAACACGTTTACGATATCTATTTATCTTAACCAAAAATTTTATTTATTAATTATAAAGAAATTAAATAATTTATAGAAAAAATTATATGCCTGTGCACTGCTCCTGACTCATACGAACACATCCATATCAATTTTATGTGGATATGAGTATGTTAAATGTGCAAAACAGCCTGGCAATTGTTTGTATGGGAAAAATGTTAGCCTATTAATATATAGATAGTGGGCACATTTGCCAACGAAGCAAAAACGAAGTAAATCAAAAATGGTACAAAACTAAAAACTTTATTTATTAATTATAAAGAAATTAAATAATTTATAGAAAAAAATATATGCCTATGCACTGCTCCTCACTCATACGAACACATCCATATCAATTTTATGTGGATATGAGTATGTTAAATGTGCAAAACAGCCTGGCAACTGTTTGTATGGGAAAAATGTTAGCCTATTAATATATAGATAGTGGGCACATTTGCCAACGAAGCAAAAACGAAGTAAATCAAAAATGGTACAAAACTAAAAACTTTATTTATTAATTATAAAGAAATTAAATAATTTATAGAAAAAAATATATGCCTATGCACTGCTCCTCACTCATACGAACACATCCATATCAATTTTATGTGGATATGAGTATTTTAAATGTGCAAAACAGCCTGGCAACTGTTTGTATGGGAAAAATGTTAGCCTATTAATATATAGATAGTGGGCACATTTGCCAGCGAAGCAAAAACGAAGTAAATCAAAAATGGTACAAAACTAAAAACTTTATTTATTAATTATAAAGAAATTAAATAATTTATAGAAAAAAATATATGCCTATGCACTGCTCCTCACTCATACGAACACATCCATATCAATTTTATGTGGATATGAGTATGTTAAATGTGCAAAACAGCCTGGCAACTGTTTGTATGGGAAAAATGTTAGCCTATTAATATATAGATAGTGGGCACATTTGCCAACGAAGCAAAAACGAAGTAAATCAAAAATGGTACAAAACTAAAAACTTTATTTATTAATTATAAAGAAATTAAATAATTTATAGAAAAAATTATATGCCTATGCACTGCTCCTGACTCATACGAACACACCCATATCAATTTTATGTGGATATGAGTATGTTAAATGTGCAAAACAGCCTGGCAACTGTTTGTATGGGAAGAATGTTAACCTATTAATATATAGATTCACATACAATGGCCATTATATTACGCAAACTCAACTTTTTATAAATGAATTAACTCACATACACATATATTGTACAAATGTTTCCACAAGCATTTGCATTGGCAAACAACTGTGAGGACATCTTTATAAATGCCTCAGTATTTCACTAATGCATAGCCGGAATTGATTCTTAATGAATATTCACATATAATGGCCATTATATTACTCAAATTTAGCAACTTTTTATAAATGAATTAACTCACATACACATATATTGTACACATGTTTCCACAAGCATTTGCATTGGCAAACAACTGTGAGGACATCTTTATAAATGCCTCAGTATTTCACTAATGCATAGCCGGAATTGATTCTTAATAAATACTAGTATCGCCGGTGGTCGAAATTCGACCATGCAATTTATTTTTTCAACTTTGTATTGGTACAAAAATTATTCCTTTTCGCGGAGATAAGCAACACTTTCCAAATTCCAGTTGTACCGCAACACTGATTTGCCCTTTTGATCGCGGTCCGACGCGAAATCATGTTCAAAATCAAGGCAGATCTAGGAAGGTAGGCCCGGTGGTGAGCGCTTTTAAATTAAAGCGACTATTCAAATGTGTTTACGATATTTGTAAACACGTTTACGATATCTATTTATCTTAACCAAAAATTTTATTTATTAATTATAAAGAAATTAAATAATTTATAGAAAAAATTATATGCCTGTGCACTGCTCCTGACTCATACGAACACATCCATATCAATTTTATGTGGATATGAGTATGTTAAATGTGCAAAACAGCCTGGCAATTGTTTGTATGGGAAAAATGTTAGCCTATTAATATATATGTAGATAGTGGGCACATTTGCCAACGAAGCAAAAACGAAGTAAATCAAAAATGGTACAAAACTAAAAACTTTATTTATTAATTATCAAGAAATTAAATAATTTATAGAAAAAAATATATGCCTATGCACTGCTCCTCACTCATACGAACACATCCATATCAATTTTATGTGGATATGAGTATGTTAAATGTGCAAAACAGCCTGGCAACTGTTTGTATGGGAAAAATGTTAGCCTATTAATATATAGATAGTGGGCACATTTGCCAACGAAGCAAAAACGAAGTAAATCAAAAATGGTACAAAACTAAAAACTTTATTTATTAATTATAAAGAAATTAAATAATTTATAGAAAAAAATATATGCCTATGCACTGCTCCTCACTCATACGAACACATCCATATCAATTTTATGTGGATATGAGTATTTTAAATGTGCAAAACAGCCTGGCAACTGTTTGTATGGGAAAAATGTTAGCCTATTAATATATAGATAGTGGGCACATTTGCCAGCGAAGCAAAAACGAAGTAAATCAAAAATGGTACAAAACTAAAAACTTTATTTATTAATTATAAAGAAATTAAATAATTTATAGAAAAAAATATATGCCTATGCACTGCTCCTCACTCATACGAACACATCCATATCAATTTTATGTGGATATGAGTATGTTAAATGTGCAAAACAGCCTGGCAACTGTTTGTATGGGAAAAATGTTAGCCTATTAATATATAGATAGTGGGCACATTTGCCAACGAAGCAAAAACGAAGTAAATCAAAAATGGACAAAACTAAAAACTTTATTTATTAATTATAAAGAAATTAAATAATTTATAGAAAAAATTATATGCCTATGCACTGCTCCTGACTCATACGAACACACCCATATCAATTTTATGTGGATATGAGTATGTTAAATGTGCAAAACAGCCTGGCAACTGTTTGTATGGGAAAAATGTTAACCTATTAATATATAGATTCACATACAATGGCCATTATATTACGCAAACTCAACTTTTTATAAATGAATTAACTCACATACACATATATTGTACAAATGTTTCCACAAGCATTTGCATTGGCAAACAACTGTGAGGACATCTTTATAAATGCCTCAGTATTTCACTAATGCATAGCCGGAATTGATTCTTAATAAATATTCACATACAATGGCCATTATATTACTCAAATTTAGCAACTTTTTATAAATGAATTAACTCACATACACATATATTGTACAAATGTTTCCACAAGCATTTGCATTGGCAAACAACTGTGAGGACATCTTTATAAATGCCTCAGTATTTCACTAATGCATAGCCGGAATTGATTCTTAATGAATATTCACATATAATGGCCATTATATTACTCAAATTTAGCAACTTTTTATAAATATATATATCAAAATGATCAGGGTGAAAAGAGAAATCGATTGAGCCATGTCCGACCGTCCGTCCGTCTGTCCGTCCGTCCGTCCGTCCGTCCGTCCGTCTGTCCGTCCGTCTGTAAACACTCTAACTCGCGCAAAAATTGAGATATTTTGATGAAATTTGAAATGCAAGTTTGTATCGAGACTGGGACGGTTGGTATTGAAAATAGGCGAAATCGGACCATGACCACGCCCACTTTTCCTATATAGAAAAAATCGGAAATTTGGTATCTCAGCCACTAATATAGCTGGAGCGATGAAATTTTACCCACGTATTGAGCTCAGGCCCCTATGAAGAAATTTGATGAAATTTTGGAAAATGGGCGGTGCCACGCCCACTTATTAAGGGTCAAACATGGAAAGTTTTATATGTCATAACTCAGAAACCATTGAAGATATATCGATGAAATTTGGTATGCGTGATTTACTTACTTAGCCAAACATTTGGACGGAAAATAGTTAAAATCGGTTGACGGCCACGCCCACTTTTATATATGTATATCAGTGATCTCCACAAAGCCCTTATGGAAGCGCGGGTACCGTTACTTTGAAATAAAAATCATGGCCGACAATAACAGCAAAAAAATTGCGGCCGCCCACTTCCTCCATTATTAAAAGTACACCCGAAAAATTTCGAAAATGTATAAATTGATATTTTTTTTATGGTGCTGGTGTTGTGCGTTTTTATATTTTTCATTATTAGCGCACGCTTTAATAGTTAAAGTTTAATTTATACATAGGTACTATAAATTTTATACTATAAGTTTTATAGCTAAAACAGCGCCATCTGATTGAATTAATCTCATTAGAAAATATATTGCGTATTTTTAGGCACAAAGAAATAATTCATATGCATACAGGTGAAGCTAATAAAAATGTGTTAAAAAATCTACATAAGTAAATACATATCACACTATTGAATTCCATATCAAATCTTAATTTACAACAATTTGTCTCAGTGTGTAGGCGGCGACTCGCTGTAGCTCGCTTCTGCAGAAAATAAAGAAGAAAAATGGAAGCCAAAAATGGCGTGTACACAAACCCCGTCGGAATTGATTGCTTTGAAAATTCAGGTTTCATTAAATACTTTTAAAAGTGTTCAATATAATAAAATAAACTAACACCATAATTTGTCTTTCAGGTCTGATAGTGAAAAAATTGTTTGATACAAAAAAAATTCCAAAATTATTCCTTTATAAGTAATTTCACATGAATTAATAGTAATTTTGCGCCGCTGTTCCTAATGGGTATAGCATTAAACTTCGTTTGTAGGCGAGAGGATAGAATGCGCGGTCGCGGTGATTTTCGGCGCGCTTGCCTATGCTTAAGCGCGGCACAAAAACAAAAAGCGCGGAAGCGCGATAGCTGTGAAGACCCTTGATGTATATTATAAAGTGACCTAATAAAAACATTTTAAGCGATATCTCTGTCAAATATAAAGATATATCACTGAAATTTTGTCGCATGAGTCCAACTATGGACATAAAACAGAAAACACAAAAATTTTGAAAAATGGGCGGTGCCACGCCCACTTATTAAGGGGCAAACATTGAAAGTTTTATGAGTCATAACTCAGAAACCGTTGAAGATATATCGACGAAATTTGGTGTGCGTAATATACTTACTTAGGCAAATGTTTGGACTAAAAATTGCCAAAATCGGTTGACGACCACGTCCACTTTTATATATGGTGGCCCAATAAAAAAATTTTAAGCTATATCTGTGTCAAATATAAAGACATATCATTGAAATTTTATGGCAGGAGTCCAACTATGGACATAAAACGAAAAACATAAAAATTTTGGAAAATGGGCGTGGCACCGCCTCTTTTTAGAAGCAGGAATATACTAAATTTCTGAGCCCATAACTCGACAAATAATTGATATATAATGACGAAACTTGGTGCGTACACTTTTGTTACTTGTGGTAATACATGTTCAAAATTTTAGCGAAATCGGTTGACGACCACGCCCACTTTTATATATGGGTATCATAAAGTGGCCTAATAAAAACATTTTAAGCGATATCTTTGGCAAATATAAAGGTAATTCATTGAAATTTTGTGGCATGAATTCCACAATAGACCGGAAACAAAAAGTAGAAAAATTTTGGAAAATGGGCGTGGCACTGCCTCCTTTTAAACAAAAGAATCTACGAGATTTCGGAGCCCATAACTCGGCAAATAATTGAGATATTATGACGAAACTTGGTTTATACACTTTTATAACTTGTGTTAAAAGACATAATTTATTGAAGTCGTTTTATAACCACGCCTACTTTTTAGCAAAGATATTTCTGGAACACGCTTTGGAAATTTGTAACGTAACATCTTTGTAACTAGAAGTCATAAAGGTATGAAATTTTGCACAAAGAATAATATTCATATGCTTAGTTGGATGACTGATAAAAATTTTGAAAATGGGCGCGGCTACGCCCACTTTATGCAGCACTCGCTTTATATAAAATACACCGTGTTTCCATCAAACGCAAACAAACAATGAACGCATACAGCTGAGTATCTAATGTTCGATTCCACTCGAACTTAGGCTTCCTTACTTGTTATAAATGAATTAACTCACATACACATCTATTGTACACATGTTTCCACAAGCATTTGCATTGGCAAACAACTGTGAGGACATCTTTATAAATGCCTCAGTATTTCACTAATGCATAGCCGGAATTGATTCTTAATGAATATTCACATACAATGGCCATTATATTACTCAAATTTAGCAACTTTTTATAAATGAATTAACTCACATACACATATATTGTACAAATGTTTCCACAAGCATTTGCATTGGCAAACAACTGTGAGGACATCTTTATAAATGCCTCAGTATTTCACTAATGCATAGCCGGAATTGATTCTTAATGAATATTCACATACAATGGCCATTATATTACTCAAATTTAGCAACTTTTTATAAATGAATTAACTCACATACACATATATTGTACAAATGTTTCCACAAGCATTTGCATTGGCAAACAACTGTGAGGACATCTTTATAAATGCCTCAGTATTTCACTAATGCATAGCCGGAATTGATTCTTAATGAATATTCACATACAATGGCCATTATATTACTCAAATTTAGCAACTTTTTATAAATGAATTAACTCACATATATATATATTGATAACATTTATTACCGCAAAAAAATATACTTACATTGATTATGCTTTTGTTGAGGATTCTCGCTTTCCGATTCGTGTTCCTCAGTAGCTGGATTATTACAAGAATTATGTAACGCGCACAAAACTTATAAAAAATAACTAATTTCAATAAAATATATAATTTTCTGCAAATGCACCGTTCAACTTCTCAACTGTTTTTTCGCATTCCCTTTTGTTATATTCGCAAATATTATCATTTCAAGCAGCTGACATGAGCAGAGTTTCAGCTTTTTGTAATTTTGAATAAATACTAAACGTCAGCTGTTTTGTGTCGTGAAAAATAAGGTAGCGAATCGTACTGTTGTCACTGCAAACGTCATTGTTGTTAAGCTAACAACTCGATTTGCGTTGTCGTCTAATGTTACTGAATCCAGCTACAGATATGGGTCAAAACGTGGACCCGCATGATCCTCAAATGTTCCTGAGCGTTATTGGTATCAAATGAAAGGTATTGAGTAAACAATTTACATAGAATAGTACTCATTGTGATTCCTAGGTCGGGCCTCCATATATGGGTCAAACGTGGACCCGGATGACCCTCGAATGTTTCTCAGCGATATTGGTATCAAATGAAGGGTGTTTTGCAGGGATTTTAGATAGAAATGAACTCATTACGATTCCTAGGTCGGGCCCCAAGGTGTGGGTCAATATGTGGACCCGGATAACACCGGGATATATCTTAGGGATATTGGTACCAAATGAAAGGTGTTGAGCGTATTCTCATCTAGAGCCGTACCCATTACGATTTCTTGGTCAAGTCTCCAGATACCGGACCCATTATGGTTCCTAGGTCAAGTTCCCAGATATGGGTCAATAAGTGGACCCGGATGAGGCCGGGATGCTTCTGAGCAATTCTGATATAAAATGAAAGGTGTTGACCGGGTGTGCTATATAGATATTTTCATAGTGATTCTTAGTTCCGATACCGAGACGATTCGGATGCCACGGAATCTTTTTAAGCAATGATGGTATGAAATGAGAAGTGGAATACAGGGTATGTTATGCTAAACTCAGTTTCCTAGGGAAAGTGGAAGAGTAATGAGACTGGAAAAGGAGAGGGAGAATATAATAAAAATGGAATGAAGAGGATGGAGAGAGAGACAGTAAGACAGGGAATTAGAGAAGGAATAAGAGAGGGGAATAAAAAGGAGAAAGACAGAAAAGGAGAGGTAAGATAGAGCGATAGAGAAAGAGAAGCGGAAATGTGACGGTAAAGGAAAAAGAAAACGGAAATGAAAGGAAAGATAAATGGAATGGGAAAGAGAAAGAGGAAAGTAGAGGGAAAAGGAGTTGGAGACTAATACGAAGCAAAATGGGATAAGAACATGAAGAGGGGAAACTTTTGAAAATATCAATTTTTTCCTTCACTTTTTTTTAAGTTAACTGACTTTTGCTGAACTCTGCAGCCCGAGGTAATTTCGGTTTCTAGATACCTCCAACATACTTTAAAGTGTGCCGTTTTTCGCTTCAAGTACCTATAATAGGAAGTGGGCCAAAGCAAAGCTTGGCTGGGTACAGCTAGTTTCTTTATAATTAATAAATAAAGTTTTTAGTTTTGTACCATTTACTTCGTTTTTGCTTCGTTGGCAAATGTGCACACTATCTATATATTAATAGGCTAACATTTTCCCATACAAACAATTGCCAGGCTGTTTTGCGCATTTAACATATCTATATATTAATAGGCTAACATTTTTCCCATACAAACAATTGCCAGGCTGTTTAGCACATTTAACATACTCATATCCACATAAAATTGATATGGATGTGTTCGTATGAGTGAGGAGCAGTGCATAGGCATATAATTTTTTCTATAAATTATTTAATTTCTTTATAATTAATAAATAAAGTTTTTAGTTTTGTACCATTTTTGATTTACTTCGTTTTTGCTTCGTTGGCAATGTGCCCATTATCTATATATTAATAGGCTAACATTTTTCCCATACAAACAATTGCCAGGCTGTTTAGCACATTTAACATACTCATATCCACATAAAATTGATATGGATGTGTTCGTATGAGTGAGGAGCAGTGCATAGGCATATAATTTTTTCTATAAATTATTTAATTTCTTTATAATTAATAAATAAAGTTTTTAGTTTTGTACCATTTTTGATTTACTTCGTTTTTGCTTCGTTGGCAATGTGCCCATTATCTATATATTAATAGGCTAACATTTTTCCCATACAAACAATTGCCAGGCTGTTTTGCACATTTAACATATTCACATCCACATAAAATTGATATGGATGTGTTCGTATGAGTCAGGAGCAGTGCATAGGCATATAATTTTTTCTATAAATTATTTAATTTCTTTATAATTAATAAATCAAGTTTTTAGTTTTGTACCATTTTTGATTTACTTCGTTTTTGCTCGCTGGCAAATGTGCCCACTATCTATATATTAATAGGCTAACATTTTTCCCATACAAACAATTGCCAGGCTGTTTTGCACATTTAACATACTCACATCCACATAAAATTGATATGGATGTGTTCGTATGAGTCAGGAGCAGTGCATAGGCATATAATTTTTTCTATAAATTATTTAATTTCTTTATAATTAATAAATCAAGTTTTTAGTTTTGTACCATTTTTGATTTACTTCGTTTTTGCTTCGTTGGCAATGTGCCCATTATCTATATATTAATAGGCTAACATTTTTCCCATACAAACAATTGCCAGGCTGTTTTGCACATTTAACATATTCACATCCACATAAAATTGATATGGATGTGTTCGTATGAGTCAGGAGCAGTGCATAGGCATATAATTTTTTCTATAAATTATTTAATTTCTTTATAATTAATAAATAAAGTTTTTAGTTTTGTGCCATTTTTGATTTACTTCGTTTTTGCTTCGTTGGCAATGTGCCCATTATCTATATATTAATAGGCTAACATTTTTCCCATACAAACAATTGCCAGGCTGTTTAGCACATTTAACATACTCATATCCACATAAAATTGATATGGATGTGTTCGTATGAGTGAGGAGCAGTGCATAGGCATATAATTTTTTCTATAAATTATTTAATTTCTTTATAATTAATAAATAAAGTTTTTAGTTTTGTACCATTTTTGATTTACTTCGTTTTTGCTTCGTTGGCAATGTGCCCATTATCTATATATTAATAGGCTAACATTTTTCCCATACAAACAATTGCCAGGCTGTTTTGCACATTTAACATATTCACATCCACATAAAATTGATATGGATGTGTTCGTATGAGTCAGGAGCAGTGCATAGGCATATAATTTTTTCTATAAATTATTTAATTTCTTTATAATTAATAAATCAAGTTTTTAGTTTTGTACCATTTTTGATTTACTTCGTTTTTGCTCGCTGGCAAATGTGCCCACTATCTATATATTAATAGGCTAACATTTTTCCCATACAAACAATTGCCAGGCTGTTTTGCACATTTAACATACTCACATCCACATAAAATTGATATGGATGTGTTCGTATGAGTCAGGAGCAGTGCATAGGCATATAATTTTTTCTATAAATTATTTAATTTCTTTATAATTAATAAATAAAGTTTTTAGTTTTGTACCATTTTTGATTTACTTCGTTTTTGCTTCGCTGGCAAATGTGCCCACTATCTATATATTAATAGGCTAACATTTTTCCCATACAAACAATTGCCAGGCTGTTTTGCACATTTAACATACTCACATCCACATAAAATTGATATGGATGTGTTCGTATGAGTCAGGAGCAGTGCATAGGCATATAATTTTTTCTATAAATTATTTAATTTCTTTATAATTAATAAATCAAGTTTTTAGTTTTGTACCATTTTTGATTTACTTCGTTTTTGCTCGCTGGCAAATGTGCCCACTATCTATATATTAATAGGCTAACATTTTTCCCATACAAACAATTGCCAAGCTGTTTTGCACATTTAACATACTCATATCCACATAAAATTGATATGGATGTGTTCGCATGAGTGAGGAGCAGTGCATAGGCATATAATTTTTTCTATAAATTATTTAATTTCTTTATAATTAATAAATAAAGTTTTTAGTTTTGTACCATTTTTGATTTACTTCGTTTTTGCTTCGTTGGCAATGTGCCCATTATCTATATATTAATAGGCTAACATTTTTCCCATACAAACAATTGCCAGGCTGTTTTGCACATTTAACATATTCACATCCACATAAAATTGATATGGATGTGTTCGCATGAGTCAGGAGCAGTGCATAGGCATATAATTTTTTCTATAAATTATTTAATTTCTTTATAATTAATAAATAAAGTTTTTAGTTTTGTACCATTTTTGATTTACTTCGTTTTTGCTTCGCTGGCAAATGTGCCCACTATCTATATATTAATAGGCTAACATTTTTCCCATACAAACAATTGCCAGGCTGTTTTGCACATTTAACATACTCACATCCACATAAAATTGATATGGATGTGTTCGTATGAGTCAGGAGCAGTGCATAGGCATATAATTTTTTCTATAAATTATTTAATTTCTTTATAATTAATAAATCAAGTTTTTAGTTTTGTACCATTTTTGATTTACTTCGTTTTTGCTCGCTGGCAAATGTGCCCACTATCTATATATTAATAGGCTAACATTTTTCCCATACAAACAATTGCCAAGCTGTTTTGCACATTTAACATACTCATATCCACATAAAATTGATATGGATGTGTTCGCATGAGTGAGGAGCAGTGCATAGGCATATAATTTTTTCTATAAATTATTTAATTTCTTTATAATTAATAAATAAAGTTTTTAGTTTTGTACCATTTTTGATTTACTTCGTTTTTGCTCGCTGGCAAATGTGCCCACTATCTATATATTAATAGGCTAACATTTTTCCCATACAAACAATTGCCAAGCTGTTTTGCACATTTAACATACTCATATCCACATAAAATTGATATGGATGTGTTCGTATGAGTGAGGAGCAGTGCATAGGCATATAATTTTTTCTATAAATTATTTAATTTCTTTATAATTAATAAATAAAGTTTTTAGTTTTGTACCATTTTTGATTTACTTCGTTTTTGCTTCGTTGGCAATGTGCCCATTATCTATATATTAATAGGCTAACATTTTTCCCATACAAACAATTGCCAGGCTGTTTAGCACATTTAACATACTCATATCCACATAAAATTGATATGGATGTGTTCGTATGAGTGAGGAGCAGTGCATAGGCATATAATTTTTTCTATAAATTATTTAATTTCTTTATAATTAATAAATAAAGTTTTTAGTTTTGTACCATTTTTGATTTACTTCGTTTTTGCTCGCTGGCAAATGTGCCCACTATCTATATATTAATAGGCTAACATTTTTCCCATACAAACAATTGCCAAGCTGTTTTGCACATTTAACATACTCATATCCACATAAAATTGATATGGATGTGTTCGCATGAGTGAGGAGCAGTGCATAGGCATATAATTTTTTCTATAAATTATTTAATTTCTTTATAATTAATAAATAAAGTTTTTAGTTTTGTACCATTTTTGATTTACTTCGTTTTTGCTTCGTTGGCAATGTGCCCATTATCTATATATTAATAGGCTAACATTTTTCCCATACAAACAATTGCCAGGCTGTTTAGCACATTTAACATACTCATATCCACATAAAATTGATATGGATGTGTTCGTATGAGTGAGGAGCAGTGCATAGGCATATAATTTTTTCTATAAATTATTTAATTTCTTTATAATTAATAAATAAAGTTTTTAGTTTTGTACCATTTTTGATTTACTTCGTTTTTGCTTCGTTGGCAATGTGCCCATTATCTATATATTAATAGGCTAACATTTTTCCCATA
Organism: Urophora cardui; assembly: GCA_960531455.1. Lineage (NCBI taxonomy): Eukaryota > Metazoa > Arthropoda > Insecta > Diptera > Tephritidae > Urophora > Urophora cardui. Next base: position 74,632,008 of record OY482670.1, on the reverse strand, counting down.
CAAACAATTGCCAGGCTGTTTTGCACATTTAACATATTCACATCCACATAAAATTGATATGGATGTGTTCGCATGAGTCAGGAGCAGTGCATAGGCATATAATTTTTTCTATAAATTATTTAATTTCTTTATAATTAATAAATCAAGTTTTTAGTTTTGTACCATTTTTGATTTACTTCGTTTTTGCTCGCTGGCAAATGTGCCCACTATCTATATATTAATAGGCTAACATTTTTCCCATACAAACAATTGCCAAGCTGTTTTGCACATTTAACATACTCATATCCACATAAAATTGATATGGATGTGTTCGCATGAGTGAGGAGCAGTGCATAGGCATATAATTTTTTCTATAAATTATTTAATTTCTTTATAATTAATAAATAAAGTTTTTAGTTTTGTACCATTTTTGATTTACTTCGTTTTTGCTCGCTGGCAAATGTGCCCACTATCTATATATTAATAGGCTAACATTTTTCCCATACAAACAATTGCCAAGCTGTTTTGCACATTTAACATACTCATATCCACATAAAATTGATATGGATGTGTTCGTATGAGTGAGGAGCAGTGCATAGGCATATAATTTTTTCTATAAATTATTTAATTTCTTTATAATTAATAAATAAAGTTTTTAGTTTTGTACCATTTTTGATTTACTTCGTTTTTGCTTCGTTGGCAATGTGCCCATTATCTATATATTAATAGGCTAACATTTTTCCCATACAAACAATTGCCAGGCTGTTTAGCACATTTAACATACTCATATCCACATAAAATTGATATGGATGTGTTCGTATGAGTGAGGAGCAGTGCATAGGCATATAATTTTTTCTATAAATTATTTAATTTCTTTATAATTAATAAATAAAGTTTTTAGTTTTGTACCATTTTTGATTTACTTCGTTTTTGCTTCGTTGGCAATGTGCCCATTATTCTATATATTAATAGGCTAACATTTTTCCCATACAAACAATTGCCAGGCTGTTTTGCACATTTAACATACTCACATCCACATAAAATTGATATGGATGTGTTCGCATGAGTCAGGAGCAGTGCATAGGCATATAATTTTTTCTATAAATTATTTAATTTCTTTATAATTAATAAATAAAGTTTTTAGTTTTGTACCATTTTTGATTTACTTCGTTTTTGCTTCGCTGGCAAATGTGCCCACTATCTATATATTAATAGGCTAACATTTTTCCCATACAAACAATTGCCAGGCTGTTTTGCACATCTAACATACTCACATCCACATAAAATTGATATGGATGTGTTCGTATGAGTCAGGAGCAGTGCATAGGCATATAATTTTTGCTATAAATTATTTAATTTCTTTATAATTAATAAATAAAATTTTTAGTTAAGATAAATAGATATCGTAAACGTGTTTACAAATATTGTAAACACAGTTGAAGAGTCGCTTTAATTTAAAATCGCTCACCACCGGGCCTACCTTCCTAGATCTGCCTTGATTTTGACCATGATTTCGCGTCGGACCGTGATCAAAAGGGCAAATCAGTGTTGCGGTACAACTGGAATTTGGAAAGTGTTGCTTATCTCCGCGAAAAGGAATAATTTTTGTACCAATACAAAGTTGAAAAAATAAATTGCATGGTCGAATTTCGACCACCGGCGATACTAGTATATATTAATAGGCTAACATTTTTCCCATACAAACAATTGCCAGGCTGTTTTGCACATTTAACCTCAAATCCACATAAAATTGATATGGATGTGTTCGTATGAGTGAGGAGCAGTGCATAGGCATATAATTTTTTCTATAAATTATTTAATTTCTTTATAATTAATAAATAAAATTTTTAGTTTTGTACCATTTTTGATTTACTTCGTTTTTGCTTCGTTGGAAAATGTGCCCACTATCTATATATTAACAGGCTAACATTTTTCCCATACAAACAATTGCCAGGCTGTTTAGCACAGTTAACATACTCATATCCACATAAAATTGATATGGATGTGTTCGTATGAGTCAGGAGCAGTGCATAGGCATATAATTTTTTCTATAAATTATTAAATTTCTTTATAATTAATAAATAAAATAGTTAGTTTAGTACAGTTGAAGAGTCGCTTTAATTTAAAAGCGCTCACCACCGGGCCTACCTTCCTAGATCTGCCTTGATTTTGACCATGATTTCGCGTCGGACCGTGATCAAAAGGGCAAATCAGTGTTGCGGTACAACTGGAATTTGGAAAGTGTTGGTTATCTCCGCGAAAAGGAATAATTTTTGTACCAATACAAAGTTGAAAAAAAAAAATTGCATGGTCGAATTTCGACCACCGGCGATACTAGTAACAATTAATATTGGTATAAATTCTTGTGTAAACATACATACATAATATATACTTGTATGTACATAAGCATATATACAAATATTAATTGTTATTATATCGATATATACCCGAGAAAGAGCAGACATCGTACTTAGAAAAAATTTCACATTCGTGTTTCTGGCAGGAGACCGACGATATGTTTTTGACGCTTCTATTTTTTTAAAGCTGCAAGTAGTTGCAAGTGAAAATTTTACTTGCAACTATTTTCAACTCTCTCGAAGTCTTACTCTCCCAATTTGGGTCTCTTTTGCAAATTTTTTGGGTTACTGAACATAAAATTCGTAACTATTTGTAAAAGCAATTAATAACTTTGAGTTATTGAACAAAGCTATTGACGCTCTTTTTGCAAGTACTTGCAAGTAAAGTTGTTGAACAAAGCTATTATCTTGTTATTAATTTATATATATATATATTTACATTTTGTTTGGGATTTAAAAAAAAATTATAAACGTTTTATTTCCTTTCTTTTTAAAAATTAAAGTAATAATAAAAGGTTCGTTTAAGTAGACATACTATATTTTCCATGTGAACACATATATGTATATTCGATAACATTTTACAATCTTGTTGAGTTAGTTGTATAATGCTGTGAAAATTACTGTTTAACCCGAATAACCCTGAAGCATGTTTGCAAAGATATTGTGCTGAATTTTTGAGGATTGATCATTAGGACCATGAATAAGATGCATACAAAAATTGACATCGGTAAGTGTCCTGGATCCTGAGATATGTCCTGTTATAATATATAATATAATATAATATAATATATAATATATGGCCGAGCTTCTCTCCCAATTCGAGGTGTGCTCCTTTTTGTTTTTTCCTACTAATTGGGTGGACCTACAGTTTTATGCCGGCTCCGAACGGCGAATGCATTTTTTGTGAGAAGCTTTTTCATGGCAGAAATACTCCCGGAGGGTATGCCGCCCACTGCCGAGAGGTGACCGCTGCTCTTAAAAAAAACCCAATAATTGGATTTTTACTAATTAGAAAAATTGTTTTGGTGTTTTGCTCGGACCGTGGTTTGAACCCGAGACCTCTGGCATAGCAGGCGAGCACTCTACCCACTGCACCACAGCGGCCAACGCTATAATTGAATCGTTGCGAATATTGATAAAAAACGAAGATGTGCCGGCGATGAATGCAGTTCAATAGTTCGAACGCAGTGCAACAAACACAACGTTGGGAACTATTTGAAGCATTTCAAGCCATACTATATATTACATTAATATTTTATTTATGAAAAATCACTAAAAATGAAATTTTCATCATTGTCTTTCAGTTCTTCATTTTGGTCAAATCCGCCCAAAAAATATGAATTTTCAATACATTTTCCTAGAAAAAAAACCTGTACCCTATCGGCAACATGAGCAAAAAACAGCAAAAAAAAACCATCTCGAACTAAATTTTTTAAACTATTTATTTTCTTTTCATGAATTCTGACTAAAAACCTTTTCAAACGATGCAACTCGATAGTGTTTTTGCTTTTTTTTAAATAAATTATAGTCACTCACTTATTACGTCTGCTGATTTTTTCACTTATTTTGCTTCACTCAACTTCGCAATGTTATAACTATGAAATCTTTCACTCAAATTTTATGTTCTGTGCAACAAGTGTTAGCGCCGATATTTCTGCGTCATAACGGTTATCGCACACCCTTTTACCTTAATTCATTCAGTTTTTACAGACTTTCAAAAGGACCTCTCATTGCGTTGCCATATGGCAACGCCAGGGTTATTCGGGTTAAATATTTAATAACTAAAAATGTTCAACTGGCAACCCTTCTATCTTGCAACCATGCGAGCGATCAGCTGCCACGTTTTTACGTAAAAAATCAAAATGATTTTGATTTCTGCGGTAAGGGCTTCTGCATCGTACGTCGTTGAATAATCGGTTACATACAAATCCCATTAAATAGGTTGGATCAGCTGACACGGTACACGGGTTTACGTTCTCGACTAACTGGGCTATAACAATTACAACTCACTCACGTATGTACATATAGATGTAAGTACATAACAGCGCTGTGGTGAAATAAGCGTGGTGAGAATTTTAATAACACAAGCAGAAATTAAAGTGCACCGTTTGACACAACTTGCGTAACTAGCGCAGTAGCTCAGCTGTAAGATGCTAGGCTTCCAATTTAATTGAAGGTGGTTCAAGTCTAGGTCGAGCCAATTTTTTTGTTCCTTTTTTTATTAAATAATTTTCTTTATAATTTTTTATTAAATAAAAGTGCCACCCGAATATCGGGGGTTACATAGATACTAGTTAATTATTAAAATAACAAGTAAGGAAGCCTAAGTTCGGGTGGAATCGAACATTAGATACTCAGCTGTATGCTTTCATTGTTTGTTTGCGTCTGATAGAATCACAATGTATTTTATATAAAGCGAGTGCTGCATAAAGTGGGCGTAACCACGCCTATTTTCAACATTTTTATCAGTCATCCCACTAAGCATATGAATATTATTCTTTGCTCAAAATTTCATTCCTTTATGACTTCTAGTTACAAAGATGTCACGTTACAAATTCCCGAAGGGTGTTCCAGAAATATCTTTGTCAAAAAGTAGGCGTGATCATAAACCGATTTGAATATATTTTTGCGTGTCTATTAACACTAGTTATAAAAGTGTATAAACCAAGTTTCGTCATAATATCTCAATTATTTGTCGAGTTATAGGCTAAGAAATCTCGCATATTCCTTTGTCTAAAAAGAGGCGGTGCCACGCCCATTTTCCAAAATTTTTCTACTTTTTGTTTCCGGTCTATTGTGGAACTCATGCCACAAAATTTCAATGAATTACCTTCATATTTGACAAAGATATCGCTTAAAATGTTTTTATTAGGCCACTTTATAATACCGATATATAAAAGTGGGCGTGGTCGTCAACCGATTTCGCTAAAATTTTGAACATGTATTACCACAAGTGACAAAAGTGTACGCACCAAGTTTCGTCATTATATATCAATTATTTGTCGAGTTATGGGCTCAGAAATCTAGTATATTCCTGCTTCTAAAAAGAGGCGGTGCCACGCCCGTTTTCCAAAATTTTTGTGGTTTTCGTTTTATGTCCATAGTTGCACTCCTGGCATAAAATTTCAATGATATATCTGTATATTTGACAGAGATATAGCTTAAAATTTTTTTATTAGGCCACTTTATAAGACCCATATATAAAAGTGGGCGTGGCCGTCAACCGATTTTAACTATTTTCCGTCCAAATGTTTGGCTAAGTAAGTAAATCACGCATACCAAATTTCATCGATATATCTTCAATGGTTTCTGAGTTATGACATATAAAACTTTCCATGTTTGACCCTTAATAAGTGGGCGTGGCACCGCCCATTTTCCAAAATTTCATCAAATTTCTTCATAGGGGCCTGAGCTCAATACGTGGGTAAAATTTCATCGCTCCAGCTATATTAGTGGCTGAGATACCAAATTTCCGATTTTTTCTATATAGGAAAAGTGGGCGTGGTCATGGTCCGATTTCGCCTATTTTCAATACCAACCGTCCCAGTCTCGATACAAACTTGCATTTCAAATTTCATCAAAATATCTCAATTTTTGCGCGAGTTAGAGTGTTTACAGACGGACGGACGGACGGACAGACGGACGGACAGACGGACAGACGGACGGACATGGCTCAATCGATTTCTCTTTTCACCCTGATCATTTTGATAAATATAAGTCTATATCTATCTCGATTATTTCATTCTGTTACAATCCACCGTTATGTGATTAAAACTATAATACTCTGTGTACTAGTACAGCTGAGTATAAAAACGACCAAACAACCAATATAAAAACCAATCGGATGAGCTTGCCGATAAACAAAATCTAATAACACTGTAGGGAGGTCCAAATATCACAGCGAAACGCCGAGACACCCCAACTACATTTTTGGCTGTAGAATACGATGGCATTTACAGAAAGTCAAAGTTAGCTCTTGTTTTCGAGATATTTAGGAAATAAGTTTCAGAGCTCTGAAGGTAATTTTTTTTCCGTCTATAAACTTTACTCAGGCTTGGAACCCTTTACTCGCATACAAATTTTGACAGTTGTTCTTACTTAATTGGGGCATTCTAAATTCAATGCCGCCTTTAGTTTTTTGTGTTATCTGGCTTGAAATAAATGCCTATGGTGAAATTTCAAACTTGGTTGCATAAAAGTGCAATTACTGATGCAGATACGTGGAAATCGTATATGAGAAAATTTTTAACCTATTCATTTTGAATGAAATTGTTTATGTTGCTTTTTCACGCAGAATGACTATTTTCGGAGTTATAAAAAAATAAAAGTGCAAAACCATATATCTGAACAATCAGCTGTATGGCAGCTATATGTCATAGTGACCCGATATCGACGATTTTCAGGGAATATATTAAGGCCAATACGAGTACGAATTCTCCAAAGTTGAATGTCCTTAGCTGTTAAAATAGCGAAGTTATACCCAAAAATGTCCATATCTGAAAAATCGGTTGTATGGCTGCTATATGTTATAGTGATCCGATTTCAATTATTTTCAAAAATAGTTAAGGTAATACTAAAATATTGTCACGTGCAAAGTTTTGGCAATCTATCTCATAAACTGACTGAGTTAATAACAAAAAAAAGGCCATACTGATGGTAATTTTTAAATACCGTTATCTCGAAAACCGGAGCCAATTTGGGAAATTGTAACATTGTAAAAGCATAATTACTTATACATATGTACGCATGCTTGTCGCTATAGAGCAGTGATAGGCAAAATTGAATTGCAACTGTATTAGTGAGAGCGCCGTAATAGCGCAAATCAATTGGTTCGTTTTCGTTTAGTCGCTTGCTGGCCCTCAATGAATGCGGTCGTTTATAAAAACGACAAGCATGCGTACATATGTATAACTGTGTAACCTAAATCAAACGCACGCCGTCAATTTACTGTCAAAAATTTCTCATGCCCATACAACTTGTATGGGAGTAACCGAAATTGAACGGCGTGCGTAAAAAGCAAATTCGACGCCCAATTTTTGTTTTGCGTGACAGTTGAAATTAAGCATTGTGGGTGATTGTTTGCAAAAAAATTGACACTTGCTTTTGATATCGTGTCTGTTAGGTACATATTCCACAAAATAACAAGATTTTCTCTGATTTTCTGTATTTTTCTATTTCTTTATCTGAACACGCACGCAAGTCAATTTCGGTTCAACGCATATGAAAAATTTGCATGCGTGCGTTAAATTGACGACTTGCGTTTGATTTAGGTTACACAGTAAGTAATTATGCTTTTACATATATAAATATACGCAAACAAGCGACATTCACGCACGATGTTGCTACGCCACTTGCTGAGCGACGACTAAATCGTTTACAAAAGAAAGAGCATAACATGTCTGTGTGATTTGAGCGCGATCAATTGATCTATGAAACGCCTATCACTGCTCTATAGTATGGAATATTGTACGGCCTATTTCTTGGAGCTTTTTAGTTTTCTTGCGCTCTATCGTTCTGGCGTTTATAGAAATCATAATAGAAAAGCTACAAATCACTCTCATAGATACACAGAGATTTCAGTATAATGCAATTTTTGCGTAGAATCCATCTACAAATCACTCATACAGCAGAGATTTGAGTGGAATGCAATTTTTGAATGTGATCCCAACGCATATAAAAAAGGAAGAGAGAGAGAGCGCTTTGAAATTAAAGCAACTCTTCAACTGTGTTTACGATATTTGTAAACATTTTTACGATATCTATTTCTCTTAACTAAAAACTTTATTTATTAATAATAAAGGAATTAAATAATTTATAGAAAAAATTGTATGCCTATGCACTGCTCCTCACTCATACGAACACATCCATATCAATTTTATGTGGATATGAGTATGTTAAATGTGCTAAACAGCCTGGCAATTGTTTGTATGATAAAAATGTTAGCCTATTAATATATAGATAGTGGGCACATTTGCCAACGAAGTAAAAACGAAGTAAATCAAAAATGGTACAAAACTAAAAACTTTATTTATTAATTATAAAGAAATTAAATAATTTATAGAAAAATTATATGCCTATGCACTGCTCCTCACTCATACGAACACATCAATATCAATTTTATGTGGATATGAGTATGTTAAATGTGCTAAACAGCCTGGCAATTGTTTGTATGGGAAAAATGTTAGCCTATTAATATATAGATTTTCTTTATTTTAAATTTTAGTTTTTGTAACAATTGTTTTTTGCTGTAAATAAAAAAGTTTCAACAATTTAAGGTGGAAATTAGATTATTTATTCCATTCAGCCAGCGCTATTAAGGTAACTAAATAAAATTAATTTGAATGAGGATTGTGATTTGTAGATTTGGGCAGGCGCGCCGGCGCGAAAAAGCACGCCGGCGTCGACACCGGAATCACTCTCGGCGTATATGTCTATATTGCACCATGCTTAAAATTGACCCAAGTTTGATATAAGCACCATTATTAAAGTAAAAAGTAGAAAAAAGTTAAAAATCAGCTGTTTAGTAAGTTAACCTGTATAAATTAGCCTTGCGTGCAACCCTTCGCACACTCAAAACACACACATTCGTGTTGCCAAATGTCAAATCGCATAGCACATAACACAGAAATCAAAACTCAACAGACTTGTATGCTGTGCCCTGTGCCGCTATGCGTTGAGTAATCGATTACACGGAAAGCCCATTAAACAGATTTCGTATTTGACAGTTCTTATGTTGTGCGCTGCTGTGCTATGCAAGTATAACCGGACCTTTACATATCGAGCCGTATGCTCCGGAAAGTTGTAAAGGACAAATTCAAAAATGTTCAGGAGAAGGTTTTTGATGTGTAAACATCTTTGCTGTAGCTACGAGTAATTTCGAAAAACAGGTAAAGTTTACGCGTAAACCGTAAATGACCTTTGTGTTAGTGCGCTGCTGTGTCCGTGTGAATCGCTTGGCATTGTCAGTGGTATGTACACATGTACTTATAAATGCTTGTATGCATAACCGTGCAAATGCAAATATCAACGAAGCGAAGTTGTTGTTTTCTGCAAAAATGCGACAAATAGGGAAAATAAAAAGGACCAACCTGTTTGAACATGAACTATTTAATTTTCTGAGCAATATTGGTATCAAATGAAAGCTTTTGAGCAGGACTTCGTTATGAAGCTCTTTTAATTGGACCCCTAGGCCGGGTCTCTAGATATGGGTCCAAACGAGGACCGGATGATCCTTGAATGTTTCTGAGCAAAATTGGTATCAAATGAAAGGTTTTGAGCAAGGCTTCTACAGGGAGTTCTACTCCTTATGATTCCTAGGTCGGGTCCCGAGATATGGGCCAAAACGAGGACCCGGATGATCCTTGAATGTTTTTGAGCAATACAAAATAAAACAAAATAAAAAATCAAAAGTTAAAAACAAAAAACCAATATAAACAAAAACAACAAAATAGTAGCAGCCACAATGACAACAAAAAATTGCAAAAACTATAGTCGCCTCTTAATCCATAGAAAACCAGGAAAAAAAGGAATAAGGAGAAGGGAATAAATATCCGATTTCGAAACTGTTTACACATCAATGTTCATGAATACCGGTTATTCACGCTTTAATTTTTTTAATAATTTTTTTTACTTTCATTTCTTTATCGATTTCTTTTTTTTCGCTTTTCGAAAATTTTTGATCAACTTTAACCACCAAAAATAAAAAAATACCCTTCTAAAGGGAAACCTTACGCTGATTTCGAATATCATCTCCATTTTTTTGTGGCCGATTCAGTTTCTGGTATATCGGTAAAAATGTAGAAAAAGCCATAAACGCAAGACATTGCGTCACATAAGTGCATCAAACAATTTTATTCGTCATCCTAGCGATTTGGCATCTAAGAAGAACTGGCTGTGAGACTGGTAAAAAGAATTTCAGTAAATATTTTTGCCTCTACACTCAAAAATTGGTCAAGTAGTTTGGCTACAATCGCAAAACGAATGGAAAACATTGGAAAAAGATCTAATTTTATTTAAGAAATTTCAGGTTCGACTGTCCTAAATTCCGAAAAATTGTATGGGGAGAAAAAGTTAGCCCTCCTATCCTATAGAGAATTTAAATGTGAACATTTTAACACTAATTTTGCAATAATCGGATGTACCAGTATTTATATTATCCTATTTTTATTGAAAGTCCAACCTAAAATTTTCGGTTGCTTTATAAAACTGTATTAAGGAGTAACATCTATATTATTAATACGCTAACATAAATTTTGTTCCATCTTCTCCGTCGAAACTACTGAACCGATTTTAAAACTAAGCACACCATTAGAAAGGTATTGCTCTCAAATAGAACTGCGCCAATTTTCATGAAAATTGGTTGGAAAATTCGTCCACAATCGTCGTTGGAAAATTGCCGTGTGGTTGTTGTTGCATGCGTTTGCATACAACAGAGCTGTTTCAATGCGCAAGCATATGTAGCTAACTTTGTGCGTTTTCACCAAACTTACCATGCAATTCTGAACATGTTTGGCTGGATGTGGTGTGTAGGTTCAAAGATGTAGAAACGTAAAAAGGTAGCAAAAGCACTACAACAAAAACATAAAGTCACGGAATAAGTAGGATAAGAAACAATAAGTCGGAAAGAAAAGAGCAGAAATAGAAATAAAGAAGTAGGTAGGAGAATTTGGAACAACAACAACATAATAGTAGCAGTGACAGTAGCAACAAACAATTATACAAAAACTATAGTTACACTTTAGTTATAAGAAAACATCTAGAAAAACTGTCGAGTTTCGACAGTAGGCAGCACTCTAGTTTAATATTATTTCTTTCCATTTATTATCAGTTTTGAAGTGCACAGTGTCTCTCAAATCAGCGATGAATAGGATACAAAATTAGTTCAATAAAAATTGCATTTCGCTATTTAAAGGAGAGGATAAATAGTGGGTATGTACTTTTGACTATTCTTTTGTAATTTTCTGGATTTGTCTCACACAGTAAAAAATTATAGTTTATTTCTAATACCATTTGGTACTTAGTTGAATCATTCTCGGAATTAAATTTGAATTTTAATGCCAAAAAGTCTTATTTTTAAACTACGAGAAGTTTTACAATTTTATATATTCCAAAATAGTTTCAAAATAAAGTCTTGAAAAGTATTAAAATCCTCTCTAAAGAAGTTTAATCATTTATGGTTTAAAAACAAATCCTGAAAAGTATAAAAAACTTTCTCTTTCTCAATTATATTACCAATGGTAATTTACGATCAAAATATTTTTGGTTTGAAATCAAAACCACAAAAAATATTAAAAAAAATTATCAGAAAGAAGTAAAAATAAAATCAAACAAAATGTTTTCAAACCTGCAATCCGGAGGAGTAATCAAATATACTCAAATAAATGGCCCGAATCTAATAATGGTATCAAGTAAGTAATGCAGGAGATTAATTAAATATCATGAGGGTAAATTTTGCTTTATTTTTTCAGTCATAAGGCAGTTTCAGTCATAAGACAGTATCACTGCAAGAACCGCGACGGTGCCGAAATTTCCCTGGACATCTCCAAAATATTAGTATAAAAGTGATAATATATATATATATATATATATATGGACCCCTAACCGCCATAAAAGTGCATCCAACAAAATTACCGATTTCAGCTTTTTTATGGAAATCAACAATTTACTATCAAATGCATCAACTCCCAAAATTTCATGGCTGTGAAATGTGCAGTTTCGAAGTTAGAGACTAAATAAGTTTTAAGGATGCATACAAACTGTATGCAAAACAAATTAAAAAAAACTGTGTCCAGTAAAATTTACTTTTCGTTGGATACACTTTTATGAGGATTAGGGCTCGATATATAAGGTACTTTAGTGTTTGCTACTACTGTTTCGGATTTTTATGTAAATAAACTATGTTAACGTTATTCAATTTCTCATTAATCTTTGCGTTAATAGGTTATTTGCGGCATATCAACTGGAAATTTTAATGGGGTTTATTTTTAAATCCAAAAAAGTATACAATTTATTCCAATTTTCGGATAGATTTAATACCATTTAAAATATTTTTATTACCAAAAATATTATAAAACTAATCAAAATTTGGTTTTGATTTAATTCCATAAAAGTATAGAATTTATTCCAATTTTGGATTGATCTTATACCATTTCAACTATTTTTAATACCAGAAATATTCTAAAAATAATGAAAATTTGGTTTTGATTTAATTCCAAGAAAGTATTAATTTGACACCAAGAATAATTTCTGTCTCTCAATATTCTCTTCTTTTTTTAAACCAGAATGGTTTTAATTTTATGCTTTTTGGCATTGTTATATATAAATACCAAAATGGTATTAAAATTAAACTAAAATTTTTACTGTGCACGTATGATTGCCCACTCTGAAAAGAAACGTTGTAAGTCTAAAGACTTTCGCTGTTAAATCAACTACTTTCCGCATTTGAAATGTGCCCAACAACGCTCCGTTGTTGGTTCAAAGGTGCGAGCGTTGTTGATTTAAGTAAATAACGGAGATTGTTGGAAAAAATTTTCACCTAAAAATAAATTTTTATTTGCATTTTACTCTTCATCTTCTCTCCAACCGGGTCCCAACTGCAAATATGTAGTCTCCGCTTGTTCTCCTATTGTTGTCTCCTTCTTATCATTCACCGGTTGCTATCTTTATTTCTTATTCTGCTTTTTCTTCTTTATTTTATATTCTCCTCCGGATTCGAACCATGACATCAACCTGAAATTCCATCCAATCATCATATAGTGGAACATTCAACATTATATTGAATTGTAGTAACCTATTTATACTTCCATTTCCTAAAAAGGAATCCATTAATTATATGAATCATTGTAAAAACAAAATTTAAAAAAAATTGTTCTCATTAGTTTTGTTTACAACGGAAACTGTTGGGTCAAATACTTTTGCCTTTAAATCAACAACAGGGAGAAAATTTTTGCTAAAAATAAACTTTTGTTTGGATTTTTCTCTTCGTCTTTTCTGCATCATTATTTTTATACTCAGCTGTACTAGTACACAGAGTATTATAGTTTTAATCACATAACGGTGGATTGTAACAGAGTGAAATAATCGAGATAGATATAGACTTATATATATCAAAATGATCAGGGTGAAAAGAGAAATCGATTGAGCCATGTCCGACCGTCCGTCCGTCCGTCTGTCCGTCCGTCTGTAAACACTCTAACTCGTGCAAAAATTGAGATATTTTGATGAAATTTGAAATTAAAGTTGGTATCGAGCCTGGGACGGTTGGTATTGAAAATGGGCGAAATCGGACCATGACCACGCCCACTTTTCCTATATAGAAAAAATCGCAAATTTGGTATCTCAGTCACTATTAAAGCTAGAGTGATCAAATTTTACCCACGTGTTGAGCTCAGGCCCCTAGGAAGAAATTTTATGAAATTTTGGAAAATGGGCGGTGCCACGCCCACTTATCAAGGGTCAAACATGGAAAGTTTTATATGTCATAACTCAGAAACCATTGAAGATATATCGATGAAATTTGGCACGCGTGATTTACTTACTTAGGCAAACATTTGGATGGAAAAATTTTAAAATCGGTTGACGGCCACGCCCACTTTTATATATGTGTATTATAACGGGACCTAATAAAAACATTTTAAGCGATATCTCTATCAAATATAAAGATATATTACTGAAATTTTATCGAATGAGTTGAACTATGGACATAAAACAGAAAACATAAAAATTTTGAAAAATGGGCGGTGCCACGCCCACTTATTAAGGGGCAAACATTGAAAGTTTTATGAGTCATAACTCAGAAACCATTGAAGATATAGCGATGAAATTTGGTATGCATGATTTACTTCCTTAGGCAAACGTTTTGAGGGAAAATTGTCAAAATCGGTTGACGGCCACGCCCACTTTTATATATGTATATTATAAAGTGACCTAATAAAAACATTTTAAGCCATATCTCTGTCAAATATAAAGATATATCATCGAAATTTTGTCGCATGAGTCCAACTATGGAAATAAAACAAAAAACACAAAAATTTTGGAAAATGGGCGGGCCACGCCCACTTATTAAGGGGCAAACATTGAAAGTTTTATGAGTCATAACTCAGAAACCGTTAAAGATATATCGATGAAATTCGGTACGCGTGATATGCTTACTTAGGCAAATGTTTGGACGAAAAATTTCCTAAATCGGTTGAAGACCACGCCTACTTTTATATATGTGTATTATAAAGTGGCCTAATAAAAACATTTTAAGCGATATCTCTGTCAAATATAAAGATATATCATTGAAATTTTATAGCAGGAGTCCAACTGCGGACATAAAACGAAAAGCACAAAAATTTTGGAAAATGGGCGTGGCACCGCCTCTTTTTAGAAACAGGAATATACGAGATTTCTGAGCCTATAAATCGACAAATAATTGATAATTAATATTATAACGAAACTTGGTTTATACACTTTTATAACTTGTGTTAACAGACACGCAAAAATTTATTGAAATCGGTTTATGACCACGCCTACTTTTTAAGAAAGATATTTCTGGAACACCCTTTGGGAATTTGTAACGTGACATCTCTGTAAGGAGAAGTCATAAAGGAATGAAATTTTGCACAAATAATAATATTGGATGACTGATAAAAAATGTTGAAAATGGGCGTGGCTACGCCCACTTTATGCGGCACTCGCTTTATATAAAATAATCCGTGTTTCCATCAAACGCAAACAAACAATGAAAGCATAAAGCTGAGTATCTAATGTTCGATTCCACTCGAAATTAGGCTTCCTTACTTGTTTTAGTTGGTTTTCTCACAAAAAAATGTTTTCTCACAAAATTTTTTTTAAAAGCAAGCAAGTTTTTGAAAAAACAGCTGAAGTGTGGCCAAGAATTAATTTTATTCAAATAAAATCAGCTCTATTTATACAAATTCGTTTTACAATGTTTTCTTATTTACTACTTATTTACTAACGTTCTTACATGCTAAACATATGGGCATACATAAAACATACGTATATATATATCGTATGAAATACATTGTACATACATATTACATTAAACATACGTACACACATGTTGCACTAATGTTCTAAACGTTTGTACATATGTAGCGTTCTCACGCTTGGACACATGAGCGCGGTTTCAGATAACGCACACGCTGGGAACGTAAATATGTTTATGCAGTAAAAATATGAAGTGCATTTTGGGTAAATGGTTTAGAACAAATTCAAGATGTATGTATGTATGTTACACCACCGGCTTTTAAAGAATATCATTACACTGTGTGTGATGGTATTCTATTTAAATGACAAATCTCAAGTGGCTTTGTAGTTTTTTATTTTGTTCGTTTTACTTGTGCGGTCTATTTGTGTCAAAATAAGGTACTTAAGTTTATGATTTATATTTCCTTTTCTTTTTGTTCTTTGGTGTTAGATGATTTCTTATGTTACAAAGATTTTTGTTTACTTCATTTTCAAATGGGCTATTAATATTTATTCATTCCAGATTTTTCTTTGTTTTTTTTTTTTTTGTGTTTGTTTGTTTTTATACTCAGCTGTACTAGTACACAGAGTATTATAGTTTTAATCACATAACGGTGGATTGTAACAGAATGAAATAATCGAGATAGATATAGACTTATATATATCAAAATGATCAGGGTGAAAAGAGAAATCGATTGAGCCATGTCCGTCCGTCCGTCCGTCCGTCCGTCCGTCCGTCCGTCCGTCCGTCTGTCCGTCCGTCCGTCCGTCCGTCCGTCTGTAAACACTCTAACTCGCGCAAAAATTGAGATATTTTGATGAAATTTGGAACGCAAGTTGGTATCGAGACTGGGACGGTTGGTATTGAAAATGGGCGAAATCGGACCATGACCACGCCCACTTTTCCTATATAGAAAAAATCGGAAATTTGGTATCTCAGCCACTAATATAGCTAGAGTTTTAAAATTTTACCCACGTATTGAGCTCGGGCCCTTATGAAGAAATTTGATGAAGTTTTGGAAAATGGGCGGTGCCACGCCCACTTATTAAGGGTCAAACATTGAAAGTTTTATATGTCATAACTCAGAAACCGTTGAAGATATATCGATGAAATTTGGTACGCGTAATTTGCTTACATAGACAAATGTTTTGACGAAAAATTATCAAAATCGGTTTACGGCCACGCCCACTTTTATATATGTGTATTATAAAGTGACCTAATAAAACCATTTTAAGCGATATCTCTGTCAAATATAAAGATCTATCATTGAAATTTTGTCGCATGAGTCCAACTATGGACATAAAACAAAAAACACAAAAATTTTGGAATACGGGCGGTGCCACGCCCACTTATTAAGGGGCAGACATTGAAAGTTTTATGAGTCATAACTCAGAAACCGTTGAAGATATATCGATGAAATTCGGTACGCGTAATATAATTACTTAGTCAAATGTTTTGGCGAAAAATTATCAAAATCGGTTGACGGCCACGCCCACTTTTATATATAGGAAATATAAGGGGGCCTAATAAAAACATTTTAAGCGATATCTCTGTCAAATATAAAGATCAATCACTGAGATTTTGTGGCAGGAGTCCAACTATGGACATAAAACAAAAACTACAAAAATTTTGGAAAATGGGCGGTGCCACGCCCACTTATTAAGGAGCGAATATTGAAAGTTTAATAAGCCATAACTCAGAAACCGTTAAAGATATATCGATGAAATCTGGTACGCGTGATATATTTACTTAGCCAAATGTGTGGACGAAAAATTACCAAAATCGGTTGACGACCGCGCCCACTTTTATATATGTGTATTATAAAGTGACCTAATAAAACCATTTTAAGCGATATCTATGTGAAATATAAAGATAATTCATTGAAATTTTGTGACATGAGTTTTACAATAGACCGGAAACAAAAAATAAAAAAGTTTGGAAAATGGGCGTGGCACCGCCTCTTTTTAGACAAAGGGATATATGAGATTTCTTAGCCTTTAACTCGACAAATAATTGAGATATTATGACGAAACTTGGTTTATACACTTTTATAACATGTGTTAATAGACACGCAAAAATGTATTGAAATCGGTTTATGACCACGCCTACTTTTTAACAAAGATATTTCTGGAACACCCTTTTGGAATTTGTAACGTGAAGTCTTTGTAACTAAAAGTCATAGAGGGATGAAATTTTGCACTAACAATAATATTTGTATGCTTATTTGGATGATTGATATAAATTTTGAAAATGGGCGTGGCTGCGCCCTGTTTATGCAGCACTCGTTTCATATAAAATACACCCTATATCGAACAAACGCAAACAAACAATGAAAGCATACAGCTGAGTATCTAATGTTCGATTGCACTCGAACTTAGGCTTCCTTACTTGTTTTATTGTAGTTTCCTTTGTATACAATAAGAAAATAAAAGTGATTTTATTCTACGAGTTTAAGCCTATTCTTATGTACTATGATTTTCTTATTTTTATTGCTTATTGGATAATTTAGGTCTTCTACTTCATATGGTATTAATGTAAAGTTGTGGTTCTTATCGATATTTTCTACCTTATAGGGCCCTTTTTTTTTGTGGCCGCTGTGGTGCAGTGGGTAGAGTGCTCGCCTGATATGCCAGAGGTCTCGGGTTCAAACCACGGTCCGAGCCAACAAATTTTTCTAATTAGTAAAAATCCAATTATTGGGTTTTTTAAGAGCAGCGGTCACCTCTCGGCAGTGGGCGGCATACCCTCCGAGAGTATTTCTGCCATGAAAAAGCTTCTCACAAAAAATGCATTCGCCGTTCGGAGCCGGCATAAAACTGTAGGTCCACCCAATTAGTAGGAAAAACAAAAAGGAGCACACCTCGAATTGGGAGAGAAGCTCGGCCATAAAACTCGTCAGAGTTATAATAGCGCCATTGTATTATATATTATATAGGGCCCTTTATATCTATTGTCTAACTTATGACCTGCTTCATTTTTGATTAATACTAAATCTCCTATGTTTATCTCCTTATATTGTATTTTCCTATCATAACTAACTTTTTGTCTTTCCTTAGCTTCTTTTACTAATTTATAAGCTCTATCTTGTGCTATTTGTAACCTATATTTAATTTCTTTGTCGTAAGCTTCATAATTGTATAATGGGCTTATCGTATTTTCTTGTAAAAACTCGTAAATTTGAGGTTTTTTACCAAAAACTAGTTCAAATGGACAATAACCATGAACTGTAGATGGCGTTGTATTATAGCAATACGAAAAATATTTGAGACATTCATCTCAATTGTCCTTATCAATGGATATGTATGAACGTACATATTCATTGAAGGTTCGATGACTACGTTCAACTGTGCCTAACGATTGATGGTGATAGGGTGTTGAAGTTTTATGTTCTATTTTTAGAAGCTTGCATAATTCTTCAAATAAACTGTTTTTATATTCGCTTCCCATGTCCGTCAGTATTGTTTTCATGCACCCATAAGTTAATATAAAATTTTCAAATATTGCTTTGGCTATTATTTTTGCATGTTTGCTGGGTATTGGTATTGCAAAGAAATACTTAGTCAAGTCACATACTAGAGTGACTGCATATTCATTTCCATTTTCTGACCTGGGAAGAGGACCAATTGTGTCTATTTGTACTATGTCAAATGCTTTTGTAGGTGTTTCCGTTATAGTCATAGGTTCCTTCAGATTTTTATGCACTTTATTTTTATACTCAGCTGTACTAGTACACAGAGTATTATAGTTTTGATTTCCTAACGGTGGATTGTAACAGAATGAAATAATCGACATAGATATAGACTTATATATATCAAAATGATCAGGATGAAAAGAGAAATCGATTGAGCCATGTCCGTCCGTCTGTCCGTCTTTGAGCACGATAACTCGCGCAAAAATTGAGATATTTTGATGAAATTTGAAATGAAAGTTGGTATCAAGACTGGGACGGATGGTATTGAAAATGGGCGAAATCGGACCATGACCACGCCCACCTCCCCTATATAGTAAAAATCCGAAATTTTGTATCTCAGTAACTAATAGAGCTAGAGTGATAAAATTTTACCCATGTATTGAGCTCAGGCCCTTATGAAGAAATATGGTGAAATTTTGGAAAATGGGCGGTGCCACGCCCACTTATTAAGGGGCAAACATTGAAAGTTTTATGATTCATAACTCAGAAACCGTTGAAGATATATCGATGAAATTTGGTAGGCGTGATATACTTACTTAGGCAAATATTTGGACGAAAAATTTCCGAAATCGGTTGAGGGCCACGCCCACTTTTATATATGGGTATTATAAGGTGACCTAATAAAAACATTTTAAGCGATATCTTTGTCAAATGTATAGATAATTCATTGAAATTTTGTGGTATGATTTCTACAATAGACCGGAAACAACAAATAGAAAAATTTTGGAAAATGGGCGTGGCACCGTCTCTTTTTACACAAAGGGATATACGAGATTTCTTAGCCTATAACTCGACAAATAATTGAGATATTATGACGAAACTTGGTTTATACACTTTTATAACATGTGTTAATAGCCACGCAAAAATTTATTGAAATCGGTTTATGACCACGCCTACTTTTTAAGAAAGATATTTCTGGAACACTCTTTGGGAATTTGTAACGTGACATCTTTATAACTAGAAGTCATAAAGGAATGAAATTTTGCACAAAGGATAATATTCATATGCTTAGTTGGATGACTGATAAAAATTTAGAAAATGGGCGTGGCTACGCCCACTTTATGCAGCACTCGCTTTATATAAAATACACAGTGATTCCATCAAACGAAAACAAACAATGAAAGCATACAGCTGAGTATCTAATGTTCGATTCCACTCGAACTTAGGCTTCCTTACTTGTTTTCACTTGTTTTTATACCAGTGGTTGTTTTTTTCGCAAGTCTCTAACTCTTGCCCAATCGAATACGGCTATTATTTCACAATTTTTTCTCTGAAGTTTTTCTTTGCATATAACAGCAATTCAATCTCGGTGGAAAATGCAATGGACCCACGCCATGTTTGTGGCTTCTCGCGCCCGGTTGATTAATATCTATACCAAGGGTCTTCACAGCTAAGTGCTTCCGCGATTTTTGTTTTTGTGCCGCGCTTAAGCATAGGCAAGCGCGCCGAAAATCACCGCGACCGCTATTCTATCCTCTCGCCTACAAACGAAGTTTAATGCTATACCCATTAGGAACAGCGGCGCAAAATTACTATTAATTCATGTGAAATTACTTATAAAGGAATAATTTTGGAATTTTTTTTGTATCAAAAAATTTTTTCACTATCAGACCTGAAAGACAAATTATGGTGTTAGTTTATTTTATTATATTGAACACTTTTAAAAGTATTTAATGAAACCTGAATTTTCAAAGCAATCAATTCCGACGGGGTTTGTGTACACGCCATTTTTGGATTCCATTTTTATACTCAGCTGTACTAGTACACAGAGTATTATAGTTTTAATCACATAACGGTGGATTGTAACAGAATGAAATAATCGAGATAGATATAGACTTATATATATCAAAATGATCAGGGTGAAAAGAGAAATCGATTGAGCCATGTCCGTCCGTCCGTCCGTCCGTCCGTCCGTCCGTCCGTCCGTCCGTCTGTCCGTCCGTCCGTCCGTCCGTCCGTCTGTAAACACTCTAACTCGCGCAAAAATTGAGATATTTTGATGAAATTTGGAACGCAAGTTGGTATCGAGACTGGGACGGTTGGTATTGAAAATGGGCGAAATCGGACCATGACCACGCCCACTTTTCCTATATAGAAAAAATCGGAAATTTGGTATCTCAGCCACTAATATAGCTAGAGTTTTAAAATTTTACCCACGTATTGAGCTCGGGCCCTTATGAAGAAATTTGATGAAGTTTTGGAAAATGGGCGGTGCCACGCCCACTTATTAAGGGTCAAACATTGAAAGTTTTATATGTCATAACTCAGAAACCGTTGAAGATATATCGATGAAATTTGGTACGCGTAATTTGCTTACATAGACAAATGTTTTGACGAAAAATTATCAAAATCGGTTTACGGCCACGCCCACTTTTATATATGTGTATTATAAAGTGACCTAATAAAACCATTTTAAGCGATATCTCTGTCAAATATAAAGATCTATCATTGAAATTTTGTCGCATGAGTCCAACTATGGACATAAAACAAAAAACACAAAAATTTTGGAATATGGGCGGTGCCACGCCCACTTATTAAGGGGCAGACATTGAAAGTTTTATGAGTCATAACTCAGAAACCGTTGAAGATATATCGATGAAATTCGGTACGCGTAATATAATTACTTAGTCAAATGTTTTGGCGAAAAATTATCAAAATCGGTTGACGGCCACGCCCACTTTTATATATAGGAAATATAAGGGGGCCTAATAAAAACATTTTAAGCGATATCTCTGTCAAATATAAAGATCAATCACTGAGATTTTGTGGCAGGAGTCCAACTATGGACATAAAACAAAAACTACAAAAATTTTGGAAAATGGGCGGTGCCACGCCCACTTATTAAGGAGCGAATATTGAAAGTTTAATAAGCCATAACTCAGAAACCGTTAAAGATATATCGATGAAATCTGGTACGCGTGATATATTTACTTAGCCAAATGTGTGGACGAAAAATTACCAAAATCGGTTGACGACCGCGCCCACTTTTATATATGTGTATTATAAAGTGACCTAATAAAACCATTTTAAGCGATATCTATGTGAAATATAAAGATAATTCATTGAAATTTTGTGACATGAGTTTTACAATAGACCGGAAACAAAAAATAAAAAAGTTTGGAAAATGGGCGTGGCACCGCCTCTTTTTAGACAAAGGGATATATGAGATTTCTTAGCCTTTAACTCGACAAATAATTGAGATATTATGACGAAACTTGGTTTATACACTTTTATAACATGTGTTAATAGACACGCAAAAATGTATTGAAATCGGTTTATGACCACGCCTACTTTTTAACAAAGATATTTCTGGAACACCCTTTTGGAATTTGTAACGTGAAGTCTTTGTAACTAAAAGTCATAGAGGGATGAAATTTTGCACTAACAATAATATTTGTATGCTTATTTGGATGATTGATATAAATTTTGAAAATGGGCGTGGCTGCGCCCTGTTTATGCAGCACTCGTTTCATATAAAATACACCCTATATCGAACAAACGCAAACAAACAATGAAAGCATACAGCTGAGTATCTAATGTTCGATTGCACTCGAACTTAGGCTTCCTTACTTGTTTTATTGTAGTTTCCTTTGTATACAATAAGAAAATAAAAGTGATTTTATTCTACGAGTTTAAGCCTATTCTTATGTACTATGATTTTCTTATTTTTATTGCTTATTGGATAATTTAGGTCTTCTACTTCATATGGTATTAATGTAAAGTTGTGGTTCTTATCGATATTTTCTACCTTATAGGGCCCTTTTTTTTTGTGGCCGCTGTGGTGCAGTGGGTAGAGTGCTCGCCTGATATGCCAGAGGTCTCGGGTTCAAACCACGGTCCGAGCCAACAAATTTTTCTAATTAGTAAAAATCCAATTATTGGGTTTTTTAAGAGCAGCGGTCACCTCTCGGCAGTGGGCGGCATACCCTCCGAGAGTATTTCTGCCATGAAAAAGCTTCTCACAAAAAATGCATTCGCCGTTCGGAGCCGGCATAAAACTGTAGGTCCACCCAATTAGTAGGAAAAACAAAAAGGAGCACACCTCGAATTGGGAGAGAAGCTCGGCCATAAAACTCGTCAGAGTTATAATAGCGCCATTGTATTATATATTATATAGGGCCCTTTATATCTATTGTCTAACTTATGACCTGCTTCATTTTTGATTAATACTAAATCTCCTATGTTTATCTCCTTATATTGTATTTTCCTATCATAACTAACTTTTTGTCTTTCCTTAGCTTCTTTTACTAATTTATAAGCTCTATCTTGTGCTATTTGTAACCTATATTTAATTTCTTTGTCGTAAGCTTCATAATTGTATAATGGGCTTATCGTATTTTCTTGTAAAAACTCGTAAATTTGAGGTTTTTTACCAAAAACTAGTTCAAATGGACAATAACCATGAACTGTAGATGGCGTTGTATTATAGCAATACGAAAAATATTTGAGACATTCATCTCAATTGTCCTTATCAATGGATATGTATGAACGTACATATTCATTGAAGGTTCGATGACTACGTTCAACTGTGCCTAACGATTGATGGTGATAGGGTGTTGAAGTTTTATGTTCTATTTTTAGAAGCTTGCATAATTCTTCAAATAAACTGTTTTTATATTCGCTTCCCATGTCCGTCAGTATTGTTTTCATGCACCCATAAGTTAATATAAAATTTTCAAATATTGCTTTGGCTATTATTTTTGCATGTTTGCTGGGTATTGGTATTGCAAAGAAATACTTAGTCAAGTCACATACTAGAGTGACTGCATATTCATTTCCATTTTCTGACCTGGGAAGAGGACCAATTGTGTCTATTTGTACTATGTCAAATGCTTTTGTAGGTGTTTCCGTTATAGTCATAGGTTCCTTCAGATTTTTATGCACTTTATTTTTATACTCAGCTGTACTAGTACACAGAGTATTATAGTTTTGATTTCCTAACGGTGGATTGTAACAGAATGAAATAATCGACATAGATATAGACTTATATATATCAAAATGATCAGGATGAAAAGAGAAATCGATTGAGCCATGTCCGTCCGTCTGTCCGTCTTTGAGCACGATAACTCGCGCAAAAATTGAGATATTTTGATGAAATTTGAAATGAAAGTTGGTATCAAGACTGGGACGGATGGTATTGAAAATGGGCGAAATCGGACCATGACCACGCCCACCTCCCCTATATAGTAAAAATCCGAAATTTTGTATCTCAGTAACTAATAGAGCTAGAGTGATAAAATTTTACCCATGTATTGAGCTCAGGCCCTTATGAAGAAATATGGTGAAATTTTGGAAAATGGGCGGTGCCACGCCCACTTATTAAGGGGCAAACATTGAAAGTTTTATGATTCATAACTCAGAAACCGTTGAAGATATATCGATGAAATTTGGTAGGCGTGATATACTTACTTAGGCAAATGTTTGGACGAAAAATTGCCAAAATCGGTTGACGACCACGCCCACTTTTATATATGGGTATTATAAAGTGGCCTAATAAAAGCATTTTAAGCGATATCTCTGTCGAATATAAAGATATATCATTGAAATTTTATGGAAGGTGTCCAACTATGGACATAAAACAAAAAATACAAAAATTTTGGAAAATGGGCGTGGCACCGCCTCCTTTTAGAAGCAGGAATATACGAGATTTCTGAGCCCATAACTCGACAAATAATCGATATATTATGACGAAACTTGGTCTATACACTTTCACTACTTGTAGCAATACATGTTCAAAATTTTAGCGAAATCGGTTGACGACCACGCCCACTTTTATATATGGGTATCATAAAGTGGCCTAATAAAAACATTTTAAGCGATATCTTTGTCAAATATAAAGATAATTCATTGAAATTTTGTGGCATGAGTTTGACAATAGATCGGAAATAAAAAATAGAAAAATTTCGAAAAATGGGCGTGGCACCGCCTCTTTTCAGACAAAGGAATCAACGAGATTTCGGAGCCCATAACTCGACAAATAATTGAGATATTATGACGAAACTTGGTTTATACACTTTATACACTTTTATAACTTGTGTTAATAGACACGCAAAAATTTATTTAAATCGGTTTATGACCACGCTTACTTTTTAACCCTTCGGTTACATTCAAAAAAACTTACGCATGTGACATTAAGGTCACGGAATGACCTTACCTGTGTTTTTCATATATATCGATATGGAAGTATAATTTCAATGGAAATTTTCAAAATGTATTAGTTCAGTTGATTATTTATCGGTTTATACACTTATTTCAATGCATATACTTAATATATTTTTAATTTTTATGTTCCAGACCAAAGATTGTGGAAACGGTAACTCTGTACGATTTTGTCCATACATTGGTTTACCTTTTCTATGCATATGTTTCAACAAGTTGGTTAGTTGTATGCACTTCTGATTTTGTAGAATTATGGAAGCTGTTTCGGTAAATTATATTTTCTATTGTGGTCCTACCACTATTCTGCCTAATCGGCTACGTTGACCACTCAATATTTCTATCTGTGGAATAATACACGGGAGTGGGTACTACCTTCATTTTCCAATACAAGGTCAATTAATTCGTCGTTATCACTTCCTGCATATTCGTAAGAAGAACCATCGGGCTCAAACTAGTCGATTAGATATTGTCTTCGCCGTCAACTTCACTACACTCATCAACATCCACATGATTATCAATGATATACTCTATTTGGCTTTGTGTCAGGCGATTTGGCTCTAAACCATACATATATTAATCTGCAAATATATCGCAAATAATAAAATATTGGAGTTAAAATACTTACCGAAGCTTTCACTCTTTCATTTTCATACGAATTTAATAAAAATCAGCTTTTACGCACAAAATAACACTGACGGTCACTGAATGGCCTGAAGGGGCGCACACGTAACTCTTGATGTTACCACTTGTTTGATAATGCAAAATCCTTCTTTTTATGCTTTTGCGAAAGGATTTTCCTCAATACAGAAATACATTGAGGGAAATTCTAAAATTTTGTTCATATTAGCATTTATGAGAAAATTAAGTAAAAAAAGGTCATCAAATGACCTAAATGTAACAGAAGGGTTAACAAAGATATTTCTGGAACACCCTTTGGGAATTTGTAACAAGACTTCTTTGTAACTAGAAGTCATAAAGGAATGAAATTTTGCACAAAGAATAATATTCATATGCTTAGTTGGATGACTGATAAAAATGTTGAAAATGGGCGTGGCTACGCCCACTTTATACGGCACTCGCTTTATATCAAATACACCCTCTATCGAACAAACGCAAACAAACAATGAAAGCATACAGCTGAGTATCTAATGTTCGATTCCACTCGAACTTAGGCTTCCTTACTTGTTATATAATAGATTGATGATCAGTAGGGTTTTCTTTCATTTCTTGCATTCACATCTTGATAATTTCCTTGCACCCTTAGGTGCTGAATATGGTGAGAGATTTCATCAGAATTTATTAATCTTTGAAAAGCGATATCAAGGCACACCGGCAGTGGACATGCATCCCCATACTATCACGTTTCCCCCAATATATTTTCTAGTGCGAATAAGGTGTTTTTGAATCTAATCCTGTATTAGCTTTTCGTCATACACACAGAGAAAAACTATTGTACAATCAACTCAGAATCGCATATAATCCAACTTAAAACTTAGGTATAATTTACTTACTAAGTTTTTTCGTCATCTTAACGAAATTAATTTTGTAAAAAATTCAGCAAAGTAATTTAGTAAAAAATAAAAGTAAAAAAGGTTAACTTAGCCAAAACAACTCCTTTTTTGGTAGCCAAAGTGCTTAGGTAATAAATCACCTAAGCTTTGTTTTCCATGGTCGGGTACAAATTGTGTAAGTACTTTGGTGAGTTATACAAGTTTTTTGTGCCCCATACAAATTTTTTTTAACTAAGTCAACTTTGTTAGATTTACTATAGTTTTTTCTCTGTGTGTACCCTTACTCCTCCATATGAGCGAAAAATATTAAATTTGCTTTCATCCGAAAATATAACTTGGTCTCAGTTGCTGCAAGGCTTGTTTTTGTAAGCCTTTGCATAGCCCTTTCTACTCATTTGAATGAAAAGAAAAAAAAACTTTGCTTCCATTGTTAAACATGGAGGTTGGAAGCATGACAGTGTGGGGCTGCATATGCACTGCCGGTGTGATCGAATTGGTTTTTATTGGGGTTATAATGGACAAGCAAGTTTATACCAATATCTTGAAAGAAGACGCCAGAAAAAGCGCTGAAAACTTAAACTTGGGTACATCACACACCTTCCAACACGACAAAGACCCGAAATACCACCCCACGAAGTGCGTATGTGGCTTGCATATAACACTACTCATGTTCTACCACAGCCCCCAGACCTCAACGCAATCGAGTAACTGTGGGATAAGCTGGAGCCGCGGTTTAGAAAGTGGTAAGCAAAGTCTAAAAGCAACCTTAATGGAACAATGGCCAAATATTGGGGAGGAAACCACCAAAAAGTTGGCACATTCTATGCCAAACCCACTTAATGATGTTAGAAAATAAAACGGTACGCCCACAATATACTAGCGTTAAAAATTTAGTTGTTATTTAATCTCAAAAGGAAGTGTGCCAATACTTTTTTCCACATAAAAATAGGACTTTTTTAATTCCACGAATTAATGTGCTTAAACCATTCCATGAATTAATGTAATTTCTTCTTTAGCGTATTCCTAATACTTGTACTAATGTAAAAAAAATAGGAAATAATAAAAACTTTAGTTCTTTGGAAGCGTTTTCTGAGGTCGAAACCAGCTTTGTCTGCTGTGCCAATACTTTTTTCCGTGAGTGTATGTTATACATGGGTATTAGTAAATGCTGTTGTAGCTTTCTGAATGGAAGGAATTTCAGTAAGCTGCTTTTTATAATTTATTATTATTATTATTATTATTATTATTATTATTATTATTATTATTATTATTATTATTATTATTATTATTATTATTATTATTATTATTATTATTATTATTATTATTATTATTATTATTATTATTATTATTATTATTATTATTATTATTATTATTATTATTATTATTATTATTATTATTATTATTATTATTATTATTATTATTATTATTATTATTATTATTATTATTATTATTATTATTATTATTATTATTATTATTATTATTATTATTATTATTATTATTATTATTATTATTATTATTATTATTATTATTATTATTATTATTATTATTATTATTATTATTATTATTATTATTATTATTATTATTATTATTATTATTATTATTATTATTATTATTATTATTATTATTATTATTATTATTATTATTATTACTATTATTATTATTATTATTATTATTCAGCGACGTTCATCATTTTTTAAAGTTACTCTCGAGATATTGGTCTAACAGAATATGACCTTATGCACAATTGAGTTTTACATCCTTTCTCTTTAACCGCCTAGGATAGCTTTGCTTTAGGAGACTTTTTGAACCCCATAGTTGAATTCCATACATCCAAATTGGTTTTAAAACCATATTAAATATTAACATCTTATTATCTAAGCCCAGTCTAGAACTTGGACCAATTAACCATTGCAGCTGGCTTATTTTCAACTTGGATTGCATAATCTTTTTGTCAATGTGATTTTTCCAAGTCATTCTTCTATCCAGTGTGACTCCAAGGTACGTAACGAAGTCTTTCTGAGTTATTATTTTCCCATTTATTGAGACTGGTGGGCATGTGTCTTTTTTCAGGCTAAAGGTTACTTGTACATATTTGGATTCGTTGACCTTAATTCTCCACGTAGTAAGCCATTCTTCTAAAGTTTTTATATGTCTCTGCAATTGGATAGTAGCAGTTATGGGATTTGCGTGCACACTCAGTATAGCCGTATCATCTGCGAAGGTAGACGTGACAAGGCTCGCGTTGGTTGGCAGATCGCTTGTGTAAATTAAGTATAGTACAGGCCCTAGAACGCTACCTTGTGGAACTCCAGAAGAAAGTGGATGACTTTCGGTTGTAAAACTTTTATGCCTTACTCGAAATTTTCTACCTGTTAAAAAGCTTTCTAGGATCCCGCAGAGATTATAAGGAAGTGTTTGTTTTATTTTATGCAATAGCCCTTCTAGCCATACTTTATCGAAAGCTTGTGCCACATCTAGGAATAGGGCAGTGCAATATCGTTTGGTTTCAAAAGTTGACCTTATTTCTGAAACAATTCTATGCACTTGTTCTATCGTACCGTGCTGCTCTCTAAATCCGAACTGGTGGCTTGGTATGGTTTCGTGCAGTTCTAAGATGGGCTGAATCTTTCTCAGCAATAATTTTTCGAATAGTTTGGAAAAGATAGAGATTAAGCTTATTGGTCTGTAGGAGCTTAATATTGTCGGGTCTTTGCCTGGTTTTGGGAACATAATAATTTCAGATAGTTTCCATGGATTAGGAAAGTGACATAATCGGAGGATACTATTGAAGATGTATAGTAGTTGCTTAATAGCTACTATGGGAAGCGCTTTTAACATTTCACCCGTTATTCTGTCATACCCTGGTGCTTTCTTATTCTCTATGTCTTTGGATATAGTTTTATTCAAGTCGTCTAGTTTAAAACCAAGTGGTATTGCTGGTAATTGTGGAGTATTTTCTTGGAGAACATTTTGGCCTTCATTTGGAGTAAATACATTTGAAAGATGGGTTGTAAATGCTACTCCTTTTTCGTGGACACTTCGAGCAAATTCACCATTTTGCATTCGTATTGGAGGATCCTGCTGAACCGGCCATTTTAGATATTTGAGAGAGTGCCACAAAGAATAATCTGTACAGGATGTGGCCGTGAGGGACTTAATTCTGTTTTGAAATTTTGTTTCCCTTTTCTCCTCTAGGAGCATTTGGAGCTCTTTCGTACATTTTTTTAGCTCGTTTTTCAGGGTTGGAGATCGCAACCTTTGCACGTCTCTCCTAAGTTGCCTTTTCTTGGAAACTAGCTCAATGATATCGTTTTCATTGAAAGGACTAAAGCTTTGCTGCTGGGTTGTGTTAGGACGTAATGGCGTTGAAACCTTTGCTGCCACTTGCAGTAAGTTTGTGAAGTCAATTATCGCATATTCCACTTCGGCGGCTGATTTAAGGCTCACATTTGGATTAATATGCGAACTTAAAAATTTTCTGTACTTCAGCCAATTCGTAAATCTATTAGTTAAGCTTGGGTTCAGTTCGTTTAAAGTTGGAAGGGTTTTAATAGATATGACGCAAGGAGAGTGATCAGACGATAGGTCACAAAGAGATTCTATCTGAAGTATATCCCGATCGAGGCCGCGAGTTACCCCAAAATCTATGAGGTCGGGAGTTTTGCTCCTATCAGTGGGCCAATATGTTGGCTGCCCTGTTGATATAATATCAAGACCATTGCTTTGGATTGCTTTGAACAGGTTTCTTCCCTTTGGTGTTATTAACCTAGATCACCAAAAAGTATGCTTGGCATTGTAATCACCTGCTGCCAAATATCTCGTGCCTAACTTGGAAAAGAATTCAGTAAATTGGTACTCTGTTATATTAAAACGGGGAGGGCAGTATATTGCAGATACAGTTAAGCCGCCAGAACTATCATCTACGTACACTGATGTTGAGTGTATATACTCTTTGCAATATTCTTCTAAAACGTGGTGCTTAATCCTCTTTCTTATAAGAATACCGGTTCCACCTCTAGCTTTTCCTTCAGGGTGCTTAGTATTATAGAACATATACCCATCAATATTAAAATTATTAAACACAGTCAGATGGGTTTCAGACACTAACATTATGTCAATTTGGTGATTTTCCAGGAAAACATGGAGTTCATTGCGATGTTGGCCTATGCCGTTAGCATTCCAGAAACCTATATTGTGGCAATTCATGGTCTTGACAAAATTGTTTGAAGTAGGAGGTTTTGATTCCTAATCAATTCTTGCATCATGTTTTGCATGCACTTCATATGGTCCTGCATCATATGAACAAAGCTATTTAGAGTATTTTCGAGTGATGTTGTTGGAGTGGAATCGTTTTGGATTTCGTTCTGTTGTGTGCCTCTTAAGACTTGGGCGTATGAGTATGTTCCCAGATTTCTCTGCGGAGCTGTATTAATAGTTGGTTTTGGCACATTTTGAGGTTGTGGGACTGGGACATTTTTAGGTTTTTTGCTACCTTTCTCTTTTAACGAAATGTATACTGGGCAACCCCTGTAATTAGCAGTGTGATTTTCACCGCAGTTACTGCACTTCTTATTTTCTGGGTTTGCTTTCGGTTTCTCGCACTCTTTGGAGCTGTGCAAATTTCCGCAAATTACACATACGCTAGGTAATGTGCAATATCGTTTTGTATGCCCGAACTCCTGACAATTATGGCATTGTACGGGGCCCACGCGTTTATGCGGTTCTTCCACAGAGATTCTTCGGTGTAGAAGATAACGTAATTTATAAATGGGATGTACTTCTCCCTTCTTTAAAAGCTGGAAATCTGGCTCGATTTCAACCCTGAACATCGGTTGCGGTATGTTGGCTTTATTTTTGATATTGTAAACATATCTGACTTTAAAGCCTTCCTCGTTCAATGCAGTCTCTATTTCTGCCGGGCTTACGGAATTTTCTATTCCTTTTAGTACAACTGACAAGCCACGGCTACTTTTTAGCTGATAGGTATAGAAATTTTTCTTCTTGTTTTCAAAGTCTTTAGTTATTTTGCGGAAATAATCCTCACTAGGCGCATTTCTGTCGTACCCAAGCATGAAAAGAATACTCGCTTATTCATAAAATTACATTCAAAGCAACAACACCAACTCGACTATTTTTAAAATAGTCGAGTTGGTGTTGTTGCTTTGAAGGTAATTTGATGCATAAGCGAGTATTCTTTTCATGCTTGGGTACGACAGAAATGCGCCTACTATAAGTTTGAATTTTAACTTCCTGTATATTGCCTTTTTTTATAGGTACGACATGGAAGTTTTTAGGACCTACTAGCTCAACCAGTTTGCTTACCAATGCATTAGAGCTTTGTTCTCGTAGGTAAATTGGAGGGGGCTTGGGGCTTTTTTGTGGCTTTTCGATTTGAATATTTTGAGATTCAGCGAGCACACTGAATCTGTTGTCGCCCAATGTTATTTTCGGTGCCTCTTTTGTTGCCTCTGTTGGCAGGTCACCTTTGATTAATTTGGAGGCATTCGATTTCCCATTCTTTTCTGGCGTTCGCTTTCTTTTTATACGGATATAGCGATCCAAGCCAGTTTGCACTTGTATTTTCTTGGCGTTTTTATTTGCCATTTTTATGGTATCGGCAGTTTTATTTTGAGCTCCAGCTGCGGAAGTACTTGCTAGAGGCTCTGGGAATTGAGGGTAAGTAATTTGGACACTCGGGGAACAAGATCGTGCCCTTGGTTCAATTGCCGTTTTTTCTTTTTTTCGGCTTTTTCATTTATATCAAACGATTTAAATGTGAAATACGCATTGCGTACGCGATCGTTTGAAGAAGTGCCTGGGGCACTCATATGCATATGTACATATGGTCAATTTTCTGACTGCTAACGTTACATTCGCATGGAGTTTTTATTTAGTTTATACGACATAATAACAAAAATGTTAGAAACGTCCAAGGTTATGTTACTTATGCTATCAGGTAGACCTACACCTTCATTTTAAGAGTAAAATTAGTCTGATAGCTACCATACCGCAAAAGTTATAAGCGCGTGAAACGGTCTGCTAACGTTACATCATTTGGAAGTGAGATCAAGACACAGATCATGTTTGGTTTAATTAATGCGAACTTGCTGAGACAATCATCCCAAGTTTACTTCATGTTATATAGCAAGGATATCACAAGGTCATGGCATACCGCTTTACCAAAATCTTTAGGATTTTTTAACATAATTTAACATAAAATAAGGCACTGCCTACGTTACACAAAGCACTGCTAACGTTACACGTGCGAAAACTGAGTATCTCTACATATAATAAAATTGTAACCGTTGATCTCTGTACATTGCAGATATACGGAAAATAAAAAAAGGAGCCAGAGGAATCCAAATGAACTGTTTTTAAAATTTCTGTCGGTCTGACGGTCTGTCTGTCCTTATGTTTGTGCGCGGGTCACTAAAAATTGGAATGATGGAATTGAATGAAACTAGTCAGAGTTATAATAGCGCCATTGTATTATTATTATTATTATTATAGTGTATTAATTAAAACGTCGTAGCGGTTTGGTGTCCAAAGAATGAATTCTGTTTTATTGTCAAAAATCTTTTCTTTTATACAATTTTTGTTCTTATGTACTACTTATTTACTATGATACATATTTACACTAAGTACTTAAAAATAATGGGACTCTTTCCCACGGTATATTGTACATATGTACATGTACCTACATACATGTACATATGTATGCTCCTATGAGCGCTTAGGCTTAGAATAACATTGGAAGCGTGAGAATGGCAGCGTCAGCAATTTTGTGTACATTACAATTTGTGTGGGGCTGACAAAGTAGTCAGCGCCAGCGCGTGACAATACAATGTATGGAAATTTATTATGTAGATATGTTTGCGCTTGTGTAACTACATTTGACGCTCTACATCACCCTTCCAAAAAAAATGCTCGCTTCATTTGTGGATTCAATGAAGCGAGTATTTCGTTTCAATAAAAATTAAAATTGAACATTTATGTTCCTATTTTTATACTTACATATTTATTGTGATGTAAAAAGTGGGAATGTCCTATGTTATTGCTTTAAGTCTATTTTTATGTACTATGATTTTCTTTTCTGTATTAATAATATTTTTACCTATACTTTCTACCTTATAGGGAGTTAAACTATAATTATTCTGCTTATCAATATTTGTTACTCTATAGGGCCCTTTATATCTACTGTCTAACTTATGTCCTGCTTCGTCTCTGACTAACACTAAATCTCCTATATTTATTTCCTTAAGTTGTACGTTTTTATCGTAATTAATTTTTTGTTTTTCCTTAGCCTGCCTTATTAACCTATTAGCTCTTTCCTGGGCTATTTGTAACCTAAATTTAACTTCCTTATCATATGCCTCATAATTATATAATGGGCTGATTGTATCTTCTTGTAAAAATTCGTATGTCGGTGCTGGTTTTCCAAATATTAGTTCAAAAGGACAGTAACCATGAACTGTTGAAGGTGTTGTATTGTAACAATAAGTTAAGTACTTGAGGTACTCATCCCAATCGTCTTTGTCAATGGATATGTATGAACGTACATATTCATTGAATGTTCTATGGCTGCGTTCAACAGTGCCTAACGTTTGATGATGGTAAGGTGTTGAAGTTTTATGTTCTATTTTTAACAATTTACTTAGTTCTTCAAAAACGTTATTCTTATATTCGGTTCCCATGTCTGTTAGTATTGTTTTCATACGTCCATAAATGAGAATAAAATGTTCGAATATAGCTTTGGCTACTGTTTTTGCGTGTTTACTTTCAATTGGAATTGCTACTAGATATTTTGTTAGGTCACATATTATGGTGACTGCATACTCATTTCCATTTATTGATTTTGGAAATGGTCCAATTGTGTCAATTTGAACTATATCAAATGCCTTAGTTGGTGTTTCAGTTATAGTCATTGGTTCTTTCAAATGTATTCTTGTTTTATTTTAATTACAATGATCGCATTTTTTAATATATTGTTTTATGTCATTTTTCATATTTTTCCAGTAGAATTTTTGTTTTATTTTATTTGTTGTACGATTGATTCCTGGGTGGCCACCGTTAACAGGATCATCGTGATATTTATGAAGAATATTTTTAATTTTTTCTTTATCTGTCACATGCATAACCTCCGGAGTTAATGCAATAGTTAAATTTTTGAG
This sequence comes from Urophora cardui, assembly GCA_960531455.1. Taxonomy (NCBI): domain Eukaryota; kingdom Metazoa; phylum Arthropoda; class Insecta; order Diptera; family Tephritidae; genus Urophora; species Urophora cardui. Next base: position 74,597,167 of record OY482670.1, on the reverse strand, counting down.
AACTTTGGTACCTATATCTTTAAATGTGTCTACTCGAGTATAATTATTCTTGAACAATTTGTCTCCTAAGGACAACTGTATTTTATTAATTTTCAAATTGCCGGCTTCTTTCATAAGCCTGGCAAAGAATTGATCTAAATCAATCTTCGCCTCAACAATTTCATTATTATTGACTTTTAAATTGCCGGTTTCTTTCGAGAACCTGGCAAAGGATTGACCTGAATCAATCTTCGCCTCAACAATTAAATTATCAATATCCATTTCGCTACAAATTTTCTTTCCCTTTTTGAACTGCAGTTTCGGGGGATCGAAAACGAGCTGAGCTAGCTTTTTAACTTCACATTTATTAAGCGCTTCGTATATTATTGGGTTCTCATTGTGACATTTTTCTTCATTTTTTATATTATTACTGGATTTTTTTTTTAGTTTCCGATCTAGTCGTAACTTTTAATATTTTACATGCTTCGATTGACATTTCCTTTAAATCTTGTATATTTATACGCGATAGTGCGTCTGCTACATAATTCTCTTTTCCTGCTATGTACTCCACTTCAAAGTCATATTCTTCCAGATCTAGTCTTATTCTAGTTAGTTTTGATGATGGGTTTTTCATCGAAAAAAGGTAAGTTAAGGGTCGATGGTCTGTTTTGATTGTGAATTTTCTACCGTAGACGTACGGTCTGAAATAAGTGATAGCCCAATGAATGGCTGCTAATTCTTTTTCAATTGTTGCTTTATTTATTTCGCCTTTTGTGAAAGATCTTGAGGCATAAGCAACTGGTAATTGTTTTCCTTCATATTCTTGACTTAGCACTGCTCCGCAGGCGTATCCACTTGCATCTGTTGTTATATAAAATTCTTTATCGAAATTTGGGTATTGTAAAATATTTGGGCTAATTAATGTTTTTTTCAAATAATTGAATGATTTTTCACATTCTTCTGTCCAATTAAAAACTATGTTCTTTTTGCAAAGTCTTGTTAATATTCTAGAATATTCTGCGAAATTTGGTATAAATCTTCTATAGTAATTGCAGAATGCGACGAATCTTTTAGCTTCGTCGGCATTCTTGGGAGTTGGGTAATTTTGAATTATTTTGTATTTATTTGGGTCGGGTAAGATTCCTTTACTTGTACATTTGTGTCCAAGATAAGTAACTTCTTGGTTGAAAAATAGACATTTATCTGGATGTAATTTTAAATTATATTTTCTGCAAGTTGCGAATACGTCTTTTAAATTTTTAATCATATGATTTTCGGAACATCCTAATACTACCAAGTCATCCATGTATAAGAATGCTTGTGATGGCTTTAGACCTGCGAATGCCAAAGTCATCATTCTCTGAAATGAGTTTGGTGCTACTTTGAGACCATAAGGTAATCTTTTGAACCGGTATGTACCATTGTCTGCGGTAAATGATGTTATATCTCTTGATTCTGGGCTTAGTTCTATTTGGTGAAAGCCTGACATTAAATCCAAACAAGAAAAATATTTTGCTCTTCCCAATTGATCCAGAATATCATCAATTCTTGGTAATGGGAATTTATCTGCGGTTAGTTTTTTATTTACTTGTCTGTAGTCAATAACTAGTCTCCATCTTTTGTCGTTATTACCTGGTAGTGATTTTTTCGGTACTAGTAAAATTGGACTATTATATTCGGAAATAGATGGTTCTATTAAGTCATCTTGAATTAGTTTATTTACTTGTTTATTAATTTCCTGTTTATGTGCTTCTGGTATTCTATAATTTTTAATATAGACTGGGGTATCATCCTTCATATAAAGTTTTTGTTTATAAAAATTGTTAGTGGTTATAGGTTCTGATTCCAATGCAAATATATCTATATATTCTGAACATAAAGTATTAAGTTGAGATTTAGCAAATGATGGAAAATTTTTATTTAATCTTTCCAGTTTTTCTTTATTATTTTCTTCATTTTTCTGTTTATTTTTTACAATAATGTAGTCGTCTAAATTTTCTGTATTAATATTGTAATTTTGAATAGTTGCATTTTTATCTGTTGTATTAATAATTCTAACAAATGCTTGTTTTGGGTTCACTATTGAGTTGGCAATAAAAATACCTTCGGCTAATTGTTGATGTGGTATAAATAAATCGTTATTATTATTAATTTTAATTTGTCTAATTACTTCTGATCTTGCTGGTACTGATATACTATTGATTGTTGGCTCATTTGTCATTCGAATTGCTATATCTTCTGGGAAATCATGTGGACGTAATATCAAAGTATCTTTATTAGTTTGATAGTCCAAAATGCAATTATATTTTTTAATGAAATCTAGTCCTAAAATTCCGTCACATGGGATTGGGAAATCATCTTCTACGATGTGAAATTTATGTCGAATCAAAAGATCGTCACCCTTCAAATCTGCTTTAACTGTTCCGAGGGTGCTTGTTATACCCTGACCAATACCTTTTAAATCTGTTTTTTGTGAATTATCAATTGAAACATCATTCTGAATTTGACCCTTCTTAATAATGGATATATCTGCTCCTGTGTCTACTAGGAGAGTAGAAAATGAGTTATTTAATGTTGACCTGGAAGATATGTAGCTGTTTAAATGTAAATTGAATACTAAAATTTTTCTCTCTACTGTTGAAGTGGAGTCTGCTGGTTTTCCTGTTGATCGTAGCTACGTATGTTTCGTGTGCTGTTTGTATTGTTATTGTTATTGTTGTTGTTATTGCGAGCATTTGAGCGTGTTTGGTTTCTAAAGTTTCGCCTTTGCATGTTATTGTTATTATTATAATTATAGCGCGTGGGAAACGCGCGTCTTTGGTTACTTCTGTTATTATTACTCTGATAACTTCGACGGAAGCTACCGCGGTAATAGTTTTGTTGTCGGATGTGAAGTAATGTGTTTGGGTTTCTAGTTACTTCAGTACAGCTATTTGTGAATTTTGACACAGCTTCGTTCATCGAGGTGAACGTTCCAGCTTGCATAATTGTTTTGACTTTTTCGTTGGAGCAGTTTTTACACATAGCTTTCACAGCTGATTGTGTAGCATACTTGGTTGCTAACTCTGGAGTTAGTCCGTCAGATATGTAGGCTCCTTCCAACGATTTTGTGAGACTTTCAATTTCTGAAGTGTACTGATTTGCAGTTTTGCTGCGCTGTTGTATGTTCATTAGTTTTGCTGTCAAAACTTCTACTGATTCCCCTTTGATTCTTGATTTTAAACTTTGTTTTATTGCTTGAATGGAGGATTCAGTGCTTATAAAATTTCTGGCCGTGCCTTTTAACTTTGTCTTTATGATAGAAACTGCGACAGCCTCATGTGTCTCTTTGATTTGCTCGAGAATATCAAGGGCATCCAGAAAACTGGGTAGGTTTTCGGGTTTGCCATCGAACTCTGGTAAGATCGATGACGCCGTTTTGATAAATGCTATTGTTGTTTGTGCCATGTTCGCTTCTATTGGCGAGTTTTGTTCAGTTTGTGTAGATGTTTCTTCTCGTTCAACAATTTCGATTTGAGCGGATTGAGGGGTGCCTTGAGGAATTTTCTCTTCTACTTCCTGTTCTCCCTCGTATTCGGACAACCAAGTGTCTAAATCGATCTCAAAATGTTTTTCGTGGGAGGTTGGCACATCAACATCAATGTAGTATCTTGATAACGATGATACTAATTTATCTCTAACGCTTGAAAATATTTGCTCTGCTTCTATCTGATGAGCTTTTGTTAGAGTATTTTTTACCCTGCGTATGATCTTTCCTAAATTATTTAATGATAACAGTATAATATTTAGATGCTTCTTTACTGTCTCAGTTTTTATTTTTATGTTTTTGCATATGCATTTATACGATTTTTCCGCGTTTGTTTTATTTTCGGTGAGCTCCTTTAAAATTGCGTCCCACGTTTCCATTGGGCTAAACGAAATTAAACTTTATCTAGATCGTTAGCGCGAGAAATGTATCTCTTTTTCAGAAATTTGTTGTGGGTTGAGTATATTTTTAAAAATAAATTGATGCAACTAATGATTGCAGTAACGAGCAAAATGAATTTAATAGAATCCAAGGATTCAGTATGGTCAACCACTTCAATGGAATTAACCACGTTGGCATTTGGTTTGTCTATCTTGGATGTTTTGCCACCCATATTTGCTTATCCCAAAAAAAAATCTCAATGGTATCTTGGAATGCCGAAAACTTCACCCATTCGATTAATTTCTTCTACTCGTGTTGTAGGGTTAATAACGTCCTCCATTGTTGGTTCCCTAGTCATTCCTATGCGACGCCAAAATCTTCTTAACCATTCTAATTCCCTGTCGTAATCTCTCAAATCTCTCACTTCTATTCCGTAAGATAAATCAATAATTGGGTTTCTACGTCTAGACATGCTTGAAAAGAACAAAAGACATTTCCACTTTTAATTTTAATTACATTTGTTTATATATATTTTTTTTTTTTTTTTTTTTTTTTTTTTTTTTTTTTTATTTGAACATTTTTCTTATAGTTTTTAATTTATTTTTTAATTCTTTCTTTTCTTTTATGCTTGTTGCGAGGTTAATTTCCTCGTGGGTGATGGCAAGGGCTTTTCGTTTTTTATAGGCCTTGCCTCCCCTTTTTCGTTTGAAGGCTGTGGGCTTCGGAATTTTGGGTTCCTCCACCCTTCTGTTATTTTGTTGTCTTTGCCGATACTCCTCTATAGTTATCGGCAAAGGGCCTACTCTTAAATTTTCTGGCGGTGGTTGTTGAGTTCTTTCTATAAAGAATCTCGACCACCTTTCAAATATTTCGTCAACCTCTTGTTGGTTGACCATTAAATTGTTAGTAGTGAAGAGTTAACAAAAAAATTGTAGGCGAAAATCTTTCGATTATCGCCACTGAGTAGGCAGCCGTTAGGTTGCCACAAGATGTTTTAGTAAATATACGTGTGTATTAAATAAAATACGTTAATTCTAAATTGTATGGCTGCTGCTGCTGGTCAGAAAATTAAGTCCTTTTGATGCCGCCTGTTCTGCTGTTATTGTTGTTGCGCGTATTGCTATTCCACTTCAATTATGTCCTCCCAAACGAATGCATTGTCATGAAATATAAGGTGTACTCATTTGATGGAAATGTCCCTTCAAGTATTACATTGATACGGTGTCCTTTCAAGTATTACATTGATACGGTGTACTCATCTGATGGAAATGTCCTGGTGGCTATCTTGCCGCTTAGACAAAGGGAAGGCAAAATGAATTTGCCGCAATTTTATCTGGCAAGGGTCGCCATGTATTAATTAAAACGTCGTAGCGGTTTGGTGTCCAAAGAATGAATTCTGTTTTATTGTCAAAAATCTTTTCTTTTATACAATTTTTGTTCTTATGTACTACTTATTTACTATGATACATATTTACACTAAGTACTTAAAAATAATGGGACTCTTTCCCACGGTATATTGTACATATGTACATGTACCTACATACATGTACATATGTATGCTCCTATGAGCGCTTAGGCTTAGAATAACATTGGAAGCGTGAGAATGGCAGCGTCAGCAATTTTGTGTACATTACAATTTGTGTGGGGCTGACAAAGTAGTCAGCGCCAGCGCGTGACAATACAATGTATGGAAATTTATTATGTAGATATGTTTGCGCTTGTGTAACTACATTTGACGCTCTACAATAGTTATCTACTTTAAGATTTAAGATATCCCTTATTTCTATAGCTCAACTAGTTTTGGAGTTATCGACCAATATGTGGACCAAGGGTGATCCAAAATTTGTTAGTACAATATGGGTATCAAATAAAAGGTGCTGATGAGTGCTGCAATAAGTAATTCTATTAAATTCAATATCTCGATTGGTTTCGGAGATATCTCCCTATCCCTATCTCTCCTAGTTTTGATATCCTACGGAAAACACTTCCAGAGATATTCAGCATGAAAGATTAAGTTTGTATGGGTTGTGCCACGCCCCTTTTCCAATAGCTCTAATTTTTTCATCCAGAAAATGATTATTGAAAGTTTCATTCATTTCTATGCAGTCGTTTTTGTGTGACGCGGGCGTTATGGTAAAAAAAACACATTTTGGTCACATTTTTCCCACATTGTGGTCGATAACTCGGGAACTGGATGAGATATCCAAATGAAAGTTGTCCTGAATTTTAAGTTAGGCGTTAAGTGATAGAATGGTGAAAGTTTCATGCAATTCTATTCAGTAGTTTTTGCGTGATGCGCGCACAATCATACAGACGGACAGACAGACAGACAGACAGATAGACTTCTAAAAATTGTAGATTTGGGTTCCGCTGGTCCAATAATGACCTCTCCTATCAGTTTTTCTTGAATATATTCAATGTACAGACATCGACCTGTTACAATTTTATTATATGTATTATATAGATAAAAAATCACTGCTAACGTTACATATTATTTAAGCTAACAATGTCTTCAAATCTTTGGAAGTTTAACTTTTTTTAATTGGAACGTGAGATATACGTATAGTATTAAGAAAATATATAAACAAATTAAATTAAAACGTATTTTAACATGTCTTAAAAAAACTTTTTTGGTTTTGCTCTGCTAACGTTACATAAGATTTTGCGGCACATTTACTTTTCACATAACTGCTAGTTGGAACATAACTTTTTTAAAAACTTTACGTGTCATGATATTATAGCTAATTTTTTAATAGATAAAACTTGAACGGCTAAATTTAGTCGCAACAAACATGTTATATTTAACTTTTTGTTTACTTAACTACTTCCGACCATATTTTTTTTTAATCACAATATTTTATAAAAAGAGCGAAAAGTTTAATTTAAAACGACTAAAATTGAATGCCACTGTTTTCAACAGATACTATAATATGTCATGAACCCCGCAAGACCCCAGTGCTTGCAATATTTGACAAAAAAAAAACTACTTGGTTTACTTTCCCAGAAAATTGGCCATATGTATTTTATTTTATTTAGTTAATTTTATTTGTTTTAATTTATTTTATTCTATTTTATTCTATTATATTATATTATATTATATTATATTATATTATATTATATTATATTATATTATATTATATTATATTATATTATATTATATTATATTATATTATATTATATTATATTATATTATATTATATTATATTATATTATATTATATTATATTATATTATATTATATTATATTATATTATATTATATTATATTATATTATATTATATTATATTATATTATATTATATTATATTATATTATATTATATTATATTATATTATATTATATTATATTATATTATATTATATTATATTATATTATATTATATTATATTATATTATATTATATTATATTATATTATATTATATTATATTTTATTATATTTTATTTTACTGCACTGCTATGTATGATCTATAAGAGAGTGTTAATATGTTAACTGAATAACAAAGAAAATTCCAAATACTCACTCTCTCGCTCTCTGCAATTCGGGTCCAGCCATTCAACTTCGTCAAGCACAAACGGTGTTGAAGGCGATGGTAACAACAGAGCCGAAGCCATAAAGCTTCGTAAATATTTTTACTTTTTTTTTTTTTTTAGATATGAATTAACCAATATTTTCGTTAATATAACAAATATACACGTTGGGGAAACAAACTTTCTGTTTGATATTGATTGTTACCAAAATATTGGTTAATGGTACAATGAAAATGTACACATTACATTTTTTCCTTTTGACATGAATAAATCAACCAATAAAACATTAACCAAGAAGTTGGTTGAAAAACCCATTGTACTTTTTTCTCTGTGTATGTATATAGCATTTTCTGGTTAAATTAAACCTTAATAAAACAAAGTAAAAAAAAATTTTTTAAAAAGCTTTTATTTAATATTAATATAAAAATTTACTAAAAAGGAAAAAAATAAATTTTTAATATTTTTGAACAAAATTTATATTAGTCCTTAGTTCATTTGGATCTTAATTTCAATCTCAGCATACCTTTAACATATTTCTTCAAAGCATTTCTGTATATGTATCAACATATGTAAATAAAAGCGCGGGTGCTCTTTACGTAATGCATATCTTACGTAATTGGAATTTAAAGTTTTTATCGCTTCCTTCCATTTCACCAATACTGTTTTATAACATGAATATCTAATCATACATACAAAAAGTGAAGTTAAATAAAAGCTTGTAATAAAAAGAGGGATGGTTTTGTTTAGATTTTTCTTTTCAAAGTCTTTAATTTTTTTAACGCATAACATTAATTAATTAACAAAAGAACAACAAATAGGAATTAAATACTTAACTTATGTATATACATATATAGCATTTTTTGGTTAAATTAAACCTTTTTCAATTTAAAATTTGCACTTGATTTGAAAAAGGTTTCATTTTACTTGAAAACGCTATAGTAATAAAACTAAAAGTAGTACATTTGATTTTTTTTTAGGATCTTTGGCGCTGACTAGTACATAAGGCACATTGTTTATACTTTTCATTAATGTAAAATACCGATAATCAAAAGGCACACTGTTTAAACATTTCATTAATGTAGAATACACTATGCTTTAAATAAATCAAAAAACAAAAAAATACGAAGAATTTCAGTTATGGGGGAGGATAGGTATGCGCCTGCTATGCACAGAACAATTTTTTTTTTTGTATGGTTACGTTTTTGAAAGAACGGTAATTTTGTGTTTTTTGTTATCACTTTATTCAAAAATTATGTTCGCTGGAGTTACGCTTCTAACAATATACAACTTGTAGTAAGTGAACCACACCTCGCTAAATGACATCTGGTCAATGTCAAAATTTTTAATATTTTGCGATTTTCCAAAAAGTTATGATTTTCAAATTAAGTTTTTTATAAAAACTTGTAAAAATCAGAAAAGTTTTATTTTTTTTAAAATTAGCCCGTTTAATTGTTAACGTAATATCAAGGATATCTGATAAAAGCATTACTTTTAGCGATTTCTTTCATGTGAAACAAAAAGGATATTTTATGGACGAAAAACTCGGTTAGATGACTCATCCGTGTATAGACAAAAGATAAAATTTGTTTGTGACTTCACCCTCTCATAGGGTTAGCGTTAATCAGAGGTTGAGTAAACGGCCCTTAAGCTAAAGATATAGATACTTATGTATTGTGGAACGATTTTTCGTCATCCCTTGTGAAAAAATCGTTCCAGAATACATCATATTCCTACCCCGTCGGAAAACCAAGCAAAAAAAGGAATAATGAAAATTACTTAACTATTGCTTGTCATTTTATATCAGAAGATTTCAAATTGCGAGTAGATGTACTGTAGACACAAAAGCTGCTGTCAGATACAAATCATTCCGCAGCTAATATATTGGAAACCTTGCACCATGTTCCATACGAGTTACCGTGTTTTGCACCTTCATTGAATTTAGCTGTGCGAGCAAATTGTTTCTTATTTTAAAGGCAGTACTATTGAATATGAGAAGTTTAAGGCCGCGCAAGAAGTCTATAGTGTTTTGCAAAAAAAAAGGTGTAAAACGACGCCCTATACACGAATGAGTCATATAACCGAATTTTTAGTCCATAAAATATCCTTTTTGTTTCACATGAAAGAAATTGCTAAAAATAATGTTTTTATCAGATATCTTTGATACTACGTTAACAATTAAGCGGGCTAATTTTCAAAAAATAAATTTTTTCTGATTTTTACAAGTTTTTATAAAAAACTTAATTTGAAAATCAAAACTTTCAAAAAATTGGAATAAAATTAAAAATTTTGACATTGACCAGATGTCATTTAGCGAGGTGTGGTTCAATTACTACAAGTTGTATATTTTAATGCCTTTATAGATTCTGCGCCCAAATTTCCCAAACTGATCAAGGAAAACTCTATCATTCCAAAAGCAATGGTTGGATGGGTTTAGCTGTCCAAAGGCAAAACTCGACATTTATTTTCAGATTATATTTTATATGCACATATCCACAAGGTGAAACAGGTACAATTGAATCAGTTCATTAAAATAGTTGTCCTTGTAAGCCAGTGATGGGCGAAAATTTGACTCTTGCAGCAGTCTCGGAGCCAGCAAGAGGATGGAGAGGGGCTGATTTGTTTTTCGGTGATAAGGGGAATGCAAAACAATTAAAATCAGCGTATATTGCCTCGCTCGTCATGTTCATCGCACGAAGCCTGCGGAAATACTAAAAATCAAAAACCAAAACCACCAACTCTCAGCCACGATCAACAATTGTCAAACTGTATTGCCGTAGTACGGAAACAAAATAATACAATTTTCGCCAAGAATTTCGAAAAAAGTAATTAATACTGAATTTTTCGATTTTTAGGTAGCAACGACTTTATAATATACATTTAGTTTGTGCGTATTTCATTTCTACATGGAAATCGATTTATTTACAAACTGTATACATATTTTTAGTATTGATAGTAGCAAAACAAAGTGCCTGTCCTTTATAGACTCCCAAACTAATCAACCGATCTTTATGAAATTTTTGCAATATATTTATGTGGTATTAACGCACATGATAGGGTATATAGAATTTCAATAAGTGGGAACTTCTCGGAATACAGGCCTAAATGTGGACCCAGAGTGACCCACATAGACTTTGAGCAATATTGGTACCAAATGAAAGGTGCTAAGCTGGCCTTCCATTTAATTAATTTTTTTTTCAATAATTTTTAGGCGATACGAAGAATAATAGCTTAAAAAAACTAAAAAACACGCTTTAATCTTAAAAATCGTACTAAAAATTGAGAAATAATTTAATTAGAAACAAAATGATGAACGAAAATATAAGTGTTTAAGGAAAAGCGTTGGGTGCTCAGTATGTCAAAAAATATTTAAAATCGGTGTTTTTTTACTAATAATTTTATTTTGACTTTTTTGAGATTTCATATATCGTACTCTTTAATTTCGCAACTAGGTATATTTTTGTACTAGTTGTACGAATCGAATATTTTCATGTTCAAATATTATTGAGCACCCCCACGCTTTTCCTTAAATACTTATATTTTCGTTCATCATTTTGTTTCTAATTAAATTATTTCTCAATTTTAGTACGATTTTTAAGATTAAAGCGTGTTTTTTAGTTTTTTTAAGCTATTATTTATTTTTGACTTTTTAGTGAAATTTTTCATTAAAGGATGTTTTATGCGGACGCAAGAATAAAAGTAAAAAGAAGTCTGATGGGATGTGGTGTTCTCCGAAATAGATCTACATACATATGTATTTATAACTTCTACCAAAAATCCCAATACTTATGCAGTGAAGTAAACTAGCTTATTATGCAATATTTTCCAAACCCTTTTATTCAAGGTTTTCCAAACTAGTTTGGAAATACAAAATTTCCCAAACGTTTTGTTATATTTTACAATCAGAAAGTGAAGAGAAGTTGAGGTGAAGCATTTAAAAAGAACAAAAAAAAAGAAACCTGATTGAATAAATTCGAATTTAGACAACAAGGTTCCGAATACGATTGTAGCGTAATGGTGAGGTATGCTGCCTACGGACCAAGGAGCTCAGGTTCGAGTCCCGAGTGGCGCACTTTTTTTATTTTTAGAGAAATTTTTTCACCTCACGTTTACAAAACATTGTATAAAAATTGCTTTCCAAACGTGAAATGCAATTATAGAATTAGGGTTCCTTTTCGTTGATTCAGCACTTACTATTAAATGAATTACAAACAAAACCAGTTCTTGCTTTGCATACGTATGTATGTACATGCGGTTGATTTCATTGCAAATACAACAACAACAAAACAGAAAGCTTCAAGCTTCATTTTTGAGTGAATTTATGCATTGAGTTTATCGCCAACGCTATGAGCGGTCGCTGGCTGTTGTGCGTTAGTTCGCTAGCTATTTGAGTGGTTATACGTTTTTCTTTGAACATTTGTTTGTGATTTGAGAAGAATGTATTTTTGAGCGTTCGTGAGTGAGTTTTTCCGTACCCTGAAAGCTTGTTACTTATTGGCTTGTATACGGGAGTGAATTGAAATTCATAGAGGCTATTTTTAAGAAAGATAACATAAAAGCCGCAATGAAGCATAAAATATAATGTTGAATGTCCTACTATATGATGCCGTTGGGCTGTTGATGTCATGTTTCGAATCCGGAGGAGAATATAAATAATAGAGAGAACACAAAAAAGTGATTGTTTGAAAGATATATTAATTTAGTTAAATGTTGCAACTTTTAGGATGGGATGAAGTTACATACATACATACATACATATATACATATATACATACATACATACATACATACATACATACATACATACATACATACATACAGGTGAAGCTAATAAAAGCGTGTTAAAAAACCATGAAAGTACGAATTTGTGATACCAAATTGTTTGACGCTGCGGCAATACTGCTGCACACTGCCTCTCAGGCATGAACCAGTGATGGAAAATGACTTGTGCCTGTGCAGTTTTCAGTTATTTGGGAAGTAGCAAGGCACTTATGTATAATCAATTGATTTTCGCACTATTCTGCAAAACTCAATTCAGGTTATAAATATTTTTCGATCACAATGCTATTTTTGTTTGCTTCATAGTAAACAAACGGTATTTTTTATTATGTAGGCATATAAACTTTATTATAAACTACTCTTCATAAAAATAGGACACACAAATATGTGTAAGAAAGGTTTTGTATGAGCTCCTTATTATACAATATGTGCTGTAAACTTATTTTATCAATGGTACCAACAGACGATTTTCAAATTGATTGCACAATGAAATTCAAAAATCACCACTTTTTGTACAAATTTGACACAATTGGAAACATTCATTTTCCATCACTGCCACGAATACAGGCGGCGACATACTCTCTCGTTCTCAATCTTGCTTATGTGTTGGTGAGTTCTTCCTCAGTTCTTCTCCCCTTATGCTGCACTTGGTTGCGTCCCTCACCTGCACCCAAATGTGGCAAGTCGGCTCCTAAGGGCAAAATGCTACCAGGAGCTATTTTGCCCAACGCTGTTGTAGGCAATAATAACATACAATTACAACTTATAGTTAAATAGAAAATACCCGAAATTTAGAGGAATTAAATCTAATACAATAAGCGCGTACTATACAATCCAATCAACCACCAAAAACAAGAACTAAAACGAGTACGAAGTTAAAATATCATCTATCTAACTATCACATTCAAACATTTCTATTTTATGAAGCGATGAGAGAATGAGGAGAATAAGTCGCTCACGCGTCTCGTCAAAACAATGTTGCCAACATATCCAATTTATGCGAAAAGGGGAATTTTAAGTAGAAGGGACTTTTTATAATGCAAATAGTGCGATAAGTAAATTTTTTCAACCGTAATGCTAAACGGCTTACCGTACATATCTATTAAAATATGATTTAAAAGTAAATAATAAGTAGTGAAAAAGTTTATTCATCCTTTTCTTACTATTTTATATAAATTGTATATATATATGGTTATGGTTTCCGTAATTCCGCATGAATTGGCCTATAATGGCGTCCGACAAAAAATTTTGTCGCCCGGGCGATATCACTATGACACCAAACATTTTACCCCCTTTTCCCCATTGCTAATTACTAAGAAATCTGTTTCCCAATTTAAGTTGAAACATTTTTCGCAGCAACCTGATTACTTGAAAGTAGCGCGTCGTATGAGCACGATCACAACAAAACCGTAGTGTCGGCATCACTGGTTCACACAAAATGCTTATATGTGTGCGTTAGCAGTGAAGCTTATCTTGTGTACGTGTGAAAGCAGAAGAGAAAAAATTGGCACGCGTGCCTTTGGGATGGCCATCTATGATTCATAAAATTGAAATTGTTACGGCTGCAGCTCATTTTCGACGAAAACACAGCTAATATTTTAACAAGCGTTTATTTAATCCATACGCAAAGTTTTAATATCTAAGAATAGTTATAATAAATTCAGTAAATTTTTATATTGAAAGATATTAAGAAATCTTACTTGTTCATGTGATTTCATCGAATTTTCTTCTCAAAATGGAGGTGAAAGAAGTGCTTTGAATTTGCAAAGTACCGCTTCGTTCAAATCCACGTTTTTATCGAAATACATATGTATGTATCTTTTAGTAAATTAAATGATGCCATACTTAGGTAAATAAATCAAAGTTTAAGCTCACTACATATTACAAGGTATTCACAATATTTAGTAAATTGTTTTGTGGTTTTAAGTATCGACAGAAATGTTTCAACAAAGGATAAAACAAGTGGCAACAGAGCTTTTCATCAGATCAAGGTTTTTATAAAATTCTAAAATTTGCAGCCCGGCTCATTTTCAACCATCTTTGCATCTTTGCAGTGGCGGTAGAGTATGAATAGAAATAATAACTAAACGTCAAGCAAAAGAAATGTCAAAATGAATTTATTTTTCGCCGCGAAAAACAAACGAATTCGAGCTTGAAGAATGATGTAAGGCAACTCGCGAAGTCATCATCTTTTTTTGACTAAACGATTTCCACCTCACTCGTCCAAAATACAAGTTTATAATAAAGTAGCTTCAGAGCCATCTGAAGGCGTAACTATGTGATGACATACATATTGTTAATTTGGAGGATTTTGAGTTTGGTGTTTTTAAGGTTCGGGAAATGGTGCAACTAGTATATAGAATAATAATAGTAGGTGGTATTAGTCCATATTTTCACCAGCGTCTGCCCTTAAAAAACAACTTCCAAAAAAAGAAATTTTCAAAACCCCCCCTTGCCGAAATCCTGGATCCGCGCCTGTCTCTTGGGACAAAACTACAAGAATGAATAGGGATAACCATCGATAGTGTAAAAAAACTATCGATAGTGACACGAAAAAAAGTATCGGTACTATCGATAGTGCCATCGATAGTTTTGCAGCTCTAACACCGATTCCATCGATGCATCAATTTTCTACAATTGTTAAGATTTTTCACAATTTTCTTATCGAATTTGAATTTAGGAAATTAAAAAAAAATGATTAAAATTTATTTAAAAAATGTTTAATTTTGACTTTGCTGAGACTTGAACTTGCGACTCCTAGCATTTTTCTATACTAAAAATTATTAAATAAGATGTTGGTGTGTACACAACAAAGCACCAATTAGATGAAACTGGTGAGTGTTTTTATAATTACTCGTGCTTGTGCATTTTTAGGCCCTTTAGGAAGCAGCTTGTCACTTCTGCACACTCGACCGATTTTCGGCACTATTTTGCGTTGCACAATTTTTCGGATAAATATGACACAATTTTAATTTTCCATCACTGAATGTACTCATTTGTTCGATACCGTGGTTGAAGTACTCGATACCAAAAAATATCGTTGCAAAAGAATCGAGTAAAAAGTATCGGTATCAAATGCAAAAAATATCGATTTAGTATCGTATCGTATCGAAATTCGTTTCCCTAGTTATGGGGCTCACATTTTTTGAGATATCGACTTGAAATTTGGCAGTTGAATATATTTTGATGATACTTTGATCATTTGTCGGAATCCACGACATCGGACTAATATAAGATATATGCCAGTATCACGAACACCAAAAGAACTACCGAAACGCCGAAAGCCACGGTGCCGAACTCGTCGAAAATCGTATCAGCTACCCCGTCGGTTCGAAGTGAAGTGTTGCCGACTATATGAACTATGTTCGAATCAGCGTTACCAAGTGCTGATGCGAAATTGAGCGGGTTTTTCTGAGGTTTCTTATCTTTTTGATAAAACCAAATACATTTTTACTTTATTTTGCTAAAAACAATTTATTTAAATAATAAAATAATGGATTCTATTGCGATAGCAGCTTTATTAGTAGAGGAAGAGGAGCAAAGGATTTCTCTGAACGAAAGAAAGTTTTTGAGAGATCATAGCAATCCTTTTACTTTAAGTAAACAAGCGTAAATTTAATTAGAGGCTGAAAAAAAATAGTCTTAATTTTGCGTGAAAGAAATCTTTACCTTGTCCTTTTTTCTGTTTTTCATAGAATTATTTTGAACTATATAAAAGCAAATGTATACAAAAACAGGGGAAAATTTCAATAACAATGTACCCGGCACCGGAATTTTTCGTTTCTTTTTTTTTGGCGATAGATCACTAAAATGCGAACGAAATCTTGCGGATACTTATAATTTATTAATAACACAGTATTTTACGTATAGCACCCTTATGCACTGCGCCCCGCTTTAAAAAGTAACCCTCAGCTGACATAACTCCCTTTCTGGAGTTAGATATGGAGAGATTTACAGTAATTTTGCGTAGTCGGGAGTGTTATAACCAGTAAAATTATCATGCACAGAACTTTTCCTGAAGGATTCATTGAAACATTCCTAGTGGTTGAAAATAAATATGGCGGGCGCATTATACTGAAGCCGACCTTCCACCACCTGCAATATTTATTTGAATGCGTCTTTATTGAGACGAAAGTTTTTACTGAAATGGTAAATTGTTGGTAATACACATTCATAATTCGTTAATTGCTTTTTTATAGTAGTTAAACAATAGCCGTATTCGATTGGCAAGAGTTAGAGGCTTGCGAAAACAACAACCACTGGTATAAAAACAAGTGAGAATTAAACGACCGTTCGTTAAAGTAAAGGAATTGGAAAAAAGTTGTGTTTATTTTATGAAATTTCTTCAACTTTTTATCGATAGATGTCTCCCCTATTTTCGAACACCGTTCGCTAAAGTACGTACAAAGAACGTATATTGTACAATGCATTATTATTCTTGGGTGAAAATATATTTTAATTTCCAAAACCTACATACACACGTATTTAAATCACTGTTATTATCATTAGGAGTGTTTTATTGGGCACTTCTCTGCTCGCTTATACTCGATTCTGCTCTCTTGGCTGACAGTTTCTATACAAAATGTTAGAGACTTTAAGAGACCTTTAGAGAGTATGCCAGCTACTCATTAAACTGATCTTTACTGATTATGCAAATTTTTTCTATTATGAATAAGTGAAATGTTTTCAAATTTTTGTCAATAGATGTCTCCCCTATCTTCGAATTCAACGCAATACCGTTCATTAGAAAATGTTTTCCAATTCCGTACCAAAGAACGTATATTGTACAATATACGTTCTTTGTAGGTACTGTAACGAACGGTGTTCGAAGGTAGGGGAGACATCTATCGATAAAAAGTTGAAGAAATTTCATCAAATAAACACAACTTTTTTCCAATTCCTTTACTTTAACGAACGGTCGTTTAATTATACTCAGCTGTACTAGTACACAGAGTATTATAGTTTTAATCACATAACGGTGGATTGTAACAGAGTGAAATAATCGAGATAGATATAGACTTATATATATCAAAATGATCAGTCCGTCCGTCCGTCCGTCTGTAAACACTCTAACTCGCGCAAAAATTGAGATATTTTGATGAAATTTGAAATGCAAGTTGGTATCGAGACTGGGACGGTTGGTATTGAAAATGGACGAAATCGGACCATGACCACGCCACTTTTCCTATATAGAAAAAATCGGAAATTTGGTATCTCAGTCACTAATATAGCTGTAGCGATGAAATTTTACCCACGTGCTGAGCTCCGGCCCCTAGGAAGAAATTTGATGACATTTTGGAAAATGGGCGGTGCCACGCCCACTTATTAATGGTCAAACCTTGCAAGTTTTATATGTCATAACTCAGAAACCATTGAAGATATATCGATAAAATTTGGTACGCGTGATTTACTTACTTAGGCGAACGTTTGGACGGAAAATAGTTAAAATCGGTTGACGGCCACGCCCACTTTTATATATTTTTATTATAAAGTGACCTAATAAAAACATTTAAAGCCATATCTCTGTCAAATATAAAGATCTATCATTGAAATTTTGGCGCATGAGTCCAACTATGGACATAAAACAAAAAACACAAAAATTTTGGAAAATGGGCGGTACCACGCCCACTTATTAAGGGGCAAACATTGAAAGTTTTATGAGTCATAAATCAGAAACCGTTGAAGATATATCGATGAAATTTGGTACGCGTGATATACTTATTTAGTCAAATATTTGGACGAAAAATTTCCGAAATCGGTTGAGGGCCACGCCCACTTTTATATATGGGTATTATAAGGTGACCTAATAAAAACATTTTAAGCGATATCTTTGTCAAATGTATAGATAATTCATTGAAATTTTGTGGTATGATTTCTACAATAGACCGGAAACAACAAATAGAAAAATTTTGGAAAATGGGCGTGGCACCGTCTCTTTTTACACAAAGGGATATACGAGATTTCTTAGCCTATAACTCGACAAATAATTGAGATATTATGACGAAACTTGGTTTATACACTTTTATAACATGTGTTAATAGCCACGCAAAAATTTATTGAAATCGGTTTATGACCACGCCTACTTTTTAAGAAAGATATTTCTGGAACACTCTTTGGGAATTTGTAACGTGACATCTTTATAACTAGAAGTCATAAAGGAATGAAATTTTGCACAAAGGATAATATTCATATGCTTAGTTGGATGACTGATAAAAATTTAGAAAATGGGCGTGGCTACGCCCACTTTATGCAGCACTCGCTTTATATAAAATACACAGTGATTCCATCAAACGAAAACAAACAATGAAAGCATACAGCTGAGTATCTAATGTTCGATTCCACTCGAACTTAGGCTTCCTTACTTGTTTTCACTTGTTTTTATACCAGTGGTTGTTTTTTTCGCAAGTCTCTAACTCTTGCCCAATCGAATACGGCTATTATTTCACAATTTTTTCTCTGAAGTTTTTCTTTGCATATAACAGCAATTCAATCTCGGTGGAAAATGCAATGGACCCACGCCATGTTTGTGGCTTCTCGCGCCCGGTTGATTAATATCTATACCAAGGGTCTTCACAGCTAAGTGCTTCCGCGATTTTTGTTTTTGTGCCGCGCTTAAGCATAGGCAAGCGCGCCGAAAATCACCGCGACCGCTATTCTATCCTCTCGCCTACAAACGAAGTTTAATGCTATACCCATTAGGAACAGCGGCGCAAAATTACTATTAATTCATGTGAAATTACTTATAAAGGAATAATTTTGGAATTTTTTTTGTATCAAAAAATTTTTTCACTATCAGACCTGAAAGACAAATTATGGTGTTAGTTTATTTTATTATATTGAACACTTTTAAAAGTATTTAATGAAACCTGAATTTTCAAAGCAATCAATTCCGACGGGGTTTGTGTACACGCCATTTTTGGATTCCATTTTTATACTCAGCTGTACTAGTACACAGAGTATTATAGTTTTAATCACATAACGGTGGATTGTAACAGAATGAAATAATCGAGATAGATATAGACTTATATATATCAAAATGATCAGGGTGAAAAGAGAAATCGATTGAGCCATGTCCGTCCGTCCGTCCGTCCGTCCGTCCGTCCGTCCGTCCGTCCGTCTGTCCGTCCGTCCGTCCGTCCGTCCGTCTGTAAACACTCTAACTCGCGCAAAAATTGAGATATTTTGATGAAATTTGGAACGCAAGTTGGTATCGAGACTGGGACGGTTGGTATTGAAAATGGGCGAAATCGGACCATGACCACGCCCACTTTTCCTATATAGAAAAAATCGGAAATTTGGTATCTCAGCCACTAATATAGCTAGAGTTTTAAAATTTTACCCACGTATTGAGCTCGGGCCCTTATGAAGAAATTTGATGAAGTTTTGGAAAATGGGCGGTGCCACGCCCACTTATTAAGGGTCAAACATTGAAAGTTTTATATGTCATAACTCAGAAACCGTTGAAGATATATCGATGAAATTTGGTACGCGTAATTTGCTTACATAGACAAATGTTTTGACGAAAAATTATCAAAATCGGTTTACGGCCACGCCCACTTTTATATATGTGTATTATAAAGTGACCTAATAAAACCATTTTAAGCGATATCTCTGTCAAATATAAAGATCTATCATTGAAATTTTGTCGCATGAGTCCAACTATGGACATAAAACAAAAAACACAAAAATTTTGGAATATGGGCGGTGCCACGCCCACTTATTAAGGGGCAGACATTGAAAGTTTTATGAGTCATAACTCAGAAACCGTTGAAGATATATCGATGAAATTCGGTACGCGTAATATAATTACTTAGTCAAATGTTTTGGCGAAAAATTATCAAAATCGGTTGACGGCCACGCCCACTTTTATATATAGGAAATATAAGGGGGCCTAATAAAAACATTTTAAGCGATATCTCTGTCAAATATAAAGATCAATCACTGAGATTTTGTGGCAGGAGTCCAACTATGGACATAAAACAAAAACTACAAAAATTTTGGAAAATGGGCGGTGCCACGCCCACTTATTAAGGAGCGAATATTGAAAGTTTAATAAGCCATAACTCAGAAACCGTTAAAGATATATCGATGAAATCTGGTACGCGTGATATATTTACTTAGCCAAATGTGTGGACGAAAAATTACCAAAATCGGTTGACGACCGCGCCCACTTTTATATATGTGTATTATAAAGTGACCTAATAAAACCATTTTAAGCGATATCTATGTGAAATATAAAGATAATTCATTGAAATTTTGTGACATGAGTTTTACAATAGACCGGAAACAAAAAATAAAAAAGTTTGGAAAATGGGCGTGGCACCGCCTCTTTTTAGACAAAGGGATATATGAGATTTCTTAGCCTTTAACTCGACAAATAATTGAGATATTATGACGAAACTTGGTTTATACACTTTTATAACATGTGTTAATAGACACGCAAAAATGTATTGAAATCGGTTTATGACCACGCCTACTTTTTAACAAAGATATTTCTGGAACACCCTTTTGGAATTTGTAACGTGAAGTCTTTGTAACTAAAAGTCATAGAGGGATGAAATTTTGCACTAACAATAATATTTGTATGCTTATTTGGATGATTGATATAAATTTTGAAAATGGGCGTGGCTGCGCCCTGTTTATGCAGCACTCGTTTCATATAAAATACACCCTATATCGAACAAACGCAAACAAACAATGAAAGCATACAGCTGAGTATCTAATGTTCGATTGCACTCGAACTTAGGCTTCCTTACTTGTTTTATTGTAGTTTCCTTTGTATACAATAAGAAAATAAAAGTGATTTTATTCTACGAGTTTAAGCCTATTCTTATGTACTATGATTTTCTTATTTTTATTGCTTATTGGATAATTTAGGTCTTCTACTTCATATGGTATTAATGTAAAGTTGTGGTTCTTATCGATATTTTCTACCTTATAGGGCCCTTTTTTTTTGTGGCCGCTGTGGTGCAGTGGGTAGAGTGCTCGCCTGATATGCCAGAGGTCTCGGGTTCAAACCACGGTCCGAGCCAACAAATTTTTCTAATTAGTAAAAATCCAATTATTGGGTTTTTTAAGAGCAGCGGTCACCTCTCGGCAGTGGGCGGCATACCCTCCGAGAGTATTTCTGCCATGAAAAAGCTTCTCACAAAAAATGCATTCGCCGTTCGGAGCCGGCATAAAACTGTAGGTCCACCCAATTAGTAGGAAAAACAAAAAGGAGCACACCTCGAATTGGGAGAGAAGCTCGGCCATAAAACTCGTCAGAGTTATAATAGCGCCATTGTATTATATATTATATAGGGCCCTTTATATCTATTGTCTAACTTATGACCTGCTTCATTTTTGATTAATACTAAATCTCCTATGTTTATCTCCTTATATTGTATTTTCCTATCATAACTAACTTTTTGTCTTTCCTTAGCTTCTTTTACTAATTTATAAGCTCTATCTTGTGCTATTTGTAACCTATATTTAATTTCTTTGTCGTAAGCTTCATAATTGTATAATGGGCTTATCGTATTTTCTTGTAAAAACTCGTAAATTTGAGGTTTTTTACCAAAAACTAGTTCAAATGGACAATAACCATGAACTGTAGATGGCGTTGTATTATAGCAATACGAAAAATATTTGAGACATTCATCTCAATTGTCCTTATCAATGGATATGTATGAACGTACATATTCATTGAAGGTTCGATGACTACGTTCAACTGTGCCTAACGATTGATGGTGATAGGGTGTTGAAGTTTTATGTTCTATTTTTAGAAGCTTGCATAATTCTTCAAATAAACTGTTTTTATATTCGCTTCCCATGTCCGTCAGTATTGTTTTCATGCACCCATAAGTTAATATAAAATTTTCAAATATTGCTTTGGCTATTATTTTTGCATGTTTGCTGGGTATTGGTATTGCAAAGAAATACTTAGTCAAGTCACATACTAGAGTGACTGCATATTCATTTCCATTTTCTGACCTGGGAAGAGGACCAATTGTGTCTATTTGTACTATGTCAAATGCTTTTGTAGGTGTTTCCGTTATAGTCATAGGTTCCTTCAGATTTTTATGCACTTTATTTTTATACTCAGCTGTACTAGTACACAGAGTATTATAGTTTTGATTTCCTAACGGTGGATTGTAACAGAATGAAATAATCGACATAGATATAGACTTATATATATCAAAATGATCAGGATGAAAAGAGAAATCGATTGAGCCATGTCCGTCCGTCTGTCCGTCTTTGAGCACGATAACTCGCGCAAAAATTGAGATATTTTGATGAAATTTGAAATGAAAGTTGGTATCAAGACTGGGACGGATGGTATTGAAAATGGGCGAAATCGGACCATGACCACGCCCACCTCCCCTATATAGTAAAAATCCGAAATTTTGTATCTCAGTAACTAATAGAGCTAGAGTGATAAAATTTTACCCATGTATTGAGCTCAGGCCCTTATGAAGAAATATGGTGAAATTTTGGAAAATGGGCGGTGCCACGCCCACTTATTAAGGGGCAAACATTGAAAGTTTTATGATTCATAACTCAGAAACCGTTGAAGATATATCGATGAAATTTGGTAGGCGTGATATACTTACTTAGGCAAATGTTTGGACGAAAAATTGCCAAAATCGGTTGACGACCACGCCCACTTTTATATATGGGTATTATAAAGTGGCCTAATAAAAGCATTTTAAGCGATATCTCTGTCGAATATAAAGATATATCATTGAAATTTTATGGAAGGTGTCCAACTATGGACATAAAACAAAAAATACAAAAATTTTGGAAAATGGGCGTGGCACCGCCTCCTTTTAGAAGCAGGAATATACGAGATTTCTGAGCCCATAACTCGACAAATAATCGATATATTATGACGAAACTTGGTCTATACACTTTCACTACTTGTAGCAATACATGTTCAAAATTTTAGCGAAATCGGTTGACGACCACGCCCACTTTTATATATGGGTATCATAAAGTGGCCTAATAAAAACATTTTAAGCGATATCTTTGTCAAATATAAAGATAATTCATTGAAATTTTGTGGCATGAGTTTGACAATAGATCGGAAATAAAAAATAGAAAAATTTCGAAAAATGGGCGTGGCACCGCCTCTTTTCAGACAAAGGAATCAACGAGATTTCGGAGCCCATAACTCGACAAATAATTGAGATATTATGACGAAACTTGGTTTATACACTTTATACACTTTTATAACTTGTGTTAATAGACACGCAAAAATTTATTTAAATCGGTTTATGACCACGCTTACTTTTTAACCCTTCGGTTACATTCAAAAAAACTTACGCATGTGACATTAAGGTCACGGAATGACCTTACCTGTGTTTTTCATATATATCGATATGGAAGTATAATTTCAATGGAAATTTTCAAAATGTATTAGTTCAATTGATTATTTATCGGTTTATACACTTATTTCAATGCATATACTTAATATATTTTTAATTTTTATGTTCCAGACCAAAGATTGTGGAAACGGTAACTCTGTACGATTTTGTCCATACATTGGTTTACCTTTTCTATGCATATGTTTCAACAAGTTGGTTAGTTGTATGCACTTCTGATTTTGTAGAATTATGGAAGCTGTTTCGGTAAATTATATTTTCTATTGTGGTCCTACCACTATTCTGCCTAATCGGCTACGTTGACCACTCAATATTTCTATCTGTGGAATAATACACGGGAGTGGGTACTACCTTCATTTTCCAATACAAGGTCAATTAATTCGTCGTTATCACTTCCTGCATATTCGTAAGAAGAACCATCGGGCTCAAACTAGTCGATTAGATATTGTCTTCGCCGTCAACTTCACTACACTCATCAACATCCACATGATTATCAATGATATACTCTATTTGGCTTTGTGTCAGGCGATTTGGCTCTAAACCATACATATATTAATCTGCAAATATATCGCAAATAATAAAATATTGGAGTTAAAATACTTACCGAAGCTTTCACTCTTTCATTTTCATACGAATTTAATAAAAATCAGCTTTTACGCACAAAATAACACTGACGGTCACTGAATGGCCTGAAGGGGCGCACACGTAACTCTTGATGTTACCACTTGTTTGATAATGCAAAATCCTTCTTTTTATGCTTTTGCGAAAGGATTTTCCTCAATACAGAAATACATTGAGGGAAATTCTAAAATTTTGTTCATATTAGCATTTATGAGAAAATTAAGTAAAAAAAGGTCATCAAATGACCTAAATGTAACAGAAGGGTTAACAAAGATATTTCTGGAACACCCTTTGGGAATTTGTAACAAGACTTCTTTGTAACTAGAAGTCATAAAGGAATGAAATTTTGCACAAAGAATAATATTCATATGCTTAGTTGGATGACTGATAAAAATGTTGAAAATGGGCGTGGCTACGCCCACTTTATACGGCACTCGCTTTATATCAAATACACCCTCTATCGAACAAACGCAAACAAACAATGAAAGCATACAGCTGAGTATCTAATGTTCGATTCCACTCGAACTTAGGCTTCCTTACTTGTTCTTTTTTATTTTCTGCAGAAGCGAGCTACAGCGAGTCGCCGCCTACACACTGAGACAAATTGTTATAAATTAAGATTTGATATGGAATTCAATAGTGTGATATGTATTTACTTATGTAGGTTTTTTAACACATTTTTATTAGCTCCAATATATTTTCTAATGAGATTAATTCAATCAGATGGCGCTGTTTTAGCTATAAAAACTATAGTATAAAATTTATAGTACCTAAGTATGTATAAATTAAACTTTATCTATTAAAGCGTGCGCTAATAATGAAAAATATAAAAACGCACAACACCAGCACCATAAAAAAATATCAATTTATACATTTTCGAAATTTTTCGGGTGTACTTTTAATAATGGAGGAAGTGGGCGGCCGCAATTTTTTTGCTCTTATTGTCGGCCATGATTTTTATTTCAAAGTAACGGTACCCGCGCTTCCATAAGGGCTTTGTGGAGATTACTGATCTATACTAATCTATACTAATTATTAGGGCATGGAAATCTATGCAAATACATGTTTTTCTTAGATTTAGGTAGAGCAAAATAAATAAACAATCTTTGCGAATCGTGAAATTGTCTTAAAAATGGCATTCAAATGTTTTTTCATATTTTGCATGTTTTGGTCATATATGCATATTTTTACATATTTTGCGTTGTTTGCATTTTTTTATTACATATTTCGCATTATATTGCCTATTTTTGTAATTTGCTAGTTGACAGTTTTATACAAACGAAGTTCATGCATAATAGCATTGACATACGGCAGCGATAATCCGGAATATCTAGCTAATTCGGACTTAACTTGAGAATTAACTGGAGGTAATCCGGAATATCGCTTGAGTTAGTCCTCAAAATTTTAGCGGATTAGAGCATTTTTTAATGACATCCCTGGTGAAAAATGTCTATTGTGAATGAAAGGGAAGAAAAAGAAGAACCCAAGGCAGATATAGGAAGGTAGGCGCATAAGTGAATTCAGAAATTTTGAATGTAATTTATTAGTGTAATTGGTAGAGTGTAATGTTAAAATAATATTTCGCCTTGGTTGAAATCTGAACTCGTTTGGGACTCGCCCATTCCTATTGACCATGGTGTGATTTCGTTTTGATTTGCAAGTTGGTATCGAGACTGGGACGGTTGATATTGAAAATGGGCGAAATCGGATTTCGGAAATCGCCCACTTTTCCTATATAGAAAAAATCGGAAATTTGGTATCTCAGTCACTAATATAGCTGTAGCGATGAAATTTTACCCACGTGCTGAGCTCCGGCCCCTAGGAAGAAATTTGATGACATTTTGGAAAATGGGCGGTGCCACGCCCACTTATTAATGGTCAAACCTTGCAAGTTTTATATGTCATAACTCAGAAACCATTGAAGATATATCGACAAAATTTGGTACGCGTGATTTACTTACTTAGGCGAACGTTTGGACGGAAAATAGTTAAAATCGGTTGACGGCCACGCCCACTTTTATATATTTGTATTATAAAGTGACCTAATAAAAACATTTAAAGCCATATCTCTGTCAAATATAAAGATCTATCATTGAAATTTTGGCGCATGAGTCCAACTATGGACATAAAACAAAAAACACAAAAATTTTGGAAAATGGGCGGTGCCACGCCCACTTATTAAGGGGCAAACATTGAAAGTTTTATGAGTCATAAATCAGAAACCGTTGAAGATATATCGATGAAATTTGGTACGCGTGATATACTTATTTAGTCAAATATTTGGACGAAAAATTTCCGAAATCGGTTGAGGGCCACGCCCACTTTTATATATGGGTATTATAAGGTGACCTAATAAAAACATTTTAAGCGATATCTTTGTCAAATGTATAGATAATTCATTGAAATTTTGTGGTATGATTTCTACAATAGACCGGAAACAACAAATAGAAAAATTTTGGAAAATGGGCGTGGCACCGTCTCTTTTTACACAAAGGGATATACGAGATTTCTTAGCCTATAACTCGACAAATAATTGAGATATTATGACGAAACTTGGTTTATACACTTTTATAACATGTGTTAATAGCCACGCAAAAATTTATTGAAATCGGTTTATGACCACGCCTACTTTTTAAGAAAGATATTTCTGGAACACTCTTTGGGAATTTGTAACGTGACATCTTTATAACTAGAAGTCATAAAGGAATGAAATTTTGCACAAAGGATAATATTAATATGCTTAGTTGGATGACTGATAAAAATTTAGAAAATGGGCGTGGCTACGCCCACTTTATGCAGCACTCGCTTTATATAAAATACACAGTGATTCCATCAAACGAAAACAAACAATGAAAGCATACAGCTGAGTAT
Organism: Urophora cardui; assembly: GCA_960531455.1. Classification (NCBI taxonomy): domain Eukaryota; kingdom Metazoa; phylum Arthropoda; class Insecta; order Diptera; family Tephritidae; genus Urophora; species Urophora cardui. Next base: position 74,570,121 of record OY482670.1, on the reverse strand, counting down.
CTAATGTTCGATTCCACTCGAACTTAGGCTTCCTTACTTGTTTTCACTTGTTTTTATACCAGTGGTTGTTTTTTTCGCAAGTCTCTAACTCTTGCCCAATCGAATACGGCTATTATTTCACAATTTTTTCTCTGAAGTTTTTCTTTGCATATAACAGCAATTCAATCTCGGTGGAAAATGCAATGGACCCACGCCATGTTTGTGGCTTCTCGCGCCCGGTTGATTAATATCTATACCAAGGGTCTTCACAGCTAAGTGCTTCCGCGATTTTTGTTTTTGTGCCGCGCTTAAGCATAGGCAAGCGCGCCGAAAATCACCGCGACCGCTCGTTCTATCCTCTCGCCTACAAACGAAGTTTAATGCTATACCCATTAGGAACAGCGGCGCAAAATTACTATTAATTCATGTGAAATTACTTATAAAGGAATAATTTTGGAATTTTTTTTGTATCAAAAAATTTTTTCACTATCAGACCTGAAAGACAAATTATGGTGTTAGTTTATTTTATTATATTGAACACTTTTAAAAGTATTTAATGAAACCTGAATTTTCAAAGCAATCAATTCCGACGGGGTTTGTGTACACGCCATTTTTGGATTCCATTTTTCTTTTTTATTTTCTGCAGAAGCGAGCTACAGCGAGTCGCCGCCTACACACTGAGACAAATTGTTATAAATTAAGATTTGATATGGAATTCAATAGTGTGATATGTATTTACTTATGTAGATTTTTTAACACATTTTTATTAGCTCCAATATATTTTCTAATGAGATTAATTCAATCAGATGGCGCTGTTTTAGCTATAAAAACTATAGTATAAAATTTATAGTACCTATGTATAAATTAAACTTTATCTATTAAAGCGTGCGCTAATAATGAAAAATATAAAAACGCACAACACCAGCACCATAAAAAAATATCAATTTATACATTTTCGAAATTTTTCGGGTGTACTTTTAATAATGGAGGAAGTGGGCGGCCGCAATTTTTTTGCTCTTATTGTCGGCCATGATTTTTATTTCAAAGTAACGGTACCCGCGCTTCCATAAGGGCTTTGTGGAGATTACTGATCTATACTAATCTATACTAATTATTAGGGCATGGAAATCTATGCAAATACATGTTTTTCTTAGATTTAGGTAGAGCAAAATAAATAAACAATCTTTGCGAATCGTGAAATTGTCTTAAAAATGGCATTCAAATGTTTTTTCATATTTTGCATGTTTTGGTCATATATGCATATTTTTACATATTTTGCGATGTTTGCATTTTTTTATTACATATTTCGCATTATATTGCCTATTTTTGTAATTTGCTAGTTGACAGTTTTATACAAACGAAGTTCATGCATAATAGCATTGACAGACGGCAGCGATAATCCGGAATATCTAGCTAATTCGGACTTAACTTGAGAATTAACTGGAGGTAATCCGGAATATCGCTTGAGTTAGTCCTCAAAATTTTAGCGGATTAGAGCATTTTTTAATGACATCCCTGGTGAAAAATGTCTATTGGGAATGAAAGGGAAGAAAAAGAAGAACCCAAGGCAGATATAGGAAGGTAGGCGCATAAGTGAATTCAGAAATTTTGAATGTAATTTATTAGTGTAATTGGTAGAGTGTAATGTCAAAATAATATTTCGCCTTGGTTGAAATCTGAACTCGTTTGGGACTCGCCCATTCCTATTGACCATGGTGTGATTTCGTTTTGATTTTGACATTACCCTACCTTTGGAAATAAAACAAGAAGTTTTTGAATTCGCCGCTGCGCCTACCTTCCTTCAGCTGTTTTGTTAATCCGCAATACTTGCCGTCTGTCAGGGTAAAATTTTAATCGAATTAAGTGTTGCGGTAATCGGGATTATCGCTGCCGTCTGTCAATGCTATAACAGTCATCTGACGACGAATAGAGTTTCGTGTGAACACGGCTATTATTACACTCGGAAAAATAATCATCAACACGATTCATGTAAAATTAACACGATCGATCTTTACACATAGAACAGCAACAATTTTTTTCAAATTACACGATGTTTGAAACATGATTTTGGCTTTGTAACTGTCATCTGAAAATTTGGTAAATTCAACCAAATTTTATTGTTTATACAAAATGAAGAAATTTTAAAATATACAAGATGATTCAAATATAAAATTTTATTCCTAAATGTCGTTTGGAATTTGGTTTATTTAACATGATGATAGTGTCAATATAAACTAAAAAAAATGTTAGAAAAATGACGTCCCAATTTTGGTGTTAATACAACATGAAAACAAATGTGAAAACAACAAGAACCACAATTAACAATAAAATTTGGTTGATATAACACGAAACAATGTTCAAACATAAACGAAATCGCAACGTTTTTGGGGCTGTTGTATGAAGTTGTATATCGATTGTACGAAAAATCAAAAAGTTTTGATTTTTTGGCAAGTTGTACAACTTGGTTGCATCGTTTGGGGGCATGTTGTTCAACATTTCATTTTATGAGAATTCTTGGTGAACACATCAAGTTAAAATAATTAAAAATAAGCGAATTCAACACAAAAACATACATATTTGTAGAATAAATAACGCAAAATGAAAAAAAGCTCGCATGAACCCCTTTTTTGCAATTTTTTTCCTTTTAATTATCGTACTTTTGCTGTACGTTCTTCTTCTTCCTACAAGCGCAATATTATCCTATTCCATGTTCACTCAAAGTAATTTTTTACAAAATGAGATTGTACAACAAGGTTGTACAATAAATTGCACCGTTTGTAGGCAAGCAGTCCAACTCGATTGCAACCGAGTTGGGTCATCGGTCGCACCATGTATGGCTACGGTTATAGGTAAAGTTAATGTGTTTTGGAATAACAATAACATAGGAATTTTCTGCAACAATAACAATTACACAGAAATTTTCCAACGGCGATTGTACACGTATTTTCCAACCGATTTTAATGAAAATCAAAATGGACCTATTCTAGGGAATTTCCTTCCTAATGATGGTCTAACTTTTTAAATCGGTTCAGTATAATCGCCAAAAGATCGCGGACAAAATTCATGTTAGCATATTAATATATAGATATCGAGCCGTATGCGCCGGAAAGATGCAAAAGCCATGATTTCCGATTTTCATTTTTTTGTAGAAATGGCTTACTTGTCATCACCCTCACCTTCTCCAGAAATTTTATGCCTGAAAATTGTATGATTATGAAAAGCAATTTTGATGCAAGTACACAATTTCAGTTTGTTTATTCTTTTTGTGAGTACAAAGTGGCCCTTACGTCTTTTTTCTTTTTCAAATTATTGAATTTAACGGCTTTTTGTTGGATTTTAACCAATGGATTAACACTGAAGCCTTTTACTTTATATTTTATTACATACTAGCAAATACCCGACACGCTTCGCAGCGACGAACAAAAGCTTTAATGTTATAATGGGTCTTTTCCTTTACCTTTACCTTTACCTTTACCTTTACCTTTACCTTTACCTTTACCTTTACCTTTACCTTTACCTTTACCTTTACCTTTACCTTTACCTTTACCTGTACCTTTACCTTTACCTTTACCTTTACCTTTACCTTTACCTTTACCTTTACCTTTACCTTTACCTTTACCTTTACCTTTACCTTTACCTTTACCTTTACCTTTACCTTTACCTTTACCTTTACCTTTACCTTTACCTTTACCTTTACCTTTACCTTTACCTTTACCTTTACCTTTACCTTTACCTTTACCTTTACCTTTACCTTTACCTTTACCTTTACCTTTACCTTTACCTTTACCTTTACCTTTACCTTTACCTTTACCTTTACCTTTACCTTTACCTTTACCTTTACCTTTACCTTTACCTTTACCTTTACCTTTACCTTTACCTTTACCTTTACCTTTACCTTTACCTTTACCTTTACCTTTACCTTTACCTTTACTTTTACTTTTACCTTTACCTTTACCTTTACCTTTACCTTTACCTTTACCTTTACCTTTACCTTTACCTTTACCTTTACCTTTACCTTTACCTTTACCTTTACCTTTACCTTTACCTTTACCTTTACATTTACCTTTACCTTTACCATTACCTTTACCTTTACCTTTACCTTTACCTTTACATTTACCTTTACCTTTACCTTTACCTTTACCTTTACCTTTACCTTTACCTTTACCTTTACCTTTACCTTTACCTTTACCTTTACCTTTACCTTTACCTTTACCTTTACCTTTACCTTTACCTTTACCTTTTCCTTTACCTTTACCTTTACCTTTACCTTTACCTTTACCTTTACCTTTACCTTTACCTTTACCTTTACCTTTACCTTTACCTTTACCTTTACCTTTACCTTTACCTTTACCTTTACCTTTACCTTTACCTTTACCTTTACCTTTACCTTTACCTTTACCTTTACCTTTACCTTTACCTTTACCTTTACCTTTACCTTTACCTTTACCTTTACCTTTACCTTTACCTTTGCCTTTACCTTTACCCGGACCATCCATCACCATCCGGGCCCACTACTTGAACCATCTCTGGGAAATGAAAATATCTGTTGAAGCACTGCTCGACACCTTTAATTCGATACCAATCTCGCTTAGAAACATTCGAGGGTCATCTGAGTCCACGTTTTGACCCATATTTGTCCACGTTTTGACCCACACACACACACACACACACACACACACATTCATTTTTATACTCAGCTGTACTAGTACACAGAGTATTATAGTTTTGATTTCCTAACGGTGGATTGTAACAGAATGAAATAATCGAGATAGATATAGACTTATATATATCAAAATGATCAGGGTGAAAAGAGAAATCGATTGAGCCATGTCCGTCGGTCTGTCCGTCTGTCCGTCTGTGAGCACGATAACTCGCGCAAAAATTGAGATATTTTGATGAAATTTGAAATGGAAGTTAGTATCAAGACTGGGACGGATGGTATTGAAAATGGGCGAAATCGGACCATGACCACGCCCACCTCCCCTATATAGTAAAAATCCGAAATTTTTTATCTCAGTAACTAATAGAGCTGGAGTGACAAAATTTTACCCACAAATTGAGCTCAGGCCCTTATGAAGAAATATGTTGAAATTTTGGAAAATGGGCGGTGCCACGCCCACTTATTAAGGGGCAAACATTGAAAGTTTTATGAGTCATAACTCAGAAACCGTTGAAGATATATCGATGAAATTTGGTAGGCGTAATATACTTACTTAGGCAAATGTTTGGACGAAAAATTGCCAAAATCGGTTGACGACCACGCCCACTTTTATATATGGGTATTATAAAGTGGCCTAATAAAAGCATTTTAAGCGATATCTCTGTCAAATATAAAGATATATCATTGAAATTTTATGGAAGGTGTCCAACTATGGACATAAAACAAAAAATACAAAAATTTTGGAAAATGGGCGTGGCACCGCCTCCTTTTAAAAGCAGGAATATACGAGATTTCTGAGCCCATAACTCGACAAATAATCGATATATTATGACGAAACTTGGTCTATACACTTTCACTACTTGTAGCAATACATGTTCAAAATTTTAGCGAAATCGGTTGACGACCACGCCCACTTTTATATATGGGTATCATAAAGTGGCCTAATAAAAACATTTTAAGCGATATCTTTGTCAAATATAAAGATAATTCATTGAAATTTTGTGGCATGAGTTCTACAATAGATCGGAAATAAAGAATAGAAAAATTTCGGAAAATGGGCGTGGCACCGCCTCTTTTCAGACAAAGGAATCAACGAGATTTCGGAGCCCATAACTCGACAAATAATTGAGATATTATGACGAAACTTGGTTTATACACTTTATACACTTTTATAACTTGTGTTAATAGACACGCAAAAATTTATTGAAATCGGTTTATGACCACGCCTACTTTTTAACAAAGATATTTCTGGAACACCCTTTGGGAATTTGTAACAAGACTTCTTTGTAACTAGAAGTCATAAAGGAATGAAATTTTGCACAAAGAATAATATTCATATGCTTAGTTGGATGACTGATAAAAATGTTGAAAATGGGCGTGGCTACGCCCACTTTAATCGGCACTCGCTTTATATCAAATACACCCTCTATCGAACAAACGCAAACAAACAATGAAAGCATACAGCTGAGTATCTAATGTTCGATTCCACTCGAACTTAGGCTTCCTTACTTGTTATTACAATGAATACATTTTTTTAATATATTTTCTTATATCGTTTTTCATTCCTTTCCAGTAATATTTTTGTGTTATTTTATTTGTCATGCGATTTATTCCTGGGTGGCCACCAAAAACAGGGTCGTCATGATATTTCTGCAGAATTTCTTTAATTTTTTCATTATTTGTCACATGCATAACTTCTGGAGTTAATGCTATAATTAAATTTTTGAGAACTTTGGTACCAATTTCTTTAAATGTGTCTACTCGAGTATAATTATTCTTAAACAATTTGTCTCCTAAGGACAATTGTATTTTATTTATTTTCAAATTGCCGGCTTCTTTCATAAGCCTGGAGAAGAATTGACCTAAATCAATCTTCGCCTCAACAATTAAATCATTAATATCTATTTTGCTACAAATCTTCTTTCCCTTTTTGAACTGCAGTTTCGGGGGATCGAAAACGAGCTGGACTAGTCTCTTTACTTCACATTTATTTAGCGCTTCATATATTATTGGGTTCTCTTTGTGACTTATTTTTTCATTTTTACTACTGGAATCTTTATGGTTATAATTTCTATTAGTTTCCGATCTAGTCGTAACTTTTAGTATTTTACACGCTTCTATTGATATTTGTTTTAGGTCTTTAATATCTATGCGTGATAATGCGTCTGCTACATAGTTTTCTTTTCCTGCAATATACTCCACCTCAAAGTCATATTCCTCCAACTCCAATCGAACTCTAGTTAATTTTGATGAAGGGTTTTTCATCGAAAATAGGTATGTTAAGGGGCGATGGTCTGTTTTAATTAAAAATTTTCTGCCATAAACGTATGGTCTAAAATAAGTTATTGCCCAATGTATTGCCGCCAACTCCTTTTCAATTGTTGCTTTATTGCTTTCACCTTTTGTGAATGCTCTTGACGCATAGGCAATTGGTAGTTGTTTGCCTTCATATTCTTGACTAAGAACTGCGCCGCAGGCAAATCCACTGGCATCTGTTGTTATACAAAATTCTTTATTGAAATCTGGGTATTGCAAAATATTTGGGTGTATCAATGCCTCCCTCAAATAGTCAAAAGCTTTTTGACATTCCTCTGTCCATTCGAAGGATACGTTCTTTTTACACAATCTCGTTAAAACTCTAGAATGGGTTGCAAAGTTTGGAACAAATCTTCGGTAATAGTTACAAAATGCGACAAATCGCTTGACTTCATATGCGCTTTTTGGGATTGGGTAGCTTAGAATAATTTCAAATTTACTAGGGTCAGGTAAAATTCCTTTATTTGTGCATTTATGTCCAAGATAAGTGATTTCTTGGTTAAAAAATAAACATTTGTCCGGATGTAATTTTAAATTATATTTTCTGCAAGTAGAAAACACATCTCTCAAATTTGTAATCATATGTTTTTCTGAGCATCCCAATACTACCAAATCATCCATGTATAGAAACGCTTGTGATGGTTTAAGACCTGCAAATGCCAGAGTCATCATTCTTTGAAATGAGTTAGGCGCTACTTTCAAACCATACGGCAATCTTTTGAAAAGGTACGTGCCATCATCCGCCGTAAACGAGGTGATGTCCCTAGAGTCTTTATGTAATTCAATTTGATGAAAGCCGGACATTAAGTCCAGGCATGAAAAATATTTAGCTCTGCCTAATTGATCCAGGATATCATCAATTCTTGGCAATGGAAATTTATCCGCGGTTAGTTTTTTATTTACTTGTCTATAATCAACGACTAGTCTCCATCTTTTATCATTTTTTCCGGGTAATGTTTTTTTGGGTACCAGGAGAATTGGGCTATTATATTCTGATATAGACGGCTCTATAATGTCGTCTTCAATTAATTTATTTACGTGTTTACTAATTTCATTTTTATGAGCTTGTGGAATTCTGTAGTTTTTGACATAAACAGGGTTATCATCTTTCATGTGTAATTTTTGCTTGTAAAAATTATTAGTGGTTATTGGTTCAGTTTCTAATGAGAATATATCAATGAATTCTGAGCATAATGTATTAAGTGATTGACTGGCGAAAGGTGGGAAATTTTTATTTAATCTTTCTAACTTTTCTTTATTATTTTCTGCAGATTCAGATTAAGTTTTTACTATTGTGTAATCATTTAAATTTTCTATATCGATTTTGAAATTTTGAATGGTTGCGTTTTTATCTGTTGTATTTATAACTCTAATAAAGGTTTCATGTGAATTTACTAATGTATTGGCTATAAAAATGCATTCAGATAATGCTTGATGAGGTACTAAGACTCTGAAAAAAATACCCGTAGTTAACTCAACAACTTTCCGCTGTTGAATCTCCGTCTTTGATTCAACAGCAAAAGTATTTGTTTTAACGACAAAGTTTTTGATTCAACAACTTTCCATAGTTAATTCAAAGACGGGCGTTTTTGATTCAAAAACTCCCTTGCTGTTGAAAAATTTTGAAGTAAATAAAAAATAGAAAATTGTTTTTCAAACTCGTTCAATTAATTTAAATTTTCGGGAAAAATATTTATATGTACATATATGCAATATATAATTACAAATAAAGGTAAGTCACAATAATGATATTATTTATATATTATTATAACATATTGTATATGTATGTACATATAACATATGTATATAGTACGTTGAAAAATTTATCATATTTCAGATTAAATATGTTTGATTATCCCGTTTTTCCGATAGCGAGCAATCGAACGAGCCAAATCTGCAGGTAAAACCTGTCGGCGATGAGAAAATAATGAAGTTATTCTTGTCGTGGGAGTTATGTACAGGTGCATTGATGCAGTTCAATGAATGCGGTATGAAAAATATTGAGCTGCTTGCAATGATGCACTCCCACGACATCGACGAAATATTATATAAAAAAGAACTCATCGCCGAGAGGATAAAATTCCGCAAACCTACAAATGTGGCGGTCAGAAAACAATAAAGAATGTGTTATGAAATAATAAAAAAAATAAGTTGAGTTTATGTGTTTGTGTTTGTGTAAAAAGCCCTACAGACAGTGATAGTCATTTGATATATCATTTGAGGCGCACGATTGATGGATAATTCTGTCACACACTGCCTACAAGTTTCCATAATTTTTATATGGACGGTGTGAAAAATGTGATGAAAACCTTTGTGTCCGTGTCTCTTTTCATCAATCGCGTTGTTCAAATGATGTATCAAATGACCATCACTTGTTTGGTGAAAGCGGGCCTTAGTATTAATATTACATACTATGTAAACATACATATTATATAAAAAAATAAAATAAAATAAAATAAAATAAAATAAAATAAAATAAAATAATATCTATTATATTAAAAAAAAATTACTATTGTTTACAATTTTTTTGATGTTAACTTAAAAGCGTAAGTATTTGCTTCAATGGTGCCCGTTTTTGGACCAAAAACTTTTGCTGTTAATTCAAAAGCAAACACTGTTAATTTAAATGTAAAAGTATTTAATTCAACAGTTTCCGTTGTTAACTTAAATACGAAAAGTATTTGAATCAAAAACGCTCGAATCTTTGAAACAACAACGGAGCGTTGTTGGGCATATTTCAACTGCGGAAAGTTGTTAATTTAACTGCAAAAGTCTTTGTATTTACAACGTTTTTTTTTCAGAGTAGTTCAGATTTGTTACTTTTAATATGGATCTGTCGGATTTCTTCCGATCTTGCAGGTATTGTTATAGTCATGATGCAACTAGAAAGGTGGTATCGGCAGACCAGCTGATATGTAATTTTTTTCGCCGCAATGATACATAGTTGTCAAATGTATCTGTTCAGAGCCAAGGCCATATTTAGGGGGGGCTTTTGGGTGTTTGAACCCCCCACGAAATTCTGGTAGATAAATTTTATTTCTATCATATTCAAAGCTATATGTTGAAAACACTAGTTTACGAATCATTAATTTGAGAAAATACCAAGAATTTCAGGTATAGGGGAGGGCTGGTATGAACCTGCTGAGATCAAAACCATTTTCTTATGGTTAGGGTTTTGAGATGACGTAATTTTGGGGTTTTTTGGTTACAACTTCAATAAAAAATTCTTTTCGCTGAAGTTACAAATACCCGCAAACCGTATCTACTCCGTTCGAAAGATAATTAAAGTACGCTTCTAACGACATACCACTTATAAATTAAATTATGTTACATACATTTTCTAAAATTTTAGCATATTTCCTTATAACTTCATAAAGTCATGGCTGCAAATTCATTACTCGGGTTATATTAGTTACTGAATTATAACATTTTGTGTGTGTTTTCGAAAGATCCCATATATGGGATGTGTGCGTTTTTATATGTAGTCCGATTTCACCTACATATTTTCAATACTAGCATTAGAAAGTCACCATTTTTTGATTTTTTGCGATTATTGAAAAAAAATTGGTTTTTATTGGGGTTTTTATAAGAAGTTGTAAAAATCAGGAAAGTTTTATTCTTTTTAAAATTATTCTGTTTTATTGCAAACATTTTAAGCGTAATATTAAAAAGATGCGATAAATACTTTATTTTTGGCGATTTTTTTCAAGTGAAACAAAAAGGATGTTTTATGGTCGAAAAACTCGGTTAGGTGACCCAACTATATGAAAACGACTTCACAGATAAAAGGAAATTAGGAGGAAATATAAAGCTTCCCAAGCACTGTTTGCCAGCATAACACCAACAGTCTCAGAAATAAGCTGTTGCTGTTTTGCGAAAGTTATCATAATTTTTTGAGAACTTTTGAATTTCGATTTCCTTTGAAAATATCTTAAGTCGAAGCACAGAACAGTCGAATATATTTGTTTGTTTTTTGTGCTGTTGCTTTACTGTGTAATTTCAAACAGATCAGTCGACAGTAAAACACAGATAAACATAATTTTATTTTTAAGTGCGACTTTTTGAAATTGGTTTTTTTGTACATTACAATTTCAAACAGATCAGTCGACAGTAAAACACAGATAAACAGAATTTTAGTTTTAAGTGCGACTTTTTGAAATTGTTTTTTTTTTTGTACATTACAATTTCGATTGTGTTCCCATAAATTAAAAAAAAAAAAAACAATAACAACAGTGCTGTAAAAACTCGAAATTATGTTTGCCCTTTGCTGTGCTGTACAAATTTCCACAATACAGCAACAGTCGACTATAATTTTTTGAAACTTAAGGCTGCACAGATGCAGTACAGTAGAACTTTTTATTTTTTATACTTCTGCTGCGCTGTTAATTTTTTAATTTTCAAATGAAAATGAAATTCAATGGAAATGAAAAAAAAGTTGAAAATAATTTCAAACCCTGCTCAAAAGACTAAAATAATGACATATCTATCAATTTAAAAAATCGGATGTCAAATAACAAAGTTGCAAAAAAAAAAACAAGTTAGAGTCTCAACATAAGCTAAAAATCTTGAGGCGGACTTTTACAGCTGAAAAAAGCTGGGTAATCTAACAGAGTTTTTCGTCCATAAAATATTATTTTTTTTTACTTGGATAAAATCACCAAAAATAAAGTATTCATCGTATTTGTAATAAAACAGTCTAATTTTTAAATGAATAAAAGTTTCCTGATTTTTAAAACTTCTTATAAAAATCCTAATTTGAAAATCAAAAGTTTCGTAAAAAAAATTTCTTCTAAATAGCACTTGAGAAACCAGAATTTTTTTATTATTTTTATTTAGTGCACGAAATAAGATATATTTTTCTCAAAAAAAAAAAAAAAAAAAAAAAAAAATCCACAACGATGTAACCCCCCACGAAATAAATTCCTGGGTACGGCCCTGTTCAGAGCTATTTGTTATTGGCTGGCTAAATGCATGTCAAACCAATGTTTTTGTTTACATTTACATATATGTTTATTTACATTTACTGTTTGAGTTTGAATTTTCATTGTGTGTACAAACACATATTTTTTTGCTTTAAGAAATAAAATTGATACATAAAATTAAAAAGAAAATACCGCCAGTATTTGCAAATTGTAAATTCTTATCGAATTTTGGCAATTAATGTTGGCACTGTAACTTGCATGCATTGTGTCGCTTCGTACCAAACGTATATAATCCATGTCATTACTCGTACCTACATATGAAAATGCGCGTTACTTTTGTTTTCTTATTAGTACAATTTTTTCAAATGTATTACAAATTGTAGTATAGTCTACTAGTAGTGCATCCGCCTATGCTTGCGCTGCCACCATCACCCGACGCATCTGAAAACCAGCGGAGCCATCGGGTCCGCGTGGCAAAAGTAAGATGCTCTTATTGTTGTTGTTGGTGTTGGTAGTGCTTCTGTTGCCTTAATGCAGCTAACGATGCGCTGTCACCAACAACCGGCGACCTAGTTTGATGTAGTTGATGTTGTGGTTGTTCCTGTTGCTGATAGTGATGTTGGAGCGTAGTTGGTAAGGGAAGCGGTAACGGCAACAGTGCTGACCCGGAACTCCACCGCCATTCATGCCAAGCTGATTGCCTTTGGTGGCATTGGCATTGTGCTCCAACACCACCACCAACAATGCCACCACCCGGACTGGTAGCGTTTGTTGTTGTTGCATTCGCCTTAACCAATATTGTGCAATCGATTGGTTTGCGTACATATATAATTGTAAATTATGTATGTAAATAAAATTTTTTTATTTTTTCAATTTGAAATAAAAAAATTTCATTGCCAAATAAATGTCACTAATAATTCGCCTGCATTCATTTTGATAAAGGCGAATTCCTTTAATTCGCCATTTTCCTGTCTGATTTTGACAACCAGTTACCAAAAAAAACACTAACAAACACAGGGGAATCGTTGTTGTTGCCGTACTGCTACGACCATATAATTTGACCATGGTTATAGTATTGATGGATGGTCTATTTGACATTTGTATTATAATGTTTTCTGGGTAATCATATGGCCGTAATATTAGGGTGTCTCGGTTTTTGTTGTAATCTAAAATGCAATTGTATTTTTTAATAAAATCAAGTCCTAAAATTCCGTCGCAAGGAATTGGAAAATTATCTTCTACTATGTGAAATTTGTGTCTGATTAGTAGGTAATCATCTTTTAAATCTGCTTTAACCGTTCCAATAGTGCTTGTTATACCTTGACCAATGCCCGTTAATTCAGTTTTTTGTGAACAATCTATTGTGACATTACTGTCAATTTGACCCTTTTTTATAATTGAAATATCTGCTCCTGTATCGATCAGGAGGGTTGAAATTGAGTTATTTAGAATTGTTTTGGAGGATATATAGCTATTAAGGTGTAAATTGAAAACATATAATTTATTTATTTAGGTGGAGTTTGTTGGTTTTCCTGTTGGTTAACATTTCGTACGTTTCTGGTATTATTACGGTTAGAACTTCGTGATCCAAAGTTTCGACCCGATCTTTGGTTACTTGACCGATTATTATTGTTATTGTTGTTGAAATTATTAAAACGTGGTGGGTATGTACGCCTTTGGCTACCTCTATAATTGTTAGATTGGTAACCTCTGCGAAAATTACCGCGAGAATAATTTTGTTGGCGTAAATGAAGTAACGAATTAGGGTTACCCGTTATTTCTGTGCAGCTATTTGTGAATTTTGATATAGCTTCGTTCATCGAGGTGAACGTTCCAGCTTGCATAATGGTTTTCACCTTTTCGTTGGAGCAGTTTTTACACATAGCTTTCACAGCTGATTGTGTGGCATACTTGGTTGCTAACTCTGGGGTTAGTCCGTCGGATATGTATGCTCCTTCCAACGATTTTGTGAGCTTCTCAATTTCAGCAGTGTACTGATTTGCAGTTTTACTGCGCTGGTGGATGTTTAGGAGTTTTGCAGTTAGAACTTCTACTGACTCACCTTTTACTGCATTTTTTAATTTTTGTTTTATTTCTTGTATAGTTGCTTCAGTACTTACCAGATTTCTGGCCGTGCCCTTTAGCTTTGTCTTTATCATAGATACTGCGACAACCTCATGTGTTTCTTTGATTTGCTCTACAATATCAAGGGCATCCAGAAAACTGGGTAGGTTTTCGGGTTTGCCATCGAATTCGGGCAATATTGAGGACGCAGTTTTAATAAACGCTACCATTGTTTGCGCCATGTTTGTATCTGTTTGGGTATTCTGGTCTGTGTGAGGTACAAATGTCGCTGTCTGTGCAACAGTCTCGGTTTGCCAGAGTACATCTATACCTGGTAGAATTTTTTCTTCTGATTCTTGTTCTTCCTCAGTGTCTGAACTGTCTTCGTTCAAACTAGCGTCGAAATCTATTTCAATACTATGTCCAAAAGTTTTTGGTACTGTTAAGTCGATGCCATATCTCGATAACGAGTATATTAATTTGTCTCTAATGCTCGAAAATATTTGGTAGGCTTCTACCTGATGAGCTTTTGTTAGAGTATGGTTTACCCTTCGTAGTATTATTCCTGAATTATTTAATGACAATAATATAATTTTGAGGTGTTTCTTTATTGTCTCTAATTTTATTTTGGTGTTTTTACATATACATTTATATGATTTTTCATCGTTTATCTTTTCTTCAGTAAGTTCACGCAAAATATCATCCCACTTTTCCATTGGTATAAGAATTAAATCTTATCCAGGCCGTCCGCGCGGCTCTGGTACTTCTTTTTCAAAAATTTATTATGAAGTGAGTATATTCTCAGGAACAGACTGATGCAAGTGCAAATTGTTACAATCAGAAGCAACACTTTAATAAATTCTAGTGTCTCAGTATGGTCAACTACTTTTATGTTGTTTATAACGTTAGCGTTTGGGTTTTCAATTTTGGACTTTGTACCCCCCATTTCAGAAAAAAGAAAAAAGTTTATTATTATAAGTTTTTTTTTTTGTATTTATTTATTTATTTAATTTTTACGTCTCATAAATTTTACTTCGAATCTATATATTTCTTCAGCTGCAGTTAACATTGGTGTTACAACGTTTTCCCTTGAGGGTTCCTCAGGCATTTCTATTAAATTCCACCATTCTTTTAAGTTTTCTAATGATAAATTTCTATCTTTTATACTTTGATTAATCTCTGACTGAAGCTGCTCGTATGATGCTAATGGGCCTTTTTCGTATATTCTAGTCTTTCTTCTTCTTTCCATTATAAAATTTTTAAACTTATTTTGAACTTCTTAATAATTTGATTTTTTCTCTTAATTTAAACTTTTCTTCCGCACAAGTAACGAAGTTTAATGATTGGTATGCTTTGGCTATTTCTTTGAGCTTCCGATATTTTTTACCACCCCGAGTTTGTTTCTTTATTTTTAAAAGTTGTGGGATCTTTGGTTCCTCTTTTTTTATTAACTTATTCCGCCGCCGATATTCTTCAATAGCTATCGGTTGCGGACCTTGCCTCACGGCTGTAGAGGTTTGAGGAACCTCTTCAGTGGCTTCTGGGGTTTCTTCTCGTTCCAAAAGGAATTTTTCCCATCTATCAAAAATGGAATCAAATTCTTCTTGGGTTACTGTTTCCTCCATAAGAAATAGCCAAATCAAAATTTACAAAAAAAATTTTTTTTTTTGAATAAAATTTTATTTTTTTTTTTTTTAATATTACCCTAGGCAGATAAAATCTGCGCTTTGGTGAGCGCCCTAGGACGCTGAAGTATTCTAATCTTATTTATATATATACTTATTTCTTCCAGTTGCACCATCAGTCGCCACAATTACCACCGAGCACAAATCCTTTACCACCGATTCTTATTGTTCCGATCCACCGATCCTTTTTGTTCCGTTCCTTTTTGTTCTAGGGTAGCATAAATATACTGTTAATTACCACCGATCCTTATTGTTCCGATCCACCGATCCTTTTTGTTCCGTTCCTTTTTGTTCTGGGGTAGCATAAATATATTGTTAATTACCACCTATCCTTATTGTTCCGATCCACCGATCCTTTTTGTTCCGATCCTTTTTGTTCACCTATCCTTATTGTTCCGATCCACCGATCCTTTTTGTTCTGATCCTTTTTGTTCACCTATCCTTATTGTTCCGATCCACCGATCCTTTTTGTTCCGCCGATAACTCTTTTCGCCTTTAATTTTGTTTTATTTTAAATTTAGGCTGGGATTTCTGCAGTCTGCTGTATATAGCAGTCTGCTAATAAAATCCTATCTGCTTTAGGCTTCTGCTGGGATTTCTGCAGTCTGCTGTATATAGCAGTCTGCTAATAAAATCCTATCTTCTGTTGTAGAGCAGGCAGGGTCGCCAAGTGTGGCCAAGAATTAATTTTATTCAAATAAAATCAGCTCTATTTATACAAATTCGTTTTACAATGTTTTCTAATTTACTACTTATTTACTAACGTTCTTACATGCTAAACATATGGGCATACATAAAACATACGTACATATATATCGTATGAAATACATTGTACATACATATTACATTAAACATACGTACACACATGTTGCACTAATGTTCTAAACGTTTGTACATATGTAGCGTTCTCACGCTTGGACACATGAGCGCGGTTTCAGATAACGCACACGCTGGGAACGTAAATATGTTTATGCAATAAAAATATGAAGTGCATTTTGGGTAAATGGTTTAGAACAAATTCAAGATGTATGTATGTATGTTACACAGCGCCCGTTTTTGAATCAATTGTTGGATCAAAAACTTTGTTGTAAAAACACATACTTTTGCCGTTGAATCAAAGACGGAGATTCAACAGCTGAAAGTTGTTGGTTTAACTACGGGTATTTTTTTCAGAGCAACTATAAACTCCCATCATATCCTTGTTCCAAGATCCTTGATATCGCTTTTCAAAGACTAATAAATTCTGATGAAATCTGTAGAGCGTCAAATGTAGTTACACAAGCGCAAACATACATACGTAATAAATTTCCATACATTGTATTGTCACGCGCTGGCGCTGACTACTTAGTCAGCCCCACACAAATTGTAATGTACACAAAAATTGCTGACGCTGCCATTCTCACGCTTCCAATGTTATTCTAAGCCTAAGCGCTCATAGGAGCATACATATGTACATGTACGTAGGTAGTACATAAGAGCAAAATTGTATAAAAGAAAAGATTTTTGATAATAAAACAGAATTCATTTTTGGCAACCGAACCATAAGCACGTTATTAATATCACATGGCGATTCTTGCCAGATAAAGTCCCGGCGAAATTCATTCGCCTTCCCTTTGTCTGAGTGGCAAGGTAGCCTCCAGGATCAGGGATGCCACTAAGAAAATTTTTTTCCTACCAAAAACCTACCAAAATGGCTTCGAGCCTACCAATTTTTTTTTATAATGTGAGATTTAGCCATATTCAATAAATTCATTTAAGGTAACTGTGCCAGTAACCGGATACTTTTCTTTTTTTACCGCTCAAAACTGATTTTGAAAACTTTAGTATTAAATTTAATATTATTTGTACAAATTTCAATAAATTTTAGAATGAGTGATAAAAATGTGAAGGAAAAGAGAAGGAAGCAGCAGTTTCCAGATAAACAAAAACTTAAGTTGGCGTTAAATGATATTCGGACAAGGTTGGATTGGGTATTAGTGGCTGCCACCGCTCGTCCAGTGCGGAGCAAATCAGGATTTACATTTTGTAAAATAACATTTGAGGAATAATGAGGGCAAGCAACTGATCCTGAAGGAAACGTAAGAAGATTTATCGAGGGAAATAGCGGGCATGATTTCAACTTGGTTAGCAAACACTTTTACAACCTAGGCAGGCCTAATGGCCTGTTGTGATACCACATGGAGCTCTTTATTACACACCATGTAGACGAACCACCTTGTTTGCTTCATATAGCCTAAAATGTCAGATGCCTTCTGTTTTCAATATCCTCCAGTTGTTTATGTGGGGGCAAGTGTACTTGAAGCTTAAAGAAAACGTTTCTATTTAGCAGAGTTTTGTGACAAAACTCTACTGAGAAGCAGCGTTGCCGTTGAAAAATTTTCGTGGTGGCTAGATTTAATTTGTGGCTAAAAATGGCTAAAAAATTTGGTTCGTGGCTAAAAATGGTGGCTAAAAAATTTTGTTTCAAATTAACATGTTTTAAATTTATTTTTAAAATTCAGGCACAAAACTATTGCAAACAAGGAAAGGAAAAAATCATAAATTTGTGTAAAAATAAAATATTCATACATACATAGTATGTACCTAACTATATCTAAAACAATTAGTTATCACATTCAATATCTATCATTATGTCGTCATCACTAATTGACTCTTTCTCTTCATAAGTTAATTCTTTCTTCATTAATTTAATGAGATCTTCTGTTATTTCAAATTCATTGCAACATTGTTTTACATTCTTTAAGCCATACCTTATAGCATAGATGCCCAAGCCCTATACTCGCATACACATTTTGTTTTTGTAATGCTCGTAAGTATAGGATTTTACTCGCCTATACACTTTCATAAGAAATTTGTGTATATGGCGAGCATAGGCGAGCATAGGAAAATAAAATTTGTATACTCCCGAAACGTTTCTATGGAAATACAAAAACAATTTTTTATTTAGATTCGAACATATCCAACCCAGCAATGAAAAGAATGAAATGTGGGACATATATGTATGTATGTACATATGTATATACATATGTATACTAATTTGATTCGTTCATATTTTCGATAATGTTATCCATGTCTATTTAAACATTTGTGGTTGATAGTTGCAAAACTGACTCGAGGTGTTTGTCTGAGATCCGGTTTCTGTGTTTTGATTTTACAATTTTTAATTTTGAAAATACACTTTCACATTTATATGTAATAAAAACATTGACGAAAATTTTAAAATAAACGCTCGGAGGCAAAGATATTTAATTTTGTCACACTAATAATTAATTAATTATTTATTTATATATTTTGAAAAATTTAGAGGGCATTGAAAATTAATTAATAAATTCAGTAATTGTAGACAAGGTCCATAAATCTGGTATTAAAGATGTTTTTTAAGCTTTCTAAAACCAATCCACTTTTCAATATTAATTAATTATTTATTTATAAATATTAATATTAATTTTATTAATTAAAAATGTATACATATATTCAAATGCATATTCGATAGCTTTGTTTGCATAACATAAATATATGTAAATACAAAGTTGGATTTTTAGTTAATTTCGATCATCAGTCTGGTTTGTGTCCTAATTTTTTTACTGGGTTATCGAGATGTCAATCAAGTTGTAAAAAAATACAAAAACAAACATATAGAACAATGATGCCCAAACATTTCTTACGGGCGAGCAATGTCATAATTTAAAGAAAAAAAATTGTTTTTCTATATGTTTGTTTTTGTATTTTTTTACAACTTGATTGACATCTCGATAACCCAGTAAAAAAATTAGGACACAAACCAGACTGATGATCGAAATTAACTAAAAATCCAACTTTGTATTTACATATATTTATGTTATGCAAACAAAGCTATCGAATATGCATTTGAATATATGTATACATTTTTAATTAATAAAATTAATATTAATATTTATAAATAAATAATTAATTAATATTGAAAAGTGGATTGGTTTTAGAAAGCTTAAAAAACATCTGTAATACCAGATTTATGGACCTTGTCTACAATTACTGAATTTATTAATTAATTTTCAATGCCCTCTAAATTTTTCAAAATATATAAATAAATAATTAATTAATTATTAGTGTGACAAAATTAAATATCTTTGCCTCCGAGCGTTTATTTTAAAATTTTCGTCAATGTTTTTATTACATATAAATGTGAAAGTGTATTTTCAAAATTAAAAATTGTAAAATCAAAACACAGAAACCGGATCTCAGACAAACACCTCGAGTCAGTTTTGCAACTATCAACCACAAATGTTTAAATAGACATGGATAACATTATCGAAAATATGAACGAATCAAATTAGTATACATATGTATATACATATGTACATACATACATATATGTCCCACATTTCATTCTTTTCATTGCTGGGTTGGATATGTTCGAATCTAAATAAAAAATTGTTTTTGTATTTCCATAGAAACGTTTCGGGAGTATACAAATTTTATTTTCCTATGCTCGCCTATGCTCGCCATATACACAAATTTCTTATGAAAGTGTATAGGCGAGTAAAATCCTATACTTACGAGCATTACAAAAACAAAATGTGTATGCGAGTATAGGGCTTGGGCATCTATGTTCTATATGTTTGTTTTTGTATTTTTTTACAACTTGATTGACATCTCGATAACCCAGTAAAAAAATTAGGACACAAACCAGACTGATGATCGAAATTAACTAAAAATCCAACTTTGTATTTACATATATTTATGTTATGCAAACAAAGCTATCGAATATGCGTTTGAATATATGTATACATTTTTAATTAATAAAATTAATATTAATATTTATAAATAAATAATTAATTAATATTGAAAAGTGGATTGGTTTTAGAAAGCTTAAAAAACATCTTTAATACCAGATTTATGGACCTTGTCTACAATTACTGAATTTATTAATTAATTTTCAATGCCCTCTAAATTTTTCAAAATATATAAATAAATAATTAATTAATTATTAGTGTGACAAAATTAAATATCTTTGCCTCCGAGCGTTTATTTTAAAATTTTCGTCAATGTTTTTATTACATATAAATGTGAAAGTGTATTTTCAAAATTAAAAATTGTAAAATCAAAACACAGAAACCGGATCTCAGACAAACACCTCGAGTCAGTTTTGCAACTATCAACCACAAATATTTAAATAGACATGGATAACATTATCGAAAATATGAACGAATCAAATTAGTATACATATGTATATACATATGTACATACATACATATATGTCCCACATTTCATTCTTTTCATTGCTGGGTTGGATATGTTCGAATCTAAATAAAAAATTGTTTTTGTATTTCCATAGAAACGTTTCGGGAGTATACAAATTTTATTTTCCTATGCTCGCCTATGCTCGCCATATACACAAATTTCTTATGAAAGTGTATAGGCGAGTAAAATCCTATACTTACGAGCATTACAAAAACAAAATGTGTATGCGAGTATAGGGCTTGGGCATCTATGATATAGAAAAACAATTTTTTTTTCTTTAAATTATGACATTGCTCGCCCGTAAGAAATGTTTGGGCATCATTGCCTTATAGTTAAAGTTGCATTCAACATTGAATGATTCATTTTGTTTCGATTTTTGGTTTTGACAATATTCATTACGGAAAAGGTTTTTTTCACTTCGGCGTTGCTAAGTGGTAGGAGTAGCAAACAATATACAAAATCAGTTAGATCTTTATACGGACTTTCGTCGACAGCCTACTATTCCACTAGCGAGTATCAACAGGCATTTATCGATAGTTGCGTTACTTGTTTTGTTTTTTAACACTTAAGGCCCTTTGCAACTTACAATCTGGATTGAGAGGAAGTGTATATGTGTGAGTGTCGGGTGATTGACGCAAATATCAAAAATTTTTGATTTTCGTCGCCGCGAGCCGACAGCGAGCCGACAACAAGTACGTGTAGCACGACGGCTGCCGATTGCACTAACACACAAAATACAATCAAATTTGAGTAACTCACTCAAAAAAAAACACTCAAACTGGACAATCCAGATTGTAAGTTGCCAAGGGCCTTTAAATCTATTTGTGATAATCGCTGAATTGAATTAGCGTTACCACATCTTTCCTATGTGCAAAATTATGGTTCATTACAAGCGGTGGCTAAAAACGTGGCTAGTGGCAAAACCCAAATTTTGGTGGCTAAAAATACACGGCGGTGTCTAAATCTATCCACCAAATGGCTAAAACGGCAACGCTGCTGAGAAGATACGTTTTCTCAACAGTGTTGTGGCAAAGTGACCAAATGTACCAAATCAGTGATGTTAATTGAACGAAGGCAAAAACCTACCAAAATTCAAATCGTCCTACCAATCTACCAAAGGAATAAAACCTACCAGTTTTGGTAGGAAAAGCCCAAAAGTGGCATCCCTGTCCAGGATATCTTACAAAGTTTTCGGTTTTCATGAAAATGCTACAACAAAGAAACAAATAGCTCGATTGGCGGTGTATTACTTACGCAAACGGATTAAAGGGCTTCACTGAAGGTGGTAATGATTTGCACAAGGACAACAATAACAGCAGCAGCAGCAGCAACAGTAAAATACGTGGCGACAAAAGGGCAGAGCGAAAAAGCAGCATCATTTTCATTTTTTACAATGACCAGCAGCTGCAGCCATATATTATAATTTAATTTAAACACGTATATATCTTTAACATTGCTTCTGGCACCCTAACGGCTGCCTCCTAAGTGGCAAAAATTGAAAAATTCTTACCTCATTTTTTTATTTTTCAATACTAACCCCATCAGAGTATTCCTTTTTTTCTCTTCATGGTCAGTCAACAAGAGGTTGACGAGATTTTCGAGCGGTGGAACAGGTTCTTCATCGAAAGAGAACAGCCACCGCCAGAAAATATCAGGCAGGGTCGTTTACCGATATCAATAGAGGAATATCGGCAAAGACAAAGAAACAATTGTAAGGTGGAGGAACCCAAAGTTCCGAAGCCAGTAACATTTAAGAGAAAAAGGGGTGGCAAGGCCTTTAAAAAAAGAAAAGAGCTTGCCAAGACCCATGAATTAATAAATATAACAACAAGTATAGAAGAAAAGAGAAAATTAAAAAACAAATTAAAAGAAATAAGAAAAATGTTTAAATAGAGAAAAGAAAAATAAATATAAATAAAATAAAAAGTGGAGGTATCTTTTGTTATTTTTGAGCATGTCTAGGCCTAGAAATCCAATCGCTAATTTATCTAGCGGAATGGAAATAAGAGAGTTGATAGATTACGACAGGGAATTAGAATGGTTAAGAAGATTTTGGCGTCGCATAGGAATGACTAGGGAACCAACAATGGAGGACGTTATTAACCCTACAACACAAGTAGAAGAAATTAATCGAATGAGTGAAGTTTTCGGCATTCCAAGATACCATTGAAATTTTTTTTTACAGATAAGCAAATATGGGTGGCAAAACATCCAAGATTGACAAACCAAATGCCAATGTGGTTAATTCCATTGAAGTGGTTGATCATACTGAATCCTTGGATTCTATTAAATTCATTTTGCTCGTTATTGCAATTATTAGTTGCATCAATTTATTTTTGAAAATATACTCAACCCACAACAAAATTCTGAAAAAGAGATACATTTCTCGCGCTAACGATCTAGATAAGGTCTAAACAGATTTTACTTTTTCTATTACATTATTTTTCAATGGCCAAATGGGAAATAATTCTTAAAACACTCATTGAAGAAAAAACCACAGCAGAAAAAGCATATAAATGCATAAACAAAAATATAACAATAAAAACGGAAACGGTAAGAAAACACCTCAAAACAATATTAGACTCATTAAATAATTTAGGTGAAATAATACGCAAAGTTAACAATCAACTCACTGCAGCTCACCAATTAGAGGCATACCAAATATTTTCGTTTATTAGAGACAAACTAGTATCTTCATTAGCAAGATACAACATTGATGCATTAGTACCAAACACATACGAAAGTACTATATCAATCGACTTTAGCATTTTATTACCAGAACCAGAAGAAAAAGAAAAAGACAAAATGCCACAAACAATAGTAGAATTCATTAAAACGGCTTCATCAATTTTACCCGAATTTGATGGCAAGCCGGAAAATCTACATAGCTTTTTGGACGCAATTGAAATTCTCGATCAGATCAAGGATACGCATGAAGCATTAGCGATATCCATTATAAAAACTAAACTTAAAGGTACTGCACGAAATTACATCAGTACTGAAAATACCATACAACAAGTTAAAGCAAAGTTGCAAACTTCAATTAAAGGCGAGTCAGTGGAAGTATTGACTGCAAAGCTTTTGAATATTCAACAGCGCAGTAAAACAGCTAATCAATACACTACTGAAATAGAGAAGCTAACAAAGTCATTGGAGGGAGCATACATATCTGATGGGCTTACCTCAGACTTGGCAAGCAAATATTCTACACAAGCAGCTGTAAAAGCCATGTGTAAAAATTGCTCAAACGAAAAAGT
This sequence comes from Urophora cardui, assembly GCA_960531455.1. Classification (NCBI taxonomy): domain Eukaryota; kingdom Metazoa; phylum Arthropoda; class Insecta; order Diptera; family Tephritidae; genus Urophora; species Urophora cardui. The sequence goes on along the minus strand of OY482670.1, from coordinate 74,546,018 downwards.
AAAAATGATAATGCAAGCAGGAACGTTCACTTCCATGAACGAAGCTATCTCTAAATTCACAAATAGCTGCACTGAAGTAACTGGAAACCCAAACTCATTACTTCACATTCGCCAACAAAACTATTACCGCGGTAGCTTCCGTCGAAGTTATCAAAGTAATAACAACAGAAGTAACCAAAGACGCGCGTTTCCCACGCGCTACAATTATTACAATAACAATAACATGCAAAGGCGAGACTTTAGAAACCAAACACGCTCAAATGCTCGCAATAATAACAACAATAACAATACAAACAACACACGAAACATACGTAGCTACGATCAACAGGAAAACCAGCAGACTCCACTTCAACAGTAGAGAGAAAAATTTTTGTATTCAATTTACATTTGAACAGCTACATATCTTCCAAGTCAACATTAAATAACTCATTTTCTACTCTCCTAGTAGACACAGGAGCAGATATATCTATTATTAAGAAGGGTCAAATTCAGAATGATGTTTCAATTGATAATTCACAAAAAACAGATTTAAAAGGCATTGGTCAGGGTATAACAAGCACCCTCGGAACAGTTAAAGCCATATATATAATACTTCTATATTGCTAACAACCTATCTACTCAATGTGTTTCAGTTCTGGTCGCGCTGAACTCGTTTCTCACTGCATATGTAATTTGTGCGCATGCGTCAACACAAGCAAAAGTCGTATATGTGAATATATGTCACACACACATTTGTAAAATTGTAGTAGCATTACAAAAAAAAACAGAAGGGGGACTAAAAGGGGTCGTTATTCCCTTCATATAAAACTTTCATGGTCGTTATAAAAACACAAAGCAGTAGATTAAACAATGAAATGCCAATCTTTCGAAAACAAAATTGTACACATGTATTTATTATTTCAACGTAGTTCACAACCAAATAACTTATGTATGCATATCTACATGCTAAAAATAAGGCAGATAATTTATATTTTCATAACTTAAATAAAGTCAAAATATATATATCGTCGTTTAAATTTCATAACCGCCTAAGTGAAATTGCTAACCGCCTAAGCGGCACTTGTGCCAAAAATAAAATTTGCCAATAATTCAATATGTTCCTACTTCTATACGAAGTTGATACTTTAGTCAACAAAATGATATACATAACTATTTAAATTTAAGTTTATACGCAGAAATAAGTTTGAAATGAAGGAGTTTTATGCTCTTCTGTAAAATTAATTCTCATTTACTTCAATAATATCATAACGTAGGACAGGCGGTTATACACAGCGACTATTCTTCTGCGGTGGCGATAAATTCATACATACGTACATTCAACAACGAAGAATGCCTCACACAAATTTACGAATGCAAAAGAATATTCGCGAGCGTCCAATGAGCGCCAGCGGTGAAATTCATTTTATGCGCTCGTGAGCGTCCAATGAGCGCTCTTTGAAAATTCATTTTTATTCACGCATATGTATGTAGGTACATATATTCATACCCATATCTTTGTTAAATAAAATACCTACCTACATATGTATTTCATAGTATCAAATTTTTCTGTAGTCCCCCTTGTCTTTGAAAAGAAATGTTTAACGACACTCATGGAATCTTGCTTCCCTTTCTTACAGTATATCGTTACTGTGAAGTTTGACCAACAAAACAATTGAATAGTAGCAATATAGAAGTATTATATATATGGTTAAAGCAGATTTGAAGGGTGACGATCTTTTGATTCGACATAAATTTCACATCGTAGAAGATGATTTCCCAATCCCATGTGACGGAATTTTGGGACTAGATTTCATTAAAAAATATAATTGCATTTTGGACTATCAAAATAATAAATATACTTTGATATTACGTCCATATGATTTCCCAGAAGATATAGCAATTCGAATGACAAATGAACCAACAATCAATAGTATATCAGTACCAGCAAGATCAGAAGTAATTAGACAAATTAAAATTAATAATAATAACGAATTATTTATACCACATCAACAATTAGCCGAAGGTATTTTTATTGCCAATTCAATAGTGAACCCAAAACAAGCATTTGTTAGAATTATTAATACAACAGATAAAAATGCAACTATTCAAAATTACAATATTAATACAGAAAATTTAGAAGACTACATAATTGTAAAAAATAAACAGAAAAATTAAGAAAATAATAAAGAAAAACTGGAAAGATTAAATAAAAATTTTCCATCATTTGCTAAATCTCAACTTAATACTTTATGTTCAGAATATATAGATATATTCGCATTAGAATCAGAACCTATAACCACTAACAATTTTTATAAACAAAAACTTTATATGAAAGATGATACCCCAGTCTATATTAAAAACTATAGAATACCGGAAGCACATAAACAGGAAATTAATAAACAAGTAAATAAACAAGTAAATAAACTAATTCAAGATGACCTAATAGAACCATCTATTTCCGAATATAATAGTCCAATTTTACTAGTACCGAAAAAATAACTACCAGGTAGTAACGACAAGAGATGGAGACCAGTTATTGACTATAGACAAGTAAATAAAAAACTAACCGCAGATAAATTCCCATAACCAAGAATTGATGATATTCTAGATCAATTGGGAAGAGCAAAATATTTTTCTTGCTTGGATTTAATGTCAGGCTTTCACCAAATAGAACTAAGCCCAGAATCAAGAGATATAACATCATTTACCGCAGACAATGGTACATACAGGTTCAAAAGATTACCTTATGGTCTCAAAGTAGCACCAAACTCATTTCAGAGAATGATGACTTTGGCATTCGCAGGTCTAAAGCCATCACAAGCATTCTTATACATGGATGACTTGGTAGTATTGGGATGTTCCGAAAATCATATGATTAAAAATTTAAAAGACGTATTCACAACTTGCAGAAAATATAATTTAAAATTACACCCAGATAAATGTATATTTTTCAACCAAGAAGTTACTTATCTTGGACACAAATGCACAAGTAAAGGAATTTTACCTGATCCCAGTAAATACAAAATAATTCAAAAATACCCAACTCCCAAGAATGCCGACGAAGCTAAAAGATTTGTCGCATTCTGCAATTACTATAGAAGATTTATTCCAAATTTCTCAGAATATTCTAGAATATTAACAAGACTTTGCAAAAAGAACATAGTTTTTAATTGGACAGAAGAATGTGAAAAATCATTCAATTTTTTGAAAAATGCATTAATTAGCCCAAATATTTTACAATACCCAAATTTCGATAAAGAATTTTATATAACAACAGATGCAAGTGGATATGCCTGCGGAGCAGTACTAAGTCAAGAATATGAAAAAAAACAATTACCAGTTGCTTATGCCTCTAGATCTTTCACAAAAGGCGAAATAAATAAAGCAACAATTGAAAAGGAATTAGCAGCCATACATTGGGCTATCACTTATTTCAGACCGTACGTCTACGGTAGAAAATTCACAATCAAAACAGACCATCGACCCTTAACTTATCTTTTTTCGATGAAAAACCCATCATCAAAACTAACTAGAATAAGACTAGATCTGGAAGAATATGACTTTGAAGTGGAGTACATAGCAGGAAAAGAGAATTATGTAGCAGACGCACTAGCGCGTATAAATATACAAGATTTAAAAGAAATGTCAATCGAAGCATGTAAAATATTGAAAGTTACGACTAGATCGGAAACTAAGAAAAAACCCAGTAATAATAGTTGGGGTAAGTGGAAAAAAATTCAACAACTATTTACAGCGAAGGTTGAGTGTATAGCTATTTCACGAAAAACCATTTTCGATCATCAGCACTCTTTTCGGAAGTGGATGCACCGGGGATTGAACCCGAGTCCATTCCATCTTCAGCCGCAATGACCCAACGCATAAACACACTCGGCCATTGAGACTCTGTGCAAGCTGTTGGATTTTCCCCACTTTTGCCTTTTTCATTTTCAACATTAACGTTAGTGTGTATATGCTTTTGCATATATTCTCCACAAACGTGCTGAATTTTTTTGTTGTAGGCAGTTCGCAATGAACATTGTTGTTGGTATTTATTTTATGTATATACGAAACAACCTTAACAATTTTACTTGAAAGAGTTTTTAATGCTTAGCACGAAATTTTTTATTTTAATTCAATTTTTAATTGTTGGGGTAAGTGGAAAAAAATTCAACAACTATTTACAGCGAAGGTTGAGTGTATAGCTATTTCACGAAAAACCATTTTCGATCATCAGCACTCTTTTCGGAAGTGGATGCACCGGGGATTGAACCCAGTAATAATATAAAAAATGAAGAAAAATGTCACAATGAGAACCCAATAATATACGAAGCGCTTAATAAATATGAAGTAAAGAGACTAGTCCAGCTCATTTTCGATCCCCCGAAACTGCAGTTCAAAAAGGGAAAGAAAATTTGTAGCGAAATAAATATTGATAATTTAATTGTTGAGGCGAAGATTGATTCAGGTCAATCCTTTGCCAGGTTTTCGAAAAAAACCGGCAATTTAAAAGTCGATAATAATGAAATTGTTGAGGCGAAGATTGACTTAGATCAATTCTTTGCCAGGCTTATGAAAGAAGCCGGCAATTTGAAGATAAATAAAATACAGTTGTCCTTAGGAGACAAATTGTTTAAGAATAATTATACTCGAGTAGATAAATTTAAAGAAATTGGTACCAAAGTTCTCAAAAATTTAACTATTGCATTAACTCCGGAGGTTATGCATGTGACAGATAAAGAAAAAATTAGAAATATTCTTCATAAATATCACGATGATCCTGTTAATGGTGGCCACCCAGGAATCAATCGTACAACAAATAAAATAAAACAAAAATTCTACTGGAAAAATATGAAAAACGACATAAAACAAAATATTTTAAAAAATGCGATCATTGTAATAAAAATAAAACAAGGATACATTTGAAAGAACCAATGACTATAACCGAAACACCAACTAAGGCATTTGATATAGTTCAAATTGACACAATTGGACCATTTCCAAAATCAATAAATGGAAATGAGTATGCAGTCACCATAATATGTGACTTAACCAAATATCTAGTAGCAATTCCAATTGAAAGTAAACACGCAAAAACAGTAGCCAAAGCTGTATTCGAACATTTTATTCTCATTTATGGAAGTATGAAAACAATACTAACAGACATGGGAACCGAATATAAAAATAACGTTTTTGAAGAACTAAGTAAATTGTTAAAAATTGAACATAAAACTTCTACACCTTACCATCATCAAACGTTAGGCACTGTTGAACGTAGCCATAGAACATTCAATGAATATGTACGTTCATACATATCCATTGACAAAGACGATTGGGATGAGTACCTCAAGTACTTTACTTATTGTTACAATACAACACCTTCAACAGTTCATGGTTACTTCCTTTTGAACTAATATTTGGAAAACCAGCACCGACATACGAATTTTTACAAGAAGATACAATCAGCCCATTATACAATTATGAAGCATATGATAAGGAAGTTAAATTTAGGTTACAAATAGCCCAAGAAAGAGCTAATAGGTTAATAAAGCAGGCTAAGGAAAAACAAAAAATTTATTACGATAAAAACGTACAACATAAGGAAATAAATATAGGAGATTTAGTGTTAGTCAGAGACGAAGCAGGACATAAGTTAGGTAGTAGATATAAGGGCCCCTATAGAGTAACAAATATTGATAAGCAGAATAATTATAGTTTAACTCCCTATAAGGTAGAAAGTATAGGTAAAAATAATATTAATACAGAAAAGAAAATCATAGTACATAAAAATAGACTTAAAGCAATAGCATAAGACATTTCCACTTTTTACATCACGATAAATATGTAAGTATAAAAATAGGAACATAAATGTTCAATTTTGATTTTATTGAAATGAAATACTCGCTTCATTAAATTTACAAATGAAGCGAGCATTTTTTTTTTTGGAAGGGTGATGTAGAGCGTCAAATGTAGTTACACAAGCGCAAACATACATACGTAATAAATTTCCATACATTGTATTGTCACGCGCTGGCGCTGACTACTTAGTCAGCCCCACACAAATTGTAATGTACACAAAAATTGCTGACGCTGCCATTCTCACGCTTCCAATGTTATTCTAAGCCTAAGCGCTCATAGGAGCATACACATGTACATGTACGTAGGTACATGTACATATGTACAATATACCGTGGGAAAGAGTCCCATTACTTTTAAGTACTTAGTGTAAATATGTATCATAGTAAATAAGTAGTACATAAGAGCAAAATTGTATAAAAGAAAAGATTTTTGATAATAAAACAGAATTCATTTTTGGCAACCGAACCATAAGCACGTTATTAATATCACAAATCTCTCACCATATTCAGCACCTAAGTGTGCAAGGAAATTATCAAGATGTGAATGCAAGAAATGAAAGAAAACCCTACTGATCATCAATCTATTATATAACAAGTAAGGAAGCCTAAGTTCGAGTGGAATCGAACATTAGATACTCAGCTGTATGCTTTCATTGTTTGTTTGCGTTTGTTCGATAGAGAGTGTATTTGATATAAAGCGAGTGCCGCATAAAGTGGGCGTAGCCACGCCCATTTTCAACATTTTTATCAGTCATCCAACTAAGCATATGAATATTATCCTTTGTGCAAAATTTCATTAATTTATGACTTCTAGTTACAAAGAAGTCTTGTTACAAATTCCCAAAGGGTGTTCCAGAAATATCTTTGTTAAAAAGTAGGCGTGGTCATAAACCGATTTCAATAAATTTTTGCGTGTCTATTAACACAAGTTATAAAAGTGTATAAAGTGTATAAACCAAGTTTCGTCATAATATCTCAATTATTTGTCGAGTTATGGGCTCCGAAATCTCGTTGATTCCTTTGTCTGAAAAGAGGCGGTGCCACGCCCATTTTCCGAAATTTTTCTATTTTTTATTTCCGATCTATTGTAGAACTCATGCCACAAAATTTCAATGAATTATCCTTATATTTGACAAAGATATCGCTTAAAATGTTTTTATTAGGCCACTTTATGATACCCATATATAAAAGTGGGCGTGGTCGTCAACCTATTTCGCTAAAATTTTGAACATGTATTGCTACAAGTAGTGAAAGTGTATGGACCAAGTTTTGTCATAATAGGCGCATTTCTGTCGTACCCAAGCATGAAAAGAATACTCGCTTATTCATAAAATTACATTCAAAGCAACAACACCAACTCGACTATTTTTAAAATATATCGATTATTTGTCGAGTTATGGGCTCAGAAATCTCGTATATTCCTGCTTCTAAAAGGAGGCGGTGCCACGCCCATTTTCCAAAATTTTTGTATTTTTTGTTTTATGTCCATAGTTGGACACCTTCCATAAAATTTCAATGATATATCTTTATATTTGACAGAGATATCGCTTAAAATGCTTTTATTAGGCCACTTTATAATACCCATATATAAAAGTGGGCGTGGTCGTCAACCGATTTTGGCAATTTTTCGTCCAAACATTTGCCTAAGTAAGTATATCACGCCTACCAAATTTCATCGATATATCTTCAACGGTTTCTGAGTTATGACTCATAAAACTTTCAATGTTTTCCCCTTAATAAGTGGGCGTGGCACCGCCCATTTTCCAAAATTTCACCATATTTCTTCATAAGGGCCTGAGCTCAATACGTGGGTAAAATTTTATCACTCCAGCTCTATGAGTTACTGAGATACAAAATTTCGGATTTTTACTATATAGGGGAGGTGGGCGTGGTCATGGTCCGATTTCGCCCATTTTCAATACCATCCGTCCCAGTCTTGATACCAACTTACATTTCAAATTTCATCAAAATATCTCAATTTTTGCGTGAGTTATCGTGCTCACAGACGGACAGACGGACAGACCGACGGACATGGCTCAATCGATTTCTCTTTTCACCCTGATCGTTTTGATATATATAAGTCTATATCTATCTCGATTATTTCATTCTGTTACAATCCACCGTTAGGAAATCAAAACTATAATACTCTGTGTACTAGTACAGCTGAGTATAAAAATGAATGTGTGTGTGTGTGTGTGTGTGTGTGTGTGTGGGTCAAAACGTGGACTCGGATGACTCTCGAATGTTTCTAAGCGAGATTGGTATCGAATTAAAGGTGTCGAGCAGTGCTTCAACAGATATTTTCATTTCCCAGAGATGGTTCAAGTAGTGGGCCCGGATGGTGATTAGGGATGGCAACTATAACCGGAAAAACGATTATAATCGGTTAATTTCTTTCGGTTAACGGTTAAAATGTATCGGTTTTTTCCTTTTGATTATTTTTTCGATTAACCTTTTTCCTCTAAAGTCGAAAATAATCGAAAGGAAATAATCGAGAATTACCGCCTTTTCATTCGAGTCCGAATTCAGTTACCTACGGTTTTGTGAGTATATCCAAAAAATCGCAATATACGTTCCCTCCAGCCAGCGTTGCCGTATTGACGATTTTATGCAATGATTTGACAATTTTTCTCAATAAATGACGATTTTTTCGTTTATTGTATATTTTTTTAAGGAAAGTGGCATTATTAAAAATTTAAACCATCTCAGTACAATAATTAAATGGCTATCTTCATGAAATAAATCCTTATATTTTGTAAATTATTTTTCAAGGCAAAATGTTAGTATTAATGAATGATAGATGATGTTATTTAAGTAAGCGCAATGTGCAGATAAATGTGCACAGCTTTTTTTTAAATATGATTCATTTATATACGGATTTGTATTAATTCGCACCTCCTTAAAATTGTTTTTGGGAAAATTTTCCATTAAGGAACAACGCCCCGAAATAAATGACTTTTTCAGCGGGGTAGAGGGGTTCTCACAATTTCCGGAGGCTTGTAGTTCACAAGATATTTGTTGTTAAGGTTTTAAAATTTACCAAACAAAACACGAAAACTACGATTTATTTCCGAGATAAAAGCACGTATTAAAACGAGAAAATGCATATATGTATGTGTGTAGAACAATATTTTGCGTTGGCGGCCTTCAGCCGCGCTTTAAAAAAAATAATCCTTAGCCGAAATAATTCTCTGGGGTAATATCTATGGACCCATCTAACCTTAACGACAATTATCTCGTAAACTGTAAACTTCCTGCAAGTTTATTATTATAATAAAAACGAACACACATACATAGTATGTATAAAAATTAGCTTGTTTGTCTTCTTGGGGTACTACGTATTAATTTATCAGTAATTGTAATCGAAAAACGGTTATGATCGGTTAATTCCCTACGATTATTCGCGATTAATAATCGAACCCTTTCGATTAACCTAAAAAACGGTTAATCGATTATTAAATTTTTTTTGCCATCCCTAATGGTGATGGATGGTCCGGGTAAAGGTAAAGGCAAAGGTAAAGGTAAAGGTAAAGGTAAAGGTAAAGGTAAAGGTAAAGGTAAAGGTAAAGGTAAAGGTAAAGGTAAAGGTAAAGGTAAAGGTAAAGGTAAAGGTAAAGGTAAAGGTAAAGGTAAAGGTAAAGGTAAAGGTAAAGGTAAAGGTAAAGGTAAAGGTAAAGGTAAAGGTAAAGGTAAAGGTAAAGGTAAAGGTAAAGGTAAAGGTAAAGGTAAAGGTAAAGGTAAAGGAAAAGACCCATTATAACATTAAAGCTTTTGTTCGTCGCTGCGAAGCGTGTCGGGTATTTGCTAGTATGTAATAAAATATAAAGTAAAAGGCTTCAGTGTTAATCCATTGGTTAAAATCCAACAAAAAGCCGTTAAATTCAATAATTTGAAAAAGAAAAAAGACGTAAGGGCCACTTTGTACTCACAAAAAGAATAAACAAACTGAAATTGTGTACTTGCATCAAAATTGCTTTTCATAATCATACAATTTTCAGGCATAAAATTTCTGGAGAAGGTGAGGGTGATGACAAGTAAGCCATTTCTACAAAGAAATGAAAATCGGAAATCATGGCTTTTGCATCTTTCCGGCGCATACGGCTCGATATCTATATATTAATATGCTAACATGAATTTTGTCCGCGATCTTTTGGCGATTATACTGAACCGATTTAAAAAGTTAGACCATCATTAGGAAGGAAATTCCCTAGAATAGGTCCATTTTGATTTTCATTAAAATCGGTTGGAAAATACGTGTACAATCGCCGTTGGAAAATTTCTGTGTAATTGTTATTGTTGCAGAAAATTCCTATGTTATTGTTATTCCAAAACACATTAACTTTACCTATAACCGTAGCCATACATGGTGCGACCGATGACCCAACTCGGTTGCAATCGAGTTGGACTGCTTGCCTACAAACGGTGCAATTTATTGTACAACCTTGTTGTACAATCTCATTTTGTAAAAAATTACTTTGAGTGAACATGGAATAGGATAATATTGCGCTTGTAGGAAGAAGAAGAACGTACAGCAAAAGTACGATAATTAAAAGGAAAAAAATTGCAAAAAAGGGGTTCCTGCGAGCTTTTTTTCATTTTGCGTTATTTATTCTACAAATATGTATGTTTTTGTGTTGAATTCGCTTATTTTTAATTATTTTAATTTGATGTGTTCACCAAGAATTCTCATAAAATGAAATGTTGAACAACATGCCCCCAAACGATGCAACCAAGTTGTACAACTTGCCAAAAAATCAAAACTTTTTGATTTTTCGTACAATCGATACACAACTTCATACAGCAGCCCCAAAAACGTTGCGATTTCGTTTATGTTTGAACATTGTTTCGTGTTATATCAACCAAATTTTATTGTTAATTGTGGTTCTTGTTGTTTTCACATTTGTTTTCATGTTGTATTAACACCAAAATTGGGACGTCATTTTTCTAACATTTTTTTTAGTTTATATTGACACTATCATCATGTTAAATAAACCAAATTCCAAACGACATTTAGGAATAAAATTTAAATTTGAATCATCTTGTATATTTTAAAATTTCTTCATTTTGTATCAACAATAAAATTTGGTTGAATTTACCAAATTTTCAGATGACAGTTACAAAGCCAAAATCATGTTTCAAACATCGTGTAATTTGCAAAAAATTGTTGCTGTTCTATGTGTAAAGATCGATCGTGTTAATTTTACATGAATCGTGTTGATGATTATTTTTCCGAGTTCACACGAAATTCTATTCGTCGTCAGATGACTGTTATAGCATTGACAGACGGCAGCGATAATCCCGATTACCGCAACACTTAATTCGATTAAAATTTTACCCTGACAGACGGCAAGTATTGCGGATTAACAAAACAGCTGAAGGAAGGTAGGCGCAGCGGCGAATTCAAAAACTTCTTGTTTTATTTCCAAAGGTAGGGTAATGTCAAAATCAAAACGAAATCACACCATGGTCAATAGGAATGGGCGAGTCCCAAACGAGTTCAGATTTCAACCAAGGCGAAATATTATTTTGACATTACACTCTACCAATTACACTAATAAATTACATTCAAAATTTCTGAATTCACTTATGCGCCTACCTTCCTATATCTGCCTTGGGTTCTTCTTTTTCTTCCCTTTCATTCACAATAGACATTTTTCACCAGGGATGTCATTAAAAAATGCTCTAATCCGCTAAAATTTTGAGGACTAACTCAAGCGATATTCCGGATTACCTCCAGTTAATTCTCAAGTTAAGTCCGAATTAGCTAGATATTCCGGATTATCGCTGCCGTCTGTCAATGCTATTATGCATGAACTTCGTTTGTATAAAACTGTCAACTAGCAAATTACAAAAATAGGCAATATAATGCGAAATATGTAATAAAAAAATGCAAACAACGCAAAATATGTAAAAATATGCATATATGACCAAAATATACAATATATGCAAAAACATTTGAATGCCATTTTTAAGACAATTTCACGATTCGCAAAGATTGTTTATTTATTTTGCTCTACCTAAATCTAAGAAACATGTATTTGCATAGATTTCCATGCCCTAATAATTAGTATAGATTAGTATAGATCAGTAATCTCCACAAAGCCCTTATGGAAGCGCGGGTACCGTTACTTTGAAATAAAAATCATGGCCGACAATAAGAGCAAAAAAATTGCGGCCGCCCACTTCCTCCATTATTAAAAGTACACCCGAAAAATTTCGAAAATGTATAAATTGATATTTTTTTTATGGTGCTGGTGTTGTGCGTTTTTATATTTTTCATTATTAGCGCACGCTTTAATAGATAAAGTTTAATTTATACATAGGTACTATAAATTTTATACTATAAGTAGCTAAAACAGCGCCATCTGATTGAATTAATCTCATTAGAAAATATATTGGAGCTAATAAAAATGTGTTAAAAAATCTACATAAGTAAATACATATCACACTATTGAATTCCATATCAAATCTTAATTTACAACAATTTGTCTCAGTGTGTAGGCGGCGACTCGCTGTAGCTCGCTTCTGCAGAAAATAAAAAAGAAAAATGGAAGCCAAAAATGGCGTGTACACAAACCCCGTCGGAATTGATTGCTTTGAAAATTCAGGTTTCATTAAATACTTTTAAAAGTGTTCAATATAATAAAATAAACTAACACCATAATTTGTCTTTCAGGTCTGATAGTGCAAAAATTTTTTGATACAAAAAAAATTCCAAAATTATTCCTTTATAAGTAATTTCACATGAATTAATAGTAATTTTGCGCCGCTGTTCCTAATGGGTATAGCATTAAACTTCGTTTGTAGGCGAGAGGATAGAATGAGCGGTCGCGGTGATTTTCGGCGCGCTTGCCTATGCTTAAGCGCGGCACAAAAACAAAAAGCGCGGAAGCACTTAGCTGTGAAGACCCTAGGTATAGATATTAATCAACCGGGCGCGAGAAACCACAAACATGGCGTGGGTCCATTGCATTTTCCACCGAGAATGAATTGCTGTTATATGCAAAGAAAAACTTCAGAGAAAAAATTGTGAAATAATAGCCGTATTCGATTGGGCAAGAGTTAGAGACTTGCGAAAAAAAACAACCACTGGTATAAAAACAAGTGAAAACAAGTAAGGAAGCCTAAGTTCGAGTGGAATCGAACATTAGATACTCAGCTGTATGCTTTCATTGTTTGTTTTCGTTTGATGGAATCACTGTGTATTTTATATAAAGCGAGTGCTGCATAAAGTGGGCGTAGCAACGCCCATTTTCTAAATTTTTATCAGTCATCCAACTAAGCATATGAATATTATCCTTTGTGCAAAATTTCATTCCTTTATGACTTCTAGTTATAAAGATGTCACGTTACAAATTCCCAAAGAGTGTTCCAGAAATATCTTTCTTAAAAAGTAGGCGTGGTCATAAACCGATTTCAATAAATTTTTGCGTGGCTATTAACACATGTTATAAAAGTGTATAAACCAAGTTTCGTCATAATATCTCAATTATTTGTCGAGTTATGGGCTAAGAAATCTCGTATATACCTTTGTGTAAAAAGAGACGGTGCCACGCCCATTTTCCAAAATTTTTCTATTTGTTGTTTCCGGTCTATTGTAGAAATCATACCACAAAATTTCAATGAATTATCTATACATTTGACAAAGATATCGCTTAAAATGTTTTTTTAGGTCACCTTATAATACCCATATATGAAAGTGGGCGTGGCCCTCACCCGATTTCGGAAATTTTTCGTCCAAATATTTGCCTAAATAAGTATATCACGCGTACCAAATTTCATCGATATATCTTCAACGGTTTCTGATTTATGACTCATAAAACTTTCAATGTTTGCCCCTTAATAAGTGGGCGTGGCACCGCCCATTTTCCAAAATTTTTGTGTTTTTTGTTTTATGTCCATAGTTGGACTCATGCGCCAAAATTTCAATGATAGATCTTTATATTTGACAGAGATATGGCTTTAAATGTTTTTATTAGGTCACTTTATAATACAAATATATAAAAGCGGGCGTGGCCGTCAACCGATTTTAACTATTTTCCGTCCAAACATTTGCCTAAGTAAGTAAATCACGCGTACCAAATTTTGTCGATATATCTTCAATGGTTTCTGAGTTATGACATATAAAACTTGCAAGGTTTGACCATTAATAAGTGGGCGTGGCACCGCCCATTTTCCAAAATGTCATCAAATTTCTTCCTAGGGGCCGGAGCTCAGCACGTGGGTAAAATTTCATCGCTACAGCTATATTAGTGACTGAGATACCAAATTTCCGATTTTTTCTATATAGGAAAAGTGGGCGTGGTCATGGTCCGATTTCGCCCATTTTCAATACCAACCGTCCCAGTCTCGATACCAACTTGTATTTCAAATTTCATCAAAATATCTCAATTTTTGCGCGAGTTAGAGTGTTTACAGACGGACGGACGGACGGACGGACATAGCTCAATCGATTTCTCTTTTCACCCTGATCATTTTGATATATATAAGTCTATATCTATCTCGATTATTTCACTCTGTTACAATCCACCGTTATGTGATTAAAACTATAATACTCTGTGTACTAGTACAGCTGAGTATAATTAAACGACCGTTCGTTAAAGTAAAGGAATTGGAAAAAAGTTGTGTTTATTTGATGAAATTTCTTCAACTTTTTATCGATAGATGTCTCCCCTACCTTCGAACACCGTTCGTTACAGTACCTACAAAGAACGTATATTGTACAATATACGTTCTTTGGTACGGAATTGGAAAACATTTTCTAATGAACGGTATTGCGTTGAATTCGAAGATAGGGGAGACATCTATTGACAAAAATTTGAAAACATTTCACTTATTCATAATAGAAAAAATTTGCATAATCAGTAAAGATCAGTTTAATGAGTAGCTGGCATACTCTCTAAAGGTCTCTTAAAGTCTCTAACATTTTGTATAGAAACTGTCAGCCAAGAGAGCAGAATCGAGTATAAGCGAGCAGAGAAGTGCCCAATAAAACACTCCTAATGATAATAACAGTGATTTAAATACGTGTGTATGTAGGTTTTGGAAATTAAAATATATTTTCACCCAAGAATAATAATGCATTGTACAATATACGTTCTTTGTACGTACTTTAGCGAACGGTGTTCGAAAATAGGGGAGACATCTATCGATAAAAAGTTGAAGAAATTTCATAAAATAAACACAACTTTTTTCCAATTCCTTTACTTTAACGAAAGGTCGTTTAATTTTCACTTGTTTTTATACCAGTGGTTGTTGTTTTCGCAAGTCTCTAACTCTTGCCAATCGAATACGGCTATTGTTTAACTACTATAAAAAAGCAATTAACGAATTATGAATGTGTATTACCAACAATTTACCATTTCAGTAAAAACTTTCGTCTCAATAAAGACGCATTCAAATAAATATTGCAGGTGGTGGAAGGTCGGCTTCAGTATAATGCGCCCGCCATATTTATTTTCAAACCACTAGGAATGTTTCAATGAATCCTTCAGGAAAAGTTCTGTGCATGATAATTTTACTAGTTATAACACTCCCGACTACGCAAAATTACTGTAAATCTCTCCATATCTAACTCCAGAAAGGGAGTTATGTCAGCTGAGGGTTACTTTTCAAAGCGGGGCGCAGTGCATAAGGGTGCTATACGTAAAATACTGTGTTATTAATGAATTATAAGTATCCGCAAGATTTCGTTTGCATTTTAGTGATCTATCGCCAAAAAAAAGAAACGAAAAATTCCGGTGCCGGGTACATTGTTATTGAAATTTTCCCCTGTTTTTGTATACATTTGCTTTTATATAGTTCAAAATAATTCTATGAAAAACAGAAAAAAGGACAAGGTAAAGATTTCTTTCACGCAAAATTAAGACTATTTTTTTTTCAGCCTCTAATTAAATTTACGCTTGTTTACTTAAAGTAAAAGGATTGCTATGATCTCTCAAAAACTTTCATTCGTTCAGAGAAATCCTTTGCTCCTCTTCCTCTACTAATAAAGCTGCTATCGCAATAGAATGCATTATTTTATTATTTAAATAAATTGTTTTTAGCAAAATAAAGTAAAAATGTATTTGGTTTTATCAAAAAGATAAGAAACCTCAGAAAAACCCGCTCAATTTCGCATCAGCACTTGGTAACGCTGATTCGAACATAGTTCATATAGTCGGCAACACTTCACTTCGAACCGACGGGGTAGCTGATACGATTTTCGACGAGTTCGGCACCGTGGCTTTCGGCGTTTCGGTAGTTCTTTTGGTGTTCGTGATACTGGCATATATCTTATATTAGTCCGATGTCGTGGATTCCGACAAATGATCAAAGTATCATCAAAATATATTCAACTGCCAAATTTCAAGTCGATATCTCAAAAAATGTGAGCCCCATAACTAGGGACACGAATTTCGATACGATACGATACTAAATCGATATTTTTTGCATTTGATACCGATACTTTTTACTCGATTCTTTTGCAACGATATTTTTTGGTATCGAGTACTTCAACCACGGTATCGAACAAATGAGTACATTCAGTGAAGGAAAATTAAAATTGTGTCATATTTGTCCGAAAAATTGTGCAACGCAAAATAGTGCCGAAAATCGGTCGAGTGTGCAGAAGTGACAAGCTGCTTCCTAAAGGGCCTAAAAATGCACAAGCACGAGTAATTATAAAAACACTCACCAGTTTCATCTAATTGGTGCTTTGTTGTGTACACACCAACATCTTATTTAATAATTTTTAGTATAGAAAAATGCTAGGAGTCGCAAGTTCAAGTCTCAGCAAAGTCAAAATTAAAAATTTTTTAAATAAATTTTAATCATTTTTTTTTATTTTCCTAAATTCAAATTCGATAAGAAAATTGTGAAAAATCTTAACAATTGTAGAAAATTGATGCATCGATGGAATCGGTGTATTGCATATGCAACTGAATAAATTCGCGAATAAACTCCCCACCAATAAAACTATCAGCACAACGAGTGTGCAAGAGTGGACTAACGAGTAAAGCTGCTTCGATACGAAAACGTAACTCTGAGTGGCTAAATTAGTACATTCACTCCAGTGATGCCATTTTCACTTCGATCGAAATTTGTCACTTCACTTTTATGCCTGTCACTTTGACTCATCCTCTTTCCCAAAATCACTTCGATTTTGACCAATCAGAATTAATTTACTTTTATAATTTATTCTTAAAAATTCTAATAAAAATTGCATATGTATGTATGTAGGTTGGTGTTTATACAATCATAAGATATGACATCCCTCATTGAGAGGTGAATGACACATTATAATTCCACCCCCATCCCTAATGATCTTTTAGGTGTAGCATGGTGAAAATCCTTTGCCATTTGGGCGGCGTTCTGAACTGCTGGAGTCATGCCCACAAATATTATAACAAAGAATTCGATCTATGATGCATTAAATGGACTATTTAGCTTGGGGTGGAAACATGATGTTTTAAGCAAGTGCAACTTGGTAAAGAGTTGGTCTGTTATTTTCGCTAAAGGACACATTGACCGTTATAAAGTACAGGGATATTTAGCAGTATCTTAAGCTGTCATATTGCCAAGGAAACATGTCATATATTTTCTTGAACTCGCGGGAATGCTTCACTTCGATTTACTTCGAATCACTTCGATTTTTCAGCCACTTCACTTCCCTCGAAAATTGCGTGACAACACTGGCTACGATTTTGTGTATGTATCTATGTGTTTATTGGCAAATATCAAACTTGTTACTTGTTGCTTTGCATACGTGAGTGAGTTTAAATTCTAAGATGCTTTTTCATGAAAAGGTAAGTATACAGGTCTCAAGAAAGTAATGAACATGAAGTTGAATGTCCCATTATATGCTGTCGTTCGACTGAATGTCATGTTGATGTAATAGACACAATATCATAGAGCAAGCAGTGAAGGTGAAGAAGCATACAATATGTATGTATAAAGAATTGTACTCGGCTTTGATGATAAAGTGATACGTACGTATGTATAAAATAATTATTGAGGCCCATTGCTTGCTTGTTTTTATAGGCGCAAGATGGCTGTTATTCCGGTCACAACAACTTCCTTCCGTTGCATCCCAAACGAATTTCAAATTTCACTCTCCATAAAATCTGTGTATCGCCGCCTAAGAAGTTAACTTCAAAAATGGTCTGTTTTCCATTAATGCCCCTATGACACTACGTTTTTTCCTGGTATTCTATAAGGTCTTTTGTGTGAAAGAGGTGATAAAATACAGTTTTGTGTTGGTGCAAGGGAGTAAGCCATGTTGGAAAAAACCAACGAAATACCATCTAGGCGGTTAAAACCAATGAGCCAGCTTGTATTTCGATAGGTTTTTTGACATTCGGCACTTTTTTCTGACAATTGTTTCAATTTGATAACTATAAAATAAATTATCCTTAAAATATAAAATATATGGAAATACAGATTTTAAATTTGCCTCTTGTAAGCTTCTGCTTTGGCCGTAAGGGGAAAGAAGAAGTCCGGAAGAAAAATCATACTGCGCAATGGCTCCTCTTTATAACATGGAATGCACAGCTATTCTGCCACTTGAGTTTTATAATTTTTTTGTTTCCATAATTTAAATTCAAATTTCCAAAAAAAATTCAATGATGGATACATATAATCTCAATGAAAATGAATTGTTAATGTTAAGTATTTAAGATGTTTATTTTTCAAAATACTAAATATTTTGCAAATATCTTTTTACAACTGTGTTTGCATTAAATACACCTGTTGTTTTGTAAAAAATGTTTTCAAGAACTTAATAAACTTGTATAATTTTTTTAATCAGCTTGAACTATTCTTATGAGTTGGAAAAGGATTTACGTCAAAATAAAAACTTGGGAACCAGCCATGGCATACTATTACTACGTTTATACGACAGAATTCGTGAAATCTTAATTTCATGAATTCGAAAATGGTCTCCTTTATGCAGCATTTATGAACTCATGAAATTCAGCTTTTTTAAAAAGTGGCAACATTCTAACGACATCAGCTGTCAAGGCAGATTTACCAGGTAGACTCGGTGGCGAATTCTGAAACTACTTTTTTTTATTTACAAAGGTAGAGTGTAATGTCAAAATCTAAGCGAATTCACATCATGGCCAATGGGAACGCGCGAGTCACAAGCGAATTCAGAATTTAACCACGGCGAAATGTAATTTTGATATTACACTACCAATTATAATACAAAATACATTGGACGTTTCTGAATTCGCCACCGAGCCTACCTGTTAAATCCGCATTGACTTAATGAACAGCTGTTGGTTTGGCGTTGCCGGACTTGTACTTCATAATTTCATGAAATGATGGCGAAATTCATGGATAATTTTCGTGAACAATTAAATTCATGAAAATCCGTTTATGCAGCGAAAATTCATGAAATGATTTCATGAATTTCCCAACGTATAAACGTAGTATATGCCATAGAATCAGCACTATTATAGCACGATATACGTATGCTTCAGGATGCAGTTTTATTGCGTTTTTGGTAGTATCTTCCATAATTTTAACCCTAGAACCATAACGATATTTCATACTACGTAATTACTAATGTACGTAAATTTTACGTAGTGATTAGAATCCGCCTAATACAACTCTCATTGTTCTCCATTTTGCAGCCAAAGTTTATTACACTACTTTACAAATGGTTAGTTTGAATAAAATACCAAGAAATACCAGTGGGCCTATTCTGTAACCAATTTGCGACAATTTTCGGATCGGTATGGTAAATTTGCGATCATTTTTGCGATTATGCTATTCTGTACGATTTTTCGGTCGAATTATATTGTGGCGAATATAATCAGTTCCACTCTCACATCACTAAATGAATGAACACATCTCTAAAGAAACTGCCAGAACTAGAAGAAGAGACCAGATAATTTCCAGTGTTGCCAGAATTTTCCAGATTGCGTTTGACAGACTATATAAGGCGGCGAGCAGGCGCTCCGGAGTCAGTCGTAACTTAACAGTAGAAGTGTTAACATCAAGTCAAGTAAAACAAGTGTAGACTTTTTAGTCGTGAAATAAAGCGGTGTGAATTAAGAAGTAAATAAAGACTTTTATTTAACAATTCAGCGATACGAACCCGATAGAAATAATCGAGCTATCGACAAATACGTAACAATTGGTGTCAGAATTGGAATTGTTAAATAAATTCCAGGATCAAGGATAACGAAGCAAGGATAACGAGACAAGGATAACGAAATAAGGATAATATCAAAGCTAAACGAACTTAAAATCCAAGAGCTTAAAAGGGAGTTAGAAAAGAGAAAACTGAGCACAACCGGCAATAAAATTGAACTACAGGCAAGGTTGCAAGAAGCTATGGAAGCCAATAACATTGATGTAGATGAGTTTGATTTCAACGATGATGTAGAAGAGGTCCACAAGGAAGAAACTCAGAAGGAAGAGGCTCCACAGTCAGTTGCAAACGCAGACATGAACTCGATATTGGCTGTACTGACACAAATGTCGGCAAAAATGGAAGAACAACAGGCACAGATAACGTCCAAAATGGAATTGCAACAGTCAGTACTTTCATCACAGGTATCCGGCATTGCGGCTCAGTTGGAGGCACAAGAAGAACGCATGTCCTTACAATTCAAGGCGCAGGATGCAAAAATTATACAAGTTAAGGAAGTCCTTGAAGAAAGATTAGAGGACGATGTAAAAGCATTGAAAGCCCGTCTTCAGGATATTCAACTAAGTCGTCCAGTCGCTTCAACTGCTACACAGAAGATAAAACCTCCGTCGTTTGATGGAAGTGGTCCATTTCAAGTATTCAAGCTACAATTTGAGAAAACGGCAGTTGTAAATAATTGGAGTGCGGAGGACAAAGTCGCTGCCCTGTTCGTAGCATTGAAAGGACCTGCAGCAGAAATATTACAGACTGTTAGCGGGGGCGAAAGAAACAACTATGACGCAATTATGGGTGCCGTTGAAAGACGTTATGGTAGCGAGCATAGGAAGCAGATATATCAAATGGAGTTGCAGAATCGCTTCCAGAAACCAAATGAGACGTTACAAGAATTTTCTTCTGAGATTGAGAGGCTAGCTCATTTGGCAAACGCAGGAGCACCTCAAGAATTCATAGAGAGGATGAAAATTCAAAGCTTCATCAATGGAATACGAGATATTGAAACGAAGCGGGCTACCTATGCAAATCCAAAAGGAACTTTTGCTGAAACGGTATCATATGCCTTGACGCAGGAAACAGCATCTCTATTGAGCAAGCCCACCTACAAGGCTCATCGTGTGGAAGTGGAAACGCCAGACTTACTAAGCAAAATATGGGAGGCGTTGAATGAAATGCAGAAAAAGAAAAGTAATGCTGTGAAATGCTTCAGATGTGGAAAAATAGGACATATAGCACGTCACTGCAGCAATAATTCCAGTAAGTTCAGCACTGCAGATGGGCGCAAGCGCAAGGCAGAGGGGTATGAACAAGCGCCCAAATCAACTCAGTCGTTAAACTAAAGCGGGCCAGCCAAAAGGGGCGTGGGCTGGTCCCCACAATGGAATGCCCCATAATCTCTGTCTCTCAGTTGGGAAGAAGCACGAGTAATGTTACTATTGGTGGTTTCGTGGACGGAATAGAGCGCATGTTGACTGTGGATACGGGAGCATCTCATTCCATCATTCGATCTGACTTGGTAAAGAAGGAAATAAGGCCATTGCATGGAGCAAAATTGCGTACGGCAACAGGCGAGGATACCCAAGTCCTAGGGGAAGTTACATGCGAAGTTGTAATTGGAAATGTTGTCGTATTACACACCTTCATAGTGGCGGAAATTGTTGGTGAAGTCATAATTGGTGTGGACTTCCTAATCGACCAAGGCATTAAGATTGACATGAAAAACAAGGTTATGAGTTACAAAAACTTGGAGGTGCCGCTAAATTTTGGCTACGATAAGAGATACAGCAGTAAGAAAGTGCTCGTGGAAAAGAATCAGCAGATACCGCCAAAGTCCGAGGCAATTATTTGGGCAAAGATTGATGGAGATTGTGGGACAAACAAATTGTGGGTTGTTGAAGCAGAAACAGAAACTAAATCAAATGTACTTGTTGGAAAAACCCTGGCTATGACAAAACAAGATGGACGTATACCAGTAAGAGTACTTAATGAGTTCAAGTCACCAGTCAAACTCTCCAAAGGTGCTATCTTGGGAAAGTGCGGAGAGGTTGACATCATAATGAATTGCGAAAAATCCCAAGGAGAAGTTTGTAATGGCAATACAGATATTTCAGATGAAATAAATGCATGGACAGAAGAACTGCAGGAAAATCACAAAAGGCGAAAGAATTACTTGCCAAGTACTCCAGCACATTTGACAAGGATGATACAAAACCAGGCAGGAAAAATATTGTAAAGCATCAGATTGACACCGGAGATGCAAGGCCAATCCGTCAGGCTCCTCGCAGCGTTCCATTAGCTAAACGTCAAATGGTGAGCCAGATTATACAAGAAATGAGCGACAGTGGGGTAATTGAACCATCAGTGAGTCCATGGAGTTCTCCGGTAGTACTTGTTAAAAAGAAAGATGGCAAGATGAGATTCTGCGTTGACTACCGGAAACTGAATGATGTAACGCCAATGCCAAGAATTGACGACACTCTGGACTCGCTATCTGGAACGGAATGGTTTTCAACAATGGACTTGAAAAGCGGCTATTGGCAAGTTGAAGTAAAAGAGGAAGACAAGGAGAAAACAGCCTTCAGTGTTGGCGATGGTCTTTGGCAATTTACGGTGATGCCGTTTGGATTATGTAATGCCCCAGCTACCTTTGAGAGACTTATGGATCAGGTACTGAAAGGATTACACTGGAAAACATGTCTTGTGTACCTGGACGATATCATTGTATTGGGAAAAAGCTTTGATGAACATCTCAAAAATTTGGAGGAAGTTTTCCGAAGAATAGCTGGCACTGGTCTCAAGTTAAGTCCTAAGAAATGTGCATTATTCAAGAAAGAAGTAAAATACTTGGGACATAAAGTGACTACAAAGGGCATCTGCACTGATAACGAAAAAATAAAAGCAGTAAAAGATTGGCCAAGACCTCGGAATCTACATGAATTGCGAAGCTTTCTTAGGCTGTGCACTTACTATCGCCGATTTGTACCAAATTTTGCCAGCGTAGCAAATAGTCTCACGGAGCTTATGAGGAAAAATAAGACTTTTGAGTGGAGGAAGGAACAAGAAATGGCTTTCCAAACGTTAAAAGATCGGCTTTGTACTGCCCCAATGCTAGCATACCCGGTTCCAGGAGCGAGGTTTATCTTGGATACTGATGCGAGTGGTTATGCTATAGGAGGTGTTTTGTCACAAGAAATCGACGGACAGGAGAAGGTTATCGCATACTACAGCCGATCAATTGGGAAACCGGAAAGAAATTACTGTGTAACACGAAGAGAACTGTTGGCATTGGTAGAATGCATCAAACACTTCCATAAGTACCTCTATGATCAACGATTCCACGTCAGGACTGATCATGCAGCGTTAAAATGGCTTTTGAAATTCCGAAATCCGGAGGGTCAGTTAGCAAGGTGGATTGAGCGACTACAAAATTATGACTTTTCTATAGACCATCGTAAAGGCAGTACCCATGGAAATGCTGATGCAATGTCGCGGCGACCATGTAATCTTGAATGCAAGCATTGCTCTAAAGCTGAGGAGAAGGAAGACATCATAGATGTTCGGTTAATGACAATAACATCTACAGACGAATGGAATGCGGACCAATTAAGGAAGTGTCAGCTAGAAGATCCAGATCTGGCACGTGTAATGATCGGTTTGGAGCAAAATGAACGACCATCAAAAGAAGAGATGTCAGCAGAGAGTCCTGTTGCCAAATCATATTGGGCACAGTGGAATAGTTTGCAATTGGTAAATGGTTGCCTACATCGTGTTTGGGAGAGTGAAGATGGCCAAAGTTCTAAAACATTGATAGTTGTTCCAAGGAAAAGAATACCGGATGTGCTAAATGAACTACACAATGGTCCAAGTGGAGGTCATCTTGGAGTAACAAAGACGGTAGAGAAAATCAAGAAGAGGTTTTATTGGGTCGGATTCCGTCAGACAGTTGTTGAGTGGATTGCGAACTGCGATGTATGCATAAAGGCTAAGGGTCCCAAATCCAGGAGTCATGGGTCGATGAAACAATACAACTCAGGAGCACCATTTGAGAGAATTGCCATGGATGTAGCTGGACCATTTCCTACTAGCAAACTTGGAAACAAATATGTTCTGGTGGTCATGGATTACTTCAACAAATGGCCGGAAGTGTACCCGATTCCAAATCGAGAAGCAGAAACTATAGCCGAAGTATTCACCAACAATTGGGTGGCGAGATATGGTGCACCTATAGAGCTACATTCTGACCAAGGTAGGAACTTCGAATCAGTAGTGTTTCAGGAGATGTGCAAGACACTGGGTATTAGGAAAACCCGAACAACTGCGTTGCATCCACAATCAGACGGCATGGTAGAAAGATTTAACAGAACATTACAGGAACATTTACGAAAGGTGGTGGACAAGTTCCAGAGAGATTGGGACACTCATATTCCTCTGTTCCTGATGGCATATCGATCGGCCGTACACGATACAACAGGTCAGACTCTTGCAAAAGTAATCTTTGGTAGTGATCTTCGACTGCCAGCTGACTTGAAATTTGGGATAAGTGCTGATGCGGGAATAAATGCCAGACAATCTAACAATGTTCTGGAAGAGGAAATGAGAGAAATACATGAACTTGTGAGACAGCGAACAAAGATCATGAGTGACAAAATGAAGGCCAGATACGACAAGGCGATGAACTCAGAAGGTTTTCTTGAGGGAGATTTAGTTTTGCTATACAACCCGCAGCGAAAGAAAGGTTTGTCCCCGAAATTGCAGTGTACTTGGGAAGGGCCCTACAAAGTGATTAAGCGGCTCAACGATGTTGTGTATCGCATACAAACGATTGGAAGACCGAGGAATAAAATGAAGGTGGTTCATCTGGAAAGGCTAGCAGCATTTGGAACGAGTAATGTGTCAGATCGGGACGATCAGACTTAGGTGGAGGGCAGTGTGGCGAATATAATCGGTTCCACTCTCACATCACTAAATGACTGAACACATCTCTAAAGAAACTGCCAGAACTAGAAGAAGAGACCAGATAATTTCCAGTGTTGCCAGAATTTTCCAGATTGCGTTTGACAGACTATATAAGGCGGCGAGCAGGCGCTCCGGAGTCAGTCGTAACTTAACAGTAGAAGTGTTAACATCAAGTCAAGTAAAACAAGTGTAGACTTTTTAGTCGTGAAATAAAGCGGTGTGAATTAAGAAGTAAATAAAGACTTTTATTTAACAATTCAGCGATACGAACCCGATAGAAATAATCGAGCTATCGACAAATACGTAACAATATAGTATATTTTGACAGATGTTTCCGATAACACTGGATCACAAAATGAAATTTTTTGTCTGTACTTTGGACGTGACCATCCTATCTATATGTAAAATCGGTCGCTGATTCCGAAAATCGGGCTCATTTTTAATTCTATGGGAAGGTTTTTGAGATATCGGCAATTTACCGTTATTTGGCCACTGGCTCCACTTAATCCTGTATACCTTTTTAACGCAGTGAGCTATCTTCCTTGGAGTGACACTCAACGAAAGAAAATTAAATTTCCTTTTCATCGCTGCTATAAGATTTTTCTGTAACTCTTATAGTTTCTGAAATATTGACGATTCAATTTGAATTTTTTCGATTTTTTACGATTTTTTGAAGAAAAAATTGAATTTGTCAGGTAATATCTTTTAAACCAATGTCTTCACCTTCGGTTTTACTCCTTTACATGAAGCTCCATTCTATTGGGAAAAATATAAGCTATCAACGAAGAAAATCCATGGTAAAATGGAAAAGTTATAGGCGATCAAGTAAATACATCCAACTCGCGCAATGCCTCTGCACGGGTATATTCTATGCATGTTATACCCGTAAATGGGCTTTTATCTACTGCGCTGCCAATGTGCTGCTACTGCAGATGTGTAGGTATCGGTATAACATGCATAGAATATACCCGTGCAGAGGCATTGCGCGACTTGGATGTATTTACTTGATCGCCTATAACTTTTCTATTTTACCATGGATTTTCTTCGTTGATAGCTTATCTTTTTCCCAATAGAATGGAGCTTCACGTAAAGGAGTAAAACCGAAGGTGAAGACATTGGTTTAAAAGATATTGCCTGACAAAGTCAATTTTTTCTTCAAAAAATCGTAAAAAATCGAAAAAATTCAAATTGAATCGTCAATATTTCAGAAACTATAAGAGTTACAGAAAAATGTTGTAGCAGGGATGAAAAGGAAATTTAATTTTCTTTCGTTGGGTGTCACTCCAAGGAAGATAGCTCACTGCGTTAAAGAGGTATACAGGATTAAGTGGAGCCATTGGCCAAATAACGGTAAATTGCCGATATCTCAAAAACCTTCCCATAGAATTAAAAATGAGCCCGATTTTCGGAATCAGCGACCGATTTTACATATAAATAGGATGGTCGCGTTCAGAATATTTTTTGGCTGTAGAGCAGTGTAATCATCGCAGAGGTATCGAGGGAAATTTTTGTGTCGGTAGATTTTGCGATTATCGGTCGCAAAATAAGTTAGAGAATTCCAGCACTGATCTCAAAACTTTTTTTTTTTATTTTTTTATGGTTATACATATGGTGATGCGTAATTTTGTGTTTTTCTGGGTATCACTTCATTCAAAAGTATTTTTCGCTAAAGTTACAAGTGCAATAACCACAAGCAGTACCTCGTTCGAAAGGAAATTAAAATACGCTTCCAATGACATACAACTTGTAGCGGTTGAACAAAACCTTGCTGAGCGATAGCTGGTCAAAATTTTTTTCATTTCTTGCGATTTTTTTTTTAATTGTTTTACTAATTTTTGTCCCAGGTCCAGAGATATAGGTCAAAACGTGGACCCGGATGACCCCGGAATTTTTTTGAGCAATATTGATATAAAAAGAAAGGCTTTGAGCAGGCCTTTAAATGGAGCTGTACTCATTATGATTCCTAGGTCGGGTCCCCAGATATGGGTCAAATTGTGGACCCGGATGACCCCGGAACGGTTCTGAGCAATAATAATATAACATACTGTCGCGTTATACAAAAATTACATGAGAATATTACACTTTCATATTAAATACCATATCCTATTTTTTCGCTTATTACTAACTATACGTAAATTTTACGTACACGATTTTTTCGCTTATTACCAGGGCCCGCATTTTGTTGACCTAAAAACTGCCAAAAATTACTCCAAGAAAATGACATATTGACCTTAAAAATCCTTAAAAATTACCTAAAAATGGAAAAAATGCCCAGAAAACTCGCAAATCTTATAAGAAAATAATATATTTTTAATTGTTTTCAATTTTCACTTTTATTGCACTTTAAAGCTTTTTGTTACAATAAATAACAAGATACATTTTTAAATTGTCAACACTGAGCGATCTTCTGTTATCGGCTATTATGTTCTTGTACATAGAAAAACTTCTTTCCACGTCAGCACTAGATAACGGAGAATATTTGTAGAATCCAATGTCATTCGATGTTAACGCACTAAAGTTTATTGTGGCAAAGTTTTCACCATTTAAAACATTAGCAAGTGACTTTAAAATTTTGTACCCAACATTTTTATCTAGCACTTGATTTAATTTACAATATACATTTTTAGCTGCAGCCCCATGCACCGTACTTAATTTTCTTTCAAGATCTTGAATTAAATTTAGACCATTCTCTAAAGATAATTGGTTGGACTGAAGGGATTCTATCGTTTTTGGAATACATGAAAAGTTATTTTTAATGTATGCTAATTGACCCTTCAATTCATTATTTTTAAAAAGTTGTTTCGTCTCTTCTATGGCTCTAGCATCATGGCCATCAAACGAATTTATAACATTCTCCACTACCTCAAAATGTTCGCAGTAGTATGCACAATGTGCATTGCACATGCATTTAACCACGTACCCCAACGGGTGATTACAGGCTCTGGCGGGAAAGGTATACCAGGAGCAAGTTTTTTAAATTGATCTTTTCGAGACGGTGCCTTTATAAAAATCTTTTTTGTTTTTGATATCAGCCCATCCACAACTGGAAAAATTGATCTTATTTCCTCCGCAACCCTGTGCAAAGCGTGAGCGAGGCATGTGACATGTATCATTTTAGGATAAAAACTGTTAATAGATTTACCTGCTTTAACCATATAGGGCCATGAAAAAGCTTCTCACAAAAAATGCGTTCGCCGTTCGGAGCCGGCATAAAACTGTAGGTCCACCCAATTAGTAGGAAAAACAAAAAGGAGCACACCTCGAATTGGGAGAGAAGCTCGGCCATAAAACTCGTCAGAGTTATAATAGCGCCATTGTATTATTATAACCATATAGGGAGCAGCATCTGTCACAAAAAGCAATACATCATCATGTCGAATACCTACAAACAAAAATTAAATACATAAGTAAGTATATGACCCTTGTTATAGAAATGTATGCATAAATGTAGTATAACTCGCAGATATGAATGTACTCGTACCTTCTGGCCAAAGTAAAGTCATCGCTTTATGAAAGAGCTGGCATATGTTGGTGTGGTTAACTTTCTCCATTATTTCACATGTAAGAAGGTATGCCTGACATGGCTCGTCTGGCCCCATGGTGCCCACAATAACGTTAGCAATATAACGGCCTTCCACGTCGCTTGTTTCGTCTATTGATACGAATATTTTTTCCCAACAATGCAGTTTTTTATATTGTTTATCGTGGCCCCATAACAGAGCGGTAAATAGTTTTTACGCAAAGTAGATTCGTCGGGTATCTTACGTCCTGTGTAAGTTTCCAAAAATTGTCTGAATTGAATGTTATTCAGTTTACCAATCGGGATATCAGATGAAACCAATACATCACACAGTGTCCTGAAAAATTCGTTGGTCCTGGTACTTGTTGATGCAGCGTCAATCAAGAGCATTTGCTTGGAATTTTTTTATCCATGAGCTCCAAACCGCGTTTGTGCTTTTCTCGACCTATATGTTGCTGCACTGTAAATCTCTTATCCGCCAAAACTTTTACTTCACAGTAGAAAATATCTCGCAACCAAATTCATCAACCAATTTGTTTAAGTGACTGGCTTTCGACGGCTTCTGCTTTGGCATTTTTTATTTCGAATTTAAAATATGTATATCGCAAACAGGCCACAAATGCGTTTTATGTATTTTGACAGTTTTCGTATAATTTTAAATGCATTCGAAGAACGGTAAATTGATTGGTGTCATACAACAACACAAAGCAACTAGGAAGGAGATTGCAAGTGGCACTAGCAATGTCATACACGCAGGAATGTAAAATTTGACAGGACTTCACCCACAGAAACGCTAGTGTGCGTGTGTTTTTGAAGATGGAAGAAGAATTCATCTGATCGCATGCATTCTCCTTGTCATTGCTTCATAACACAATCCGAACAAACATCTGAGCATTTGGCGGTTGTCAATTGAATTAATATTAGATAGAAAGAGATAACAAGGGAAACTACAAAAAGCTGTAAAGTTGCCACATTTATTTAATTGACAATTTCATCCAGTGTAGGAAAATGAACTTTCAGAACCTGAAATGTTACAAAAATTAATCGAGGTTGCACAAGTTGCCCAAAAGTGGTTCGAAATAACCAAAAAATTTCCCTAACACAAAGAAAATGACCAATAAAGAAAAAAACAGTGAAAAATGCAAAAAGTTGACCTAAAAACTTTTCGTTTTTGAAATCTAGACAAGTTTTACGGAATTGTTGCATTTACCAGAAACGTCTTCGACAAAAAAAAGTTGACAAGTCAACAGAATCCGGGCCCTGCTTATTACTAACTATACGTAAATTTTACGTATAGGGATTTGCGCTAATCGCTCTCACACCTTCAAATGACAACATTTGTTGTACTTTTATATTCGTGTATACGTAAAAAATACATGCTGCAAGCACTGCCGGAGTTAGGTACCGTAACAGTATGTTATACTTGTGCAATCACAATTTGAAAATTCTATATACGTAAAATTTACGTACATTATGGTTCTAGGGTTAAAGATATCCAACTTTTGCAAATTGCAGGTCAAAATATATAATACTCGCTACAGCTCGTCCAAATAACAGAAAAATCTGTTGTATAGTGTTTCAGAATTTCCAATTTGAACTTCAAAGTCGATTTTCTCGAAACTATGTTTTGTAAAATACGACATTCGTTTTCTCAGGCGACGTAATATCGAAAAAAATCAAAGTAATCGAAGGATTGGTTACCGAGTTATTTAAAAAAAAAATAACTCGCTGAAAAATCAAAACTGGCAAAAACGCTTCTTTAACCATATTATGAGCACAATGTGTATTAGCATTCAAAATTGCTCCATAAATTATCAGAGGCGGTCGCTTCATACAAGCCGAGAAGCCCGGCTTGCGTACACATTTTCGTTCATTTCATACGAAATTCTTTTAAATCTGGTTATTTTACGTTTTAAATGTGTTTACTATTTAAGTTCTCAATAATATAGCCCCCACTGTAACATGCCCCTAAAAGTCTGCTAAGAAAATAGCGCAAATACACCACCAATCCACCTCACAATGTGTATTTGGTTTGTACAGCCAATCACAGCACAGTGAGCATGCTTCAACGTTTCCACACATTAGCTTTTACGTGGCTTTCAAAA
Organism: Urophora cardui; assembly: GCA_960531455.1. Taxonomy (NCBI): domain Eukaryota; kingdom Metazoa; phylum Arthropoda; class Insecta; order Diptera; family Tephritidae; genus Urophora; species Urophora cardui. The sequence continues at coordinate 74,515,469 of OY482670.1, read as the reverse complement.
CAGAATAACATAGCTTGTTTTCTCGCTTTCGCTAAGGAGAAACCAATTGCTTATTTTCAGACTTAAATTGAAAAAAAAAAAACTAGCAAAGCACTTTCTTTATTTTTCACCTCAAATTTGTATGCGAATATAAAGCTGGCTTCGGCATTCAAAAGTTCAGTATTCACAGCCATATGCATATTTGATTTGATTTTCGTTTGCATGTAGGTACATACTTATGCACACAATTTCTTACATCTGCATGTGCATGCAAACATAAATATCAAATACCAGATTATAAAAGGGTTGATTGTGATTTTTGGCGACTATTGGCACAATATCAAGATAATTTTAAAAAGCGGTGGAAATCAAATTGGACCTCAGTTTTTCAAACACTAAAGCACCCATTTTTTAGGCAATAAGCAAATACACTTGCTACTGCTGAAATTTCCGTCGGTATAAGGAAACTAAAAATACCTCTGCGCTTTCGTGTAAGATTTCCCTAGCGCACGTTTTTATATTTAAGAATTATGTAAATACGAAATTTTTTTATTTTAAAAATGTTCAGAGTAAAATTGCAAAATCAAGAAAAAAAAATTTTAATTTAAAAATGTTTATTTTTATTTTAAGCACTATGAGATTTTGAAAGAAAAACTTTTTTTAATTTAAAACTTTAATATTTAATTCAAAAATGTTCATTTATAAAATAAAAATGACTTGGTTTAAAAATTTTATTTTGGTTCCTCAGAGAGAGTATACAAACAAAAAAATGTGTATCAGGAAAACAAAAATAAAAAATACATATGAAAAAAATAAAAAAATAAAAATAAACGAGAAAAAACGATCTTCAAATACCCGAATTGTTCAAATGCCCGCACAAAAATACGCGTAATAAACAAACAAACGAGCGTTCGAGCATTGAAAAACATTTATTCGGGCCACTCGAAAATGTTAAAAAGAAATCGAGAACTCTAAATCAAAGTCAATGACGGAACGGAATCAGACTTTTAAATAATACAGCAAAGGAAATTACATAAATGGCTAATGGTTATGCTTCACACATAGGCTTACCCAGGCAATTTATGCTAGGTCCGCCACTGTAAATTATACAATATAAAAAATTCGATTTTAGGTTGCTCACACTCAGAAAAAAAATCATCAACACGATTCATGTAAAATTAACACGATCGATCTTTACACATAGAACAGCAACAATTTTTTCAAAATACACGATGTTTGAAAAATGATTTTGGCTTTGTAACTTGTAAATTCAACCAAATTTTATTGTTGATACAACATGAAGAAATTTTAAAATATACAAGATGATTCAAATATAAAATTTTATTCCTAAATGTCATTTGGAAATTGGTTTATTTAACATGATGATAGTGTCAATATAAACTAAAAAAAAATGTAAAAAAAAATGACGTCCCAATTTTAGTGTTAATACAACATGAAAACAAATGTTAAAACAACAAGAACCACAATTAACAATAAAAGTTGGTTGATATAACACGAAACAATGTTCTGACATAAACGTCATTTGGAATTTTGGTTTATTCAACACGATGATAGTGTCAATATAATCTAAAAAAGCGTTAAAAAGAACGTCAAAACTATTTTGAAACATACACAATTTTTTCAACGTTTGAAGTTCTGCTGTTCGTGCAAAACACAAACTAATATTATTTTTTTTTTTTAAAAAAACAAAATTTTGTGCCGTGGCAATGATGGGAGTTTAGCATCATTGGCAGTGTGTGATATGGTTTTTCCATTTATATTTTTAGTTCACAGGTAATTTAAAAGTTAATTGCATTTTTGTTTCTAAAAGTTTTTAATGTCCAATATTTTCTCTTTCCTCTTCATAGTTTGCAATTTTTACCACGAAGAGATGTTTAGCGAATGGAGTCTTTCACGCAGCATGCGGTGCATATGCCGTTGCATTAGCGGCCAAATATTACTCGGTGCCAGTGATAGTAAGTACTATCGCCCATGTATAAACTATTCGTATGAGAAGGACGCTTTCAATTTGGTCGGTTGTGCGGGTGATGTACTCAAATATGCTATATTGATCTGATGATTATATGTATATTTTATGGTTTATATGTTTTTTTATTTAAAAAAAAATAAATTGTAAAATCAACAAGACTTTCTAGTTAATTTAACAATAAATTTAAGGTAAAATCAAAAAGATGTTATTGTTAATTCAACAGGACCATTTCGTGCTAATTTAACCAGCTTAAATTGTAACATTAACTAGTTAAAATTGTAAAATCAACAAGAAGTCTCAATACTTTTTAGTGTTAATTCCACAGTTGTCATCCTGTTAAACTAACACTTGACAGTAGTGTTAAATTTACACGATTACATGATGGGATACATTTCGTCGCCCGGATAAATTAGTGTCGTATGTGAATTTTGGGCCGAATTGAGTTAATAATACAGTTATACTAAACTAATCAAGATCTTTCGAATGACGTTATCCGTTTTTTGCTATCTCCTTTAGTTTAAGAGATATTGAGCAGAATTTTTTCGTTTGTGCAAGGTCGCAAGCGATTTCGTCTAATTTCCAATGTGCTTTTAATTGCTGTCAATTATTTAATTTATTTACTTTTATGAGAAATCAAATACAATATTTAACTAATTTTAAAAATCTTTAATTTAGTTCAAATTGGGAACACATTTTGTCGTACGTCATACAAATTTCCTGCAAAAATGTTGCTAAAGGTAACATACGACAAAATTTTACTGAAGAAAATCCTTTATAAATTCCAAAATAATAAACAATATATAACAAAATTAAAATAATTTAAGAATTTTGTGGCCTGGTAGTGTTCTGCCAGACTTTGGAGAAAAACTAATCAGAAGTTTTGGAGAAATACAATTCCAAACTTCAAACCTGTTTTCCCAAAAGTCTTCAAATGCAACATACGACATTAATTTATCCGGGCGACGATTTAGCATCGTGTTGAAAAAAATTAACCACAAAATTTGTTGATTTTTGGTTGATTTCACACTGTTTTTTTCTGGGTGCACTTGAGAAACCTTGACTCCTAGCCAAAATGTGTATCTGCGGGCTTTTGGGATCGAGGAATGCATTTTTAGCATTAATTTATTCTGTTGATGGCCGCCACATGGCGTTTCCGTAATTTTTTTTATAGTAAAAAGCTCTGGCTCTAAATTAATGGTTTCTTAGGCAAAAATGCTATTACTCAAAATTTCATAATCGCGATGTGCCTTTGATGCAAAAAAATTGACCCGCCCTAATGCATATACATTCCGGTTCACTTGATTAGAGGCTATTATTTTTGGGCAGGAAAATTCAATTTAATTCAGATGTATTTGATAAAACAGCAAAAAAGGTTTCTTATAACACTACCCGTCAAAAAAATATCCTCAACATTTGATACGTGATTACCATGTAGAATTTCCTGCTAAATCCAAACATGAAATCAGTAGGGCAACAGAAAATTTGTTTAAAGATATATATAGTACTTCTATATTTATAGTATTCTATCTGTGCAATGTGTATGAATTCATCCAAAAATTGTGTGCCACTGGCAGTTCTGCGCATGCGTCTCAATTACATTTAATTTCATCTGTGAATATGTGTGACAAATACATTCAATTGAGTTCAGAGGCGTTTGAAAAAAAAATTGAAAGGCATCATTGTGTTCTAGGGGACCTATACCCCTTTGATTTTAGTTTTTTGAATTGTATTATAATTAATATAAGAAATTTGCCACATTTATTTTGAGACCCAAACTTTTGTGAATTTTTGTATGAAAATTAGTGGAAATGTTCTAGAAAAATCTATTTTCTATGAACTCATATTTTTATGAATCGCGGTCGAAAGCGTTCCATGTTAAAAAACTGTGGTCCGATCCATGGGCATTATATCAAAAAGTAGAATTATGCCGTTTGATGCTTATGTTTTTTAAAGTATATACGTTCGAAGGCCGCCAACATGGTGATCTAATCAAAAGTACTGCGAATTTCTAAACCACATGTAATAGTATAACAAGACGGATGAAAGAAAGGACTACGAACCAATCGCTATATGTTCCACATATTTACAGCGGATAAAAGATGAACGGCTGGGAGCTGCACATAGCCCCGTCACAATGAAATTTTGACGGAGCAGCATGCATTGACAGCTGAGTGGAATGTATGTATTTGCATGGAGATCGACACATCCAGCAGTACTAGTACCATCTACCATAAAAAAGTTCCCAAATTTCAACTTTTGCTGCATGTAAGGCATAAGAAGAAGCATTTCACATTTGTTCAGGGCCATGGAGCGGAGTGCAGCTAAGAGCAAAGGAGCTAAAATCATTGGAAAGAGCGGATCTGGAGCTAAAAATCACTAACATACATATTTGTAGATATCAGAGCTGGGAAAAATTTATTCGAATAACGAATAATAGATGAACCTATTTTTTTTTTTCTTTATTTGAATAATAAATCATTTCGTTTACTCAAAAAAAAAAAATTATTCGAATAATAGATACTTTTTATTTACATACATTTTTGTGATAAAACCGAAACCATGTACACATGTATGTACATACATATCTATATGTTCTTCAAATGCTTTTTTTTTCTACCCTGAATTTTTATTTATTATTTGAAATAGCAAATAAAGTTCCGAATAATTTATTCGTAACTAATTTATCTAAATGTGGCCGCTGTGGTGCAGTGGGTAGAGTGCTCGCCTGCTATGCCAGAGGTCTCGGGTTCAAACCACGGCCCGAGCCAAACAAATTTTTCTAATTAGTAAAAATCCAATTATTGGGTTTTTTAAGAGCAGCGGTCACCTCTCGGCAGTGGGCGGCATACCCTCCGAGAGTATTTCTGACATGAAAAAGCTTCTCACATAAAATGCATTCGCCGTTCGGAGCCGGCATAAAACAGTAGGTCCACCCAATTAGTAGGAAAAACAAAAAGGAGCACACCTCGAATTGGGAGAGAAGCTCGGCCATAAAACTCGTCAGAGTTATAATAGCGCCATTGTATTATATATTATTAATTTATCTAAATAAAAATTTTAATTCGAATAATTATCTAAATAAAAATTTATTCGAATAATTCCTAAGTCTGGTAGACATGCATCACTATTAATTTTTGTTTGTGTTATTTATTTAGTTTTAATAAGTTTTTTTCTTATAACCGATTTAGCACATTGTAAGAGGAAGACAAATTTCATATGGACTCGTCATGTATTGATACATCTCGTAAGATGACAGCGAATAGTTTTTTTATTATCGCATTTATTTTAAAAATCATCGCCAACCAGTCGAAATACGACCAACCATATTTTTGAATTTCCATTTCAACATGAAAATTTTACTTTATATGTATCACATCCACATTTTCTCTACCAACATATTTTATACATTTAGTATAAACTTACATTCTTCCCAGTTTGGTAAGAAATGCCCACAAACAGCATCCCTGATCACCAAAAAAGAGAAAAATTGGGAGCTAAGAGCGGAGCCAACAAAAAAACTTTTGTGAGCGGATCTAACAAAAAAAAAAACTTTCGCTCCGATGCCCTGATCGCAAAAAAACACAAGATGATTGTGGCGATGCACCTACATGCAGCAAAATGCAACTACATCCAGCAGTTGATTGTGACGGGGCTATAAGTGCAGCGTTTGACATACCCCACGCAAGTGGTGTGGTGGTGCAGAGGTAGTGTGTCTGGTCTTGAAGCTAAAGGAGGTAGGTTCGAATAAAGCCAGGCCACTGATTTTTTTCTTTAATTTTTTTATTTTTTTTTTGTATTTTTTTATTTTAATAATAAATAATAGCTTAAAAAAACTAAAAAGTCTTAAAATCGCACTAAAAATTGAGAAATAATTAAATATAAAAACAAGTAAGGAAGCCTAAGTTCGAGTGGAATCGAACATTAGATACTCATCTGTATGCTTTCATTGTTTGTTTGCGTTTGATGGAAACACGGTGAAATTAATATAAAGCGAGTGCTGCATAAAGTGGCGTAGTCACGCCCATTTTCTAAATTTTTATCAGTCATCCAACTAAGCATATCAATATTATACTTTGTGCAAAATTTCATTCCTTTATGACTTCTAGTTACAAAGATGTCATGTTACAAATTCCCAAAGGGTGTTCCAGAAATATCTTTCTTAAAAAGTAGGCGTGGTCATAAACCGATTTCAATAAATTTTTGCGTGTCTATTAACACAAGTTATAAAAGTGTATAAATCAAGTTTCGTCATAATATCTCAATTATTTTTCGAGTTAAAGGCTAAGAAATCTCGTATATCCCTTTGTCCAAAAGGAGGCGGTGCCACGCCCATTTTCCAAAATTTGTCTATTTTATGTTTCCGGTCTATTTTGGAACTCATGTCACAAAATTTAAATGAATTATCTTTATATTTGACAAAGATATCGCTTAAAATGTTTTTATTAGGTCACCTTATAATACCCATATTAGGTCACCTTATAATACCCATATACGCTCTAATACGCTTCTTATGGAAAAGCTCTCTAGCGAAGTGGACGTGTTTCTAAGTGCTCTTATTTAATAGTTTAATAATTCAGTAAAATAACCAAATTAAAATTAATCCTACATTTGGTTTGCTGTGTGAGACATTGTCTCTTATATTTTGAAAACTTAATAAGCATTAATGCAAATGTGTAAATAATAATTTGCAAACTATAAATCTTTTTAATTTATCATGCCATGTGTATGTGGCCAAAAAGTTGAGCGCGCGCAGCCGAAAGTTCAATGCCATCAGTGTAAAGAGTTTTATCATATCATCTGTGTTGGTATTTTACCAGCTGATTTTGACTTCTACACTGATAACAACTATACGTGCAAATGCTGTGCCGCTCTTCGCCGAAGCTCTCTTAGATCTCCACCACCTACCCGCATTGTGTCGGATAATACCAACAATGACTTACCATCTAACACGTTTACTCAATCGGCTGCATCGCCGCCACCCGCTCATATACTCTCAGATGGTGGCATTGATCTAAAGTATATATCGCTCATACCAACAATTTTGAGTGAGCTCAAATCACTAAGAGCCGATCAGTCGATGGCCATCGCTGAAATTAACGCCCTACATGCTGACAAACAACTCTTAGTTGGTAAGATCGATAATCTGCATATCGAGTTGAATGCTTTACACAAACAACTTAATAATAGCGTCGACAACTCTCTCGCATCGCTCACTACCGCTGTCAGTGAGTTTCGTTTGAAGTGCCAGCATTGCAGTTGCTCTGGCGATGCTGTCAGCCAGCAGTTGGTCTCTAACGATCCCGCAGATAAACATACAGAAGAGACTACCATCGTTGTGATTGACGCTGACGTCGTGGGAGACTCAGATGACGCAGCAATGTCTATTAATTGCGCTGCTCTAAACGAAAATTCATCTACAAAGCCATCCTACGCTATTGTTGCTGCTAAGCACTCTCCCAATACCGAAGCAAAAACATCTAATAATACTCCGTTTAATGTTACTGCCGCATTAGGGCCTGCCAAAAATAAACGCAATTCGCAAAATGCATCTGTTCCGGTAGCTAAGCGTTCTGATAATGAGAAGAAAATGGGTACGACTAATACCGAAACAAAAATATCTCATAACACTCCGGTTAATGTTACTGCCGCATTAGGGCACGCCAAAAATAAACGAAATTCCTCAGCTGCATCTACTCCGGTAGCTAAGTGTTCCGATGCTGATAAGAAAATGGGTACGACTAATGCTGAAACTCGCATTTCTGGGTCCAACTCAACTACTGAACCCATGGTAGCAGCCCGGAGTAAGAGGAAGTGGTACCATTTATCATCATTCAAACCCTCGGTCAGCTGTAAGGACATTGAGAATTACATTGAATCTCATTCTACTGTTAAGAAGCATCAGTTCACATGCCACATTCTTGTGAAAGAGGGCACCAACCTGGATGAAGTATCCCGTGTAAATTTCAAATTGGGTATTGCAGAAGAGTTAGCTGAGCTCTTGCTCAAGCCTGAGCTCTGGCCAACTGACGTCGTCATTCGCCCGTTTCGCTTTTTTCAACGTGGGAAAAATAAATCAACGGAATCTTAACCCATCATCTCCCCAGCTTAAAATCTATTTCCAGAACGTATCTGGTATGAGAACAAAATCTAACGAAGTTTATAGGCTCAGCTCTCATTTAGTATATGATGCCTTCGTAATCATTGAAAGTTGGTTGACTCCCAATTTTCATGACTCTGAGTATTTCAACCCAAACCATTATAATGTGTTTCGTAAGGATCGCGATGGGACCAAAACTGGTTGCAGTAGAGGAGGTGGAGTCTTAATCGCCGTCCAACGCAAATACACCTCGTCCTTGGTAAAACTAGACAACTCTGACTCTATGATTGACCAAATTTGTGTTAATATTAGATGCGCAGAGGAACGAACTTATCTTTGTGCGTCTTACATTCCGCCGAGTAGCTCTAATGCAATATATAAAGCACATACTGACAATGTAGTATCCTTGAGTTCTAAAATTGGTGAGCATAACCTGTGTGTACTTGGAGATTTCAACCTCAGTACTGTTGTGTGGCGCAAATTAACCAACTCAAGGATTTTAACACCGGTAAATGCAGCGCACGAATCAGATCTCTATCCAATTGATAATATGTTAAGTATTGGTCTATCTCAAATCAATAATTATTTTAATAATCATAATCGTCTCTTAGACTTAATTTTCTTAAGTAGCAATTTAAATTTTAAGATAGATGAGTGTATCACACCTATTTCCCCTCCAAATGCCCACCACATTCCACTGGTACTAACGTTATATTCATATACGTTTTTCTCGTATTCAGTCGATAGCTTGAGACAATCGTTTAATTACAACTCTTGTAATTTTGATCTTTTGAATTCCCGATTAATGGAATTCGACTGGGCAGATACCCTGGCTAGTTTAGATGCAACCAACGCATTCAGTGTCTTTAAATCATATGTCTGCAAGTCTTGTTTGGAGATTATTCCGATGAATAACAAAAAAGTCTACGTACTGCCTTGGTACACTAAAGACTTAAAGCGCTTAAAGAATCGCAAAAATAAACTTTATAAAAAATACAAAACATCACGTTCGCCAATTTATTACGACTTATACCGTAACTGTTCTAAAAGATTCAATAAACTCGATAAGTCTCTATATAAAAAATACTTACGTAGGCAAGAATTAACGATTAAAAATAATCCTAAAGCATTTTGGAAATTCGTTAATGCAAAAAGGTCGACGTCTAGTATACCATCGTCATTGTTTTATGATGATACGCATGTCAGCACACCTCAAGATGCCGTGAATCTCTTTGCAGATTATTTTAGTTCAAATTTCATATCAGACACCGGCAATAGCTCTTTTGCCAGTTCTCTACCAGAGAGTTCTTTTTCTCTTGGCGAGCTTACCTTATCCGAATCTGATGTCGATAAGGCTCTTCAGTCTTTAAAGTCCTCTACTGTAACGGATTCCGATGGCTTTTCAGCCATAATATTTAAAAAGTGCCCTGCACTGATCCAGCCACTAACCTTAATTTTTAATAAATCTTTGTCCAGTGGTATATTTATTAACGACTGGAAAAAAGCTTTCATTACTCCTATCTTCAAGAATGGTAATAAAAATGACATTACGAACTACCGGCCTATTTCTAAATTGTCCACAGTGTCTCAAGTTTAAGAATCTATTGTCTATGAAAAGTTAGCTTTCTTAGTCAATAACTTAATATGCAATAATCAACATGGCTTTGTGGCAGGACGTTCTACGGTGTCCAATCTTGCCATCTTTACTGAGGACTGCCTAGCAGCCTTTCAGAATGGAATACAAGTCGATGCAATTTATACAGACTTTTCCAAAGCTTTCGACCGCGTGTCTCACAAGATTCTGATATCTAAATTATCTCTATTTGGCTTTCATTCTTCTTTCTTAGATTGGATTCGCTCCTATTTAATAAACCGGCAATGCGTTGTTGCATTCGACAATCATTCTTCATATCCATTTGTCGCGACATCGGGGGTTCCCCAGGGCAGTATCTTGGGGCCTCTATTCTTCATTTTGTTTATTAATGACATAGGGACTTGCTTCCAAACTTCAAATTTTCTTTTATATGCCGACGACCTTAAGGTCTACACTAGGGTCCATACTTTGCAAGATTGTCTTGCTCTTCAGCAAGACATAGATAATTTATTTTCTTGGTGTACTAGAAACCGCCTGTTCTTAAATATCAGCAAGTGTTTTTACACTACTTTTACCAGAAAATGTAATCCGCTTTCCACTAGTTACCAAATCTCTGGTTCGCCACTTAGCAGCGTTACCGAAGTCAAAGATTTAGGTGTTTATTTTGATACTAAATTGACCTTTACAACGCACATCAATTACGTAATCTCAAAATCATATTCAATGCTCTCTTTTGTTCGCCGTAATAGTTCCGATTTTTCGGACCCTTATACCGCGAAATTATTATATACTACGTTAGTGCGATCTAGGATTGACTATGCAGCCTTCATCTGGAGACCGTACCATGCCATTCATATGAATCGCATTGAACGAGTCCAAAAAATATTTATCAAGTTTGCGCTTCGTAGATTACATTTTTCGGATCCAACTCCTCCTTATGAGTCACGATGTCAGTTAATCTCTCTCAAACCTCTGAAATCTAGACTTGCGTCTCTCTCTTGTAATTTTGTTATCAATATTTTGAGAGGATCGGTCGATTGTCCAGTACTTCTTCAGTCAATAAATATCTTCGTTCCTTCGCGTTATCTTCGCCATGTTCCGCTATTTTACATTGATTTCCAGAGATTCGACTATACCAAGTTTGCTCCCTTGGTTAGAGCTCTCTCTGAATTAAATAGTATCCCTAACTTGGATCTTTCCCTTACCTCAAATGCTCTTCGTAGTTTAATATATAGTTACTTCTAAATAGGGTATCATTTTAGTACTTGCTAATACTCAAACATCACTAGTTTTTAAGTACTTTTGTTTCTTAGTCAGTAAGCAATTTTCTGTTTCCTTTGACTGAAATAATAATAATAAATAAATAAATAAATATATGAAAGTGGGCGTGGCCCTAAACCGATTTCGGAAATTTTTCGTCCAAATATTTGACTAAGTAAGTATATCACGCGTACCAAATTTCATCGATATATCTTCAACGGTTTCTGATTTATGACTCATAAAACTTTCAATGTTTGCCCCTTAATAAGTGGGCGTGGCACCGCCCATTTTCCAAAATTTTTGTGTTTTTCGTTTTATGTCCGCAGTTGGACTTACGCGACAAAATTTCAATGATACATCTTTATATTTGACAGAGATATCGCTTAAAATGTTTTTATTAGGTCACTTTGTAATATACATATATAAAAGTGGGCGTGGCCGTCAACCGATTTTAACTATTTTCCGTCCAAACGTATGCCTAAGTACGTAAATCACGCGTACCAAATTTTGTCGATATATCTTCAATGGTTTCTGAGTTATGACATATAAAACTTTCAAGGTTTGACCCTTAATAAGTGGGCGTGGCACCGCCCATTTTCCAAAATTTCATCAAATTTCTTCCTAGGGGCCTGAGCTCAACACGTGGGTAAAATTTCATCGCTCCAGCTATATTAGTGACTGAGATACCAAATTTCCGATTATTTCTATATAGGAAAAGTGGGCGTAGTCATTGTCCGATTTCGCCCATTATCAATACCAACCGTCCCAGTCTCGATACCAACTTGCATTTCAAATTTCATCAAAATATCTCAATTTTTGCGCGAGTTAGAGTGTTTACAGACGGACGGACAGACGGACAGACGGACGGACGGACGGACGGACGGACATGGCTAAATCGATTTCTCTTTTCACCCTGATCATTTTGATATATATAAGTCTATATCTATCTCGATTATTTCACTCTGTTACAATCCACCGTTATGTGATTAAAACTATAATACTCTGTGTACTAGTACAGCTGAGTATAACAAAACGATGAACGAAAATATAATTACCTATTTAAGGAAAAGCATTATTTTTTATTAATACATATTTTTATTTTAAATTCTTTTGGAGATTTGTATGTACATGTATGTATGTACATATTAAAGAGCTGCGCAAGACATCTCGATATCGAACATGCTGTGTTGCACTCGCTGGAGCACATGTATGATTTTCGAAGTGTTCGAACAGTGAAGTACTTCAGTGGCGTGAAATTTTGCTTCAGCACCGAGAATGAAGCATTTCTATCTCAATGCTGCCCGTTCATGTTCGATGTTGTTAGCACAAATGTTCGGATACCAGAAGAAGTTCTCGGATACTTAAGAAAGTTTCCGAAAATTTATTGATGTGTAGGCAGAACATGCTTTGTAAATGTAAATGAGAATGTAAAAATTTCATACGCATGCAGATGGTGTTATTTGGGCTACATTAACATTCATTGAATATGTTTTTAGGAAAGTTTTTTTGATTTATTGACAAAATTAAATTGTAGAGAGATATGCATATATGTATGTACATATGTATGTATATATACATATGTATGTATGTATATGTACATTTGTATGTACGTATGTAGGTGCATATCATTATGGTTTTGTATAATTTTGTATAGCTGATACACATATGTAAATATGTATATATGAACATACTTACATACATATGTATGTATCAGAGGCGGGCGCTTCATACAAGCTGAGAGGCCCGGCTTGCGTACATATTTTCGTTCATTTCATTTTACAAATTTCTTTAAAATCTGGTTATTTTACGTTTTAAATGCGTTTACTATTTAAGTTCTCAATAATATAGCCCCCACTGTACATCCGGTGCCTAAAAGCATGCTAAGAAAATAGCGCAAATACACCACCAATCCACCTCACAATGTGTATTTTGTTTGTACAGCCAATCACAACACAGTGAGCATGTTTTAATGTTTCAACACATTGGCTTTTACCTGGCTTTCAAAACAGGATAACATAGCTTGTTTTCTCGCTTTCTCTAAGGAGAAATCAATTGCTTATTTTCATACTTAAATTGAAAAAAAAACTAGCAAAGCACTTTTTTTATTTTTCACCTCAAATTTGTATGCGAATATGAAGCTGGCTTCGGCATTCAAAAGTTCAGTATTCACAGCCATATGCATATTTGATTTGATTTTCGTTTGCATGTAGGTACATACTTATGCACACAATTTCTTACATCTGCATGTACATGCAAACATAAATATCAAATACCAGATTATAAAAGCGTTGATAGTGATTTTTGGCGACTATTGGCACAATATCAAGATAATTTTAAAAAGCGACGGAAATCAAAATCAAATAAAATCAAACATTTCACGACTTTTTGTAATAATACAGCAAAGAAAATTACGTAAGTGGCTAATGATTATGCTTCACACATACATGGGCTTGCCCAGACAATTTATGCTAGGTCCGCCACTGGTATGTATGTACATACATACATACATCATATTTATGGTCTAATAAACGCACGCCATCATCCAAAAATTGCGCCTGAACAATGCCATTAGCTGCTTAAACCTCACAACAAACCCTTGTGAACGCATAAATGATAAGCTCAAAGAGCGATCAAAAAATGATAAACTCAAAAAATGATCGCTAGCGCAAAAAATTGTAAAATAAACTCATAGAATGAATTTTCAAACGATCTCTCATTTTAAAATGAATTTATGTAAGAGTTTATCGCCACTGCAGAGACCCATCGATCGCTGTTGACGCTCGTTCATTTGCGTTCGTTGTGACTGTGTATTTGCGCTCGTGAGAGCGTGGTATAGCTCAGAATTATAGAGCAGTGATGCACACCGCCGACTGCGCTACTTACACAAGCGCAACATATTTTTGCATTAGTGTGCGCGTATAAGCAAATGTCGCATACCTATTGCTCAGAAAAAAGAAAAAAATTCTTTGCGCGATCGATGTACACAGCATGAAATTCAAGCGCAGACTAATTGGTTGTTGGCGTCGCAATTGCTTGCTAGCAGCACACACACGACTCGTATGTGTAGCCGAGCAGCTCCGTTTTGCTCCGTATTGCTCTTTCGTTCAACACTGACATATGTAAATAGGTACACGTGTATAAGTAAGAACAAACATATGCACATATACGTATGTATGTATATACCAGAGATCCCCAAAACTCTAACTGCAGCAGTGTTAGTAACTGCAGCAGTATTAGTGAAAAACGACTAGTTGAGTGCCCAGCTACTACCGTCGCATCGTTCAGTAGCTTGCGGGCAAGCAAAAAGACAACAACGTGCACGCATATATTTTTCGCTTTTATGCGCTGCTATACCACGTCGCACAATGAAAACGAAGTATGCGTGTACGTTGTTATCTTTTTGCTTGCCCGCAAGCAACTGAATCGTCGCACGGTCGTAGATGGTCACCTAACTTTTGCGCTCTTACTACGACAAAACGAGAGAGTATAACAATCTGTGTGAGTTCAGCGTTGCACCTCAGTGCTATGAAACGAAGACCCCTGGTATATACCCTGTAAAAAAGTGTGCGACGAGTCTCTAAAAAGATTTGTCCGGGAGCGCTCTCTTTCGGGTACAATTAGTCTACAATTGTTCCCAATTGTACCCGAACGGGTACATATGTATACTAATTGTAGACGAATTGTACCCGAAAGGGTATCAAACGGGTACAATTAGTCGCACAAATGGATGTGTCGCATTTGCTACCTGTTCGGGTACAAAACGGGTACAATTGTGCGCTTTTGCTACCCGTTCGGGTACAAACTGGGTATAATTAGTCTCTTCATAGGACATGCTCAAACAAAAGAGAACACTTCAACCCATATAAAGAGATACAAATGGGTAGTAATCGCATGCTCCCTTGCGAGTTGTCCCGGATGTATCCCGGAGTGATCGCATTTTTTGCAGGGTATGTAACCCAAAGTACACGCGGAAAAAACCACTTTTCATGCAATGCACTCGTGATGAAATATACATATCCTATCTATCTATCTATTTTAATATCCCAGTGCACTGCAATAACAGCAAGTGCACTCAGCCGCTCATTGCCCATCACACTGCGTGGTAAAGTTTTTATTCTTTTTAAAGGTTGGTATCGACCTCTCAACAAACAGCTCAAGAAATTTTTAGCTTTATTTCTTGAGTGAAAAATAGTAGTAGGCAAGAAATTTTGACGTTTAATAACACACCGTGAATACCAAGTGAAACAAAGAAGAGCATCAAAAACGTAAACAAAATAAGCCTTTTTGTAAACAAAAGCAATTGGTAAGTTCTTAAAAAATATTAAATAAACGCTTTAAATATATATTTTCAATAGTTTTATTTTGTTGTTATTTTAGGAAATCATCGAAAGCGACGAGGATGACCTTATATTACTGCTAAACTGTGGTATATTGATGGCCGGAATGGAAGAAGATATAAGAAAGCGACGCCAACTTACCCTTTCCATTATTAGAAAAATTGTGCACTCTATTTTTTTGATTCTTTCTTCCCATTTTCACCACCATTTTTATCAACACGTAACAAAAGCCAACAAACGTCAAAATTTCTTTAAGAAATAAATGCTTGATGATATATTTCTTGGCAAAACCTGTGTTGCTGTGTTCGCCTTATGTTGAAAAATAGTGGTAAAAAAGTGTATTAAATTTCTTGAGAGGTCGATACTCGCTCAAGAAAGTTTCACAAGAAAAATTTCTTGAGCTTTTCTTGTACGTCATTTTATATGGAAATTTTGCGTTTCTTGAGTGGTCGATACTAAGCTTAAGGTTGAAAAAGTTCTTTCAACGGAAGCGGTCGTCACTGGAAGAGTTGCTAAAATTGTAAGCAGGTAGTGAATATTTTTAAAATACGTTGCATCGCAATGTTGCAGTAATTTCAACACTTCTATGGTTGGATCTATTGTTGATAAGCTGGCACACCACAATCGATACTCTGATTTTAATGCTGTCATTGATATTTGCTCCTCGAAATACATAGATAAATTTTTTAATTCTTCGGCATTATCAATTGCAGCAAAACCTGTGAGTAGAATTTGAAATGACGAGAGTATATCCTCATTCACTAATAAACGTTCTGTCATGTTTTGAATCAGAGCATCAACGCATGGAATAAATATTGTAACTCTGAAGTGGCTTTCAGTGGTTGTGAAAGGTGGATTAGCTCGAGTAGTTTGACGCGAAGTCACTCTAGGCACTACAAGATCTGTGTCAAAAAGATCTTTAGACATTTGTGATGCTGTTTGGAAAATATCGTCGAAAAAACCATCCGCTGTTTCTCTTATGTGGTGCAGAGTTCTTATTAATTCTTTGGCTCTGTTCATTGCTGATACAAAATCCATAGATTTTTCTTGGAGTTGCACAGACAGTGGCAGCGTTAAGCTGAACAATTGCTCACAGACGAATAGACTAACCAAAAAATCGCTTTTCTCTACCGCTGCACATTGGGGTATTTAATCAATCTGGGCGGCCAAAACTCTTTTTTGGCTTTAAGTTGTTAATTATGTTACCCATGGTGATTTCAATTCAATTTAACATTAAAAAAATGTGGCTGTACATTTTTAAAAAGTGATGTAGTGAGACCAAACCAACCTGAGATTTGGATTCAGAACGTCGAAATACATGTTAGTAGGTTAGTTCGATGAAATGTGCCATTTGGGGCTATACTTACGTACATAGAAATCTTCAGCGATATTTATACACTAATCCCATTTTTGGCATAACGCATAAGCATTTATGTACCAACAATACAAAAAGACAAATTATTCCAACTCAATTTGCTAAATTACATATGGACATAACTAAATAAATTTTCAAAAATCATTCAGTATATAAAGGTATGTACATGTAATACCTATGTACCTACATATAGGCATATAAAGGCATGCACCTGCATATATCAAATACCATTTCGTATCCACATACATATGTACATATGTAACGGACATATGTACATAAATGAGCACATCATATACATATCTATATAAATATATAGCAACCGCTATTCCGAAACCACGCGCTCTTTATATATAGATATATATGTAGCTACATATATACATATGTATGAACAAGATCACCAACTTGGTAATTGTTATAAAACGAGCTGTCAAAAGAAATCGAATCAAACCTTTCTACATACATATGTATATATGTACCCACTTTGCAGAAAATATTTACATATAGCAAGGACGGTTTAAAACATTTATACCAAATTCAAATAGCCAATTCAAATGGTCAATTCCGCCAATTTCAATTTTTAAATCTTACTCGCTAAAAACATATGTACATACTTCCATATTTACATACATAGGTAAAAGCTGTCCAGCTAATCGCTGAAAAAACAAAATACAATATTTCCATAAGATTAACAGAGGTCTGCTAGTTATCTATCATATTTACACATCAAGGATGCTCAACAAACTATCAAAATATTTTTCCGTTTGTTAACATGCTATGTTAACGCAACTAAAATGCAAGCGTTAACGTTTTAAACGAAACAAAATCAAAAAAAAGGAAATCGTTTTCGTTGAATCGAAAATTAACGTTGAAATTATCATTGAAATGAGCTATTGGCACAATATCAAGATAATTTTAAAAAGCGACGGAAATCAAAATCAAATAAAATCAAACATATCACGACTTTTGGTAATTGGACCTCAGTTCTTCAAACACTAAAGCACCCATTTTTTAGATATTAAATAATAAGCAAATACACTTGCTACTGCTGAAATTTCCGTCAGTATAAGGAAATTAAAAATACCTCTGCGCTTTTGTGTGAGATTTCCCTACAAGTTTAGCGTCATCAATCAAAACGTGAACCCGGCTGACCCTCGAATGTTTCTGAGCGATATTGGTAGCAATTGGTCTTGATGAGGACTCCAACATACATAGAACTCTTTTAACTGTGATGCCGGGTCTCCAGATATGGGTCATACCTTGGACCCAGATGGTCCTCGAATGTTTCTGTGAGATATTGGCATCAAATGATGAAGACTTCGAGATAGAACTATTTTAATTGTAAGGGCTAGGCCGGGCCCCCAGATATGGGTCAAGACGTATTTAAAAATAATGTAAATACTAGGGCTCTAGATACCCGGGTATCGAGCAATTCGATCTGATCGTTTTTGTTTGAAGCCCGTTTGTTGTTCAAATTCCCGTACAAACATTCGAGCTTTCGAGCTTACAAACAAACAAGTAAGGAAGCCTAAGTTCGAGTGGAATCGAACATTAGATACTCAGCTGTATGCTTTCATTGTTTGTTTGCGTTTGATGGAAACACGGTGTAGGTACTTTATATAAATCGAGTGCTGCATAAAGTGGGCGTAGCCACGCCCATTTTCTAAATTTTTATCAGTCATCCAACTAAGCTTATGAATATTATTCTTTGTGCAAAATTTCATCCTTTATGAGTTACAAAGATGTCACGTTAAAAATTCCCAAAGGGTGTTCCAGAAATATCTTTGTTAAAAAGTAGGCGTGGTCATAAACCGATTTCAATAACTTTTTGCGTGTCTATTAACACAAGTTATAAAAGTGTATAAACCAAGTTTCGTCATAATATCTCTGTCGAGTTATGGGCTCCGAAATCTCGTTGATTCCTTTGTCTGAAAAGAGGCGGTGCCACGCCCATTTTCCGAAATTTTTCTATTTTTTGTTTCCGATCTATTGTAGACCTCATGCCACAAAATTTCAATGAATTATCTTTATATTTGACAAAGATATCGCTTAAAATGTTTTTATTAGGCCACTTTATAATACCCATATATAAAAGTGGGCGTGGTCGTCAACCGATTTCGCTAAAATTTTGAACATGTATTACTACAAGTAGTGAAAGTGTATACACCAAGTTTCGTCATAATATATCGATTATTTGTCGAGTTATGGGCTCAGAAATCTCGTATATTCCTGCTTCTAAAAGGAGGCGGTGCCACGCCCATTTTCCAAAATTTTTGTATTTTTTGTTATATGTCCATAGTTGGACACCTCCCACAAAATTTCAATGATATATCTTTATATTTGACAGAGATATCGCTTAAAATGTTTTAATTAGGTCACTTTATAAGACCCATATGTATATAAAAGTGGGCGTGGTAGTCAACCGATTTTGGCAATTTTTCGTCACAACATTTGCCTAAGTAAGTATATCACGCCTACCAAAATTCATCGATATATCTTCAACGGTTTCTGAGTTATGACTCATAAAACTTTCAATGTTTGCCCCTTAATAAGTGGGCGTGGCACCGCCCATTTTCCAAAATTTCACCATATTTCTTCATAAGGGCCTGAGCTCAATAAGTGTGTGAAATTTTATCACTCTAGCTCTAGCTATAGGGGAGGTGGGCGTGGTCATGGTCCGATTTCGCCCATTTTCAATACCATCCGTTCCTCTCTTGATACCAACTTACATTTCAAATTTCATCAAAATATCTCAATTTTTGCGCGAGTTATCGTGCTCACAGACGGACGGACGGACAGACGGACAGACGGACGGACATGGCTCAATCGATTTCTCTTTTCACCCTGATCATTTTGATATATATAAGTCTATATCTATCTCGATTATTTCATTCTGTTACAATCCACCGTTAGGAAATCAAAACTATAATACTCTGTGTACTAGTACAGCTGAGTATAATTAGGCAAATGCATACATACATATATGTACATACATACAACCATACATGCATCCATATGTACCCTGCAGCGAAATCAACTAGTTGTAAACTAATTGACAACTAGTTGGCCATACAGCTCAACTAGTCAGCCATCTATCTTTTTTCCATATTAGCAACTGGTATTTTTAACACGGTGATGACCTAGGAAATGGCAATTGTCAGTGTCCACACCAGAGTCATACCACTTGACTGACTAGTCAGTGTAGATATCAGAACTATACCAGTTGACTGACTAGTTTTACATGCTACTCCAATGAAAATAAAAATTGCAAAATAAAGTTTCTAATACATTTATTTAGTTATTAGAGTATGACATTTAAATTAAAGAATTCAGGCACATTAGATTGTGATCTTGCATATTAAATATTTAGGAAAATTAACATTAACATTGTGAATAAGTAACACGTTGACCATTCTAAACTTGACATTTATATTGATGATTTTCTGACTTTATACAAACATATCATATACTTTTTTCTTTGGCTAAAGTAGTATCTAATATACAGGGCTATATTAACATCTCAAACTATGTTATATTTGTGGTATTCACCTGATTTAATGATCTAACAATTTGCAACCAACTAAATTTACAAGAGGCCTACTACGCAGGGTTCGAATACTACACTAACAATAAAGAAGTTGATTTACTTTTACTGTATACGTGTTCATTGCAACCTCCAGAAACCCCGGATACATTCGTTTTTAATTTAAAACCCTTTTTTAGCAAAACTTCCTGTTTCATAACTAATCTCAATTTGTCCTCTATGAATCTAGTTGGGCAACTCCCGTAATTTATCTAGTCAGTTAACTGGTAGGTTGGCTGACTAGTTTGGACTTTCGCTGCAGGGTAAATACAAACATACATATGTATGCATGCATGTTAATCGTTCAAATCGTCGCAGTTGAGCAAAATTTCTACGTTGCCAAATACTAGCAGGCAGGCTCTTGTAAGCACCACCTTAGTATTCGAATACTTAGCAGTCGACCGAAAAGACCGAAACTTGCGGGCAGCGATCGTTTCAAGAACAAGAACGTCTCTGCTTGCCTGCTGCTAGTTATCGGAAATGTTTGGTGTTGAAGTCGGACATGCATGTGTTCGACAGTGTTTAATGTTAGAGCATACGTGTTCGAACAGTGAACGGTAGTTTTTACGCAGGGCACTAGTACATATATATGTACATACACGTGTAAGTCAGGGATTATCACACTAATACTTTCAAACATTGTGCATGTGTTAAAAGCACAAAAGCTTTTGGCTACACCCAAAAGAAACTCAATCATTGTCGAAAACTAAAATTTTTAAATTACAAATGGTTAGTTTTTTTATTGTTAACTTCACAAAAAACCACAAACAAAAATAAAATAAAAAAATATGAGACGAAATGCAAAATCATGATTCCTAATAAAAATATTACGTAAAAAAATCCAAATAAAAAAACCACCCCCAACACACAATCATTAAAAAGCATTCAGAGACTGCTCGAGCAACACAACCTGCTACTAGCTCAACAGCTCAATGCTGACTGAATAGAAATTTGCAAAATTTCTGTGCGTTAACGAAGTGCTTTGACTCGTCGGTGTCAGGCTGTCGGTGTGAAAGCTATAAAAAGCTTCCGCACGCGTGCTTAGGAAAATCAAACTCTGGTGTAAGTACATAAGAAATTCTAACCAGAACAGCGCAGTGGTGAAATAAGCGAGGTGAGATTGTTAATAACACAAGAAGAATTTAGAGTACACCGTTTCACACAACTCACGTAACTAACGCGACAGCTCAGCTGTAAGATGCTAGGCTTCCGATTCAAATGAAGCTGGTTCAAGTCCAGGTCGAGTCAGTTTCTTTGCTGCCTTTTTTTATTAAACAATTTTCTTTGTCATTTTTTATTAAATAAAAGTGCCACCCGAATATCGGGGATTACATACTAGTTAATTATTAAAATAAAAACGATCAAACAACCAATATAAAAACCAATCGGATGAGCTTGCCGATAAACAAAATCTAATAACAAGAACAAGCATAGCCTTTTCTATAAATAGAATTTGTACAAACAAGTAAGGAAGCCTAAGTTCGAGTGGAATCGAACGTTAGATACTCAGCTGTATGCATTCATTGTTCATTAGCGTGTGATGGAAACATGGTGTAATTTATATAAAGCGAGTGCCAGATAAAGTGGGCGTAGCCACGCCCATTTTCAAAATTTTTATCAATTTCATTCCTTTATGACTTCTAGTTACAAAGATGTCACGTTAAAAATGCTCAAGGGTCGGTGCCACGCCCGTTTTCCAAAATTTTTATGTTTTATATTTCTGGTCTATTGTGGTACTCATGCCACAAAATTTCAATGAATTATCTTTATATTTGACAAAGATTTCGCATAAAATGTTTTTATTAGGCCACTTTATAGTTCCCATATATAAAAGTGGGAGTGGTCGTCAACCGATTTCGCTGAAATTTTAAACGTGCATTACTACAAGCAATAAAAGTATATACACCAAGTTTCGTCATAATATCTCAATTATTTGTCGAGTTATAGGCTAAGAAATCTTGTATATTCCTGCTTCTAAAAGGAGGCGGTGCCACGCCCATTTTCCAAAATTTTTGTGGTTTTTGTTTTATGTACATAGTTAGACTCCTGCCAAAAAATTTCAATGATATATCTTTATGTTTGAGAGAGATATCGCTTAAAATGTTTTTATTAGGCCACTTTATAGTTCCCATATATAAAAGTGGGCGTGGCCATCAACCGATGTTGACAATTTTTTGTCCAAAGATTTGCCTAAGTAAGTACATCACGCCTACCAAATTTTATCGATATATCTGCAACGGTTTCTGAGTTATGACATATCAAACTTTCGATGTTTGACCCTTAATAAGTGGGCGTGGCACCGCCCATTTTCCTAACTTTCACCATATTTCTCCATTAGGGCCCGAGCTCATTATGTGTGTAAAATTTTATCACTCTAGCTATAATAGGGACTGAGATACGACATTTCCGATTTTTTCTATATATGAAAAGTGGGCGTGGCCATGATCCGATTTCGCCCATTTTCAATACCAACCGTGCCAGTCCTGATACCAACTTACATTCCAAATTTCATCAAAATATTTCAATTTTTGCGCAAGTTAGAGTGCGTACAGACAGACAGACGGACAGACGGACAGACGGACGGACATGGCTCAATCGATTTCTTTTTTCACCCTGATCATTTTGATATATATAAGTCAATATCTATCTCGATTATTTTATGGTGTTACAATCCACCGTTATGTGATTAAAACTATAATACTCTGTGTACTAGTACAGCTGAGTATAACAAAAACACACAACCACATGTATGTACATGCGATAGTTTTCATTGTAATATCCCTGCAAAAAAATGTGCGATTAATCCCGATATACATAGATTTGTCCCTGATTAATCGCATTTTTTGCAGGGATGTATTTGCAAATTCGTTTCTCATATGATATATGAAACTTGTTACTTTCGAGCGAATATAAATTGATGTAAGAAGTTAACTTCTATCACGTGTACTGTGCTACACGCGGGTTTTTTGTTTGTGAATTTAGCTGGAACCTTGAAAGGGTTCTGGCAATACTGGTTCGAAGTAGAATAAAATATGAATACAATGTACACATTTCCGCTAAATCTGTTTTTCAGTTGGAAATATGTATGATATGGAACGGATTCGTATGGAGCGGATTCGTATGATTGCAAATAATCGTTATTTTTTAAATTTTGATTAAAAAAATCATACTGAAGGAGAAATGCTAAACGCAAAAAAGTACACAGATGTAATCACCATAACGCAGACCACCTCTAGGTGCATTAACTTTTATTTTTCCTATTTTTATAAAAAAAAAATTGATTTTTAATCATTATTTTCTGAGTTTTATTTTCTGCTAAAATAAATGTTATTTTTTGAGTTTTATTTTTCCCTCAGAAAATAAAAGTTATTTCTTGAGTTTTATTTATCGCTTAAAAAATAATAGTTATTTTTTGAGTTTTATTTTTCGATCAGAAAATAAAAGCTAATTTCTCAGTTTTATTTTCGCTCAGAAAATAAAAGTTATCTTTTGAGTTTTATTTTTCGATCAGAAAATAAAAGTTATTTTCTGAGTTTTATATTTTTGCTCAGAGAATAAAAGTTTCTTCAGTTTAATTTTATCTACAGCTGTCGATTTTGCCACATTAACACATAGGTAAAGCTTATAAATAAAAAAATTAAAAATTTATTTATCTACTTTACCTATTTATATGGCGAAATCTACAATTGCAGCCAAAATTAAACTGAAAAACTTTTATTCTCTGAGCAAAATAAGCACATCTCACACTGAAAAACATCAGTGTATGAATACACACGCTTTCGCTTAAAAGTATGCAATGTTTACATACATACATATATACATACATACATACATATATACATACATACATACATACATACATACAGGTGAAACTAATAAAAGCGTGTTAAAAATAAAACTTTGGAAATAACTTTTATTTTCTGATCGAAAAATAAAACTCCAAAAATAAATTTTTATTTTATGAGGGAAAAATAAAACTCAGAAAATAACTTTTATTTTCTGATCGAAAAATAAAACTCAAAAAATAACTTTTATTTTCTGAAAGAAAAACAAAACTCAAAAAATAACTTTTATTTGTTGATGGAAAAATAAAACTCAAAAAATAACTTTTCTGGTCGAAAAATAAAACTCAAAAAAAAACTTTTATTTTCTGATCGAAAAATAAAACTCAAGAAATAACTTTTATTTTCTGAGGGAAAAAGAAAACTCAAGAAATAACTTTTATATTGTGAGCAGAAAATAAAACTCAGCAAATAATGATTAAAAATCAACTTTTTGGATATAACTCATAACCGTTACAGTCCCTGAATAATACCCAAACTTGCATCGTGTTCGAGAGTTCACTCATATTAGGTATATCTGTGGTCACAAGCAATAATCGCTTAAGTCGACTTAGGAAGATTTCGAGTTATATATTCTCCTTTTAAAACACTATATTTCTGTAAAACCCCCATGCTTATAACTTAATTCAATCAAAAGATATAAATAAAAACATTTAGGCTTAACTTACAATAGATGTATATTAAACTTGCTATAACAGCCAAAGTAGACGTATATACTTAATCAATAGGGCATGGAAGTCTATGCAAATACATGTTTTTCTTAGATTTGGGTAGAGCAAAATAAATAAACAATCTTTGCGTATCGTGAAATTGTCTTAAAAATGACATTCAAATGTTTTTGCATATTTTGGTCATACTACACTCAAACAAATGTGTCCTAAAACTATGGAAAATTTACTTGTTTTAAGGAAAAAATGGGAATGAAATAGCACTAAAGACATGTCTTCCTTAAGTTAAGGAAACACGATTCTACTTTTAAGTACATATGGTTTCCTTAAAAAGAGGAAAATATTGCCTTCAATTAAAGGAGATTTTCTTAAACGAAGAACATTGTTGTCTTTAATTTGAAGTAAAGACGTTCTTAATATAAGGCCACACTCAAACAAATGTGTCCTAAAACTATGGAAAATTTACTTGTTTTAAGGAAAAAATGGGAATGAAATAGCACTAAAGACATGTCTTCCTTAAGTTAAGGAAACACGATTCTACTTTTAAGTACATATGTACAGTTAACAGTTAACTTTGGTTATGCTGTACAAAAATTTCCTGTATGTACATATGCATTTTCAAAAGGCACATGTTTGCACTTGTATCTATTTCACAATATTATTTTCACACTTACCTTTCAGTAAATCGTACAAATCTATTAAATCAAATAATTCCAAAATTTTGTACAATTTGTCCCCTTCGAAAACAATTTCCATATTTGTATTTGCCATATTTTATAGCACGTAAAGAAATTCCATCACTCACTTGTCACTGTTCAAATGTCGAATGGAAAACACAAAAGAGAACGTCAGCAGAGTTGAAAGCAGTGTTGCCACGGACATTTTTTTTCTTACCAAAAAGCGTACCAAAATGCCTTTGAAAATGCCAACATTTTTTTTTTCTAATAATAAAAGTCAAACAGCTTTGTTCATTTTATTTATTCCTTTTCAATAGGGAAACAAGAGGCTTTACATCAATATTTGTACTACAAATGTATATATATGTATAATTTTTAGAAACAAATTTACTTATATCTTCTTTTTAAAGATAGAAATACTAAAACGAACTTCTTTTCTACAAAATGTGGTAGAAAAAAAATGTAGCCTTTGCTTTTATTTTATAGGTTTATAGTCTTTTTCAGGAGGCCATACATCAAAAATTATTTAGAAAAGAATTTTTGTAAACGGGGTCGCCCCTCGGCAGTAGTTTGGCAAACTCTCCGGGTGTATTTCTGCCATGAGAAGCTTCTCAGCAAAAACTCATTTGCTCTGCAAGTGCCGTTCGGACTCGGTATAAAACTGTAGGTCCCGCCAACTTGTAGGAAAAAACTCAAAAGCAACACACCACAAGTTGGAAAGAGAAGCTCGGCGAAAATCTCGTTAGAGGTTATGATAACCTGTTGGTAATTCACCGCCATTAGTTTTTTTTTTTAAAAGCTCAATATAAAAATCCATAAAAATTTGCTTTTACGTGAAAAAGTACCAAAATCAAGAGCAACGTACCAACGTACCAAATCATTTTGAAAGTACCAGTTATGGTACGAAAGTACCAATTACGGCATCTCTGGTTGAAAGCAATACTTGACAAATGTAAAAACTTAGAGTAAAGAGAAACTATCCATGTATGCTTGAACTTAAAATAAGGAAGCATGACCTTATATCAAAGCTTGAGTTAAGTAAATAGTCGGTTCGTATAAGGTTGAGTCATCCTTAAATTGAATAAATTTTTACTAGTTGAAAGTTTAAGTAAATATTGTCCATAAACCAATTAAAATTGAACTTATTTCACTTATAAAGTCTAAAAATGACCTGTTTTCAGTACAATTTTACTAAAATATAGGAAAATGCCATGAACTTAAAATAAGCCATCGATTTTCTTATTTTAAGTACGATCGTCCTAAAATTGAAGGGTACGACTTACTCAAATTAAAGGAATTTTACATACTTTGAGTAAATTTTACTATATTTAAGTATATTTTGAGTTTTTTAAAACAAGGGCGCGCTTTCCTTAATTCTAGTCTGTCCATTATTTTCAGTGTATATGCATATTTTTACATATTTTGCGTTGTTTGCATTTTTTTATTACATATTTCGCATTCTATTGCCTATTTTTGTAATTTGCTAGTTGATAGTTTTATACAAACGAAATTCATGCATAACAGCCATCTGACGACGAATAAAGTTTCGTGTGAACACGGCTATTATTAGTATTTTCGATACGGTGCATACCTTTCGACAAAGAGCCGTTTTCAAACATGCTCCTATTCAGGGATGTGATAAGTGGGCTTTTCCTACCAAAACTGGTCGGTTTTTTACCTGTTGGTCGGATGGTCGCACGATTTGAATTTTGGTAGGTTTTTACCTTCCTTCAAGTAACATCACTGATTTGCTAGATTTTGCCACAACATTGTTGAAAGAACGTTTGAAAGTTCATGTATTCATGTCTCTTTCTCGCAGCAACAGTTTGCTTGAATACTTTTTGTGTTTCTCTTCGGCAGAGTTTTGTGTAAAGTGAATAAAATAAGGTGAACGCATACACATGAAAACCCTTTCTTCATTTTTTAGTTTGATGAAAAATGCGCTTAACGAAAATTGCTTTGGCGGGCTCACAAAATTTATTTTTAATCTGCTTACGCTTCCACACAGCTCTGCTGCACCGGGGCGCAGATTTTCTACACTTTCTTTAATAAAACCAAACTCAGAAACAAATTAGAAATAAGCACTATGCACAAAAAAGATCTTAGATTCAATTTTGATATTTAATTAAAGTTCTGATCTCATTTGTATACCTACTTGGACCTACCTGTTAAACCATAGTCGTAACTATTTTAAAAGGTTAACATAGATTACATACACAAATTAATGTACATACATATGTATAAACGCATTCGTATATTATTATTTTAAGCTAGAACATGTGAAAATACTTGAAGAGTGATATGTATGTATAAGTTCCTATATATATACCAGTTAAATGAATATATAAAAACACATAAGGGGTATTCATGATTGAGTGCAAATGGCCTTGCATCGTTGCATAGCAAATTTTTATTGCAAACCAATTGCAAGACAACAACAAATTACATGCATGTGCAAATGCCAAGCAATTTGCAATCTGCAACACCAAAAATCCGTTGCATAGCCATATTTGCATTGCATTCTTCAACAGCTGATCAAATTACTGGCCAAATTAAAATAGAGATGCTAATTACGCCGAACTTATCAACGTTTTGATTAATGAATCGACACTTTTCCAATGCATTAACAAAACACGTAAAAGACAAAATGGAATCTCATCTAATAAAATTTTTGTAATAAATGAGGTGTCAAGAAAAATTGTCCTATTTTGCTTGTGAAAGCATTCTCAATTCAAGAGTTTATTTTTTAGGTTTGATGATTTGTGATTGGAATACTTATTTTTGTTGATGGTCATATTAATTAAAATGCAAGAAACGAATTAATTGCAAATTTTGATTGAAATGATCTACGTAACCTGTATTCGTACACATAGCGAACTGTCAAAATAACAAAAGAGTAAAAATCGACAAATCCAGATATTGATGTTATCGGTGCTACATACATAATAATTGTACATTCCCTAAAAATAAGTTTGCAATAAATGACTGTAAAGGTCGCTCACTATCCGCTGCATTTTCATGCAATTGCATAATTTTGCTAACCTATTTGCACCTAATTATGAATACCCCTATAAATTTTCAAAAACCAGCTTAAATGACGAATTTTGTGAAAAAAATTTTGGTCGGCTGAAAGCTATTTTGGTAGGTTTTTGAGACGAATTTGGTCGGAAAAAAATTTCAAAGTGGCAACCCTGCTCCTATTACCTCTGTGGATGTAGAACGTTCGTTTTCTATGTATAAGAGCTTTTTTCGACCGAATCGGCAAAGTTATCTTTTTGAGAATATGAAAAAATATTTCATTGTGTACGCTAATGAATTGTTGAATAAGGATTAACCTTTGCAAATTATGAAATGTTCAAGACTGAATTTATGGCCCGGTTTCACCAACGTGACTAAAGCTAAAACTAAGTTTTGACTTAGTTTAGTCCAGATTTGAGGCTAACTTACTTTTGGGTTTCACCAAATAGTCTAAGAAAATAGCTTTGTAACCAACCTTTTATGGCGAATACTGGGTATTTTGGTTGTTTTGATAGCTGTATTTGCTCATTCTTTTTGTCATATTCGCTCTTTTGGTAGTTGAATTTGCTAAAGCGACTCAAATTCTTAGTTAATTTTTAGTCAAAACAAAAGCTGACTAACTTGTGACTTAGCTCAGTTGCATGGTGAAACTGAAAACGTAAAAAAATCGGCTTAACTAAGTTGAGACCGGTTGGTGAAACGGGGCCTATGGCCTATGGCCCGGTTTCACCAACGTGACTAAAGTTAAAACTAAGGGCCGGTTTCACCAACGTGACTAAAGCTAAAACTAAGTTTTGACTTAGTTTAGCCCAGATTTGAGGCTAACTTACTTTTGGGTTTCACCAAATAGTCTAAGAAAATAGCTTTGTAACCAACCTTTTATGGCGAATACTGGGTTTTTTGGTTGTTTTGGTTGCTGTATTTGCTCATTTTTTGTCATATTCGCTCTGTTGGTAGTGAAATTTGCTAAAGCGACTCAAATTCTTAGTTTAGTTTTAGTCAAGGTAAAAGCTGACTAACTTGTGACTTAGCTTAGTTGCATGGTGAAACTGAAAACGTAAAAAAATCGGCTTAACTAAGTTGAGACCGGTTGGTGAAACCGGGCCTAAGTTTTGACTTAGTTTAGTCCAGATTTGAGGCTAACTTACTTTTGGGTTTCACCAAATAGTCTAAGAAAATAGCTTTGTAACCAACCTTTTATGGCGAATACTGGGTTTTTTGGTTGTTTTGGTTGCTGTATTTGCTCATTTTTTTGTCATATTCGCTCTGTTGGTAGTTGAATTTGCTAAAGCGACTCAAATTCTTAGTTTAGTTTTAGTCAAGGCAAAAGCTGACTAACTTGTGACTTAGCTTAGTTGCATGGTGAAACTGAAAACGTAAAAAAATCGGCTTAACTAAATTGAGACCGGTTGGTGAAACCGGGCCTAAGTTTTGACTTAGTTTAGTCCAGATTTGAGGCTAACTTACTTTTGGGTTTCACCAAATAGTCTAAGAAAATAGCTTTGTAACCAACCTTTTATGGCGAATACTGGGTTTTTTGGTTGTTTTGGTTGCTGTATTTGCTCATTTTTTTGTCATATTCGCTCTGTTGGTAGTTGAATTTGCTAAAGCGACTCAAATTCTTAGTTTAGTTTTAGTCAAAACAAAAGCTGACTAACTTGTGACTTAGCTCAGTTGCATGGTGAAACTGAAAACGTAAAAAAATCGGCTTAACTAAGTTGAGACCGGTTGGTGAAACGGGGCCTATGGCCTATGGCCCGGTTTCACCAACGTGACTAAAGTTAAAACTAAGGGCCGGTTTCACCAACGTGACTAAAGCTAAAACTAAGTTTTGACTTAGTTTAGCCCAGATTTGAGGCTAACTTACTTTTGGGTTTCACCAAATAGTCTAAGAAAATAGCTTTGTAACCAACCTTTTATTGGCGAATACTGGGTTTTTTGGTTGTTTTGGTTGCTGTATTTGCTCATTTTTTTGTCATATTCGCTCTGTTGGTAGTTGAATTTGCTAAAGCGACTCAAATTCTTAGTTTAGTTTTAGTCAAGGCAAAAGCTGACTAACTTGTGACTTAGCTTAGTTGCATGGTGAAACTGAAAACGTAAAAAAATCGGCTTAACTAAGTTGAGACCGGTTGGTGAAACCGGGCCTATATGTATCTATATATATATAAACATACATATGTATAAACGTACAACGTAAGAGCAAAATTGAATTTAAAAATGTTTGTACCTAATTTATTTAACTATTGTAACTTCAATAAACATGAATTATTTGAAGTTGAAAATTTTGAATTAATTTTTGTTGCATTTTTTATGCGCATATTTTTTATTTTTTAGTACATGAAATTCCATGCCCTATTAATCAAATTTCTGCATGACATTTTATTTTATTTACAAAATTTGATCGTTGCATTGTGGATGACTCACTGATTTTGCGTCCATAGTTTTTAATCGACTTTTATGATTTGTTAAGAAACGCTTTCGAATATAAAAATCAATTTATCTCGAAATCATTTTTTAAGACTTAAGCGATTATTTCAAATTGCCACAGATACATATGTATGTACACTTTTACATGTTATGTATGTACCTTTATACATAATAATATGCATTGTATTATGTTCAATTTTAAACTTTATGGTAATTACATTTTGGATTTAATTGTTTTAATGCATTCAACATAAAAGTGAGTAATGTGCGAGACAACGAAAGGCGACTTTCATATGAAAACTACAGCGATAATTTAAGAAGTGCTGCAAGCTCAAAATTAGAAAACCGAAGACAGGAGGAGCATAGATACATATTTTCTTCAAGCCGTACGGAGAATAGACCAGAAGATCAATATGGATCGAAAGATGGTATTCGTTCGTCCTCAAGCGTAGTGGAGGAACATTTCCAATCTCTAGAAAAACCTGTTATCATTAGAGCAGCTAAGAGTGTCCAAGTTCAACGTAAGTTAGAATCATGTGTGCTCCGCTTAGAGTAAAACTTAATTTTGTAATTAATTTTTTTATCTGTTCAGTTTTATTTTTTATATACATATGGGTTCCATATTTTCATGTATTCTGCAATGAAGGTTGTGCGTCGGGGCCCCTGACATTCGCGCCTCTACTTCGTACCTATCATGAGCTAATATTTTCGAGATCTTGTTCGGGCCAAAATATTTTGGTCTTTACCTTAACCCACCATCATATTAAGTGCACCTTATTCCTACTAGCTCATTGAGTCCATGCACTCAGTGAAAAATCAAGGGTTTTGTACATAAATCAAGAATTTTGGTCACGAAAACACGGTAGTACAGAATATTCTTAAAGCGTTCGCCCTTAAATGTGTACCGCCGTGGCTGTCAAAAATATTGAACATGTGCATTCACACCGAAAGCTGTTACAGACGACGGCGTTACGAATACGTTAGCGCAGTCGCCGTCGAAAGTAGCCCAACTCGCTACTTTTTTCCTGCGTTTTTGCGTTACGAACGGCTGTCACTTTAAATCAGAGACCAACATAACTGTTAAGTTTTTTCTAACGCCCTTATTTTACAAAACGCAACGCGACGCAACGAGTCACCCAGAGTCACTTATTGTCGTGTTTGTATTTTGTATCTCTTTAGGTGACTGTAAGTGACTGTGAGTGATTCGAAGTGAATGTGTTACGTTTTTTGGTGAGTATGTTACGTTTTTGATATTTTATAAAACGCAAAGTGGCGCAAACAGTCACTCTAACTGTCAAAATAATCACTTCCTTTTGTTTGAGTGATCGTTGCCTTTAAATAATTTCAAAATTCAATATGAGCCTTGTATCGGAACAAATGTAAGTAAAACTTCTATAAGTAATATATGTATATATATATATATATATATATATTATATACTTATATATATACATATATGTGTGTATATAAATTAACAATAAAAATATGTTCAAATTTTCAGGAATAGAAAAACAGCAACATGCCGCCAATTTGATATTCTTTCCCATGAAGTGGAAAAGAATGTCCAAATTGCAAGAGGTGCTCCAACTTTTGGCGGAAGTCGGGCGCAGTTCGATGCCAAATGGGATGATATTGCATTGAAGCTCAATGCCGCCGGACCACCACATAGGAGCGTTAAAGAGTGGAAAAAGGTTATTTAATAATACATATATTTTCAAATACATAAATATATTCATACGTATGTACATATATCGAATTATGTTTCAAATACAGGTATGGACCGATTTGCGGAACCGGACAAAAAAAAAATTATCGAAAAATTCTAATGCGCGTCGTGGAACTGGCGGTGGGCCATTTTTGGAAGAGGCCCTTACACCCTTGGAGCAAAGTGTGGACCACATTGTTAACGTGTCCATATCAGCAACTCCAAGGGGTTTGCAATTTGGTGTCCCAAACGAATCGCCTCAAACTTCGCAACTCACACAACCACAAACTTCCCAAACGGAATTGCCACAAACTTCCCAAACGGAATTGCCACAAACTTCCCAACCCCAACCCTTCGAAATTTCCCAACCCCAACCATCCCAAACTTTCCAACCTCAACCCCAACCCTTCCAAACCTCCCAACCCCAACCATCCCAAACTTCCCAACCACAACCCCAACCCTTCCAAACCTCCCAACCCCAACCATCCCAAACTTCGCAACCGCCCATAAATTCTGAGCCTGTTCAACCCAATGCTTCCCGAAGGCGAAAGCGAAAGAGGGACTGCCTATTGGAAGAGCAGGTTCAGCAACAAAAAAGGTTTGTGGAATTTGTTGAAACGACAACAACACGAATCGTGGAGGCTCTTGAGCGGCAAGCAGCAGCAACAGAGAGACTGTGTAGTAGAGTTGGGAAACTATCGATGGCACTATCGATAGTATCGATAGTTTTTTTTTTTTTTAGACTATCGAAGACCATCGATGGTTTTTTCAAAACTATCGAAAACTATCGATGGTAATGTATACTATCGATAGTTTTACAACTTTTAAATCTCCATCTCCATCTAGATTACTATTTTAAGTTGTGAATTGAGAATATCAGCTATTGGTAAGTTTTGAGTCCTTGGTTAAAACTACATAGTCAAAATGTCGCGTTTCCAATATTTTGGGCATAGGTTGGTACTTGTAAAAAAATAACCAAAATAAAAAAATTTGAATTTCACATATTTATTGCAAAAAAACCAAAATTTATTGAAAAAACTCAAAATCAGAAAAAAAAAACTACCAAGTTTGTTTGGAAACAACCAACAGTGGCATCCGTGGTCTTGTGAGTACATACATACTTGTAATATGTATAAAATGTGAATTTGTTGGCGGTTAAAAAATTTTTTTCAGGAATCATTTAAATACGATAGTACTATCGATGGTACTATCGATAGTTTATTTTTTTAAGACTATCGAAAACTATCAATAGTTTTTTTTAAACTATCAACAACTATCGATGGTACTACTATCGATAGTTTCCCAACTCTACTGTGTAGTTTAATTGAGAGAAGTAATCTAGTTCTTTAGTTTATAAGTTGTTTTTATTATTATTAGTATAATATAAAATAATATAATATAATATAATATAATATAATATAATATAATATAATATAATATAATATAATATAATATAATATAATATAATATAATATAATATAATATAATATAATATAATATAATATAATATAATATAATATAATATAATATAATATAATATAATATAATATAATATAATATAATATAATATAATATAATATAATATAATATAATATAATATAATATAATATAATATAATATAATATAATATAATATAATATAATATAATATAATATAATATAATATAATATAATATAATATAATATAATATAATATAATATAATATAATATAATATAATACAATATAATAAATAAATGACATGAAATGAAATATTATTATAATTTCCGTAATATAATAATGTATGTATGTATATAACAATGTATTTTATACCATGTCTCCACATAACGTGTTTCGATTGATTTTTTCTTAATCCATAGGAAAAGGGTTTTGATTGACTCTTTGATTGGAATGACTATAGTAACCATACCTCTTGCATAATGGCTATTAATTCATAAGACTAAAACATCTGTTTAATGATTATTTTATTTAATAGTATTCTTTTTAGTTAGCCACTGAAGGGCTATAAAAGTTAATTGATTTTTATTTTATATTTATTTCAACTAATTTTTTTTATTAATACTAATATCAATATATGTACATATGTAGGTCATCAATTGACAATTTTGAGGATGAGGAGTCCACAATACACACCTTCATACCATACGAAAACTAGCATTTGCAAAAATTCTTATATACATATGTATGTATGTATATTAGAGCGTATCACGGTGTATGGAGGAAAAAAAAGTTGAAAATGTTCCCTCCCAGTTTGAACACTTACCTTATGAGGTTTTCAAAAAATTTTTTTTTAATTTTTTTGTCACCCTGTAAAAACAGCGAAATTTGTTTTTTTTCTATAATTTCTATATTTTACGTTCGATTTTCAAAAGTGATACATTTTTAGAAAGGTATTCACCAAGGCAATATTTCATCCATAGAAACTTTTAGCCCATCATGCCAAGTTCAGCTTTTATTCTATTTTTACTAAATCCAACACCCTGTATTTGAAAAAAAAATTGTTTCCTGAATACTAAGAAAATCAAGTAAGAGCGCGGCTGACTTCGGACGTACCAAAGACTGCAAACCTTTCATGAATGGGGAAATGAAAAGTTGCATAGTCTGATATTGTTTAATTTATACTTTCAATTCTCTGGGTAATTTATACAAAGATTCCTTAGAAAAAGAAGTGTCATTATTTAGATGGAGAAGTTATACCCTAAAATATATATATCTGAACAATCGGTTGTATGGCAACTATATGATATAGTGGTCCGATTCGGCCGATTCCGACAAATGATAAGCTTCTCCTAAAAATACACTCACATTCCGAATTTCATGCAGATATCTCAAAAATTGAGGGACTAGTTTGCGATTAAACAGACAGACAGACAGACAGACAGACGGACATGGCTTAATCGACTCAGCTCATGATCCTGATCATATTGGTATATATTTTCGTAGGTCTGCAATAGAGTTGGGAAACTATCGATAGTAGTACCATCGATAGTTGTTGATAGTTTAAAAAAAACTATTGATAGTTTTCGATAGTCTTAAAAAAATAAACTATCGATAGTACCATCGATAGTACTATCGTATTTAAATGATTCCTGAAAAAAATTTTTTAACCGCCAACAAATTCACATTTTATACATATTACAAGTATGTATGTACTCACAAGACCACGGATGCCACTGTTGGTTGTTTCCAAACAAACTTGGTAGTTTTTTTTTTCTGATTTTGAGTTTTTTCAATAAATTTTGGTTTTTTTGCAATAAATATGTGAAATTCAAATTTTTTTATTTTGGTTATTTTTTTACAAGTACCAACCTATGCCCAAAATATTGGAAACGCGACATTTTTACTATGTAGTTTTAACCAAGGACTCAAAACTTACCAATAGCTGATATTCTCAATTCACAACTTAAAATAGTAATCTAGATGGAGATGGAGATTTAAAAGTTGTAAAACTATCGATAGTATACATTACCATCGATAGTTTTCGATAGTTTTGAAAAAACCATCGATGGTCTTCGATAGTCTAAAAAAAAAAAAACTATCGATACTATCGATAGTGCCATCGATAGTTTCCCAACTCTAGTCTGCAACGCCTCGTTCTGGTACTTTCACCATTCGTGTTTCGGTACAAAGTTATAATACCATTTCATTCCCATGAATGGTATAAAAAGAATGTTTACCTGCATATAATGAGGAAATAAATGTAATGCATTTATGCTAAATCTTTTCTTGGCTCTAATTTTCTGTAACGTTCTCGGCTACTTACTTTAACGAGTATTTAACCTAGGCAGAGGCGGATTATCCCTAAGGCAAACTAGGCACTTGCCTAGGGGCGCGTAGTTACAAGGGGCGCGCGAGCTCAGAATTTTTAAACAAATAAAGAAAATAACATATCGACGATTAAGAATTAAAGCTGATCTATAATAGATCGATAATAGATAAATCGATTATATTGCACAAGCATCGATATATTGTGCAATATTGCGCGTTTGTTGCGTCGTCAGGCTTGCCAGTACTGGCGATTTTTTACAAACTTTGGCGACCAATTTATGAAAATTGGCGATGGCGACTTTTTTGGCGATTATCAAAATATTAGATTATATTAATAAAAAAGCAATTACTTTTTCAAGCCATTTTCTCAAATTTTGAAAGTTTCTACATACAAATTTTTGTCAAATTACAAAAAATTTGAGAAATAGCAATTGCTTATTGTTTATTAATACGACCCATTATCTCCACTTTGCCAATAAATCTTACGATATGTAGAGATCTATTGAGAAAATAAATATATACTACATACTCTGGCAACCATTTTCTGCACACTTGAGTGCAAACCAAAATTTTGGTCTGCACACTCGCCTATCCACGATACGACGGTCTGTACAACTTTGGCACCCTACGGGACAGTTTGCTTCAGCTGACACCGCACGTGCTGTTCATCGCTGACATATGTTTTGTGCATCGTCGGCAGCACTTTCTTAAGGGCCTTGTGAGAAAAGTGATGCCTGGCTTTTGGGGAGCGGAGTTTTTCCTGCCTAAAAAGAGTGAAAAACTATCTTCGCTCAACCTTGACAGATAAGAGATTAAATTCGTTAGCAATACTAAATATTGAATCTGTCTTATTGCTGTCATTAAACTACGACGATGTTATCGACAATTTCGCGAAACAAAAATGTAGACGCATAGATTTTTAATTTTTTAAATTTTGTTTGCTCTGTTACTACTTACTTATATTTTTTCAATAAATAATTCAAAACTTATTTTGTTAATTTATTAAATACTAGCTGTTGCCCGCGACTTCGTATGCGTATAATTTCTCTTCTATTCTTCAACTCTGTTGGTAAATAATAAGTACCAACAAAAAAGGCTGGATTTCAACTCTAAGATGCCTGCTTTCAACCAGCTCTTCGCGTCCGTGTTTGAACAGCTCGGCAGGTAGTCCGTCTTTTCCAGGAGCTTTATTGTTTTGGACCCGGGGTATAGCTGTCCTCACTTCATAATAGTCGGGTGGTGGAATGTTTTTTCCATCGTCAGAGGTTGTGGTATCGGGTTCGACGACTCCCTCGCAATTTATCAATGAGGAGAATTTATCGCTCCATAACATAAGTACACTCTGTACGTCGGTAACCAGGTAGCCATTATTTTATTTCTTATAACAAAATAGCCATATTAAGTATTTTGAGATTAAGAAGGTTCACATTTTATGAGATATCTCCGAAGCCAGTTTAGGTATTGAAATTAATCAAATGGTTTATGGCAGCATTCATAAACACCTTTCGTTTGATACCCATATTGTAGTAACACATTTTGTTGCACATATTGGCCGATAACTCCGAAACCGGTCGAGATATCGAAACAAATAATACCTTAAACTTTAAGTTGAGCGTCTAGCAATTCAATTCCATTCAGCACTTTTTGAGTGATACGGCCACAAACATACGGACAGACAGACAGACAAAAATTCTAAAAATGGTTGATTTGGATTCTACTGGCTTAATAATGCTTCCCCCAATCATTTTTTTCTCGATATCTGCAATGTACAGACATCGACCTGTTACAATTTTATTATATATAGAGATTAACAAATTATCTAAGCTTTTACATCATCTATATCTACATCTACACTAATATTATAAAGAGGAAAGATTTTGATTGTTAGGGTGTAAAACAACTAGGTAGTTAAAATTTATAGTATTATGATGTCCATTTATGGTCGCTACAGGGGCGCCGAGAAAGTGGCTGCCTAGGGCGCTCTGGACCTTTAATCCGCCACTGAACCTAGGCGTTCCTCGTCGGCAACTTCTGTACAAGAATCACTTACTACCTGTTCAAATCGCTCAGTATTTAGAGAATGGCATAGAAAATCTGAGTAAATTAATAGGTTATAATTAGTATAATTAGTATCAACCACTGCTGTTTGGAAATATTAATCAGGTATTTTTATAACATCATTAGAATTTTGTAGTTCCTGCAAGTCCGTATCAGAATAAAATTGCAAGCATGGTGGCTCTGTAATTCTAAATGAGCTCCAATCGATCATTTGAGTGTACTATGTACTTCTTCATGGCATTTCTGCTCTGAGTTGCTCTATGTTGCTCTATTTCGACAGCTGCCCTACTTTGCTCTGCTCTAACCTGCTCCGAACTTTTTTGTTCATTAAACAGAGCTAATATTAATAAGTAACAATCTTTTTTACTCATATAATGATGTCAAAACTAAATTCAAGGCTAAATTTACTTTATTCAAAAATTTTTTTTTAATACAGGGTGTTGGTTTTAAATAAATTTTAATAAAAGCTAAAGTTGGTGTCGCAGGTTAATGGCTTATATGGACGAAATATGACACGGGTTAAAACCTTTACAACAATATATTGCTCGTTAAAATCAAACACCAAATAGAAAAGTTATAAGCA
The DNA here is from genome assembly GCA_960531455.1 of Urophora cardui. Classification (NCBI taxonomy): domain Eukaryota; kingdom Metazoa; phylum Arthropoda; class Insecta; order Diptera; family Tephritidae; genus Urophora; species Urophora cardui. The sequence goes on along the minus strand of OY482670.1, from coordinate 74,476,513 downwards.
AAAAACGAATTTCGCTGTTTTTACAGGGTGCCGAAAAAAAATTTTTTTCCATTTTTGAAATCTCCAAGGAGTAAACATTCGAACCAGAGGGGAACATTTTAAACTTTTTTTGGCGATACGCTCTAATGTACATCCATACGCAGAGGAAGTAATATGCATGTGCGAAAATAATATACAAATGTGCATTCATTCATAGTATGCACTAGTAGTGGGACTTTTTTGGGGAAAAAATCGAATAGTAGTATGTATGTACATGCATAATTTGGGAATTCCACTTGCCTTCGCGCAAGCCAGAGTACGTATATATATTTATTTATTTATTTATTTATTTATTTGAATGCAAAGGTAATCTAAGTGTACACAAGTACTTACAGACTACTTAGAAGATAATGTAAAATAATAATAAATTGAAATTGAAAATTCACATAGTTATATCTTTAATTAAAAGCTTAAATTTAGCTCTGGAAGTTGAAAAATCAACAGAAAAGGAATTAGCAAGGCTGTTGAATTCATTGAGTGCTAGAAAAATAGGTGCATTTGAAGCATATAATGTTCGCACATTTTCTGTATAAAAAATATTACTATTCCGGAGAGTTCGGTGGGGAGTATGGAAACAAATACGTTCCAACAGGTATGGCGCGTCCACCACACCATTTATAATATCGAAGATGAAAATGAGCGACAAGGATGTTCTTCTGCACTGAAGAGATTTTAAATTAATAAGCATAGACCTAGCTTGGTATGAGGGAAGAGGAACAGAGAAATTGTAATTCCTCAAAGCAAACCGAAGAAACGATTTTTGAACCCGTTCAATTCGATTAGTATGGCTGGCATGATACGGTCTCCAAATGAAGGCTGCGTATTCTAATTTAGAACGAACTAGAGAAGTGAACAATAATTTAAGAGTGTAGGGATCAGTGAATTCCTGGCTGAAACGGCGAATAAAAGCCAACATTGAGTAGGCCTTTGCAATTATATAGTTTATATGGCTGCTAAAAGTAAATTTAGAGTCAAAAACTACGCCTAAATCAGTAATTTCGGTGCAAGTCTTGAGTCTTGATTCATTAATGTAATAACATGTAGGAATAATAGAGCGCAATTTGGAGAAAGAGGTATGAAGACATTTACTAATATTTAGCTGTAAGTCATTGGTAGAGCACCAATCTGTGAGTTTGTTTAAGTCTGACTGGATTTTGAAAGAATCGGCAGCACTAGAGATTGTTGTGTAAAGCTTCAGGTCATCAGCATATAGAAGAAAATTACAGCTTTTAAAGCAAGTAGAAATATCATTAATAAAAATTACGAATAACAACGGGCCTAAAATGCTAACCTGTGGGACTCCAGATGAGGCTATGAAAGGGTAAGAACGCGTATTGTCAACAACGACAACACATTCACGATGATGAAGGTACGATTTAATCCACGTCAGAAATGTTGAGTGAAACCCCAAACATGCCAATTTATGTACCAGCACTGAGTGACTGACCTTATCAAACGCTTTAGAAAAGTCAGTGTATACAGTGTCAACTTGAAGATAATCATTAAAAGCTAATATGCAAAACTCTGAAAAAATCGCTAAATTCGTGACGGTGGATCTACCAGACATAAAACCGTGCTGGTTATTAGATATTAAATGTTTAACCGCGAAATATATCTTTTGTTTTACAATATATTCAAATAACTTAGAGATAGTTGACAGCTTAGCAATAGGTCTGTAATTGCAGATATTACTTCTGTTTCCACTTTTGTAAACAGGACTAATAGCGGCAACCTTCCAGGCATCGATAAAGTCACCACACTCAAGTGACTTGTTGAAAATTAAGAGGATCGGCTTTGCAAAAGCAAGGCAGTTCTTTAGGAGATGAGATGATAAGCCATCAACATCTGTATTTAAAGATGGTTTGATGTGCATAATACCATCAAGCACATCATCAAGATTTAAAGCGAGCGCCCCAAAATTAAGTGAGGAAACCTGTATATTAAAAAAGCTGCTGGAGGTGCCAGTATCAGGTGCGAAAATCGCGCAAAAGAAATTAGCAAATAAGTTAGCTGCTTCAAAGGAGCCAGAAGCGCGTGCCCTATTATAAAATACTTCAGAGGGAATGCTAGAACAAGACCTTTTAGAGTTAACATAACTCCAAAAGGACTTGGGATTCGACTTGATATTCGTTTCGTAATTTCGAACGTAACTCGACTGAAGCTTTTTGCTTAGCAATTTATGTATGTGCTTACAAAAGCAAAAGCATACATACATACATTCATTAACTATTCGCGAATAATATATATGTACATATGTATGTATAATATGTGTACATACCATTTATCCACAATATACGTAGGTACTGCCCAGAGACCAACATAACTGCTAAGTTTTTTCTAAGTGTCCTAAAATAACAGTTTCATGTAAACACAAAAGCATAACAGTTGAGCAACGCCGATAACACTTATAGCCCAGTTAGTCGAGAACGTGTGGTCCGCTCGCTGACGCAAACGCCCGTATGCAATTTTTAGGATTTTTTGAGCCCGTAGCAATCAGCTGTTTTACTCACACATATTTATATAATAATATAATATAATACAATGGCGCTATTATAACTCTGACGAGTTTTATGGCCGAGCTTCTCTCCCAATTCTAGGTGCGCTCCTTTTTGTTTTTCCTACTAATTGGGTGGACCTACAGTTTTATGCCGGCTCCGAACGGCGAATGCATTTTTTGTGAGAAGCTTTTTTCATGGCAGAAATACTCTCGGAGGGTATGCCGCCCTCTGCCGAGAGGTGACCGCTGATCTTAAAAAACCCAATAATTGGATTTTTACTAATTAGAACAATTTTTTTGGTGTTTGCTCGGACTGGGGTTTGAACCCGAGACCTCTGGCATGGTAGGCGAGCACTCTACCCACTGCACCACAGCGGCCACAACTCACACATATTTACATATATATATAGTTTGTTTACATTTTGGCAGGGTTGCCATTTAGTCATTTTTGAACAAACAAGATTTTTACTAATCTTCAAAGTGTTATGCGGATTACTCTTCAATACACAACTGCGCATTATTTGCCAAATGACAAGAAAATACTAATTTAATCGTTTTTAAAGTTGTCGTTGACGACTTTTTTTTTATTAATTTAGTTACTTTTTTACGGCTTAGTTGGTAATTAAAACACATTTTTTTGTAATTTTGTTGCTGCCCAATATATTTCCATCACACCTTGGTGATAGCCATATATATAAGTATTATATATATGGTGATAGCTACACTGAGATAAAAATCAACCAAAAGTTGGTTAATAGTACTAATTTCACACTTGAAATGGAATCAATGTGAATTTTGTTTAATATTACCATTACCATGGTTGATATATTAGACAGTGCTTTTGGTTATATCAACCATGATATTTGTTGATATAACAAAATGTTAGTTGAAATTTTCAACCAATTTGTTGTTACTATTAAACAAAATGTTGGTTATATTAAACATGATATTGTTTGATTTTTTTGACCATATTTTTGGTCATATTAACCATATAATATTAACCAACACCTGTTTAAATAAAATAAAAAAATATGTATGTACATATGTGCATATATTGGATCATAGATGCTCATGCCTATGCCCTTGAATCACATTTGTTTTTGTTTTTCCCCCAGACATAGGCACAGATACAAATTCGCCCAATGAATATAAAAATAAAATTTTCTTCCCCTGCCATATGCCCACAGGTATAAAAAATTTCAAATGAATGTGATTGAGTTTCTTATGGGAAGGGCGAAGCTACGTTAGCTTCGCCCTTCCCATATGAAGCTACGTTGGCGTCGCCCTTCCCATATGAAATTGAAAATTACACTAACAAATTGAAAATAAAATTTTTTTGAAAAAATTGAGTTCTTGAATTGAAAAGTGACGTAACTCAAAACCAAAATAAATATAAAAAAATAGAAGAAATGCAAGAAAACCTTTTTCTTTACAAACCAATGTTTGAAGTAAAACCTTGGGTAATGAAGAAGACTCTTGCTGGGAGGAAACTAACATTTAGCAGTCCCTAAAGACGTTATTCATGGATTCAAAAAATTTTGATTTGTGCAATTTTTTGATTTAGGGTGCGATTTGTAGGCAAACGAAAAAACTGAAAAAAATTTCTAGTTAATATTGAAAAATGTGTGGCAAAGGTGTATTTCAAATTATTTGAAGAAAAATAAAAGTAGATTTTAGTAAGAAGAATAGGAATTAGAGCTTTTTTGCTGAAATATTATTGCGAGTCGCAGTCTATGCTAATTAATTATAGGTACGTATATAAATTAATAATTAAGGTAAGTTATATATATGACAGAAATAAAATATGACAAGTATCCACTCATAAATGAAATTTTAAATACTTATCCATGTTCGGCAGCACATATATTTGCGAAAAAGCTTTAAGTTCATCAAAACAAACCAAAGAAACCTTTTATCACAAAAGCATTTGGAAGCAATTCTGCAATTAGCCACCTCTGATTCGACAATAAATATTGACAATTTAATAAACAGCCTTGAATAAACTTATCACTTATTCTTATTATGTAATATGTAGATATATTTTTTTTTTATATGCACGAGTTCATATCCTAATTTAATATATATGTAGATATATTTGTACAAATAAAATATGTTGTAAATATTGTACATATGTATGTTGTATGCAAAATTTTCCAATGGTACAATACAAATTTACTTGTAGTTTGTAACTTTTTTTAAATCTAACACAAATTTTTTCTGAGTGCACTAATAAATTTTTGTAGATGTATTGGAGTTTCCCCATTCAATACGAGAGCGTTGAGCACCATTGTATTGGATGTATATATGCACATACATACCATATTTAAAACCCTTGAATTTATACAGTTGGGGGGGCGCATGATTGCGGCTCCGAGGTTGGAGTGCCAACCTCATTTTCATTGTGGAAATCCCTGACTATGAGTTGCTAATTCAAACTATATAGCTCGAACAATGCATAAGACGGCTGAGAGTTACAGAAGCTTTTCACAGCCGCATGCGAATGCACGAACGAAATCTATACAGCATAACTTGCGTAAACTGAAATCTTCAACCAATTTTTTGTTACTATTAAACAATTTGTTGCTATGGCCTGGAACCCAAATGACGTTCAGGTCGCACCTTTCGGCTAGTTTGTTCAAAGACTCCCTACATTTCATTGCAACTGTAGATGTAGCATTGTTACTCTGTAAGGATTTTATGGCAGCTTGGCTGTCAGAGAAGATTTTGATAGAATTTATGTCTGGCAGATCTGTCAGGCGACGAGCTGCTTCCCATATGGCTATGAGCTCAGCCTGATAGACGTTGCAGTGATCAGTTAGGCGCAAACTTACTTTCAGATGAAGATTTTCGCAGAAAAACCCACTTCCAACTCTATTGTTCAATTTAGAGCCGTCCGTGTAAAGGTGCAGTGTATTAGGGTCGGGATCCCCCAAGTTCTTCCACTCGCTCCTCTCCGGGATTCTTGTGGAGAATTTGTTATCCCAACAGAAGGCTGGTATTGCATAGTCCAGCTTTAGAAAATTGGCAGGGACGTTACTAAGAATTTGAGCGTGCCCGAATCTGGTGTCCCTCCAGGGTTCGGTTGCATTGAGCCTTGCCGCGTTGCAGCTGGCAATGAGTTTCCCCTGTATATCCGTGGGGAGAAGAAATAGGATGGTTTCAAGAGCTTTAGTTGGGGTGGAGGGAAGGGCTCCGCTAATAAGCATGGAAGCCATTCGCTGCACTCTAGTTAATTTGCTCTTATTGGTTTCGAGTTCCAGTGCTGGCCACCATATGGTGACTGTATAGAAGAGAATAGGACGCACTACCGCTGTGTACAGCCAATGGACGATTTGGGGGTTAAGTCCCCATCTCTTGCCTATCGCTGATTTACATGCGTAAAGTGCTAGCATGGCTTTTTGGGATCGTACTTCTACGTTCCGTTTCCAGTTTAATTTTCTAGAATAACACCAAGGTATTTAACCTCGGTAGAGAGTTTAATCTCCTTCCCATTTATGGACGGAGGTTTGAATTCAGGTATCTTATGTTTGCGGGTAAACAGAACCATTTCCGTTTTCTCAGAGCTGACACTCAGCCCGCATTTCAGAGACCAGGTTTTTACAATATTGAGTGCATTTTGCAAAAGATCGCTCAGCACCGGTATATGCTTGCCAGTCGCTGTCAGGGCGATGTCATCGGCGTACGCAATGACCTGGCAGCCCATGTGCTGAAGTTTAGAGAGCAGGGTGTTCACCGGTAGGTTCCAAAGCAGAGGAGACAGAACTCCACCCTGGGGTGTTCCCCTGTTGGCATACCTAGTTATCGATGAATTACCCATTACAGAAATAATGGCTCTTCTACTAAGAAGAAGTTCAACAAACCTCACGAGAGCCTCCTCTACCTCCAAGTCCCGTAGGGCGGTGGTAACGGCTCCCGGGAGAACATTGTTGAAAGCTCCTTCTATGTCGAGAAAGATGCCCAGTGTGAATTCCTTAAAGGCTAGCCCCTTTTCTATCTTGGAAGTGATAGCGTGTAGAGCAGTCTCTACGGACTTGCCTTTGGAATAAGCGTGTTGAAAAGGAGATAGAGTATTCGCACGGAGCCTGATATAGACATCCAGCAATCTTTCAGGAACTTTGAGTAGAAAAGAGGTCAGGCTTATCGGCCTGAAATCCTTTGGGCTGCTGTAGGAGGCTTTGCCCCCTTTAGGAATAAAGATCACCTTCGCCTTGGTCCATTCCAGGGGAATGTACGACAGTTTGAGGCAGGCTTTATAGATAGGAACAAGAAGAGGGATTAGAGTATCACTTGCTGCCTGTAATTCAGCAGGAAAGATCCCATCTATTCCCGGAGATTTGAAGGGTTTGAAGGATTTAATTGCCCATTTTACCCTTGTATTAGTAATTATGTGCTCCAAGTCATTAAATGTCCTGGGGTTAGAGTAGGTTCTATAAGGTTCCGAGGTGCACCCTGGGAAGTGTGTGGTGACCAGGGTGTTCAGAATATCAGTACTAGATGTGGCCCAGTCCCCATTTTGCATTCGGATACAGCTTGGGGGAACTGGGTTAGTAGAGAGGACCTTTCGTAGACGATTGGCCTCAGAGATTTCTTCTATGTCGCTAGCGAAGTTTTTCCATGAGTCTCTTTTAGCTCTTTGGATCGACTTCTTGAAAATTTTTAAGGCATCCTTGTAGGCTTGCCAGTTGCCAGTTATTTTCGCCTCGTTGAAGAGCTTTCTGCTGTTAAGCCGAAGCTTGGAGATCTCGGGGTTCCACCAATAAGGTTTCTTTTTACCCCGAACTTTGACCTCCGGGCAGGCACTCTTGAAAGCAGCGTTACAGGATTTTGTAACAAAGTCAACTGCTTCATCGATTTTTGACGATGTGTCCAGCACACCGAGAGAAACAGACCTGTTATTGGAGATAGGCGCTTCATCAGTTGTTAACGGTAGGCTTGACGTACCGAGAGAAGCGTGCTCAAGGAGCGTAGCAGACAATTTCTGACTAAACAGAGCCCAATCCGTACGCCTCCTGTTCCTGTATCCCGCTCTAAGTGGAGGTCTCAAGAGTAGACTAAAAGTTATATACATATGATCAGAGAAGGAGTTTTCTCCGGACACCTGCCATTCCTTGACATAGTCAGAGAGCGGGCCTGTGACCAGAGTGATATCAAGTACCTCACTCCTGTTTGCGGTGACAAAAGTAGGTTTGCCTCCAGAATTACATATAGATAAATTATTAGAAATAATGAAATCAAAAAGAGACTCACCCCTCGCGTTTACGTCCGATGAGCCCCATGTTGTGTGATGGGCATTGGCATCGGCCCCTATCAGCAGTTGGAGCCCTAAGCGTTCAGCTTCCCTAACCGCACCAAGTAGCCGATCTTGCCCAGAAATGGGGCGGTCATACGCCAAATAGGCAGAGGCGATCCATATCGATTTGCCTTTCAGCTCGAGGCTGATGCAGACCATATCTTCGTCGCTGAAAAGAGACACCATACAGTAGGAAAGAGTTTTGTGTATTAGAATACATGATCTGGTCCTACCTGTCGCAGGTGCTGCCACCACATGGTAGTCCCCAGATTTGAGGCCACAGACCCTGGATCCAACGACCCAAGGCTCCTGGACCAGAAAGATCGCCTCAGCAGTCTTGCTGAGACGGAAGAGTAGTGCAGCCGAAGCTGCTTTGGAGTGATGCAGGTTAATTTGCAGTACCTGCATCATTTTGGTCGTCGGAATGTATCTCGACGTCCGCCGCTACTGTACCCGCTCCTTCGGAGACCTCAATGACTGTGGAGTCAAAGTCGGCCTCCTCCGGATCCGAATCCAGCAGCGTGCATTCGTCGAGCATGTTGTAGAACGGGCCTACCAACTCAGACACCGAGAACGTATCGCTCTCGGAGTCCAGAGTGCTGTCTGCCCGTTCATTAGCGGCCCCATGTCCACTCAAGGTATTGCATGGAGCCCGGACGTCAGTAGTTAAGGGAGTAGTGGGTTCGCTAATGGCGTTGCCCCCTACCTCCACAGAATTGGAATCGGATGCTTTCGTAGAACACCCCCCATCCCCAGAGCCCTGCGGATCGGGTGCGCTCAAGGCGCTGCCCTCAGCCCCAAGGCTCGGAAGACCAGGGTTGTCCTCGTCGGCTACCAATTCATCCTCCTTCTGGGGATCATCCCTTCGGATATTCGGCGTGATGGTAAAAAGGCCGTAGCCGATTGTACCACCTCGCTTCTCAATCCACGGGAGAGACGCCTCGCTGATGACCAGCCCAACCTGGCGTTGCATCTCCCTCACGTCACCAACACGTACTACCCTCCAATCGCTTGTGGGCATTTCCGCGTTAGATCGAGAGATGATCCTCAGAATTTTGTCCGGATCAGATGGCTCAGCCGGGACCCAGACCCAGGCTCTCGGTCTGTTCGGAATTTCTTCCTTACTGACCGCAACCAAGTCAGACCCGGGCCACAGCTCACCCACCTCGGACATAGCTAATTTGTAAAGCTTGTACGAGCGCTCATCGGCGCATGTCACGAGCTTTATTCTGCCCTGATGCCATCCGCCATCCCGGATATCAGGAGGAGGCCCCGGAAAACGGTCCAAAAGCTCCTCATAGTTCCTGAGGAGACCTATGAGGATCATCTTCCACTTTTCCGGGGACAGGTTCCCATCCGGGTGGCCGCGGTCCATAACGGCCAGCGTTAAGGTGGCTTTCGCCCCCTCGCTGAACGTTTTGGTCAGGGCAGGAGGTGTGTTTGACGGCCTGTGCCTCTTTGGAACGTTCGAAGCGTTCTCTAGAGATCGAGGTCTCTTTGAGGCCAGTGCCTGGTTTGAAGTAGAGGGACCAGACTGGGGGGTGGTTGTCGGACCGGAAGTCGCCTTAGCCTGTTTGGCAGCGAGAATCTTCTTTGCCCAGGCCAACGAACCCTTCTGCTCCGCCGTCAATTTGTCGTAGGGAAGATTGCTAGTCCTCTCTACGATCTTGGCGGCGTTGCGAACATTTCGCTGGCTGCGCACCGACATCGGAATCCTCTTACTAGCCTTAGAACACTCGGGGTGTTCAGCGGGCTTGGTAAGAGCATCCCCGGCAGGAGCAGGGGCTTGCACTTCGCCCGTGAGGACTTGGTGCCGCTATCCACTGCCTGCCGTTTAGAGGTGCCCGATTGAGGGGCTGGGGTGACCACCCGTGCCAGCTCAGCTGGTGGTTGCTTACCCTCAAGGGGCTTAGCTGTACCAGCTTTGACGGCAGTAGTCGGCTTACCCTCAAGGGGTTTAGTCTTCCTGCCTGCTTGCGTAGGTGGTCGAATTTGGGATGTGGGCCGTGAAGGCCCGCTCGGCGCCGTCATAGCGGTACCCGAGGGGTTGGTTACTTTTTTATCGCCAAGTCCAACGGCGGCATCGTTACCCGTGCAGGGATCCGAGGCTATTTGGTTTTTGTGCATATACATCTGTTTTGTGCGGTCGCCTACTGAGACGAGACCTTTCGGCGACCTGAAGTAAGGAAAGGGGGAAAGGGAACGGTCGACTACGGCAGAGCCCCTTACCGCAGCAAGTCCACCGTTACTCCCGGAGGTGGACCGGTATCCGGGAGGCTCCGTAAGAATACAGTCGGTTACCCCTGACTGCAAACCATCCAATGGGCACGGAAACGCATGACACCCTGGATTAGGGGTTTTTGTGTGTGTGTTTGTGCGGTGATCTCCGCATAGGACACCTGGGATACAGCCTGCTTGCCGCGACAAGCAGGATGCGCCCAAGGGTACCATACGGAGCTTCCCTCTTAGTTCATGGAGAGACAGGGCAAGTCCCTCACGGGGACTACACCCTGGTCCCCATTTAAGCCCCATCCCCAACGACAAGGAGACCAACGTGATGGAGTCCACGTTGGGGTAACCAACTTTTTGTTTGATATTGATTTCAACCAAAATATTGGTTAATGGTACAATGAAAATGTGAATATTACATTTTTTCCTTTTGACATGAATAAATCAACCAATAAAATATTAACCATGAAGTTGGTTGAAAAAACCATTGTACTTTTTTCTCTGTGTATCAAGGACTAAAACATAAAATAACAAAAAACACAGTCAGAACATTAAATTTACAATTGAAAATCCATAAAAAAATTATATTGGGAAGCAACAAGATTCTCACAAAAATCTGTGTTTAATTAAGAAATCTGTACTGATTTTCTGTAACTTATATCTTTTCTAGTATAAATAGGTGGTGACATGGTGGTGTGGATCGTATTAGTGTGACATCACTTTAATTGATTTTGTTACAGAAACTCAGATTTATTGTGGCAATTTATAACTTTTTAATGTAGAAAAATTGCAGAAGAAGACCACCAAGAGTTATCAATTTAGAAAATACCGCCACCATTGTGTATAAATACAATTTTTGCTTTAATTTTCAATAATATCTTCATATATTAGGAGTGTTCAATATCTCAAAATTTTTACATATTTTTACGAATAGTTACGAATTATGTTCAATAACCCAAAAATTCGCAAAAGAGAGCCAAATTGAGAGAGTAAGACCTCGAGAGAGTTGATAAACGCTGCATTAAAATTTTCACTTGGAACTACTAGCAGCTTTAAAAAAATAGAAATGTCAAAAATATATGATCACAAAAATTTCAATTGGAAATATACAAACATTTTAAACGCAAATTTCTAATTGTGTACTAAATAAGTTAGCGCAAAAACGAATCTTGATGATGTTGTGGAAAAGCCAAAGTAGAATTTTGTTTTCCTAATTCAGTTATTTCCATTCAATTCCAATTTCAAAAATTTCAATTACAACCTAACCTAAAAATCAAATTGTCAAAACAGCGTATCAGCTGTTTTCTTGCGAATGTTTACGATTTTGTGTTCAATTACTTTGGTTGATAATTTTCTCTTTTTCTCGTTTTTACTCTTAATTTGACATTGACGCTCTTTTTGCAAGTACTTGCAAGTAAAGTTGTTGAACAAAGCTATTATCTTGTTATTAATTTATATATATATATATTTACATTTTGTTTGGGATTTAAAAAAAGTTTATAAACGTTTTCTTTCCTTTCTTTTTAAAAATTAAAGTATCTAATAATAAATTGTTCGTTTAAGTAGACATACTATTTTTTCCATGTGAACACATATATGTATATTCGATAACATTTTACAATCTTGTTGAGCTAGTTGTATAATGCTGTGAAAATTACTGTTTAAATATTTAATAACTAAAAATGTTCAACTGGCAACCCTTCTACCTTGCAACCATGCGAGCGATCAGCTGCGACGTTTTTACGTAAAAAATCAAAATGATTTTGATTTCTGCGGTACGGGCTTCTGCGTCGTACGTCGTTGAATAATCGGTTACATACAAATCCCATTAAATAGGTTCGATCAGCTGACACGGTACACGGGTTTACGTTCTCGACTAACTGGGCTATTATTGTTTACAGACTAGCTGTTTCCGTCAGTGTGAAACTTTTATTTTCAATTTTTTTCCGTCACTGTTGGACAGAGACGGTTATCATTGAGCAGCGAGAAATTTCTGTCGCGAAAGGACGGATATTTCGGGCAGAGAAAAAATAAAAGTCTTTTGTGCATGTATGTGTCGTGCGCACGTACATGTGCCACTCCGTTGAGGATGAACATATGAAATGCATATGTACCTACATATGTATGTATGTTTGTAATTATACTAAATGGTACGCCGGTATGCCTGCGATCTGGTGGAATGGAAAGCAGGTATTGCAATTTTCCATGTTTATTATACATTATTGAATCTTTTGTTTAAATTTTTTTTTGCATATACATATGTATGTACATATGTATGTACACATGTAACGACTTCTTTTTATAGATTAGGTAGTCGCCTTTTATTTAATTTTAAGTGAGAGGCTGTACAATCTTAATACCAAAACAATAAATTCGTTATTTTTAATAAAGCCGAACTCTAAGTATTAAAAATAATAATATAAAATAGTTATGGACATAGGTCTGAACCTGCGTACTACTAAGATTCCCTGTAAAAAAATGTGCGATTAATACCGAAAGATATTTGTCCCGGATTGATCTCTTTCGAGAACAATCGGTCCACAATTAGTCCCCGATTGTTCCGTACGGGTATAAATGTAGACTAATTGTAGACCAATTGTTCCCGAACGGGTATAAATGTAGACTAATTGTAGACCTATTGTTCCCAATGTACTTAAAAAATTGTAGAACAACCGGTAAAACGAATTGAACACCCTTTCTTTTAATAACAATGATGAATCATAATTTTAACAAAATGTTGCCTAAAATATTCTATGAAAAAATCGTTTGCATTACGCTCATATAATGCATACACAAAACTTAAATTTTTTTATTTATTTATTGAGATTTTTTTTCAAAAGTAAAACATTATATCATATATATTATTTCTAATTGGTGTTTTATAAATATCACTTTTTCTGCTCACATAATTTACCAAAATTAATAAGTAAGGCATCGTTTTAAAGCTATTAATTAGCTATGCATGCGAAACGGTGTTTTATTGGGCGTGGTACTTTTTTTAAAAGATTTGCGCCTAAAACTATGCCTTCAGAATTATTTTATTCTATCAATTCAAATCTCAAATGCACATGTCGCTCCATTTTAACAGTCGTGTATATTTTAAAACACTTTTATAAGCTTCAGCTGTATGTTTGTATGTAAACATTATATTGTTTTAGGCGAATGGGGGCTTTTCAGTATATGATATGCTGTGGAGATGAGAGAAACTGCGATTTTTCGATATCTGTGATTTCGGTGATTGCTATTTTTAAATCACTGCGATTTTAAACTGCTATTGCGATTGCATGGACTGCTATAAAATCATCAGTTACCGGTAGAGATTAATTTTGCGTTTTCTGAGCAATATAACCTGTCTTCATTTTATGTTAACAAAATGATAGCAATAACAACGTATTCCGCAGTAATTTCGCTGTTTGTAAACATTTTTCAAAGATAAATTGTAAATTCAATAATATTTTTTCTTATATTTCTATATACGTATGTGGTCTGCTCAAAAGTATAAACAAAAAGAAATTTATAATGCTTTTGCGATTGCGATTCACATAGGTGAACTGCTTACTTGGTACATCGATAGCAGTTCCCAATAAGTAGTGAACTGCTATTTTGAAAAAGTGATCGCAATTGCGATTTGCGATTTTTTATTCACAGTGAAAAAATCACCGTTTGCGATATATCGCTCATCACTAATATGATGTATGTAATACATAAAATATATGTATGTATATGTATGTATACTTTTGATCACATAACGGTTGTACGTAAGACCATAAAATAATTGAGATAGATATGGACTTACATATATATATCAAAACGAGCAGGATGAAAAAAATGATTGAACCATGTTCGTCCGTCTGGCCGTACAAACTCTAACTTGCGCAAAAATAGAAATATTTAAAGTTTTTTTAAAATGAGCGTGACAGCACAAACTATATCGACTGGCGCCACGTATGTTTTATTATTTTTTGCGCAAGATGCGCACGGGTCCAGCTAGTAATCTTTATTTAAATATGCATGAACATTTACAATTTTTTACAGATTGTTATTAAAAAAATTGCCTTGGCTAACAACTTGGAAAAATCTACATTTGTACTCGTTGGGGATGAAAGCGATTGATCTACATTTGTACCCGTTGGGGATGTAAGCGATTAACCTACATTTGTACCTGTTCGGGATGAAAGCGATTGATCTACATTTGTACCCGTTCGGTATGTTAGTTATTAATCTACATTGGTTCGGGTATACAAGTTGAACAATTAGTCTCTTCATAGGACATGCTCGAACAAATGCGATCAATTCACTCCATATAAAGGGATGTAAAATTGTATTAGTCGCATGCTCCCTTGCGATTGATCCCGGACATGTCCCGGATTAATCGCATTTTTTGCAGGGTTAACTATGATATGTTAATATGTATGTAAGTACATCCATATGTGCATATTCTATCTATATATATAAAAATGATTTGGTATTTAATTGTAACGCTAAAACTTGAAAACGGCTGGACCAAATAAAAAACTTCCTTAGGGGGGTTTGTTTGTTGTTACCCCGCGAAGGTTTAGTCGAAGAAAAAATTAACAAATGTTAGGCGGGCGTGGCACCTCCCATACAACCTTAATTTTTAAAGCTGATTATCTCTAAAACAGTTCAAGGTAGGGAGCTGAAAATTGGTATAGAGGTAGGTGATATCAAAACCCTTCTCACTCAGAAAATTGGGGGTTATAAGAAAAGGGGGCGTGGCACCTCCCATACAACCTTAATTTTTAAAGCTGATTATCTCTAAAACAGTTCAAGGTAGGGAACTGAAAATTGGTATAGAGGTAGGTGATGTCAAAACCCTTCTCACTCAGAAAAGTGGGGGTTATCAGAAAAGGGGGCGTGGCACCTCCCATACAACCTTAATTTTTAAAGCTGATTATCTCTAAAACAGTTCAAGGTAGGGAGCTGAAAAATGGTATACAGCTAAATGATATCAAAACCATTCCCACGCATAAAAGTGGGGGTTATCGGAAAAAGGGGCGTGGCACCTCCCATACAAACTTGATTTTTCATGCTGAATATCTCTTAAATTGTTTACGCCTGGGGCTTGGAAATTGGTGTGGAGATAAACGATAACAATTCCATATTGACGCAAAATAATAGGAGTTATACGAAAAGGGGGCGTGGCACTTCCCAACAACACTTAATTTTTTAAGCTGAATATATTTAAAAGGATTTAAGTCAGGGACCTGGAAATTGGTACAGAGCTATATGATATCAAAACAATTTTTGCGCATTAAAGTGTAGGTTATCGGAAAAGGGGGCGTGGCACCTCCCATACAAACTTAATTTTTCAAGCTGCATATCTATAAAAGCGTTTAAGGTTGGGACCTGAAAATTGATCAGGAGATTAACGATATCAATAGCGTGCTTATGAAAAAAACAGTAGTTTCGGGAAAAGGGGGCGTGGCACCTTCCATGCGTTCTTAATTTTTAAGGCTAAATATCCTTAAAAGCGTTCATGGCATGTACATAGAAATCACTATGTAGATATACGATATCAATACCATGTTCACCCAAAAAAAAAAGATTTATCGAAAAATGGGGCATTGCACCTCCCATACGTACTAAACTTTTGAGGCTGAATATATCTAAAAGGGTTGGAGGAGGGGCCTGAAAACCACTTACTTAGTGAAAATAGCCAATACTCAATGAAAATAAATATCCGGAACAGAAAACTAAAAATGTTGTGTATCGTGCAGCCTTAAACTGAATACTAAAATTATATATTTTTGAAGTTGTATACACAATGAAGTATTGAAAAATCGTTAATTTTCTATTAAAAATAATACCGGTGTAATAACAATTTTTGAAATGAAATCAATAAAAAAAATCTATTTTGGGCAGAACGAAGTTTGCCGGGTCAGCTAGTGTATGCATGTATAAGAATTGCAGAAATCAGGGTTTGAATTGCTGACTAGCAAGTAGTCAAAGCAACATAAATACGACTTTGCATTCTAGTCGCATAGTCGTTTAACAGAAATAACAACTAGCTCATTCGGTTGCTAGCCGTTTTTTTTAACATACTTTTATTAGCTTCACCTGTATGTATGTATGTATGTATGTATGTAACTTCATCCAATCCTAAAAGTTGCAAACGTTTAACTCATTTATTATTTTTTTGAAACATTCACTTTACTTTTATTGTGTTCTCTCCTCTATTATTTCTATTCACCTCCGGATTCGAAACGCGACATCAACATGGGATTCAACCCAACTACATCACAGAGTGGGACATTCAACATTATATTCCATGCTTCATTGAGGCTTTTAAGTTACCTCTCTTCAAAATAGCCTCTATGAATTTCATTCAATTTACTCCCGTATGCAAGCCAATAACAGAGAACGTAGATGAACAGAGAAGTTGCAACTACGAATAATCGTGGAAGCCAGAGACCCAACAAAATTTTGTTAGTGCATCTGGTGAATAAAAAATTTTTATTCAACACAGCTGGCTGTTAAAATAACAGAAGTAGAGCGAGTTCGTCTGTAGAAAGGAATGTTATATTAAATTTCTGCACATCTGCTGATATGGCTCATTATTCCTCCCATACACCAATTCCATCGATGCACTAACCGCTGGTGTTTTAACTATTTTCTTATCGAATTTGAATTATAAATAAATTAAAAATTTAAAAAAACCAATTAAAATTAATTTCAATTTAACTTTACTGGGACCCGAACCTGCGCATCAATGCATTTTCTGTATAAAAAAACATACAACAATGCACCAGTTTGCTACAACCGGTGAGTATTTTTACAATTTCCACATCGATTTCTTAATTATTTTAAAATTTTCGAAATTTTGAAAATGTAAAAACATTTTGTTGTCCATTTCATCTTGTTGATGGCCAACCCATCAACCTCGTTGATGAGCAACGATCAACCATCTCTATACCTATGCCAATGAAATTTAATTGTCACCCTCTCTGAACAAATAGATGATGCATCAATACATATGTACATACGTACATACATATGTACATCTATTGAGCAATAATAAATTGGTGGCTGCATCAAAACCCTCACCATTCATCTTGGTGTATCGGGGCACAGCAGCTGCTAGACTCTGATGACTGATCAACGAAAATCCTACTGTCCCCCAAACATATCAAAAATCAACAATAGCAATATTGTTGTGTACACAAAAGCATCTATTGAATTATAATTTTTTAATACAGAAAGATATGCACATAGAGGCGCAGGTTCGAGTCCCAGAAAAGTCAAATTGAAACTAATTTAAATTGATTTTTTTTTAATTCTTAAATTTATTTATAATTGAAATTCGATAAGAAAATTTTAAAATTACTTTGCTGTTTTAGGAATTTGGTGCATTGGTGAAATCGGTGTATGTGAATAAAACTAAGAATATCAGCAGATGTGCATAAATGTAAAGTAACATTCCATTCTACAGCGCGCTGCTAATTTTTTCAACTTTTCTCTCAAATCTGTAATTCACCATCACTCAACTCTAGTAACGTTAACAGGATGCAATAAGCAAAAGCAGAAAAAATGCAAAGACACAACTAATTGCTGGAAGTAAATGAAATCGTATGGCCGCTGTGGTGCAGTGGGTAGAGTGCTCGCCTGCTATGCCAGAGGTCTCGGGTTCAAACCATGGTCCGAGCCAAACACCAAAACAATTTTTCTAATTAGTAAAAATCCAATTATTGGCAGTCGTTGGCATACCCTCCTAGAGTATTTCTGCCATGAAAAAGCTTCTCACAAAAAATGCATTCGCCGTTCGGAGCCGGCATAAAACTGTAGGTCCACCCAATTAGTAGGAAAAACAAAAAGGAGTACACCTCGAATTGGGAGAGAAGCTCGGTCATAAAACTCGTCAGAGTTATAATAGCGCCATTGTATTATTATTATTAAATGAAATCCCCCAAATTGCGTTGCTTTGCTTAACTATACAAGCAAACACGGCTCAGCTGAAAACTGAAGCGAATGAATCGTGTTCTCGTTTTTTACTCGACTGGCCGAGTTTGCTAATTTACTTTTCATTAGCAAAAGCAAATGCAGCAAAAGTAGCTAAGCAATTTTAAACCCTGGTTCAAGTTCTATTTATAGCACTTATAGCACGGTTGCCGAACTTGGTAATTACCAAAATAGGTTATTTTTCGTTGTTGGTTTCTTGGTAACTTTCACATATGTTTGGCAATTTTCAAGAAGTTGTTTACTATTTTTGGTATACAAGAAAAATATGGAAGTGATTATAGGACAATGAGAATATTTTGGAGCGCTGACTGTTCATTGTGAATATGCACAGGCAAATAAAGAAGATCATATCTCCGATTAAAAACTGAAATAGTTTTGCTTCGATACACATAGTAGTACATATTAGTTGATATTTTTTCGTTTAGGCTTCATTTTTGAGCTCTCATGACCAATGTTTTTTTTTTATAAGGAAAAAATGTATGTGAAAAATTAATATTTTTGGTAGAAGTTATAAATACATATGTATATACATAGATCTATTTCGGAGATCACCACATCCCTTCATCAGACTTCTTTTTACTTTTATTCTTGCGTCCGCATAAAACATCCTTTAATGAAAAATTTCACTAAAAAGTTAAAAATAAACAAGTAAAAGCGCGGCTGTCTTCGGCCGTACCGAAGACTTCATACCTTTCATGAGTGGTAGCCATGGGTAATGGCGCAATTTTTTTGGCTCTGATACAATAACACCAGCGCCAACCGTGGCGCCGCGCACGGTTCTGGCGCAATAACACCTTTAGCGCAATTGCCATGGAATAATCGATAAATAACACTTGTTTGCTTCTTACTGTCTACTATACACGTTTTATTTCTTTTGGCGCAATTCTGCTTACATACACGCTGGCAGAATAGTTGTGCCACAATTAAATTTAATTTTAAAAATAATTTGCGTATATTTGTGAAAATATGCTGGCATCTCGTTTTTCGGCATCTTCATTATGGGTCGGCTCCACCCTATTAAAAAGAAAGATTCCGGGTCAGGGTTGCCACTTTGAAATTTTTTTTCCGACCAAATTCGTCTCAAAAACCTACCAAAATAACTTACAGCCGACCAAAATTTTTTTTTCCCAAAATTCGTCATTTAAGTAGCCATGGGTAATGGCGCAATTTTTTTGGCGCTGATACAATAACACGAGCGCCAACCGCGGCGTCGCGCACGGTTGTGGCGCAATAACACCTTTAGCGTAATTGCCATGGAATAATCGATAAATAACACTTGTTTGCTTCTTACTGTCTACTATACCCGTTCTATTTCTTTTGGCGCAATTCTGCTTACATACACGCTGGAAGAATAGCTGTGCCACAATTAAATTTAATTTTAAAAATAATTTGCGTATATTTGTGAAAATATGCTGGCATCTCGTTTTTCGGCATCTTCATTATGGGTCGGCTCCACCCTATTAAAAAGAAAGATTCCGGATCCGGGCGCATTATATCGAAATTTCCCCTTACCATTTACCATGCGTAACAAAAATATACTCTATGCTAATAAATATTTTATTTAATTTATTTTGTATTCTTTCCTATTCACAGATAATGTCAATTTTGTCTTCTTTATTTGTGAAAGTAAAATATCAATACCCTTTCGTATTAGCGATGGTTCGGTATTGGCGTTAGCATACATAATTGTGACGGTGTCATATACGCTGTGCTGTTATTGGCTTTGTGGTGGTGCCAATTTACACTAGCGCTATATTGGTGCTGGTGTCAGCGCACGAAATTGAGTCAGTGTTATATTGCAATAGCGCATCATTGAGTTGGCGCTACATTGAGTTGGCGCTATACTGAGTTGGCGCTACATTGAGTTGGCGCTATATTGAGTTGGCGCATTTCCCAAATCGGAGTTAGCGCAATAACGCCAGGGTTGGTGTTAGCGCAATTGCGCCGCGCAGCTCAGTGTTACCCATGCCTAATGAGTGGGGAAATGAAAAGTTACCTATGTATGTACATAGCCGGATTAAGTTTAATTTATAATTTTAATTCTGTGGGTTATTTATGGAAAGATTTATTAGAAAAAATGGTGTCTTGGGTATTTAAATGGAGGAGTTATACACCAAAATGTCCATATCTGAACAATCGGTTGTATGGGAGCTATATGTTATAATGGTCCGATCTTGACAATTTTCGGTAACCCCGTTTGGGCCCATATGGGTACAAATACTTAAAAATTTCACGCCGTTAGCTGTTAAAATGGAGAAGTTATACACCAAAATGTCCATATCTGAACAATCGGTTGTAGGGGAGCTATAGGTTATAGTGGTCCGATCTTAACAATTTTCGGTAATCCCGTTTGGGCCCATATGGGTACAAATACTTAAAAATTTCACGCCGTTAGCTGTTAAAATGGAGGAGTTATACACCAAAATGTGTTTATCTGAACAATCGGTTGTAGGGGAGCTATAGGTTATAGTGGTCCGATCTTAACAATTTTCGGCAATCCCGTTTGGGTCCATATGGGTACAAATACTTCAAAATTTCAGGCCGTTAACTGTTAAAATGGAGGAGTTATACACCAAAATGTGTATATCTGAATAATCGGATGTTGTGGAACTATATGTTATAGTGGTCCGATCTTGACAATTTTCGGTAACCTTGTTTGGGCCAAAATGGGCACGTCTACTTCAAAGTTTCATGTCCTTAGCTGTTTAAATGGGGAAGTTATGCATAAATTACATCCAAAAATTTCATGTATATCTGAATAATCGGTAGTTTTCTATATGTTATAGTGGTCCGATTTGGCCGGTTCCGACAAATGATCAGCTGCATATAACAACATACCTGTATTCCGAATTTCATTCAGATATCTCAAAAACTGAGGGACTAGTTTGCGTTCACACAGACGGACGGACGGACAGACGGACAGACGGACCGACGGACAGACGGACAGACGGACATGGCTTAATCGACTCAGCTCGTGATTCTGATCATATCGGTATATATTTTGGTGGGTCCCCCACGCTTCCTTCTGGTACTTTCGACAAAAATTTTTTGGCACTAAGTTATAATACCATTTCATTCTCATGAAAGGTATAATAATAGCTTAAAAAAACTAAAAAACACGCTTTAATCTTAAAAATCGTACTAAAAATTGAGGAATAATTTAATTAGAAACAAAATGATGAACGAAAATATAAGTATTTAAGGAAAAGCGTGGGGGTTCTCAATAATAATTGAACATGAAAATATTCGATTCGTGCAACTAGTACAAAAATATACCTAGTTGCGAAATTAAAGAGTACGTTATATGAAATCTCAAAAAAGTCAAAATAAAAATATTAGTTAAAATCAACGATCTTAAATATTTGTTGACATACTGAGCACCACCCGACGCTTTTCCTTAAATACTTATATTTTCGTTCATCATTTTGTTTCTAATTAAATTATTTCTCAATTTTTAGTACGATTTTTAAGATTAAAACGTGTTTTTTTAGTTTTTTTAAGCTATTATTTATTTTTTTGGCAACTTGACTAGACTACGACTAGGAAAAGTAAACAACTTGACTAGAAAATGAGATAGTCGTTGGCCAACAAACAGCTTGTAGCTATGGCAGCAAATGCGACGGCGCTCAACTTGTAGTTTTTAGTCGCAGTTCTTTTCTCAATAATCAACTATGAAAATGTGTATGAGTATGAAACATAAGCTGAGGCTGCTAAGTATCTACCACCAGAAGCTGCTACCATAATTTGCAGTTGAAGTTAGAGTTGCCGCTGCCGAGTATGAAACATAAGTTGAGGCTGCTAAGTATATACCACCAGAAGTTGCTACCATAAGTTGAAGTTGCTAAGCATGAAGCTCATGATCATGATAAAAACAAATATGCTGTCCAGCTCTTATTATCTGACTCCTCCAAACCGTAGGTGCAAACCGTAGCCAATGTTTATCCAAATAGGGGCTATGTTACTTCCGTTATTATGTGTGTCAGGAACACAGGAACACAGGATGTTACTATTACTTTGTTGGTTTGATTTCTCATTTACTTGCATGTATCATTTCAAATTGTAAGTGCGCGTGTAAAAAAAAATTTTTTTTTGAAGAAAAAAAGGGCTTAATCCTTATGAATTATTTCGCTTTTCAGCAAATTTTTATTCATAAAGGATAAACCAAACTGGCGGATCGCCATCTAGTGAAACGCGTATTGATCGTTTTGAGTATGAAAATGTATTCATTTCTTTATTGATTTACTTTCTCTATTTATACAAATTTCCTTACGCTAACTTACACTAATACATATATAATTAAGAATGAGTGTTCAACATATGCTGTGTCAGCATATGTGAATCATAAATATTTCGTCAGTGCACATTGACAAACTGACGCTGTCGCTCAGTTGGTCATTGCGACTGCTCGGGCAAAGCACTTGACAAAATGCAACAAATGTAACTGGAGACGCCATGTGTGGCGGTGTGTATATTTGATGTTAAACTCCCGCTGGGGTTTAACGGAATTTATTTGGGTCAGTTTGTTTTGGCAACATGTGCGATTTACATGTACACATAAATTATGTGTACATGACAACGACTGTAAGGGCGGTGTACTTATGTAATGCTACAGGTTACTTTAATTACAAATTGTGGTTAAGGTTACTTGTCAAGCCAGGTTTCTTTAATTTAGATTTGTAAGTTGGATTATAATATGATTTCTTTGAAGCACAAGTTATGTTACTCCAATTTTGTTTTTTTATGTTAGGCATGAAAATGTGTGGGGAAATACGTGTTCTGCTTAAAACGCTAACATTTAAACTCCTAATTCCCATATAAACATACTTGTGACAACATAAAACTTTTAATATCTTGAAACAAAAAAGTGGAGAAAACCATATTTCATCAATAGGTTAATAAAAAGCTTCTAATTGGTTAATATAATACAAATTGGCTATTTTTGTACAGACATACTAATATAATAATAATAATATAAAACAATGGCGCTATTATAACTCTGACGAGTTTTATGGCCGAGCTTCTGTCCCAATTTAAATAATTTATTTACAGATCTTAAAAAACTGGTCACCAATAGGTTAATTCATGACCGTTATTGGGTTAAGATTCCAAAGATTACTGGTTTTAGTGTAGATACAACTAATATGATTTAAATATATTGATCTAAGAATTAAGTGAAAAAATTTGGTTAAAAATGGGTTAATGCGTGGTCGTTAAGGGGTTAAAATTCTTGGGATTTACTATTTTAGTATCGATATACCGATTCTGATTCAAGAAAATTAAACTCGAAACTAAAATAAAAAACATAGGTCACCAACGGGTTAACTCATGGCCGTCAATGGGTTAAGATGCTATAGATTAACAGCTTTAGTGCAGATAAAGCGATTCTGTTGTAAAAAAGTTGATTTCAGAATTTTGAGCGTCCTCATATATATAAGTGGCCCCAGTGTGCGACCACTAGCTCGACTAGGCAAGTTTCGTGGTCAAAGTTGTTATGTGGGGAATAGAGTCGGTTATCCACGGCAGAGCCCCTTACCGCGGTAAGGCCATAGTTACTCCCCGAGGCGGCCCGGTATCAGGGAGGCGCCGTACAAACACAGCCGATATCTGGAGTCCCATTACCAGTCGGCAACCTCTGGGCGTTTTCAGTCGCAGGATTTTCTCCAACCAAGTTATTTTGTGAATTTAAGTAGATGTATCATAGAACCATGGTATGTACTACTACATATTTCCGAAATGATCTTAGAGCAAAAGAGTTGCTTTATTTTTGTTATTAATAAGTTATTTTTAAAAGAAAACTTCCGAAATGTTAGATAAAAAATTAACGAATGAGATGGATGCTTTTGCTCTAACATTTTCTAAGCATATTTATTACTTTAGCATAATTTTATAAAAATTTCTGAAAAATTTTAAACAAAAATGAAAAAATAAGAAAAGGAAAAATGTTTTTGAGGGGCCTAAAAGCAGTTTCGTATTCTACATAGATTTTCGCATTAGTAAACAATTTCATGGGATATATATAAAATACAGGAAAAAAATTCGAACCATGTACGTTTTGGAGAAGAACGACCCATATGTGTTTGCAATACATGACATGTTCTTGCAAAAAATAATGCAATTTGACTATAATCTGATGTCTACAGCGATTTTTTTGAAATTACGACCAAATTGTGTACTTTCAGATGACGAAAACAGCAAATTTTTAAGCAATACATCAACACTCTCTTTCCCGTAACTGGATTTTTTCAGATTTGGATTCCGCATAGATGTACGCTTAACTGACACATGTTTTTAAATTTTCTCAAGGCTTAGAACAAAGAAACAAATATTAATTTTTTTAAGTAATTGGGTTAACATTCTAGATAAAAATATTTTTCAAAAAATAAAAAATAAGCAATATGAAGCCTGATTAATTAGCTGTAGTACCCCAGTACTTTCATTAAAATCAGATAATCACTTACAAAGTTACTGGCTTTTGTTTAAAAAGCTGCAAAAAAGTTTAATTTGCAATAACTTTGGCAAAAATAATGGAAATAAAAAATTTAACTAGCCATTACCGGGAGCTAGTATGTAATCTTTTCCACTAATTTGCGACAGAAAAATTCAATCATAATTTTTTTTTCTGAAATAGTACCTATATTCTTAACCTAATATCTTTCATTTAACCAGCAACTTTCTTATTTTGCAGCTGGCGAAACGGCACATTTCGAAGTACAATTTTCAGAAAAACCTGGTTTGGTTGTTTGGCTAAAAGATAATAAACCATTGCAAGATAAGCTCGCAGACCGTGTTATTCAAACAGAGGCGACAATGAACTCTTACCGATTGGATATTAAAAATTGCAGGTGATAATCAGATTTGGTTAACCATGTATTTTACATATATATACGTAGGTCGAAGTCGAGTTAAAAACTATAGTTACAGCGTAGAACTTTATAATATATTGTTCGAGAAAAACCGATGTATATGTGTGTTACCACCAGATTATGGATTAATATAATATAATATAATATAATATAATATAATATAATATAATATAATATAATATAATATAATATAATATAATATAATATAATATAATATAATATAATATAATATAATATAATATAATATAATATAATATAATATAATATAATATAATATAATATAATATAATATAATATAATATAATATAATATAATATAATATAATATAATATAATATAATATAATATAATATAATATAATATAATATAATATAATATAATATAATATAATATAATATAATATAATATAATATAATATAATATAATATAATATAATATAATATAATATAATATAATATAATATAATATAATATAATATAATATAATATAATATAATATAATCTATATATATAAGGATGAAAGTTTGTTTGTTTGTTTGTTTGTTTGTATGTTTGTTCCCTATGGACGCCGAAACTACCGGGCCGATCACATTCAAATTTTGACACAATGATCACCTGGTATTAGATTGAAATTATGACCACATCTAATTCTGGTATCTCCACCCCTTCCCGAGATATAGGCCAAAATATGGACCCAGATTCCTCCGAAATATTTTCCTGCATTATTGGTATCAAATTAAAGATATCAATCAGAGCTTCAATAGAGAGTTCATTCCGTTCCAATTTTCCAGTCGGTTCTCCAGATAGAGACCAAAACGTGGACCCGGATGACCCCAAATATTTTTTCGTAATATTGGTATCAAATTAAAGGTGCTGATCAGGGTATCCATATATATTTTACACTATACGGATATCTCAATCGGTTCCCGGGATTGAGGCCGAAACATGGACCTAAATAGCCCCCGAAATATTTTTGACCACTATTGGTATCAAATTAAAGGTATCAATCAGAGCTTCAATAGAGAGTTCATTCCATTCCAATTTTCCAGTTGGTGCTCCAAATAGAGACCAAAACGTGGACCCGGATGGCCCCAAATATTTTTTCGCAATATTGGTATCAAATTAAAGGTATCAATCAGAGCTTCAATAGGGAGTTCATTCCATTCCAATTTTCCAGTCGGTTCTCTAGATAGAGACCAAAACGTGGACCCGGATGACCCCAAATATTTTTTCGTAATATTGGTATCAAATTAAAGGTACTGATCAAGGTATCCATATATATTTTACACTACACGGATACCTCAATCGGTTCTCGGGATTGAGGCCGAAACATGGGCCTAAATAGCCCCCGAAGTATTTTTGGGCATTGTTGGTATAAAATTAAAGGTATCAATCAGAGCTTCAATAGGGAGTTCATTCCATTCCAATTTTCCAGTCGGTTGTCTAGATAGAGACCAAAACGTGGACCCGGATGACCCCAAATATTTTTTCGTAATATTGGTATCAAACTAAAGGTGCTGATCAGGGCAGCCATATATATTTTACACTAGACGGATATCTCAATCGGTTCCCGGGATTGAGGCCGAAACATGGACGTAAATAGCCCCCGAAATATTTTTGGGCATTGTTGGTATCAAATTAAAGGTATCAATCAGAGCTTCAATAAAGAGTTCATTCCATTCCAATTTTCCAGTCGGTTATCCAAAATATATTAGTAATCATGATGTACACCGATATGTGCACCGGATGGCCATGGAAAGTTGTTGATAAGGAACGTGAGACGGGGAGGAGAGAGAGAGGGTAGTATAAGAGGAGGAAGAGATAGAGGGAACGGGGAATGCTGACTGGTGGGGAGACCGATGGGTATAGTGGGATTTGTCGCAGCGAAGTGTGACGGGTATTTGATAGTATAATATAATATAATATAATATAATATAATATAATATAATATAATATAATATAATATAATATAATATAATATAATATAATATAATATAATATAATATAATATAATATAATATAATATAATATAATATAATATAATATAATATAATATAATATAATATAATATAACATAATATAATATAATATAATATAATATAATATAATATAATATAATATAATATAATATAATATAATATAATATAATATAATATAATATAATATAATATAATATAATATAATATAATATAATATAATATAATATAATATAATATAATATAATATAATATAATATAATATAATATAATATAATATCACCCAGAAAAAAATAGTGTGAAATCAACCAAAAATCAACAAATTTTGTGGTTAATTTTTTTCAACACGATGCTTAATGTATGCCATCATGTAATCGTGTAAATTTAACACTACTGTCAAGTGTTAGTTTAACAGGGTGACAACTGTAGAATTAACACTAAAAGTATTGAGTCTTCCTGTTGATTTTACAATTTAAGCTGGTTAAATTAACACGAAATGGTCCTGTTGAATTAACAATAACATCTTTTTGATTTTACCTTAAATTTATTGTTAAATTAACTAGAAAGTCTTGTTGATTTTACAATTTATTTTTTTAAATAAAAAACATATAAAACATAAAATATATCGTCCCCTCAATATAACAATAGCGTATGTGCTCATACGCCATTATTTTTTTATTGCATATTTAGAATCTCCATCATTGATTCTATGTCTGGTCAAAATTTCGTCAAATTCTACTTCCACAAAGTGGGTCAAAATGTCATTGGAAAAAATGGTGTATAATTTCTTGTTCAAAAATTTAATAGATATCTGATTTGACAAAAACTTTAAACTCGATTTTCTCAAAACCCAAAAAAAAATATACGCTATTGTTATATTGAGGGGACGATATAATCATCAGAGCAATAAAGCATATTCGAGTACACCATCCGCACAACCGACCAAATTGAAAGCGTCCTTCTCATATTCCTAGTTTATACATGGGCGATAGTACTTACTATCACTGGCACCGAGTAATGTTTGGCCGCTAATGCAACGGTATATGCACCGCAAGCTGCGTGAAAGACTCCATTCGCTAAACATCTCTTCGTGGTAAAAATTGCAAACTATGAAGAGTAAAAAGAAAATATTGAACATTAAAAACTTTTAGAAACAAAATAGCAATCCACTTTTAACTTACCTGCGAACTAAAAATATAAATGGGAAACCCATTATCACGCACTGCCTATGATACTAAACAAAATTTTCTTTTTGTTAAAAAAAATAATATTAGTTTGTGTTTTGCACGAACAGCAGAACTTCAAACCTTGAAAAAATTGTGTATGTTTCAAAATAGTTTTGACGTTCTTTTTAACACTTTTTTAGATTATATTGACACTATCATCGTGTTGGATAAACCAAAATTCCAAATGACGTTTATGTTTGAACATTGTTCCGTGTTATATCAACTAACTTTTATAGTTAATTGTGGTTCTTGTTGTTTTAACATTTGTTTTCATGTTGTATTAACACTAAAATTGGGACGTCATTTTTCTAACATTTTTTTTTGGTTTATATTGACACTATCATCATGTTAAATAAACCAAATTCCAAATGACATTTTGGAATAAAATATTATATTTGAATCATCTTGTATATTTTAAAATTTCTTCATGTTGTATCAACAATAAAATTTGGTTGAATTTACCAAATTTTCAGATGACAGTTACAAAGCCAAAATCATGTTTCAAACATCGTGTAATTTGAAAAAATTGATGCTGTTCTATGTGTAAAGATCGAACGTGTTAATTTTACATGAATCGTGTTGATGATTTTTTTTCTGAGTGATAATATATCTATATATATAAGAATGAAAGTTTGTTTTTTTGTTTGTTTGTTTGTTTGTTTGTATGTTTGTTCCCTATGGACTCCGAAACTACCGGGCTGATCACATTCAAATTTTGACACAAAGATCACCTGGTATTAGATTGAAATTATGACCACATTTAATTCTGGTATCTCAACCCCTTCCCGAGATATAGGCCAAAATATGGACCCAGATTCCTCCGAAATATTTTTCTGCATTATTGGTATCAAATTAAAGATATCAATCAGAGCTTCAATAGAGAGTTCATTCCGTTCCAATTTTCCAGTCCGTTCTCCAGATAGAGACCAAAACGTGGACCCGGATGGCCCCAAATATTTTTTCGTAATATTGGTATCAAATTAAAGGTGCTGATAAGGGTATCCATATATATTTTACACTATACGGATATCTCAATCGGTTCCCGGGATTGAGGCCGAAAAATGTACCTAAATAGCCCCCGAAATATTTTTGACCATTATTGGTATCAAATTAAAGGTACCAATCAGAGCTTCAATAGAGAGTTCATTCCATTCCAATTTTCCAGTCGGTTCTCTAGATAGAGACCAAAACGTGGACCCGGATGACCCCAAATATTTTTTCGTAATATTGGTATCAAATTAAAGGTGCTGATCAGGGTATCCATATATATTTTACAATGTACGGATATCTCAATCGGTTCCCGGGATTGAGGCCGAAACATGGACCTAAATAGCCACCGAAATATTTTTGACTATTATTGGTATCAAATTAAAGGTATCAATCAGAGCTTCAATAGAGAGTTCATTCCATTCCAATTTTCCAGTTGGTGCACCAAATAGAGACCAAAACGTGGACCCGGATGGCCCCAAATATTTTTTCGCAATATTGGTATCAAATTAAAGGTGCTGATCAGGGTAGCCATATATATTTTACACTATACGGATACCTCAATCGGTTCTCGGGATTGTGATCTCAGATCAGATTAGACGGGGAGAGAGTAGTATAAGAGGAGGAAGAGATAGGGGGAACGGGAAATGCTGACTGGTGGGGATACCGATAGGGAAGGGAGTGGCATAGTGTGATTTGTCGCAGCGAAGTGTGACGGGTATTTGCTAGTATAATATAATATAATATAATATAATATAATATAATATAATATAATATAATATAATATAATATAATATAATATAATATAATATAATATAATATAATATAATATAATATAATATAATATAATATAATATAATATAATATAATATAATATAATATAATATAATATAATATAATATAATATAATATAATATAATATAATATAATATAATATAATATAATATAATATAATATAATATAATATAATATAATATAATATAATATAATATAATATAATATAATATAATATAATATAATATAATATAATATAATATAATATAATATAATATAATATAATATAATATAATATAATATAATATAATATAATATAATATAATATAATATAATATAATATAATATAATATAATATAATATAATATAATACACTGTCGCGTTTATAACTCTGGCGAGTTTTATGGCCGAGCTTCTCTCCCAATTCGAAGTGTGCTCCTTAACTTTTGTTTTTCCTACAAATTGGGTGCACCTACAGTTTTATTCCGGCTCCGAACGGCGAATGCATTTTTTGTGAGAAGCTTTTCCATGGCAGAAATACACTCGGAGGGTATGCCTTCCACTGCCGAGAGGTGACCGCTATTTTTTAAAAATCCAATAATTGGGTTTTAATTAATTAGAAAATTTTATTTTTTCGTGTTTGTCCGGACTGAGGTTAGAACCCGAGACCTCTGGTATAGCAGGCGAGCACTCTACCCACTACACCACAACGACCACAACAATTATGTATATGCCAACGTATATAGGTATAGGTACATATATAATCTATTATGGATTACTTTACACATTTGATGCTTTATTTAATCATTCTTGGAATTAAATATGAATTTTAATTCCAAAAATTCTTAATTTGAAACTATGAGAAGTTTTACAATTTTATGTAATCCAAAATAGTTTAAAAATAATGTCTTGAAAAGTATTACAATTCTCTCTAGGGGTTTAATTATTTATGGTTTAAGAACAAATCCTGAAAGGTATAAAAATTTTCTGTGAATTTTATATGAGCTATTGGCCAGTTTTTTATTA
Organism: Urophora cardui; assembly: GCA_960531455.1. Lineage (NCBI taxonomy): Eukaryota > Metazoa > Arthropoda > Insecta > Diptera > Tephritidae > Urophora > Urophora cardui. The sequence continues at coordinate 74,445,631 of OY482670.1, read as the reverse complement.
AGAAAAATTGAAAAAATTTTGTTGGTAGAAGTTATGGATCCATTTCGGAGACCACAACATCCCCTCATCAGACTTCTTTAAGAACATACATAAAAACTTTCTCACCTTGGTTTCAAATCAAAACCAAAAAACTATTAGAAAAAATTTGTCAAAATATGTAAATAAATATAAAATATTTTTTTAAAGTGAAATACGATGGAGAAATCAAATTTATTAGAACAAATTACCCGCAAAGCGAATTTTTCGTGCCCTATTTAACAATTGTATCAAGTAAGCAATACAGGAGATTAAATGAATACTAGTATCGCCGGTGCTCGAAATTCGACCATGCAATTTATTTTTTAAACTTTGTATTGGTACAAAAATTAATCCTTTTCGCGGAGATAAGCAACACTTTCGAAATTCCAGTTGTACCGCAACACTGATTTGCCCTTTTGATCACGGTCCGACGCGAAATCATGGTCAAAATCAAGGCAGATCTAGGAAGATAGGCCTGGTGGCGAATTCAGAAATTTACCATGTATTTTGTTATTGTAATTGGTAGAGTGTAATGTCAAAATGATATTTCGCCGTGGTTAAAATCTGAATTCGCTTGGGGCTCGTTGCTCCTTTTTATACTCAGCTGTACTAGTACACAGAGTATTATAGTTTTGATTTCCTAACGGTGGATTGTAACAGAATGAAATAATCGAGATAGATATAGACTTATATATATCAAAATGATCAGGGTGAAAAGAGAAATCGATTGAGCCATGTCCGTCCGTCTGTCCGTTGTGCGCACGATAACTCGCGCAAAAATTGAGATATTTTGATGAAATTTGAAATGTAAGTTGGTATCAAGACAGGAACGGATGGTATTGAAAATGGGCGAAATCGGAAAATGACCACTCCCACCTCCCCTATATAGTAAAAATCGGAAATTTTGTATCTCGGTCACTAATAGAGCTAGAGTGATAAAATTTCACACACTTATTGAGCTCAGGCCCTTATGACGAAATATGGTGAAATTTTGGAAAATGGGCGGTGCCACGCCCACTTATTAAGGGGCAAACATTGAAAGTTTTATGAGTCATAACTCAGAAACCGTTGAAGATATATCGATGAAATTTGGTAGGCGTGATATACTTACTTAGGCAAATGTTTGGACGAAAAATTGCCAAAATCGGTTGACGACCACGCCCAGTTTTATGTATGGGTATCATAAAGTGGCCTAATAAAAACATTTTAAGCGATATCTTTGTCAAATATAAAGATAATTCATTGAAATTTTGTGGCATGAGTTCTACAATAGATCGGAAATAAAAAATAGAAAAATTTCGGAAAATGGGCGTGGCACCGCCTCTTTTCAGACAAAGGAATCAACGAGATTTCGGAGCCCATAACTCGACAAATAATTGAGATATTATGACGAAACTTGGTTTATACACTTTAATAACTTGTGTTAATAGACACGCAAAAATTATTGAAATCGGTTTATGACCACGCCTACTTTTTAACAAAGATATTTGTAACAAGACTTCTTTGTAACTAGAAGTCATAAAGGAATGAAATTTTGCACAAAGAATAATATTCATATGCTTAGTTGGATGACTGATAAAAATGTTGAAAATGGGCGTGGCTACGCCCACTTTATGCGGCACTCGCTTTATATAAAATACACCCTATATCGAACAAACGCAAACAAACAATGAAAGCATACAGCTGAGTATCTAATGTTCGATTCCACTCGAACTTAGGCTTCCTTACTTGTTCTCTATAGTATGGAATATTGCACGGCCTACTTCTTGGAGCTTTTTAGTTTTCTTGCGCTCTATTGTTCTGGCGTTTATAAAAATCATAATAGAAAAGCTACAAATCACTCTCATAGACACACAGAGATTTCAGTATAATGGAACTTTTCAGTAGAATCCATCTACAAATCACTCATAGAGCAGAGATTTGAGTAGAATGCAATTTTTGAATGTGATCCCAACGCATATAAAAAAAGGAAGAGAGAGTGCTTTGAAATTAAAGCAACTCTTCAACTGTGTTTCCGATATTTGTAAACATTTTTACGATATCTATTTCTCTTAATTAAAAACTTTATTTATTAATTATAAAAAATTAAATAATTTATAGAAAAAATGATATGCCTATGCACTGCTCCTCACTCATACGAACTCATCCATATCAATTTTATGTGGATATGAGTATGTTGAATGTGCTAAACAGCCTGGCAATTGTTTGTATGGGAAAAATGTTAGCCTATTAATATATACATAGATAGTGGGCACATTTGCCAACGAAGCAAAAACGAAGTAAATCAAAAATGGTACAAATATAAATAAAGTAATAAAGTATAATAAATACGAATTAAGTAAAATTGAAATGAAAAGAGCAAAATATTTAAATAAAAGAAAAAGGTCTAACAGTAAATAAAGCGAAATTAAAACAAAAATTGAAATGAAAAAAAGAATAAAAAACACCTAATATTTTGAATACATACGAATTAAGTAAAGAGTTGAAATAAAAAAAAAACAAAATATTTAAATAAAAGCAAATAATATAATAAATAAATGGAAATAAAAAAATAAAAGGAAATAAAATAATAAATAAATGAAAATAAAAAAGACCTAACATTGAATAAAGAGAAATGAAAACAAAAATTAAATGAAAATAATTAAAAAGTACACATATGTATTGGCACAATCTAAAGTAAATAAGTGTGGCATCCATATAAAATATTTGAGCGCCAAAATGGCTGGTTTTAATTTTCCATGTATGTTTTATTGCAATTGGTTGCTCCTTTTTCTCTATAGTATGGAATATTGTACGGCCTATTTCTTGGAGCTTTTTAGTTTTCTTGCGCTCTATCGTTCTGGCGCTTATAGAAATCATAATATAAAAGCTACAAATCACTCTCATAGATACACAGAGATTTCAGTATAATGCAATTTTTGCGTAGAATCCATCTACAAATCACTCATAGAGCAGAGATTTGAGTGGAATGCAATTTTTGAATGTGATCCCAACGCATATAAAAAAGGAAGAGAGAGAGAGCGCTTTGAAATTAAAGCCACTCTTCAACTGTGTTTACGATATTTGTAAACATTTTTACGATATCTATTTCTCTTAACTAAAAACTTTATTTATTAATAATAAAGGAATTAAATAATTTATAGAAAAAATTGTATGCCTATGCACTGCTCCTCACTCATACGAACACATCCATATCAATTTTATGTGGATATGAGTATGTTAAATGTGCTAAACAGCCTGGAAATTGTTTGTATAGGAAAAATGTTAGCCTATTAATATATAGATAGTGGGCACATTTGCCAACGAAGTAAATTAAAAATGGTACAAAACTAAAAACTTTATTTATTAATTATAAATATATTTTCCTTATTGAGCTCCAAACAAACAAAATTTGGAGACATAAATACATATATAAGAAACATGAAAATGTAAACAATTGAAAATATACCGTAATGGTAAACAAAAATATACAGGAACAACAATACATTGGAATAAGACGAACAGTAAGACATAAATATATACATATACATATCGCTGCAGCTCTCCTTTGGTGTTGTTGCTTAAGCTTGGTTGAGAAACCAGTTTAGATAGGGATGCGCTCGAACAAACAAACATGCATTGTTATAATTGTTGTTGTCGAATGACCAAATTTCTATATACATGAGCGCAATTGTCAGTGTCGGACTTAAAGTTCTTTCTCTTTGTACTAGGGGTGTTCAAAATGTGTAGCATTTCAAGGGTGTATCGCTTATGATAGTGTTTTTCATTGTCTAAAATTGCTACATTGTCAAAATCTGCATAATGTCCCGTACTGCCGCAATGGTATGACAAGGCTGTCTTGTTGTCCGAAGAATTATTCCTTAGTTTTATATTGGACTTATGAGCGGAAATCCTTGTCTTTAGTTTGGATTTTGTTGTCCCCACATATACCTTTTCGCATACGTGGGACCCGTCACCACTGCATGGAATTTCATACACAACGTTGGATTTCTCATATTTCGGGATTTTGTCCTTAGTATTACTGTATAAGAGTTTTAAGGAATTGTTGTATTTAAATGCGATATTATACTTTTCTTTGTCATATATACTGGACCTTTTTATTCTTTCCGATATCCCCGGGACATATGTCATTGCTTTATATATCTTTGGTTCTTTATTTGATCTCTCTAATTTATTTCCAACGTAGAAGAGGTTTATCATTTTATTTGTCAAGTAGGAAGGAAAATCGTTGTTTGTCAGAATTTTCTTAATTAAAGGGATATTTTTGTTGTGGTATATTTTGTCACTTATGGAGAGTACTCTAGTTATAAAATTTTTGGCAGTATCTATATATTAATAGGCTAACATTTTTTCCATACAAACAATTGCCAGGCTGTTTTGCACATTTAACATACTCATATCCACATAAAATTGATATGGATGAGTTCGTATGAGTGAGGAGAAGTGCATAGGCATATAAATTTTTCTATAAATTATTTAATTTTTTATAATTAATAAATAAAGTTTTTAGTTAAGAGAAATAGATATCGTAAAAATGTTTACAAATATCATAAACACAGTTGAAGAGTTGCTTTAATTTCAAAGCACTCTCTCTTCCTTTTTTATATGCGTTGGGATCACATTCAAAAATTGCATTCCACTCAAATCTCTGCTCTATGAGTGATTTGTAGATGGATTCTACTCAAAAGTTCCATTATACTGAAATCTCTGTGTGTCTAAATCAGTGTTGCGGTACAACTGGAATTTGGAAAGTGTTGCTTATCTCCGCGAAAAGGATTAATTTTTGTACCAATACCAAGTTGAAAAAATAAATTGCATGGTCGAATTTCGAGCACCGGCGATACTAGTTTATAATAATCTTCTTTTCATGCTTCGAATGATAATTTATTAGCCTCCCTGATGCAGTGGGCTTTTCGTGCCAGTCAAAGGTTATTTTGTTGTTTCTTCTAATTATTAGTGTGTCCAAATAAGGTAGTTTACCGTTGTTTTCTTTTTCTATTGTGAATTTTATTGATCTATTATAATTGTTAAGCATGTGTAGTATATTATCTGCATCTTCTGCTTTGATGATGGCAAATACATAGATCATCGACGTACTTTGTAAGTAGTCTCGGTTTCTGCGCAGATTGTCTTTCAAATTTGCTGAGTAGGTCTTCCATAAATATGTCAGCTATTATAGGGGACGCCGGCGAACCCATTGTCATTCCTGATCTCTGTTCATATATTTTGTTGTTGAATTTGAAATACGAGTTTTCTTTGATGCAGAATTTTACAATTGTCAGGAATAATTCCTTTGTCATGGATGTATGTTTTTGGATTTCTTCCCATCTTGAGGATATAATCTCAATGGACAAATCAACTGGGACACTAGGGAACAACGAGACAACATCTAACGACACTAAAATTTCATCATCATATATATACGAGCCTCCAATCTTATTTTTGAAATCCAATGCATCTCTGACGTTATATTTGGAGGACTTAGTCAAATTTTTGAGTATATTTGTCAAGTATTTACATATATTATAGGACGGTGAATTGACGGACGAACATATAGGCCTAAGAGGGGTGGCTTTCTTGTGGATTTTTGGTAAACCATAAATTCTGGGTGGGTTGGCTGTTTTACATGTAAGACAGTTTTTTTCATTTAGATCAATCAATTTACTTTTGAACATTCTTTCTACTAAATCGTTGTTTTTATCCTGTAGCTTATTGGTAGGGTCACGTTTTAACACTCTATATGTAGTTATATCGTTTACTAATCTTTCCATTTTTGCATCATACTCAGATTTGTCCATTAATACCGTTACATTCCCTTTGTCAGCATTTAAAACCAATAGCTGTTTATTATTCTTTAAGAATTTTTGTGTAGAATGAAGTGTCTGGATTATAAATTTATCTCTAGCGGAAGCCGTTGTTCTATTCAAGTGATCACGCATTATTGTAGTCAAGTTGTTTCTTTCTATTTCTTGTCTTTCTTTATCCTTAATTGTTTGTATACAATTTTCACCGTCCGCTATAAATTTAAATAGTGGAAAGTTTTTGTTCTCAGTTGGTAAAGCATGTTTTGGTCCAAGAGATAAGAGCCACTGAATGTCTGTTGGTATGTCAATATTTGTTTTGTTACAAAACCATTTTGGTACCACCCTAATGTTTAATAGCTGTTGGTGTTTTGCTCTCAGATTTTCGTACTTCCTCTTTTGTGTACTTTTAACTTTTGTCGCTAATTTGTTTGTTAATATTTTCTCACTCTCGAACAATACATTGACTACAATAATGCGTGATCACTTGAATAGAACAACGGCTTCCGCTAGAGATAAATTTATAATCCAGACACTTCATTCTACACAAAAATTCTTAAAGAATAATAAACAGCTATTGGTTTTAAATGCTGACAAAGGGAATGTAACGGTATTAATGGACAAATCTGAGTATGATGCAAAAATGGAAAGATTAGTAAACGATATAACTACATATAGAGTGTTAAAACGTGACCCTACCAATAAGCTACAGGATAAAAACAACGATTTAGTAGAAAGAATGTTCAAAAGTAAATTGATTGATCTAAATGAAAAAAACTTTCTTACATGTAAAACAGCCAACCCACCCAGAATTTATGGTTTACCAAAAATCCACAAGGAAGCCACCCCTCTTAGGCCTATATGTTCGTCCGTCAATTCGCCGTCCTATAATATATGTAAATACTTGACAAATATACTCAAAAATTTGACTAAGTCCTCCAAATATAACGTCAGAGATGCATTGGATTTCAAAAATAAGATTGGAGGCTCGTATATATATGATGATGAAATTTTAGTGTCGTTAGATGTTGTCTCGTTGTTCCCTAGTGTCCCAGTTGATTTGTCCATTGAGATTATATCCTCAAGATGGGAAGAAATCCAAAACCATACATCCATAACAAAGGAATTATTCCTGACAATTCTAAAATTCTGCATCAAAGAAAACTCGTATTTCAAATTCAACAACAAAATATATGAACAGAGATCAGGAATGCCAATGGGTTCGCCGGCGTCCCCTATAATAGCTGACATATTTATGGAAGACCTACTTAGCAAATTTGAAAGACATTCTGCGCATAAACCGAGACTACTTACAAAGTACGTCGATGATCTATTTGCCATCATCAAAGCAGAAGATGCAGATAATATACTACACATACTTAACAATTATAATATATCAATAAAATTCACAATAGAAAAAGAAAACAACGGTAAACTACCTTATCTGGACACATTAATAATTAGAAGAAACAACAAAATAACCTTTGACTGGCACGAAAAGCCCACTGCATCAGGGAGGCTAATAAATTACCATTCGAAGCATGAAAAGAAGATTATTATAAATACTGCCAAAAATTTTATAACTAGAGTACTCTCCATAAGTGACAAAATATACCACAAGAAAAATATCCCTTTAATTAAGAAAATTCTGACAAACAACGATTTTCCTTCCTACTTGACAAATAAAATGATAAACCTCTTCTACGTTGGAAATAAATTAGAGAGATCAAATAAAGAACCAAAGATATATAAAGCAATGACATATGTCCCGGGGATATCGGAAAGAATAAAAAGGTCCAGTATATATGACAAAGAAAATTATAATATCGCATTTACATACAACAATTCCTTAAAACTCTTATACAGTAATACTAAGGACAAAATCCCGAAATATGAGAAATCCAACGTTGTGTATGAAATTCCATGCAGTGGTGACGGGTCCCACGTATGCGAAAAGGTATATGTGGGGACAACAAAATCCAAACTAAAGACAAGGATTTCCGCTCATAAGTCCAATATAAAGCTAAGGAATAATTCTTCGGACAACAAGACAGCCTTGTCATACCATTGCGGCAGTACGGGACATTATCCAGATTTTGACAATGTAGCAATTTTAGACAATGAAAAACACTATCATAAGCGATACACCCTTGAAATGCTACACATTTTGAACACCCCTAGTACAAAGAGAAAGAACTTTAAGTCCGACACTGACAATTGCGCTCATGTATATAGAAATTTGGTCATTCGACAACAACAATTATAACAATGCATATTTGTTTGTTCGAGCGCATCCCCATCTAAACTGGTTTCTCACCCAAGCTTAAGCAACAACAACAAAGGAGAGCTGCAGCGATATGTATATGTATATATTTATGTCTTACTGTTCGTCTTATTCCAATGTATTGTTGTTCCTGTATATTTTTGTTTACCATTACGGTATATTTTCAATTGTTTACATTTTCATGTTTCTTATATATGTATTTATGTCTCCAAATTTTGTTTACATTGTTCATTTTTTCCAATGTTACCTGTTCCATATTTTTTGTTGATTTTCTAGTCAGTCGATTAAAACAAGGGATTTGTGTAAGTTTCGCTTCTCTGTTTATGTTTATATTTAAGCATATGTATCAATACATATATGTATATAAATGTAATCATTGTGTTTGTTTTTCCAGTCCTGATGATGATCTCAGGCTGAGATCGAAATATTGACAAATAAAAATTAAAATTAAAAATTGTTTTTAATTTAATTTGTGGCCTGGAGCTCAATAAGGAAAATATATATATTCGATTAAACGGCCAAAAAACTTCATAAAAATATTAATTATAAAGAAATTAAATAATTTATAGAAAAAATTATATACCTATGCACTGCTCCTCACTCATACGAACACATCCATATCAATTTTATGTGGATATGAGTATGTTAAATGTGCTAAACAGCCTGGCAATTGTTTGTATGGGAAAAATGTTAGCCTATTAATATATAGACTAGTATCGCCGGTGCTCGAAATTCGACCATGCAATTTATTTTTTCAACTTTGTATTGGTACAAAAATTAATCCTTTTCGCGGAGATAAGCAACACTTTCCAAATTCCAGTTGTACCGCAACACTGATTTGCCCTTTTGATCACGGTCCGACGCGAAATCATGGTCAAAATCAAGGCAGATCTAGGAAGATAGGCCCGGTGGCGAATTCAGAAATTTACCATGTATTTTGTTATTGTAATTGGTAGAGTGTAATGTCAAAATGATATTTCGCCGTGGTTAAAATCTGAATTCGCTTGGGGCTCGTTGCTCCTTTTTCTCTATAGTATGGAATATTGCACGGCCTACTTCTTGGAGCTTTTTAGTTTTCTTGCGCTCTTTCGTTCTGGCGTTTATAAAAATCACTAGTATCGCCGGTGCTCGAAATTCGACCATGCAATTTATTTTTTCAACTTTGTATTGGTACAAAAATTAATCCTTTTCGCGGAGATAAGCAACACTTTCCAAATTCCAGTTGTACCGCGACACTGATTTGCCCTTTTGATCACGGTCCGACGCGAAATCATGGTCAAAATCAAGGCAGATCTAGGAAGATAGGCCCGGTGGCGAATTGATATTTGTAAACATTTTTACGATATCTATTTCTCTTAACTAAAAACTTTATTTATTAATTATAAAAAATTAAATAATTTATAGACAAAATTATATGCCTATGCACTGCTCCTCACTCATACGAACTCATCCATATCAATTTTATGTGGATATGAGTATGTTGAATGTGCTAAACAGCCTGGCAATTGTTTGTATGGGAAAAATGTTAGCCTATTAATATATAGATAGTGGGCACATTTGCCAACGAAGCAAAAACGAAGTAAATCAAAAAATGGTACAAAACTAAAAACTTTATTTATTAATTATAAAGAAATTAAATAATTTATAGAAAAAATTATATGCCTATGCACTGCTCCTCACTCATACGAACACATCCATATCAATTTTATGTGGATATGAGTATGTTAAATGTGCAAAACAGCCTGGCAATTGTTTGTATGGAAAAAAATGTTAGCCTATTAATATATAGATAGTGGGCACATTTGCCAACGAAGCAAAAACGAAGTAAATCAAAAATGGTACAAATATAAATAAATTAATAAAGTATAATAAATACGAATTAAGTAAAATTGAAATGAAAAGAGCAAAATATTTAAATAAAAGAAAAAGGTCTAACAGTAAATAAAGCGAAATTAAAACAAAAATTGAAATGAAAAAAAGAATAAAAAACGCCTAATACATTGAATAAATACGAATTAAGTAAAGAGTTGAAATAAAAAAAAAAAATATTTAAATAAAAGCAAATAATATAATAAATAAATGGAAATAAAAAAATAAAAGGAAATAAAATAATAAATAAATGAAAATAAACAAGTAAAAGCGCGGCTGTCTTCGGCCGTACCGAAGACTTCATACCTTTCATGAGTGGGGAAATGAAAAGCTACCTATGTATGTACATAGCCGGATTAAGTTTAATTTATAATTTTAATTTTGTGGGTTATTTATGGAAAGATGTATTAGAAAAAAATGGTGTCTTGACTATATAAATGGAGGAGTTATACACCAAAATGTCCATATCTGAACAATCGGTTGTATGGGAGCTATATGTTATAATCGTCCGATCTTGACAATTTTCGGTAACCCCGTTTGGGCCAATTTGGGTACAAATACTTCAAAATTTCACGCCGTTAGCTGTTAAAATGGAGGAGTTATACACCAAAATGTCCATATCTGAACAATCGGTTGTATGGGAGCTATATGTTATAAAGGTCCGATCTTGACAATTTTCGGTAACCCCATTTGGGCCCATTTGGGTACAAATACTTCAAAATTTCACGCCGTTAGCTGTAAAAATGGAGGAGTTATACACCAAAATGTCCATATCTGAACAATCGGTTGTAGGGGAGCTATATGTTATAGTGGTCCGATCTTGACAATTTTCGGTAAACCTATTTGGGCCCATATGGGTACAAATACTTCAAAATTTCACGCCGTTAGCTGTTAAAATGGAGGAGTTATACACCAAACTGTCCATATCTGAACAATCGGTTGTAGGGGAGCTATATGCTATAGTGGTCCGATCTTGACAATTTTCGGTAACCCCGTTTGGGCCCATTTGGGTACAAATACTTCAAAATTTCACGCCGTTAGCTGTTAAAATGGAGGAGTTATACACCAAAATGTCCATATCTGAACAATCGGTTGTATGGGAGCTATATGTTATAATGGTCCGATCTTGACAATTTTCGGTAACCCCGTTTGGGCCCATTTGGGTACAAATACTTCAAAATTTCACCGCGTTAGCTGTAAAAATGGAGGAGTTATACACCAAAATGTCCATATCTGAATAATCGGATGTTGTGGAACTATATGTTATAGTGGTCCGATCTTGACAATTTTCGGTAACCTTGTTTGGGCCAAAATGGGCACGTCTACTTCAAAGTTTCATGTCCTTAGCTGTTTAAATGGGGAAGCTATGCACAAATTACATCCAAAAATTTCATGTGTATCTGAATAATCGGTTGTTTTCTATATGTTATAGTGGTCCGATTCGGCCGGTTCCGACAAATGATCAGCTGCATATAACAACATACCTGTATTCCGAATTTCATTCAGATATCTCAAAAACTGAGGAACTAGTTTGCGTTCACACAGACGGACGGACGGACAGACGGACAGACGGACAGACGGACATGGCTTAATCGACTCAGCTCGTGATTCTGATCATATCGGTATATATTTTGGTGGGTCCTCCACGCTTCCTTCTGGTACTTTCGACAAAAATTTTTTGGCACTAAGTTATAATACCATTTCATTCTCATGAAAGGTATAAAAAGACCTAACATTGAATAAGGAGAAATGAAAACAAAAATTAAATGAAAATAATTAAAAAGTACACATATGTATTGGCACAATCTAAAGTAAATAAGTGTGGCATCCATATAAAATATTTGAGCGCCAAAATGGCTGGTTTTAATTTTCCATGTATGTTTTATTGCAATTGGTTGCTCCTTTTTCTCTATAGCAGCGATGCGCAGCCTCTTGCCCGCGGGCAGACCAGCTGTTTCCCTGCAGACAACGGAACTAGTCCATACATGCATGTACAAACCAGCCGCTTGTGGCAATCAACTAGCCCAAAATCTGCCACATTTCATATAAAAATATTGGTCCAATTAACATTGCAATGTCCTAGCACAGGACCACTTGGTCCATCGCTCGATCGCATCAAACTAGTTTAAAAACTAACTTGCCGTAGATACTTTGCAAACCACCTACAAGAGGTTACTTTTTAAACTAGCTACGGCAAGTTCCTTTTTAAACTACTCTAAGTTAGTCCATAAACCAGATACGGAAAACTGCTTTTAAAACTACCTCCAATGACGTCAATCTGCTTAAAATTCTGACTGAGGCTTTAAACAGAATCAGGGCCTTTTCACATTACTCGGTACGACATCGGATCGACATTTTTTGCTCGGTATTTTCAGCTTACCGAAACGATTCCGCGCTACTGTGTTTTTCACACTTGTGGGAATACTTTCGGTGTGTAATCGGCAGAAAATAGGAAAACAAACATTGAAATTTGCAAAACAAAATTTTTAACTGCAACAAATCACTCAATAATAACAATAATGTCTTCTAGCGAAGACGAAGACATTATAACTTGCTACATTTATAGCCGAAACGAGTTTTTTACTGACTTTGTTGTTCTTATTTTATCACGCCGCAAAAATGTATGCAGTAATTCCTCAAATTTTACTGACCAGTCTTACGGCGCTGCGGTATACCGAAATTGATCCGCTCCGATTTCATGTATGCAACACTAATGTGAAAGTGCCAATTGAAATACATGTGGTCGGTAAGGTTTCGGTAAAAACCAAAAATGTCGATCCGATACCGCACCGAGTAATGTGAAAACGCTCTCAATCGCTGGGCGATTTTTCGCCTGGCGTTCCGATGATATTTGGCTGAAAATATCGCCCAGTAAATTAGAATTAAGCCATATGCATATTTTTATAATCACGATGCTTTCTTATTCTTCAATTGTCTTATTTTCTGTCCATATTTTTAATCTTTCTTGAAAATTTTTATATTTTTGTTTTGATATATTTTTTATCAAATTTAAAATAATCAAACACGAATCTACATACATATACATGAACTGGCCCAATGATCGGCCACATGTGACAAGTTCGTAGCTAGTTGACTGTGGCACAAATGTACCAAGTAGTCTAACAATTTTTGCAGGGTTGCGATTCACACGTATACTCACCGATTGTCACTAATACAGACAAATAAAGAGCGTAAAACGAGCGCTTACGATGGGTTCAGGCGATCGTCAATTAGCAAAAATAATTAATTTGCCTTCGACTGTCGTGAAAGCAAGTAGTCGTCGCTTGAAATTCTTTTGTTTTATTTGCAGAAGCCAGACAACAAACAAGACTATCAAGAGTTTGCATATAACATACATACGTATGTATTTGTATACGTACGTTGTTTCATAATTTCGCAAAGCGTGCGCAGCATGACTCCGCTCGCTCAACATCTGCATGCAGACTGATTATTGTTTGTCGTTTTCCACTTTGGCCTACAGTAGGCGCACCAATACACATTAATTTTCGGAGATTGTTTGAATGTGTTTGTGTGCCCATCCCTGCTCTATGCCTGCAAAAATTCCGAGTACTCCATTCGCTAATCCATGGAGTGCTCGCTATGGACCAACCGATTACTCCATAACTTGCCACATTTCATACAAAAAATATGGTCCATTTAACATTGCATGTCATTGCAATGGAGTATATACTCCAGTCCCGCATAACAATCATATTAATCCATGGAATACCTACATTGGATTAATTGATGGATTACCTAATAGTTAGCCGAACATAACAACAAAAACCAAATGTTTATCGCGACGACGACGAATGACGTGTATCCATTCAAACATATGTATGTATGTAGCTATGTATGGATACACATATAGTCTTCGTCGCGATCCGGATCGCAATATTGAAAATATGGAATGACTGTGTAGCATGAAAATTTTGCGATCCATCAAAATGCGTGTATATTTAGAAATTTAGAAATCCGCGATCCGGATCGCAATATTGACAATACGGATTGACTGTATAGCATGAAAATTTTGCGATCCATCAAAATGCGTGTATTTTTAGAAATTTTGAAATCCGTGATCTGGATCGCAATATTGGCAATAAACGAATTGAAAGTGAAAGTGGGAAAAGGACGGAAGTAAAATATTTTGAATCTCAGAGCGAGAAAAATATCGCAATATTCATATTGAACGTGTAGCACCAGTTTGCAATTCATCAAACCATCAATATGAATCGCGATTCAAATATCGCGATTCATATTGACAGTGTAGCATTTGCCGATCGCTCATAGCGGTGGCGATAAACTCAATGCATAAATTCACTCAAAAATGAATTATCTGGTAAATTCATTCTTTGAGTTTATTTTATAATTTTTTGCGCTAGCGATCATTTTTTAAGTTTATCATTTTTTGATCGCTCTTTGAGTTTATCATTTTATGCGTTCACAAGGGTTTTTTGTGAGGTTTAAGCAGCTAATGGCATCGTGAAGGCGCAGTTTTTGGATGATGGCGTGCGTTTATTAGATCATAAATATGATATATGCATGTATGTACATACATATGAATGCATTTGTGTACGTATATATGTATGTATGTACATATGTATGTATATATTTATAATATTTTAAAAAGCCTTAGGTCTTATAGCGATATATATGTACATATCGTTGGTCTTCTGCCAGAAACACGAATGTGAAATTTTTTCTAAGTACGATGTCTGCTCTTTATCGGGTATATATTGATGTAATAACAATTAATATTGGTATAAATTCTGGTGTAAACATACATACATAATATGTACTTGTATGTACATAAGCATATATACAAAAATTAATTGTTATTATATCAATATATATCCGATAAAGAGCAGACATCACACTTTGAAAAAATTTCACATTCGTGTTTCTGGCAGGAGACCGACGATGTGTATATTGAAGTTGCACTTTAACAATTTTATTATGTATTTATTCAATCTAATAAAAAGTTTATATATGTTTGTGTTCATTCGACACATACATACATATGTATGCATATGCATATGAAATAGGACGTTATTGAAAAAAATTCTGAAATAAGACGTTTTTCAAACAATTTTTGAAATAGCCGTCGATATGTAGTCTAGGTATATAAATATTTTATTTAACATATGTAGGTACCTACATCTTTAGATTTTACTTTAAAACTGGAATTGAACAACTGAGCGTACGTTCAAAATACAAGTTCGGATTTTATTAAATTGTACATATGTATGTATGTATGTATATAACCCTTCTGTTACATTTAGGTCATTTGATAACCTTTTTTTGTTTAATTTTCTCATAAATGCTAATATGAACAAAATTTTAGAATTTCCCTCAATGTATTTCTGTATTGAGGAAAATCCTTTCGCAAAAGCATATAAAGAAGGATTTTGCATTATCAAACAAGTGGTAACATCAAGAGTTACGTGTGCGCCCCTACAGGTCATTCAGTGACCGTCAGTGTTATTTTGTGCGCAAAAGCTGATTTTTATTAACTTCGTATAAAAATGAAAGAGTGAAAGCTTCAGTAAGTATTTTAATTCCAATATTTTATTATTTGTGATATATTTGAGATTAATATATGTATGGTTTAGAGCCAAATCGCCTGACACAAAGCCAAATAGAGTATATCATTGATAATGATGTGGATGTTGATGAGTGTAGTGAAGTTGAGGGCGAAGACAATATAGTCGATTAGTTTGAGCCCAATGGTTCTTCTTACGAATATGCAGGAAGTGATAACGACGAATTAATTGACCTTGTATTGGAAAATGAAGGTAGTACCCACTCCCATGTATTATTCCACAGATAGAAATATTGAGTGGTCAACGTAGCCGATTAGGCAGAATAGTGGTAGGACCACAATAGAAAATATAATTTATCGAAACAGCTTCTATAATTCTACAAAATCAGAAGTGCATACAACTAACCAACTTGTTGAAACATATGCATACAAAAGACAAACCAATGTATGGACAAAATCGTACAGAGTTACCGTTTCCACAATCTTTGGTCTTGAACATAAAAATTAAAAATATATTAAGTATATGCATTTAAATAAGTGTATAATCCGATAAATAATCAATTGAACTAATACATTTTGAAAACTTCCATTGAAATTATACTTCCATATCGATATATATGAAAAACACAGGTAAGGTCATTCCGTGACCTTAATGTCACATGCGTAAGTTTTTTTGAATGTAACAGAAGGGATAATATTAATGCATGCACATATGTATGTCTATTCAATAATGGAATGCGGGTAATGATATTTTCCATTTCGAATTTATATACATAGTACCTACATGTGTACAAATAAATAAAATGCGAACTTATTTTTTTAACGCTCAATTTTTGTATTCTAGTTTTCAAGTAAGAATTAAATACATACATATATATGTAGGTATTTATGTTAAATAAAATATTTAACAACCCTGCAGTAAATTTGTTTCACTGCTGAAGGATCAGTGATGATTCTTTGTTGAATATTCATCACTGTCGTCATAACTCAGTATATTTTTATTTGTTTTTTTTTTTTCTGAGGAAAGCAAACCATTTATATGGAAAATTCATCAGTCTTTATATGAAAGTATTCACTGATGATTCCTCGTCATAGGTGAATTGCACCAGTGATTCATTATGGATTCATTGCGGATTTTTACTGCAGGGAACCCTTAACTCATACATATAGACTACAAATGTACATAAATTTATATGTATGTACATCGGTATGTAAATATAAATTTTTATAAATATTAATTTAAATAAATTGAATAATTTAATTAGTTTGAATAAATACATACTTAATAATATTTAAACTCGATATACCCACATACATATACATACCTATCGCTATGAGAGCTAAGGCTTTTTAAAATATTATAAATATGTACATACATATGTATGTACATCCATATATACGTACATACATGCATGAATGTGTATGTACATACATACATACATAATATTTATGGTCTAATAAACGCACGACATCATCCAAAAATTGCGCCTTCACAATGCCATTAGCTGCTGCACAACAAACCCTTGTGAACGCATAAAATGATAAACTCAAAGAGCGATCAAAAAATGATAAACTCAAAAAATGATCGCTAGCGAAAAAAATTATAAAATAAACTCATAGAATGAATTTTCAAAAAATGAATTTTCAAACGATCTCTCATTTTAAAATGAATTTATTTAAGAGTTTATCGCCACTGCAGAGACCCATCGACCGCTGTTGACGTGCGTTCATTTGCGTTCGTTGTCACTGTGTATTTGCGCTCATGAGAGCGTGGCATAGCTCATAATTATAGAGTGATAATTCGTTTGAGTGAGTTTATTTTGAGCGTTCTTCGCACCCTGGAATATTGTACGGCCTATTTCTTGGAGCTTTTTAGTTTTCTTGCGCTCTATCGTTCTGGCGTTTATAGAAATCATAATAGAAAAGCTATAAATCACTCTCATATATACACAGAGATTTCAGTATAATGCAATTTTTGCGTAGAATCCATCTACAAATCACTCATAGAGCAGAGATTTGAGTGGAATGCAATTTTTGAATGTGATCCCAACGCATATAAAAAAGGAAGAGAGAGAGAGCGCTTTGAAATTAAATCAACTCTTCAACTGTGTTTACGATATTTGTAAACATTTTTACGATATCTATTTCTCTTAACTAAAAACTTTATTTATTAATAACTAGCTGGCCCGGCAGACGTTGTTCTGCCTAAAATTTATTCCTATAAACTATAAAACTGTCAATTTTCTGAACAAAAGAGATATACATATATTCACCGCGACAAACCTAATTTCTCCTATCCCTCTCTCTGTCTCTATCTCTATCCTTTTATATATATAGATCATAGGTGGGCACTACCACATTCAAGCGATGAACGAAAAATGAGCGTGTGTTGGTGCGCCTACTGTAGGCCAAAGTGAAAAATTATTACAGATAATCAGTCTGCATGCAGATGTTGAGCGAGCAGGGTTATGCGCGCACGCTTTGCGAAATTATGAAAGAACGTACGTATACACATATGTATGTATTTGTGTACACACGTTATTTGCAAATAATTTCAAGCGACGGTCACCTCACGAGCACTTGCTTTTACGCCAGTCGAAAGGCAACTAAATAATTTTTGATAAGCTACGATCGCCTAGTCCCATCGTAAGCGCTCGTTTTACGCTCTTTATTTGTCTGTGGTAGTGACAATCGGTGTGTATACGTACACGGGCGCTTACTCTCATTTAGCATGTGCTAAGGTTTTGCCCACTTTTGATATAGATATACAAAATGTATGGGAAAATAATTTTTTTTTTTGCAATTTTCGGGAATTTTATTGGATATTCTCCTATTCTGGCCAGAGGAAAATCTGGATTGGTGTCAATCATCCAAATCGGTGCAGGCGTTCTTGAGTTATACGCGTTTGTACTAACGCCACTTTCTTTTATATATATAGATATACAAAATGTATGGGAAAATAATTTTTTTTTTTGCAATTTTCGGGAATTTTATTGGATATTCTACTATTCTGGCCAGAGGAAAATCTGGATTGGTGTCAATCATCCAAATCGGTGCAGGCGTTCTTGAGTTATACGCGTTTGTATTAACGCCACTTTCTTTTATATATATAGATATACAAAATGTATGGGAAAATAAATTTTTTGTTTAATTTTTCGTGAATTTTATGGGATATTCTCCTATTCTGGCCAGAGAACAATCTAAATTGGTGTCAATCATCCAAATCGGTGCAGGGCGTTCTTGAGTTATACGCGTTTGTACTAACGCCACTTCCTTTCATATATATAGATATACAAAATGTATGAGAAAATAAATTTTTTTTTGAATTTTTCGGGAATTTTATGGGATATTCTCCTATTCTGGCCAGGGAACAATCTAAATTGGTGTCAATCATCCAAATCGGTGCAGGTGTTCTTGAGTTATACGCGTTTGTACTAACGCCACTTCCTTTTATATGTATAGATATACAAAATGTATGGGAAAATAATTTTTTTTTTTGCAATTTTCGGGAATTTTATTGGATATTCTCCTATTCTGGCCAGAGGAAAATCTGGATTGGTGTCAATCATCCAAATCGGTGCAGGCGTTCTTGAGTTATACGCGTTTGTACTAACGCCACTTTCTTTTATATATATAGATATACAAAATGTATGGGAAAATAATTTTTTTTTTTGCAATTTTCGGGAATTTTATTGGATATTCTCCTATTCTGGCCAGAGAACAATCTAAATTGGTGTCAATCATCCAAATCGGTGCAGGCGTTCTTGAGTTATACGCGTTTGTACTAACGCCACTTCCTTTTATATATATAGATATACAAAATGTATGGGAAAATAAATTTTTTTTTTTTTTAATTTTTCGGGAATTTTATGGGATATTCTCCTATTCTGGCCAGAGAACAATCTAAATTGGTGTCAATCATCCAAATCGGTGCAGGCGTTCTTGAGTTATACGCGTTTGTACTAACGCCACTTCCTTTTATATATATAGATATACAAAATGTATGGGAAAATAAATTTTTTTTTTTAATTTTTCGGGAATTTTATGGGATATTCTCCTATTCTGGCCAGAGAACAATCTAAATTGGTGTCAATCATCCAAATCGGTGCAGGCGTTCTTGTGTTATACGCGTTTGTACTAACGCCACTTCCTTTTATATATATAGATATACAAAATGTATGGGAAAATAAAATTTTTTTTTTTGAATTTTTCGGGAATTTTATGGGATATTCTCCTATTCTGGCCAGAGAACAATCTAAATTGGTGTCAATCATCCAAATCGGTGCAGGCGTTCTTGAGTTATACGCGTTTGTACTAACGCCACTTCCTTTTATATATATAGATATACAAAATGTATGTGAAAATAAATTTTTTTTTTTGAATTTTTCGGGAATTTTATGGGATATTCTCCTATTCTGGCCAGAGAACAATCTAAATTGGTGTCAATCATCCAAATCGGTGCAGGCGTTCTTGAGTTATACGCGTTTGTACTAACGCCACTTCCTTTTATATATATAGATAAAGGAATTAAATAATTTATAGAAAAAATTTTATGCCTATGCACTGCTCCTCACTCATACGAACACATCCATATCAATTTTATGTGGATATGAGTATGTTAAATGTGCTAAACAGCCTGGCAATTGTTTGTATGGGAAAACTGTTAGCCTATTAATATATAGATAGTGGGCACATTTGCCAACGAAGCAAAAACGAAGTAAATCAAAAATGGTACAAATATAAATAAAGTAATAAAGTATAATAAATACGAATTAAGTAAAATTGAAATGAAAAGAGAAAAATATTTAAATAAAAGAAAAAGGTCTAACAGTAAATAAAGCGAAATTAAAACAAAAATTGAAATGAAAAAAAGAATAAAAAAACACCTAATATATTGAATAAATACGAATTAAGTAAAGAGTTGAAATAAAAAAAAAAACAAAATATTTAAATAAAAGCAAATAATATAATAAATAAATGGAAATAAAAAAATAAAAGGAAATAAAATAATAAATAAATGAAAATAAAAAAGACCTAACATTGAATAAGGAGAAATGAAAACAAAAATTAAATGAAAATAATTAAAAAGTACACATATGTATTGGCACAATCTAAAGTAAATAAGTGTGGCATCCATATAAAATATTTGAGCGCCAAAATGGCTGGTTTTAATTTTCCATGTATGTTTTATTGCAATTGGTTGCTCCTTTTTCTCTATAGTATGGAATATTTTACGGCCTATTTCTTGGAGCTTTTTAGTTTTCTTGCGCTCTATCGTTCTGGCGTTTACAGAAATCATAATAGAAAAGCTACAAATCACTCTCATAGATACACAGAGATTTCAGTATAAGGCAATTTTTGCGTAGAATCCATCTACAAATCACTCATAGAGCAGAGATTTGAGTGGAATGCAATTTTTGAATGTGATCCCAATGCATATAAAAAAGGAAGAGAGAGTGCTTTGAAACTAAAGCAACTCTTCAACTGTATTTATGATATTTGTAAACATTTTTACGATATCTATTTCTCTTAACTAAAAACTTTATTTATTAATTATAAAAAATTAAATAATTTATAGAAAAAATTATATGCCTATGCACTGCTCCTCACTCATACGAACACATCCATATCAATTTTATGTGGATATGAGTATGTTAAATGTGCTAAACAGCCTGGCAATTGTTTGTATGGGAAAAATGTTAGCCTATTAATATATATGTAGATGTAGATGTAGATAGTGGACACTTTTGCCAACGAAGTAAAAACGAAGTAAATCAAAAATGGTACAAAACTAAAAACTTTATTTATTAATTATAAAGAAATTAAATAATTTATAGAAAAAAATATATGCCTATGCACTGCTCCTCACTCATACGAACACATCCATATCAATTTTATGTGGATATGAGTATGTTAAATGTGCTAAACAGCCTGGCAATTGTTTGTATGGGAAAAATGTTAGCCTATTAATATATAGATAGTGGGCACATTTGCCAACGAAGCAAAAACGAAGTAAATCAAAAATGGTACAAATATAAATAAAGTAATAAAGTATAATAAATACGAATTAAGTAAAATTGAAATGAAAAGAGCAAAATATTTAAATAAAAGAAAAAGGTCTAACTGTAAATAAAGCGAAATTAAAACAAAAATTGAAATGAAAAAAAGAATAAAAAACACCTAATACATTGAATAAATACGAATTAAGTAAAGAGTTGAAATAAAAAAAAAAAAACAAAATATTTAAATAAAAGCAAATAATATAATAAATAAATGGAAATAAAAAATTAAAAGGAAATAAAATAATAAATAAACGAAAATAAAAAAGACCTAACATTGAATAAGGAGAAATGAAAACAAAAATTAAATGAAAATAATTAAAAAGTACACATATGTATTGTCACAATCTAAAGTAAATAAGTGTGGCATCCATATAAAATATTTGAGCGCCAAAATGGCTGGTTTTAATTTTCCATGTATGTTTTATTGCAATTGGTTGCTCCTTTTTCTCTATAATATGGAATATTGTACGGCCTATTTCTTGGAGCTTTTTAGTTTTCTTGCGCTCTATCGGTCTGGCGTTTATAGAAATCATAATAGAAAAGCTACAAATCACTCTCATAGATACACAGAGATTTCAATATAATGCAATTTTTGCGTAGAATCCATCTACAAATCACTCATAGAGCAGAGATTTGAGTGGAATGCAACTTTTGAATGTGATCCCAACGCATATAAAAAAGGAAGAGAGAGAGAGAGAGAGCGCTTTGAAATTAAAGCAAGTCTTCAACTGTGTTTACGATATTTGTAAACATTTTTACGATATCTATTTCTCTTAACTAAAAATTTTATTTATTAATAATAAAGGAATTAAATAATTTATAGAAAAAATTGTATGCCTATGCACTGCTCCTCACTCATACGAACACATCCATATCAATTTTATGTGGATATGAGTATGTTAAATGTGCTAAACAGCCTGGCAATTGTTTGTATGATAAAAATGTTAGCCTATTACAGCCTTATTCATAAAAAAATCCTATAACACGTTATACACGCTCAATAGTAAAAACTCTTTTTAACTTTATAAAGCCGTTATAATGCACATTATTCATAAACGATTTATAAAGGTTTTATTACTATCATTGATTTATAAGTTTTTTGCTGTCCAAAATCAAAATAAATGTGGCAATGTTGGTTACAAAAAATGTCAACCTGACAAAAATTACAATTTTAAAATAAAAAAATTTGTAAATAAATGTATTGAAATTCGAAAACCAAAAACGAATGCGGAAAATAAAAGGGTAATGCAGAAGAAAAGGCGAGTAGAGGAGACAACTGGACTTGCTTAGCAAGTGCCACCGCTACTCTCATACAATTTAAACCTCTGCGAAGTACGATTTGCCTCTTCTATATTTGCAAATACTCTTTGCATTGTACAATACCCACACACGGTAGGTTGCATGAAAATGTCGAGAAAAAAGGAAAGTGGGGTTGTGTTATGTGATGTTTATAGATGAAACATCCGTTGAAATTAAAATCCGAGCTGCTCCTTTTTCAAGGATATCCACATTTTTTGTTTTTTTTGAAAGGATCAAATATTGAGGAAATCGAATATTCGCCACCGTCCAAATTTTTCCGATTTCAATACATTATTTGGTCGCTAAGGGATACAAAGAAAGGTATTAAAAAGAAAACAGGACACCTGTAGTGGAAAAATCCAATGTGAACAGGACCTAAAGGATAACCACTAAAATATAAAATAACACAAAAAGTACCCACTTTAATTTGCGTATAACTCCTAAAATGTTAACTCTACGTGAAAATTTCTTATTATATGTTGCATTCAGAATAAATAAAGAAATATTTCTTTAATATACAATTTTGATGTACCTGCAGTGCTTAATGTACTTTTATGCATCTAAAGTGAAAATTTCAAAAAAAGTACGTTTTTTTTATGGTGCTATTTTAAGTTCAAATATTTTTCTAGTTTATGTAAATATTTTAATCTAATGATCCAACTCTCATTCCTACATATCTCTACGTTAATACTAAAAAAGAGTTAGAGCTGAGATACGCGCTAGCTGTGCACGGTGGGCGGGAAGCAACAATAGGTTGCATGGGAATATCGTAAAAACGATGGCCCAACGAATATGTGCCTAGCTGTGTGCTGGTACTAATTTTCGTTTAAAAAAAATGTTGGAGATTTTATTCACGCTTGCTGTGTGTTTATGAAGTATATTAGAATATCATTTTACGTAAGTGTTTAGCCGGCGATCGTTTTTTCGATATTTTCATGCAACCTATTGTTGCTTACCGCCCACCGTGCACAGCTAGCGCGTATTTCAGCTCTAACTCTTTTTTAGTATTAACGTAGAGATATGTAGGAATGAGAGTTGGATCATTAGATTAAAATATTTACATAAACTAGAAAAATATTTGAACTTAAAATAGCACCATAAAAAAAACGTACTTTTTTTGAAATTTTCACTTTAGATGCATAAAAGTACATTAAGCACTGCAGGTACATCAAAATTGTATATCAAAGAAATATTCCTTTATTTATTCTGAATGAAACATATTATAAGGAATTTTCACGTAGAGTTAACATGTTAGGAGTTATACGCAAATTAAAGTGGGTACTTTTTGTGTTATTTTATATTTCAGTGGCTATCCTTTAGGTCCTGTTCACATTGGATTTTTCCACTACAGGTGTCCATTTTTCTTTTTAATACCTTTTTTTGTATCCCTTAGCGACCAAATAATGTATTGAAATCGGAAAAATTTGGACGGTGGCGAATTTTCGATTTTCTCAATATTTGATCCTTTCAAAAAAAACAAAAAATGTGGATATCCTTGAAAAAGGAGCAGCTCGGATTTTAATTTCAACGGATGTTCCATCTATAAACATCACATAACACAACCCCACTTTCCTTTTTTCTCGACATTTTCATGCAACCTATCGTCGCTTCCTGCCTACCGTGCACAGCACAATTCAAATGTCGCTACGAATAAATCCTCTATTCTTCATTTGGAGTACAAATACCATTTGAATTTGTTCTCTTTGGTCAAATAGTGTACACTAAGTTCGCGCCACGCTACAAGTAGAGAAAATAATCTGGCCTATTTGGAGTGTGTTTACGCAATTCCTCGAAGGTTCGCGAGTAGTGTACACTATATAACCTTTTTCGCTGAAAATAAATACTGTGGTAGTGCGTTTATTAGTGAAAGACAAGTACAAGTAGATAATATAATTGGACGGCCGAAAATACAAATACGGCATACACTAGTCTGACTTAGCCCGTTGAGATCACCTGCGTCGTCTTGAATATGTTCGAATTATAGAATACATGCAAACATAGATACTTAGCAGTTCAAATGAATTTTAATGACACACATATCTCACTTCTTTTCGACCCCAACATCGCAAAGCCACTATCACCTGCAATATCGCTGAAGTCCCTAAACCTCGTTTATTGAGATATAATCTTTTACTAAATTAACTATCCTTTTACGCTGTCCTTGGTAAAACAACAAGAATGCGCCAGTCCTTACACGATACCTTTTTTCCTTGCGAAAGGTGCCCGAGTCATGTTTATTGCAAGATCTAAGCAGTATTCGAGGTAAGGAGTTGCATATTCAGTAGAATATTCAGTATAAAAAATACCTTGAAACTGTATTCAAAATCCATTGCCTGAAAAATTAACTGAATGCGCAGTGAAGGCATCAGTGCTATTGAATTTTTCCCTGAAAGCTCAATGTACTAGCTTTTTTCTATGGAATTTCTCCCTGTGCCTTCAGGCCTTTTTTCATACAGAACTCTCCCTTCTCTTTCGGCAGTTTTTAGGTCGAAAGGGAAAGTTCAGATTTTGGAACTACATCTCTACTGAATAATAAAATAATTGCCCCTTTCGATTCACAATTTCTCTTTATAGCGAGCAGAGAAATTGTGAATCGAAAGTGGCTATAATATTGCACTGGCACGTTTGTAACACTGACGAGTTTTATGGCCGAGCTTTTCTCGTAATTCATGGTGTGCTCCTTAACTTTTGGTTTTCCTACCAATTGGGTGAAGCTACAGTTTTATGCCGGCTCCGAAAGGCGAATGCATTCTTTCTGAGAAGCTTTTTCATGGCAGAAATACACTCGGAGGGTATGCCGCCCACTGCCCAGAGGTGACCGCTATTTCTAAAAACCCAATTGGATTTTAATTAATTACAAAAATTTGTTGGTGTTTGTCCGGACCGGGGTTAGAACCCGAGACCTCTGGTATGGCAGGCGAGCATTCTACCCACTGCACCACAGTGGCCATCTCTACTGAATATTCAGTAGGACATATGTATGTACTGATTTCCAGCTGA
The DNA here is from genome assembly GCA_960531455.1 of Urophora cardui. Classification (NCBI taxonomy): domain Eukaryota; kingdom Metazoa; phylum Arthropoda; class Insecta; order Diptera; family Tephritidae; genus Urophora; species Urophora cardui. Next base: position 74,419,756 of record OY482670.1, on the reverse strand, counting down.
CCAATACTGGGCATTTCGGTTCTTTTTTTTTTTTTTTGAATTTGAAATTTTTCTTTATTTTTTGAAGTAATTGTTTTATAAATAGCTTATACAAGGGTAAAGCTTGTTATAAATTCGTTTCCATTTTATCTGATTTTTAAGAGCATTTTAAATTTATAAATTGTTTATGAATAATGTTTTTGCTTATTTGATTGATAAACTATTTATAAACCTTTGATATGTTTTTGTGAATAAGGCTGTTAATATATAGATAGTGGGCACATTTGCCAACGAAGCAAAAACGCAGTAAATCAAAAATGGTACAACACTAAAAACTTTATTTATTAATTATAAAGAAATTAAAATATTTATAGAAAAAATTATATGCCTATGCACTGCTCCTCACTCATACGAACACATCCATATCAATTTTATGTGGATATGAGTATGTTAAATGTGCTAAACAGCCTGGCAATTGTTTGTATGGGAAAAATGTTAGCCTATTAATATATAGATAGTAGGCACATTTGCCAACGAAGCAAAAACGAACTAAATCAAAAATGGTACAAATATAAATAAAGCAATAAAGTATAATAAATACACAATTAAAAGAGTTCTATGTTGAAGTCCTCATCAAGATCTTTCATTTGATACCCATATCGCTCAGGGACATTCGAGGTTTATCCGGGTCCACGCTTTGATCCATATCTCGGGACCCGGCCTAGGCATCACAATTAAAAGAGTTCTATATTGTAGTCCTCATCAAGACCTTTCATTTGATACCCATATCACTCAGAGACATTCGAGGCTCATCCGGGTCCACGTTTTGACCCATATCTCGGGACCCGACCAAGACATCACAATTAAAAGAGTTCTATATTGAAGTCCTCATCAAGACCTTTCATTTGATACCCATATCGCTCAGAGACATTCGAGGCTCATCCGTGTCCACGTTTTGGCCCATATCTCGGGACCCGGCCTAGGCACCACAATTAAAAGAGTTCTATGTTGAAGTCCTCATCAATACCTTTCATTTGATACCCATATCGCTCAGAGACATTTGAGGGTCATCCGGGTCCACGTTTTGACCCATATCTCTAGACCTAGTTCTATGTTGAAGTCCTCATCAAGGCCTTTCATTTGATACCCATATCGCTCAGAGATATTCGATGCTCATCCGTGTCCACGTTTTGACCCATATCTCGGGACCCGGCCTAGGCATCACAATTAAAAGAGTTCTATATTGAAGTCCTCATCAAGACCTTTCATTTGATACCCATATCGCTCAGAGACATTCGAGGCTCATCCGTGTCCACGTTTTGGCCCATATCTCGGGACCCGGCCTAGGCACCACAATTAAAAGAGTTCTATGTTGAAGTCCTCATCAATACCTTTCATTTGATACCCATATCGCTCAGAGACATTTGAGGGTCATCCGGGTCCACGTTTTGACCCATATCTCTAGACCCGGCCTAGGCATCACAATTAAAAGAGTTCTATGTTGAAGTCCTCATCAATACCTTTCATTTGATACCCATATCGCTCAGAGACATTAGAGGGTCATCCGGGTCCACGTTTTGACCCATATCTCGGGACCCGGGATAAAGGTTAGTAAAAAAATTAAATTTTTCGAGAGTTCACCTCCGAGGCTCCCTGCATACCAAATTTCATGAAAATCGTTGGAGCCGTTTTCGAGATCCTGATTATATATATATATATATTGCTCGTGTAAAGGTATTAGATAGATAGATGTAGATAGTGGGCACATTTGCCAACGAAGCAAAAATGCAGTAAATCAAAAATGGTACAAAACTAAAAACTTTATTTATTAATTATAAAGAAATTAAATAATTTATAGAAAAAATTATATGCCTATGCATTGCTCCTCACTCATACGAACACATCCATATCAATTTTATGTGGATGTGAGTATGTTAAATGTGCTAAACAGCCTGGCAATTGTTTGTATTGGAAAAATGTTAGCCTATTAATATATAGATTATGAGGGTAAATTTTGTTTTATTTATTTTTTTTCAGTCTTAAGGCAGCTGATGGTCTTTATAGATACCTCTATATCCCTGACAAAAAAATGAGCAAATACAGCAATCAAAACAACCAAAAAAACCAGTATTTGGCAAAAAAGCTGGCAGAGTTGCTGGTTGCAAAACTATTTTCTTAGACTATTTGGTGAAACCCAAAAGCAAGCCCCAAATATGAGCTAACTTATGTCAAACTTAGTTTTAGCTTTAGTCACGTTGGTGAAACCGCACTCAGAAAAAAAAATCATCAACACGATTCATGTAAAATTAACACTATCGATTTTTACACATAGAACAGCAACAATTTCTTCAAATTACACGATGTTTTAAACATGATTTTGGCTTTGTAACTGTCATCTGAAAATTTGGTAAATTCAACCAAATTTTATTGTTGATACAACATGAAGAAATTTTAAAATATACAAGATGATTCAAATATAAAATTTTATTCCTAAATGTCATTTGGAATTTGGTTTATTTAACATGATGATAGTGTCAATATAAACTAAAAAAAAATGTTAGAAAAATGTCGTCCCAATTTTAGTGTTAATACGACATGAAAACAAATGTTAAAACAACAAGAACCACAATTAACAATAAAAGTTGGTTGATATAACACGAAACAATGTTCAAACATAAACGTCATTTGTAATTTTGGTTTATTCAACACGATCATAGTGTCAATGTAATCTAAAAAAAAGTGTTAAAAAAGAACGTCAAAACAATTTTGAAACATACATAATTTTTTTGATAATTTGAAGTCTGATTTTCGTGCAAAACGCAAATTATAATTTTAAAAAAAAAAGGAAAATTTTGTGCCGTGGCAGTGATGCGAGTTTAGCATCATTGTCAGTTGGCGATAGTGGGTTTTCGATTTATATTTTCAGTTTGCAGGTGAGTTAAAAGAGGATTACATTTTTGTTTCTAAAAGTATTTAATGTTCAATATTTTATTTTTCCTCTTCATAGGTTGCAATATCACGAGGAGGTTTTTTAGCGATTGGGGGTTTGCGTGCAGCATGTGATTGTTGCATTAGCGGCCAAACATTACTCGGTGCAAGTGATAGTACTATCGCCCATGTATAAACTATCGTCGGTACATTCATGTTCATATGAGAAGGACGCCTTCAATTTGGTCAGTTGTGCGGGTGATGTACGAATGTGCTTAATTGAAGTGATGATTGTATATTTGATGTTTTATATGTTTTTTTATTTAAAAAAATAAATTGTACAATCAACAAGACTTTCTAGTTAATTTAACAATAAATTTAATGTAAAATCAAAAAGATATTATTGTTAATTCAACAGGACCATTTCGTGTTAATTTAACCAGCTTTTATTGTAACATTAACTAGTTAAAATTGTAAAATCAACAGGAAGACTCAATACTTTTTAGTGTTAATTCTACAGTTGTCATCCTGTTAAACTAACACTTGACAGTAGTGTTAAATTTACACGATTACATGATGGCATACATTAAGGATCGTGTTGAAAAAAATTAACCACAAAATTTGTTGATTTTTGGTTGATTTCACACTATTTTTTTTCTGGGTGCGGACATTAGAGTTGAATAAAGTAAAAAGACGAGTTCCAAACAGCATATGTCTACGTTTTAGTGCACTCTGAAAAAATACCCGTAGTTAAACCAACGACTTTCGGCTGTTGAATCTCCGTCTTTGTTTCAACAGCAAAAGTATTTGTTTTTACAGCAAAGTTTTTGATCCAACAATTTATTCAAAAACGGGCGTTGTTGATTCAAAAAATTGCTTGCATTTAAAAAATTGTTTGTGAGAAAATATTTTTTTTGAGAAAACCAACAAAAAAATAATGATGGAGAAGATGAAGAGAAAAATCCAAAAAAAAGTTTATTTTTAGCAACAATTTTCTCCCCGTTGTTGATTTAAAGGCAAAAGTATTTGACCCAACAGTTTCCGTTGTAAACAAAACTAATGAGAACAAATTTTTTTAAATTTTGTTTTTACAATGATTCAAATAATTCGTGGATTCCTTTTTAGGAAATGGAAGTATAAATAGGTTACTACAATTCAATATAATGTTGAATGTTCCACTATGTGATGATTGGATAGAATTTCAGGTTGATGTCATGGTTCGAATCCGGAGGAGAATATAAAATAAAGAAGAAAAATCAGAATAAGAAATAAAGATAGCAACCAGTGAATTATAAGAAGGAGAGAAGAATAGGAGAACAAGCGGAGGCTACATATTTGCAGTTGGGACCCGGGCGGAGAGAAGATGAAGAGTAAAATGCAAACAAAAATTTATTTTTGGGTGAAATTTTTTTCCAACAATCTCCGTTATTGACTTAAATCAACAACGCTCGCACCTTTGAACCAACAACGGAGCATTGTTGGGCACATTTCAACTGCGGAAAGTAGTTGATTTAACAGCGAAAGTCTTTAGATTTACAGCGTTTTTTTCAGAGCATATATCTTCAATTTTTGCAGCTGAAATTTTCGATTTAGAGCATTTATTGTACACAAAGCGCTGCCAGCGAAATGATGCACTGATATGTGGCAGCGTTAATATATTTGCAACAAACAAATACAAATTTTTAAATAAGTTCTCATTTAAGGCGTAATAGCTCCAACTTCTCTGACCCATACACTCTTAAATTACTTTTTACAGCTTTCGTTCGTTCCAACCTAGAATATGCTACTTTTATTTGGAGGCCGAGTCACAAATGTTATATTTCTAGGATTGAGAGGGTTCAAAAAGTCTTCCTGAAATTTGCTTTACGGTCTCTTAAATTCAATGAACCTATGCCATCCTATAATTCCCGTTTGCTCTTAATTAATCTAAAGACATTGGAAGCAAGAAGAACAGTCCTCTCACTTTCATTTGTTATCAACATCATTAGAGGTGACATTGACTGCCCCCTTCTTTTGGAAAAAATTAACTTAAATATCCCACGGCGTAATCTTAGGAATTACTTGCCTTTTTATGGAATAAGTTGCAGAACGCAATAAGCGCGCAATGCTCCCATGGCTAGAGCCCTAAGTGAATTTAATTTCATCTCGAATTCTGTCCAACTTGATTTTTCATCACCGAAATGGTTTTTTATTCATAACCTTAACACATTTTTTTAATTGTTATTTCTGTTTAGGTATTTATTAATTTTTTAATAACTCATATTTTAATGTAAATAGTCTGTAAGAATATCATTGTGCATAGACTGAATAAATAAATAAATAAATAAATAAATAAATAAATAAATTATTTTTCATATTCCATACGCTGTGCCTAAATTTTTCTATTTCGGTTTATTCAAACATTTTCTGTATGCATCATCTCTTGTCTTGCATTCTAAAAATGTAAATAACTCTTTCGGGATTTTCCTTCGGAGTGGAGAGTTTGCAATGAAAAGTAAAATTTTAACAAAGGGGGTTTTCTTATATTTAAAAAAAAAACTAAAAAATATTTATTACATTACAGTTTTGAATGTAAAAAAGGACCAAAAGTGGCCCGAATTTTCAAAAAGAATTCAAATCTGGACGCAGAATTGCTCTATCACGTCAGGATTTTGAGATATCCCAACCTAAATGTGCAAAAAACACCGTTTTTGCCTATTTTTTAGGTTATATATAAACGACAGATTTGGTTTTTTTAAAACAGCACACATAGCATCTTAAAGAAGAAGTCTTTCTCTTACGAATGGCGTTGAGTTTGCTCAAATATCTTTTTTTTCGCTAAGATAGAGCAATCTAAAGTTTATAAATTTGCTAATTTTCCTATAGCTGAAAAACCACTGAATTAACGTAGGTATGATGCAGTAGAACACTTACCTCTTACGATAAGTCTTTAAATTACTCTATCTCAGCGAAAAAAAAGATATTTGAACAAACTCAACGCCATTCGTAAGAGAAAGACTTTTTCTTTAAGATACTATGTGTGCTTAAAAAAAATCTGTCGTTTATATATAACCTCAAAAAAAAACAGTGGTTTTTGCATATTTAGGTTAGGATATCTCAAACTCCTGACGTGATACAGCAATTCTGCGTTCAGATTTGAATTCAGCGCACCGAAAACTTTTAGGAAAGTATGGTCTGGTTTATGGTCAAATTTCTTGTCGGCAGTCGTACAAATCTTTTTGAGAAATTATTAAATTTCTTTAATTTAAGTGCTTCGTGCATAAATCCACTGTAGGTACTCCATCAATTAATCCAATGTAGGTACTCATGGATTAATTTGATGTTATGCGGGAATTTTATGGAAAACCTCCTTCTATACGCAATAGACACCATTAAACGTTACTTTGGCTAACTTAAAGTCAACACATTTGAAAAAAAAAATATTGTGTGGAAAAAGTTTGTGTAAGTCCAGATGACAATGGAAACGCAAGAAAAGGGTATGCTGCATGATTTAGCGAAAAAAAACAGCGAGAACAATTTATTTTTAGCAAAATACAAGATGAAGAAATCTTGGGTTTTCTATGAGCATAATTTTAAACATTAGTATTTGCATTTAAACTTTTAACAATTAAAGACCACTCTGGATCAGGTCTTATAAGCAGATTTGAGTCCTTTCAAGTGTTATCTTAAGAAGCCTGTTAATACATTTTTTCCTTTTTTCCCTTTTTCTAAAAATATCATATTAAACGTAACTAGTCTATAGAAAATATTGTTGTCCAAGATGCTCCTTTTACATATCGTTGGCTTCGTTAGCAAATGTGCTAAGTCCAATTTTTTTCAAAACTGAGATTTTAATGCATATTTTAATCTACATGCTAAGTCTAGGTGAAAATTACAAATTAATGGTTTTTTTCAATTTTTTTTTATAGAATGATATACTACCCAACAGACCAGGATGTAAGCGAAATGTAATAGGACTTGAGAACAAGCTTATAACAATTGTCCATTATAAGCTTATTGCAATACAGTTTTTATAAGCTTAATTGTAAGCTTATTCACAAGCATGATTGTAATAATTGAGGAACACAAGCTTGAAAACAATATTACAATAAGCTTACTTTACACTTGCAATGAATGCTTGAAAAAATATTAATAATAATATTGTATAAGCTTGCTGTAAAATTTTTTTAAATTTTGGTTTTACAATAATTCATATAATTCATTGATTCCTTCTTCGAAAAGGGAAATATAAAAGCCTCAATAATGTTCGATATAATGTTGAATGTACCACTGTATGATACCGTTGGATTGAATTTCAGGTTGGTGTTATGGTCCGAAACAGGAGGAGAATATAAAATAAAGAACATTGCAGTAAAGGTGAAGAAGGAAAGAAAAAGAAAAAAAATGCAAATAAAAATTTATTTTTTTCTTTTTTCTACTATTTATACATACAATTATATTTATAAGCTTACAACAAGCTTTCACAAGTAATATTTTTCTACAATTACATTTGTAAGCTTATAAAAAGGGTGCCGTTTTGATTTTTCTACAATTGTTCTTAAGACTTTTTCAATACTTTACACAAGCTTTCCTCAAGCTTAACGCTTATATTTGTAAGCTTGTTATAATATTATTCTCAAGCCCTTTGGTCTATTGGGTACATTGCTTTAAAAAGCATGGCTTGGGACTGTAAACGTTAATAATTAATTTATATACTCTTTGAATTGTAAATTGTTTAAACATTTTTACTTAACCATATAAATGGGTTTCCTATTCTATATATCGTTCTAGTGAATCTGACTCAGGAACTTATACTGTGAAGGCAACCTCAGGTGTTGAGAATACATCATGCTCCGCTCAATTAGCAGTGGGACAAGGTATGAAGAAAATCCTGTTCATACATACCTACATAAATACATACATACATAAGTAATTTTATATCTTTTATATATACATATGTAAAAAGGTTCAGCATTCAACTAAAAAAAGTGTTTATTACTTCGATGTCCAATTCAAAAAATTTTAGTTTTTGAGATATCATCGCTGGGTGTACATGTATGTATATTAGGGTGCGTTTAATTTGTATGAAAAATTTAAAAGTTTATAAAAAGACTGTATCGCCACCTAAATCTGTAGTAACATGGTCAAAGATATCAGACCTAAATTTTGGTCCCGATTGGGGGCGGTTAAGGCGTGGCGCATTGAGGTTAGAGTTCAGAAAACTCTATGAAGGGTCAAAAAATCAAAATATTTTTTTTTATTATCTAATACTCAAAATTAATACTTCTATACCCAATGATAACAAATATAAATTTTGGTCCCGATTGATGACGGTTTACTGGTGTTTCAAGGGGGTCAAAGCTCAGATTACCATATGCGACACTAAAAATGTAAGTCTTCTATGGCAATCTGAACATTGACCCCCTTAAAACACCACTAAAGCGTCATCAATCGGAACCAAAATTTATATTTGTTATCCTTGGGTATATAAGTATTAATTTTGGGTATAATATAATTATAAAAAATATTTTGATTTTTTCACCCTTCATAGAGTTTTCTGAATTTTGAGCTCAATGCGCCACGCCTTAACCGCCCCCAATCGGTACCAAAATTTATGTGTGATATCTTTGGCCGTGTTACTACAGATTTAGGTGGCGATACAGTAAAATATCGTTAATTTAAATTTTAAACGCACTCTAATGCATATACGTATATTTTTTGGGGTTTTCTTACTGTGAAGAAAAGAAAAATATTTCCGTATTTTTAGTTCATATTTTTTTTTAATAAGAAAAAGAGAAAAATAAGATATTTAAGTAAAATTAAGATATTTTTGATTTTTAAGTGATATTTATCTCAAAACAATTGGTATTAAGTACCAAACTGCATCTTTTGCACAAAAAGGAATTTGTTTTGTGGCACAATTATTATTTTCAATTTTGACTACGATATGTAGATTTTTTGGATGAGAATCCTGTAATGCATACATGGCCAGCCAATGGCTCCAGTGACTCCGTTTGTCTCCCAACAACATCGCTGTGGCTCCGAGTGGCTCCCAACAACAAGCAAATCAATTTCGACATATTAACGCACATTCCTTTTTTTCACAGAAATCGTCGTCGCGGCGAGCACTCAAACCTAACGGTCCAGCATCGACCGACATTCAATGTAATATGTACATATGCATGTATGTTGTACATTTATATCTGCTACCTCGTTTATGTTGTTTAGCAAAATATTTGAATGCCTAGCTGCACCATATCTACTGAAGTATGTATGCATGTATGTACATACATACATACATAAGTACATGTTGTTGCAATAAATCGTTATTTGGCAAAATAATATTTTTATAATTCCGAGAAGAAGGTTGTTGCAATTTTTATTGATGTTGTTGTCGTGTGACTCCCTTACGCTTAAATCCTGGCCACCTATGCTGTAATGTGCTTAATACCCATATGTATAGGTTCGCGTAGATGTTGTCGCGGCAGTGTAACGTCATACTTGCGTGCATGCTAGTTAAACCAGGTCTATGCTCTTCGGCTGGGGTGGGTTTTTGTATGAAACATTCCCACTGCATACATACATAAACATTTTATCATGCACTGTATTTTCATTCCAAAAAAAAATACTCAAAACAAATGAATAGATACGGCAGCGCACTACGGACAATAATACTAGTATTCTGTAAGCTGTCTCAAGTCACTAATAGAGACTTTTGGAGACTTTTTCGTGGTGAGATTGATTTTGAGACAATTTGGTATTCCGTAAGCGAGCTCACGTCTCAAGTCTCAAAAAATACGTCACTAATTAGTGACCTGGTGGCGAGGAGGTCACAAAATAAAGAAAACATTGAGGTGAACTAAATAAAGCGTCAAAATTTATAAAAACTTACAATTTGTTTGCTCTTTGCTTGTTCGCTTGCTATTTTCTGCAATAAAACAAGTTTATTTGTATGAAATTAGCAAAATAAGAAAATTTTGCTGGTTTTGCTAACTTACTTTTTTCCGCCATTTCGATCAAGTGTAAATAGTGATGTGATACGATATTTATCGATATTTCAATGTTTTACGTTACATGACTTTTTTTGCGAATCGGTTCAGATAAAACACACATAAAACATTATATTCATAACTATTTTTATAAGTGATAAGTAGTAATGATACGCTTTATTTTTTTAATGCAATATATTGCTCATAAATTCATTTCCAAAACCTATTTTCGTATGTAATCGATTAGTGAGTATTCGTTAAATTATTTTGTTATCTCAAACAGTCTCAGTACATTTTCACCACAGTCTTTGGTGAAATTTTTAGTGACTGTGGCTTACAGAATACCAAAAATGGCTCAAGTCACTAAAAATGTCTCATGTCTCAAATCTCAAATTTTGTGACTTGAGATGAGACGGAGTTACAGAATTCGCCTATAAGACGTATGACAAACATACATTATCTAGCATTCGGACGAACAGACCATTAACATTTCTTGCTGGGATGGAAACGAGCAACGAAATGATTGCGAAATGAAACACTTTATTTTGGAGACTTAGATGATATTAGTCTCTGTCTCTCTCCCTGCCCTTCCATGTGTGAGAGTACAAAATCTTGTCTCTCCCAACCCTCCAATATTATAGTCAAAGGTGGGCAAAACCTTAGCACATGAACACGCTCATTTTTCGGTCATCGCGTGTGTTGGTGCGCCTACTCCCACCAAAAAACTCGATGACCGTGGAATTAAGAGGGTAATCCAGAAAAACCCTGGCAATCGCTTCCACATTCGTTGACATAATGCCTGACATTAGCATGGGCTTGTCATTGGAGGGAAGGACTTGGCCACTGCATTACCGCAGAACGAATAAATCACGCAATACCGCAAGGATTCTAGCGAATCAAATAAAGAATACCTTACAGGGAAGCAGAGAAAGAAGGCGAAAAATGTAAGGCATGATGGAAATTTCCACTGGTATTTATTCTAGTTCATTTTTCGCGCTCCTTTCTACTTTGTATTACGTGGAATGGATAATGGAAGCTCATTCCACTCTGCATTACTGGCAATGCGTGAAAGAAGTGATGAACTCGCCAGATGTTCCATGGCAAGGCCTTCTATCAAGCGTGACAGGTAATAGCGATGACCAGATTTCTTCTGGGCTGTAGGCCAAAGTGAAAAATTATTACAGATAATCAGTCAGCATGCAGATGTTGAGCGAGCAGGGTCATGCGCGCACGCTTTGCGAAATTATGAAAGAACGTACGTATACACATATGTATGTATGTATTTGTGTACACACGTTATTTGCAAATAAAAAAATAAAATAAGCGCCTGTGTACATATACACACCGATTGTCACTACTACAGACAAATAAAGAGCGTAAAACGAGCGCTTACGATGGGACTTGGCGATCGTCGCTTAGGAAAAATAATCTGTTTGCCTTCGACTGGCGTGAAAGCAAGTGGTCGCTAGGTGATCGTCGCTTGAAATTCTTTTATTCTATTTACAGATGCCAAACAACAAGCAAAACTACGAAAAGTTTGCATATAACGTGGGTACACAAATACATATGTATGTGTATACGTACGTTGTTTCATAATTTCGCGAAGCGTGTGCGCATGATCCTGCTTGCTCAACATCTGCACGTAGACTGATTATTTTTAGTAATTTTTCACTTTATCCTACAGTAGGCGCACCAACACACACTCATTTTTAGTAATGGCTTGAGTGTGGTGGTGCCCAAGGCTGATTTTAAACCAGGGATGGGCACACAAACACATTCAAACATTCTCCGAAAATTAGTGTATGTTGGTGCGCCTACTGTAGGCCAAAGTGGAAAACGACAAACAATAATCAGTCTGCATGCAGATGTTTAGCGAGCAGGGTCATGCTTCGCACGCCTTGCGAAATTATGAAACAACGTACGTATACAACAGACATAGGCAGCCCATATTGTGGTTGAACGCAAGCATTGACTTTATACGGGTAATGTATGTATGTATGTCCACAAATAAAATGCCCGGCGAGAAATTTTATATGCCTTCGGCGATATGCAATGCCTTTTTTGCTATAAAGTATTTAAAAATAATACAAATGATTATGCACTACAAAAGCATTGCGAAGTATTTGAGAAAGAGTTTTTGTACTCTTATTTGGATGACTTTTGTATTCCAAACACTCTGTTTTAGCCAACTACCCTTTAATTTTTTTCAGAAGAGATACTTTTTTTCATTAAAAAGTTCTTTTCCTTTCAAAAGCAAAAAACAAAAACAACAAAAAATGTCTGTTCTACATATACGTATGTATATTCCACTTGAAGCGGATCAATTTCCTACTGGGGTGCGCATGCGGAGAACTGGTTTTGTTCTCACCAACTCATTTCAGATTTCGCCGACCACTGGTATACAAGTACATACGTATGTTATATGCAAACTCTTCATAGTTTTGTTTGTTGTATGCCTTCTGCAAATAAAACAAAAGAATTTCAAGCGACGACCACCTAGCGACCACTAGCTTTCACGACCGTCGAAGACAAATTAATTATTTTTGCTAAGCCTGGTCCCATCATTATTTGTCTGTTGTAGTGACAATCGGTGTGTATACGTGTGAATCGCAAACAGCTGGTCTGCCCGCGGGCAAGAGGCTGCGCAACACTGTTTTAAACTGTAGAGTTCTCACATTAAATTATATTCATGTATGTATTCATATAGTGAGCGCGATTCAGCGCAATTTCTGCTCTCATGATTTGCAACTAATATTCTAATATACATACATCAGTGAGTGATTTATTTTTCACACAAATATATATATGTAACAAACCTGTTAAATAATGATTATTAATCGTAATGATTACCGGCTTGATTGATTATTTTTTCAACTGTCCATTTAATGATTGATTACCCATTGTTTTCAAATTTTAATGATTATTTTGCAATTACCATTAAAAGAAATCAAAAAAAATCATAAAAAATAAAAAAAAAATAAAAATAATCATAAAAAATCAAAAAATAATCAAAACAAGTAAAAGCGCGGCTGTCTTCGGCCGTACCGAAGACTTCATACCTTTCATGAGTGGGGAAATGAAAAGCTACCTATGTATGTACATAGCCGGATTAAGTTTAATAATTAAGTTTTATAATTTTAATTTTGTGGGTTATTTATGGAAAGATGTATTAGAAAAAAATGGTGTCTTGACTATTTAAATGGAGGAGTTATACACCAAAATGTCCATATCTGAACAATCGGTTGTATGGGAGCTATATGTTATAATCGTCCGATCTTGACAATTTTCGGTAACCCCGTTTGGGCCAATTTGGGTACAAATACTTCAAAATTTCACGCCGTTAGCTGTTAAAATGGAGGAGTTATACACCAAAATGTCCATATCTGAACAATCGGTTGTATGGGAGCTATATGTTATAATGGTCCGATCTTGACCATTTTCGGTAACCCCGTTTGGGCCCATTTGGGTACAAATACTTCAAAATTTCACGCCGTTAGCTGTTAAAATGGAGGAGTTATACACCAAAATGTCCATATCTGAACAATCGGTTGTATGGGAGCTATCTATATATATAAAAGGAAGTGGCGTTAGTACAAACGCGTATAACTCAAGAACGCCTGCACCGATTTGGATGTTTGAGACAAATTCAGATTGTTCTCTGGCCAGAATAGGAGAATATCCAATAAAATTCCCGAAAAAATGCAAAAAAAAAAAATATTTTCCCATATATTTTGTATATCTATATATATAAAAGGAAGTGGCGTTAGTACAAACGCGTATAACTCAAGAACGCCTGCACCGATTTGGATGATTGAGACAAATTCAGATTGTTCTCTGGCCAGAATAGGAGAATATACAATAAAATTCCCGAAAAATGCAAAAAAAAAAAATATTTTCCCATATATTTTGTATATCTATATATATAAAAGGAAGTGGCGTTAGTACAAACGCGTATAACTCAAAAACGCCTGCACCGATTTGGATGTTTGAGACAAATTCAGATTGTTCTCTGGCCAGAATAGGAGAATATCCAATAAAATTCCCGAAAAATGCAAAAAAAAAAAAATATTTTCCCATATATTTTGTATATCTATATATATAAAAGGAAGTGGCGTTAGTACAAACGCGTATAACTCAAGAACGCCTGCACCGATTTGGATGTTTGAGACAAATTCAGATTGTTCTCTGGCCAGAATAGGAGAATATCCAATAAAATTCCCGAAAAATGCAAAAAAAAAAATATTTTCCCATATATTTTGTATATCTATATATATAAAAGGAAGTGGCGTTAGTACAAACGCGTATAACTCAAGAACGCCTGCACCGATTTGGATGTTTGAGACAAATTCAGATTGTTCTCTGGCCAGAATAGGAGAATATCCAATAAAATTCCCGAAAAATGCAAAAAAAAAAAAAATATTTTCCCATATATTTTGTATATCTATATATATAAAAGGAAGTGGCGTTAGTACAAACGCGTATAACTCAAGAACGCCTGCACCGATTTGGATGTTTGAGACAAATTCAGATTGTTCTCTGGCCAGAATAGGAGAATATCCAATAAAATTCCCGAAAAATGCAAAAAAAAAAATATTTTCCCATATATTTTGTATATCTATATATATAAAAGGAAGTGGCGTTAGTACAAACGCGTATAACTCAAGAACGCCTGCACCGATTTGGATGATTGAGACAAATTCAGATTGTTCTCTGGCCAGAATAGGAGAATATCCAATAAAATTCCCGAAAAATGCAAAAAAAAAAAAAAATATTTTCCCATATATTTTGTATATCTATATATATAAAAGGAAGTGGCGTTAGTACAAACGCGTATAACTCAAGAACGCCTGCACCGATTTGGATGATTGAGACAAATTCAGATTGTTCTCTGGCCAGAATAGGAGAATATCCAATAAAATTCCCGAAAAATGCAAAAAAAAAATATTTTCCCATATATTTTGTATATCTATATATATAAAAGGAAGTGGCGTTAGTACAAACGCGTATAACTCAAGAACGCCTGCACCGATTTGGATGATTGAGACAAATTCAGATTGTTCTCTGGCCAGAATAGGAGAATATCCAATAAAATTCCCGGAAAATGCAAAAAAAAAAATTATTTTCCCATATATTTTGTATATCTATATATATAAAAGGAAGTGGCGTTAGTACAAACGCGTATAACTCAAGAACGCCTGCACCGATTTGGATGATTGAGACAAATTCAGATTGTTCTCTGGCCAGAATAGGAGAATATCCAATAAAATTCCCGAAAAATGCAAAAAAAAAAATATTTTCCCATATATTTTGTATATCTATATATATAAAAGGAAGTGGCGTTAGTACAAACGCGTATAACTCAAGAACGCCTGCACCGATTTGGATGATTGAGACAAATTCAGATTGTTCTCTGGCCAGAATAGGAGAATATCCAATAAAATTCCCGAAAAATGCAAAAAAAGAAAAATATTTTCCCATATATTTTGTATATCTATAAATATAAAAGGAAGTGGCGTTAGTACAAACGCGTATAACTCAAGAACGCCTGCACCGATTTGGATGATTGAGACAAATTCAGATTGTTCTCTGGCCAGAATAGGAGAATATCCAATAAAATTCCCGAAAAATGCAAAAAAAAAAAAATATTTTCCCATATATTTTGTATATCTATATATATAAAAGGAAGTGGCGTTAATACAAACACGTATAACTCAAGAACGCCTGCACCGATTTGGATGATTGAGACAAATTCAGATTGTTCTCTGGCCAGAATAGGAGAATATCCAATAAAATTCCCGAAAAATGCAAAAAAAAAAAAAAATATTTTCCCATATATTTTGTATATCTATATATATAAAAGGAAGTGGCGTTAGTACAAACGCGTATAACTCAAGAACGCCTGCACCGATTTGGATGATTGAGACAAATTCAGATTGTTCTCTGGCCAGAATAGGAGAATATCCAATAAAATTCCCGAAAAATGCAAAAAAAAAAAAATATTTTCCCATATATTTTGTATATCTATATATATAAAAGGAAGTGGCGTTAGTACAAACGCGTATAACTCAAGAACGCCTGCACCGATTTGGATGATTGAGACAAATTCAGATTGTTCTCTGGCCAGAATAGGAGAATATCCAATAAAATTCCCGAAAAATGCAAAAAAAAAAAATATTTTCCCATATATTTTGTATATCTATATATATAAAAGGAAGTGGCGTTAGTACAAACGCGTATAACTCAAGAACGCCTGCACCGATTTGGATGATTGAGACAAATTCAGATTGTTCTCTGGCCAGAATAGGAGAATATCCAATAAAATTCCCGAAAAATGCAAAAAAAAAAAAATATTTTCCCATATATTTTGTATATCTATATATATAAAAGGAAGTGGCGTTAGTACAAACGCGTATAACTCAAGAACGCCTGCACCGATTTGGATGACTGAGACAAATTCAGATTGTTCTCTGGCCAGAATAGGAGAATATCCAATAAAATTCCCGAAAAATGCAAAAAAAAAAAAATATTTTCCCATATATTTTGTATATCTATATATATAAAAGGAAGTGGCGTTAGTACAAACGCGTATAACTCAAGAACGCCTGCACCGATTTGGATGATTGAGACAAATTCAGATTGCTCTCTGGCCAGAATAGGAGAATATCCAATAAAATTCCCGAAAAATGCAAAAAAAAATATTTTCCCATATATTTTGTATATCTATATATATAAAAGGAAGTGGCGTTAGTATAAACGCGTATAACTCAAGAACGCCTGCACCGATTTGGATGATTGAGACAAATTCAGATTGTTCTCTGGCCAGAATAGGAGAATATCCAATAAAATTCCCGAAAAATGCAAAAAAAAAAAAAATATTTTCCCATATATTTTGTATATCTATATATATAAAAGGAAGTGGCGTTAGTACAAACGCGTATAACTCAAGAACGCCTGCACCGATTTGGATGATTGAGACAAATTCAGATTGTTCTCTGGCCAGAATAGGAGAATATCCAATAAAATTCCCGAAAAATGCAAAAAAAAAAAAATATTTTCCCATATATTTTGTATATCTATATATATAAAAGGAAGTGGCGTTAGTACAAACGCGTATAACTCAAGAACGCCTGCACCGATTTGGATGATTGAGACAAATTCAGATTGTTCTCTGGCCAGAATAGGAGAATATCCAATAAAATTCCCGAAAAATGCAAAAAAAAAAAATATTTTCCCATATATTTTGTATATCTATATATATAAAAGGAAGTGGCGTTAGTACAAACGCGTATAACTCAAGAACGCCTGCACCGATTTGGATGATTGAGACAAATTCAGATTGTTCTCTGGCCAGAATAGGAGAATATCCAATAAAATTCCCGAAAAATGCAAAAAAAAAAAAATATTTTCCCATATATTTTGTATATCTATATATATAAAAGGAAGTGGCGTTAGTACAAACGCGTATAACTCAAGAACGCCTGCACCGATTTGGATGACTGAGACAAATTCAGATTGTTCTCTGGCCAGAATAGGAGAATATCCAATAAAATTCCCGAAAAATGCAAAAAAAAAAAAATATTTTCCCATATATTTTGTATATCTATATATATAAAAGGAAGTGGCGTTAGTACAAACGCGTATAACTCAAGAACGCCTGCACCGATTTGGATGATTGAGACAAATTCAGATTGCTCTCTGGCCAGAATAGGAGAATATCCAATAAAATTCCCGAAAAATGCAAAAAAAAATATTTTCCCATATATTTTGTATATCTATATATATAAAAGGAAGTGGCGTTAGTATAAACGCGTATAACTCAAGAACGCCTGCACCGATTTGGATGATTGAGACAAATTAAGATTGTTCTCTGGCCAGAATAGGAGAATATCCAATAAAATTCCCGAAAAATGCAAAAAAAAAAAAAAATTTTTTCCATATATTTTGTATATCTATATATATAAAAGGAAGTGGCGTTAGTACAAACGCGTATAACTCAAGAACGCCTGCACCGATTTGGATGATTGAGACAAATTCAGATTGTTCTCTGGCCAGAATAGGAGAATATCCAATAAATTTCCCGAAAAATGCAAAAAAAAAAATATTTTCCCATATATTTTGTATATCTATATATATAAAAGGAAGTGGCGTTAGTACAAACGCGTATAACTCAAGAACGCCTGCACCGATTTGGATGATTGAGACAAATTCAGATTGTCCTCTGGCCAGAATAGGAGAATATCCAATAAAATTCCCGAAAAATGCAAAAAAAAAAAAATATTTTCCCATATATTTTGTATATCTATATATATAAAAGGAAGTGGCGTTAGTACAAACGCGTATAACTCAAGAACGCCTGCACCGATTTGGATGATTGAGACAAATTCAGATTGTTCTCTGGCCAGAATAGGAGAATATCCAATAAAATTCCCGAAAAATGCAAAAAAAAAAATATTTTCCCATATATTTTTTATATCTATATATATAAGAGGAAGTGGCGTTAGTACAAACGCGTATAACTCAAGAACGCCTGCACCGATTTGGATGATTGAGACAAATTCAGATTGTTCTCTGGCCAGAATAGGAGAGTATCCAATAAAATTCCCGAAAAATGCAAAAAAAAAAAAATATTTTCCATTATATTTTGTATGTCTATATATATAAAAGGAAGTGGCGTTAGTACAAACGCGTATAACTCAAGAACGCCTGCACCGATTTGGATGATTGAGACAAATTCAGATTGTTCTCTGACCAGAATAGGAGAATATCCAATAAAATTCCCGAAAAATGCAAAAAAAAAAATTTTTTTCCCATATATTTTGTATATCTATATATATAAAAGGAAGTGGCGTTATGGCAAAAGTTGAGAATTGAGCAACTTCGGTACGTTGCGGCGACGGATCCGTCGTACGTGTGACGACGTACATTTAAATGCCGACTTTTTACTGAGCTGTCAGTCACATACGTCGACGTAGACGGATTGACGTATGCTATGTGACGGCCCTATTAGTACAAACGCGTATAACTCAAGAACGCCTGCACCGATTTGGATGATTGAGACAAATTCAGATTGTTCTCTGGCCAGAATAGGAGAATATCCAATAAAATTCCCGAAAAATGCAAAAAAAAAAAAATATTTTCCCATATATTTTGTATATCTATATATATAAAAGGAAGTGGCGTTAGTACAAACGCGTATAACTCAAGAACGCCTGCACCGATTTGGATGATTGAGACAAATTCAGATTGTTCTCTGGCCAGAATAGGAGAATATCCAATAAAATTCCCGAAAAATGCAAAAAAAAAAAAATATTTTCCCATATATTTTGTATATCTATATATATAAAAGGAAGTGGCGTTAGTACAAACGCGTATAACTCAAGAACGCCTGCACCGATTTGGATGATTGAGACAAATTCAGATTGTTCTCTGGCCAGAATAGGAGAATATCCAATAAAATTCCCGAAAAATGCAAAAAAAAAAAATATTTTCCCATATATTTTGTATATCTATATATATAAAAGGAAGTGGCGTTAGTACAAAACGCGTATAACTCAAGAACGCCTACACCGATTTGGATGATTGAGACAAATTCAGATTGTTCTCTGGCCAGAATAGGAGAATATCCAATAAAATTCCCGAAAAATGCAAAAAAAAAAAAATATTTTCCCATATATTTTGTATATCTATATATATAAAAGGAAGTGGCGTTAGTACAAACGCGTATAACTCAAGAACGCCTGCACCGATTTGGATGATTGAGACAAATTCAGATTGTTCTCTGGCCAGAATAGGAGAATATCCAATAAAATTCCCGAAAAATGCAAAAAAAAAAATATTTTCCCATATATTTTGTATATCTATATATATAAAAGGAAGTGGCGTTAGTACAAACGCGTATAACTCAAGAACGCCTGCACCGATTTGGATGATTGGGACAAATTCAGATTGTTCTCTGGCCAGAATAGGAGAATATCCAATAAAATTCCCGAAAAATGCAAAAAAAAAAATATTTTCCCATATATTTTGTATATCTATATATATAAAAGGAAGTGGCGTTAGTACAAACGCGTATAACTCAAGAACGCCTGCACCGATTTGGATGATTGAGACAAATTCAGATTGTCCTCTGGCCAGAATAGGAGAATATCCAATAAAATTCCCGAAAAATGCAAAAAAAAAAAAATATTTTCCCATATATTTTGTATATCTATATATATAAAAGGAAGTGGCGTTAGTACAAACGCGTATAACTCAAGAACGCCTGCACCGATTTGGATGATTGAGACAAATTCAGATTGTTCTCTGGCCAGAATAGGAGAATATCCAATAAAATTCCCGAAAAATGCAAAAAAAAAAATATTTTCCCATATATTTTTTATATCTATATATATAAGAGGAAGTGGCGTTAGTACAAACGCGTATAACTCAAGAACGCCTGCACCGATTTGGATGATTGAGACAAATTCAGATTGTTCTCTGGCCAGAATAGGAGAGTATCCAATAAAATTCCCGAAAAATGCAAAAAAAAAAAAATATTTTCCATTATATTTTGTATGTCTATATATATAAAAGGAAGTGGCGTTAGTACAAACGCGTATAACTCAAGAACGCCTGCACCGATTTGGATGATTGAGACAAATTCAGATTGTTCTCTGACCAGAATAGGAGAATATCCAATAAAATTCCCGAAAAATGCAAAAAAAAAAATTTTTTTCCCATATATTTTGTATATCTAAGGTTTGCGCACGATGAAATTAGTGCACAAAATATTTGAAATAACTTGTAAGTTAGATAATATATTAAAAGTTAATGCACGGGATTCTAAAATAAATTAAATTTATGTTTATAGTTATTAAACACATTTTTCAAATTAATGCGTTTTTATGCACAATTTAGCTTTTTTCAATATGCCTCCTATTAGCCTTCAAACTGTAACTTCGGAAACTTTTTTGCTTGAAGATAGCCATTTTTTTACAAAATTGTTAGTGGTTTCAGTAACTTGTTTTGTGCCCTTCATAATCCTTTTTACTAGAGCCAAATATCTTTCGATGGGTATGAGCTCCGGGCAGTTAGGCGGATTGGCTTGTTTGGGCACAACAACTATATGGTTCTTTTCATACCCCTGATCTACCGATTTGCTATAGTGGCACTAAGCTAAGTCAGGCCAAAAAAGTAGATACATCATCCTGTCTTATGAATGGCAAAAGTCGTTTTTGCAAACACTCCCTTTTATATAATTCACTATTAATTGTTCCCATTGTAACAAAAGAGATGCTTCTTTTACCACAGCTACAAATGGCTTGCCAAACCAAAAATTCTTAGGAAACTTTGTTTTATTTTGGGTCTTGAACTCCTCCTGCATATTCCTCTACGGTCTACGGCAAAAAAATCAACACCTGGTAGTTGTGAAAAGTCTCCAAGCACATACGTTTCAAATCAATCAAAAATTTTGAGAAAATCTAAGTGTAGTGGTTTGGCCCGCTCTTTTGCCGTGTTGTTCTTTTTTGAATTTCTGTCAGGCACTTTCTGTACTTTATAAGACTTAAGCCCTTCCTCCTTCTTAAACTTCCTGATGAATGCCTGGGAGCATTACACCTTTTCAGCCACTTTTCTACCAGATATGTTGGGATTTTTCTTGAGAAGGGTTATAATCCTTTTGACGACGTTCAGATCTTTAAAGCCCTTGTTTTTACCACTTCCACCTTTCCTAACGACAGTTAGACGTTCATTATATGTTTTGATAACACGCGACCCTGTATTTCTGGAAACCTTTAGTTTCCTAGCGATTTTTTTAAATGTCCAGCTCGGATTTTCGTTATGAAATCCAATTATTTTTTCACGCACTTCTATTTCTCTGTTCATATTTGCCACAAAACGTTTTTGAATCTTTAGAAATTTGGCACTAGTATTTGTATACATTTAGTAAAACCATCTTATGTTACAAAAAAACTAAATTTGGAGGTTGAATATTTTTACAAGTCGAAATGTATGCACTAATTTCATCGTGCGCAAACCTTATATATATAAAAGGAAGTGGCGTTATGGCAAAAGTTGAGAATTGAGCAACTTCGGTACGTTGCGGCGACGGATCCGTCGTACGTGTGACGACGTACATTTAAATGCCGACTTTTTACTGAGCTGTCAGTCACATACGTCGACGTAGACGGATTGACGTATGCTATGTGACGGCCCTATTAGTACAAACGCGTATAACTCAAGAACGCCTGCACCGATTTGGATGATTGAGACAAATTCAGATTGTTCTCTGGCCAGAATAGGAGAATATCCAATAAAATTCCCGAAAAATGCAAAAAAAAAAAAATATTTTCCCATATATTTTGTATATCTATATATATAAAAGGAAGTGGCGTTAGTACAAACGCGTATAACTCAAGAACGCCTGCACCGATTTGGATGATTGAGACAAATTCAGATTGTTCTCTGGCCAGAATAGGAGAATATCCAATAAAATTCCCGAAAAATGCAAAAAAAAAAAAAATATTTTCCCATATATTTTGTATATCTATATATATAAAAGGAAGTGGCGTTAGTACAAACGCGTATAACTCAAGAACGCCTGCACCGATTTGGATGATTGAGACAAATTCAGATTGTTCTCTGGCCAGAATAGGAGAATATCCAATAAAATTCCCGAAAAATGCAAAAAAAAAAAATATTTTCCCATATATTTTGTATATCTATATATATAAAAGGAAGTGGCGTTAGTACAAAACGCGTATAACTCAAGAACGCCTACACCGATTTGGATGATTGAGACAAATTCAGATTGTTCTCTGGCCAGAATAGGAGAATATCCAATAAAATTCCCGAAAAATGCAAAAAAAAAAAAATATTTTCCCATATATTTTGTATATCTATATATATAAAAGGAAGTGGCGTTAGTACAAACGCGTATAACTCAAGAACGCCTGCACCGATTTGGATGATTGAGACAAATTCAGATTGTTCTCTGGCCAGAATAGGAGAATATCCAATAAAATTCCCGAAAAATGCAAAAAAAAAAATATTTTCCCATATATTTTGTATATCTATATATATAAAAGGAAGTGGCGTTAGTACAAACGCGTATAACTCAAGAACGCCTGCACCGATTTGGATGATTGAGACAAATTCAGATTGTTCTCTGGCCAGAATAGGAGAATATCCAATAAAATTCCCGAAAAATGAAAAAAAAATATTTTCCCATATATTTTGTATATCTATATATATAAAAGGAAGTGGCGTTAGTACAAACGCGTATAACTCAAGAACGCCTGAACCGATTTGGATGATTGAGACAAATTCAGATTGTTCTCTGGCCAGAATAGGAGAATATCCAATAAAATTCCCGAGAAATGCAAAAAAAAAAATATTTTCCCATATATTTTGTATATCTATATATATAAAAGGAAGTGGCGTTAGTACAAACGCGTATAACTCAAGAACGCCTGCACCGATTTGGATGATTGAGACAAATTTAGATTGTTCTCTGGCCAGAATAGGAGAATATCCAATAAAATTCCCGAAAAATGCAAAAAAAAAAAATATTTTCCCATACATTTTGAGATAGGGATAGGAATGGGGATAGAGATAGAGATAGAGATAGAGATAGAGACAGAGATAGAGATAGATATAGGGATAGGGGATATTTGGTTTGTCGCGGCGAATATATGTATATCTCTTTTGTTCAGAGAATTGACAGTTTTATAACTTTATAGGAATAAATTTTAGGCAGAACAACGTCTGCCGGGCCAGCTAGTATGTTATAAAGGTCCGATCTTGACAATTTTCGGTAACCCCATTTGGGCCCATTTGGGTACAAATACTTCAAAATTTCACGCCGTTAGCTGTAAAAATGGAGGAGTTATACACCAAAATGTCCATATCTGAACAATCGGTTGTAGGGGAGCTATATGTTATAGTGGTCCGATCTTGACAATTTTCGGTAAACCTATTTGGGCCCATATGGGTACAAATACTTCAAAATTTCACGCCGTTAGCTGTTAAAATGGAGGAGTTATACACCAAATTGTCCATATCTGAACAATCGGTTGTAGGGGAGCTATATGCTATAGTGGTCCGATCTTGACAATTTTCGGTAACCCCGTTTGGGCCCATTTGGGTACAAATACTTCAAAATTTCACGCCGTTAGCTGTTAAAATGGAGGAGTTATACACCAAAATGTCCATATCTGAACAATCGGTTGTATGGGAGCTATATGTTATAATGGTCCGATCTTGACAATTTTCGGTAACCTCGTTTGGGCCCATTTGGGTACAAATACTTCAAAATTTCACCGCGTTAGCTGTAAAAATGGAGGAGTTATACACCAAAATGTCCATATCTGAACAATCGGTTGTAGGGGAGCTATATGTTATAGTGGTCCGATCTTGACAATTTTCGGTAAACCCGTTTGGGCCCATATGGGTACAAATACTTCAAAATTTCACGCCGTTAGCTGTTAAAATGGAGGAGTTATACACCAAAATGTCCATATCTGAATAATCGGATGTTGTGGAACTATAAGTTATAGTGGTCCGATCTTGACAATTTTCGGTAACCTTGTTTGGGCCAAAATGGGCACGTCTACTTCAAAGTTTCATGTCCTTAGCTGTTTAAATGGGGAAGCTATGCACAAATTACATCCAAAAATTTCATGTGTATCTGAATAATCGGTTGTTTTCTATATGTTATAGTGGTCCGATTCGGGCGGTTCCGACAAATGATCAGCTGCATATAACAACATACCTGTATTCCGAATTTCATTCAGATATCACAAAATCTGAGGAACTAGTTTGCGTTCACACAGACGGACGGACGGACAGACGGACAGACGGACAGACGGACCTGGCTTAATCGACTCAGCTCGTGATTCTGATCATATCGGTATATATTTTGGTGGGTCCCCCACGCTTCCTTCTGGTACTTTCGACAAAAATTTTTTGGCACTAAGTTATAATACCATTTCATTCTCATGAAAGGTATAAAAATTATTTTGCCTGGCGGAGATGGAAAATGCAAGGACACTAGATTTTCTGCGCTTCATGAAACAAACGCGCTGGTTTAGCTTCACGGGCATCTAATCTTATCATACTTTTGAATCTAATTTTTCCGGAAAGGTTTGTAAACAGGGATAAGGAAGCTAGGGCTCCCGTGTGGTATCACAATGGGCCACCTCGGAATAAGTGTGTCCCCGCTTTCATGAATTGCGGAGACAGCCACCTCAACCTGACCTAACCTAACCTAACCTAACAGGATAAAGGCTCTATATGCTTCCTCCTCGTATATTTGTGCAGAGAGGCATACACATTTATACATATCTTACAAGCTTGGAATTATTGTTAATTTGTCATTGACCGTACATGGTACGATGCACGTTTATATCTAATTACACTGGATCACAAAATGAAATTTTTTGTCTGTACTTTGGACGTGACTATCTTATCTATATGTAAAATCGATCGCTGATTCCGAAAATCGGGTTCATTTTTAATTCTATGAGAAGGTTTTTGAGATATCGGCAATTTACCGTTATTTGGCCAATGGCTCCACTTAATCCTGTTTATCTCTTTACCGCAGTGAGATATCTTCCTTTAGGTGAAACCAAACGAAAGAAAATTAAATTTCCTTTTCATGGCTCCTATAACATTTTGCTCTAACTCTTATAGTTTCTAAAATATTGACGATTCAATTTGAATTTTTTCGATTTTTTACGATTTTTTGAAGAAAAAATTGATTTTGTCATGCAATATCTTTAAAACCAATGTTTTCACCTTCGGTTTTACTCCTTTACCTGAAGCTCTATTCTATTGGGAAAAATATAAGCTATCAACGATGAAAATCCATGGTAAAATGGAAAAGTTATAGGCGATCAAGGCGATTCAGCTAAGTCGCGCAATGCCTCTGCACGGGTATATTTTATGCATGTTATACCCGTAAATGGGCTTGTATCTACTGCGCTGCTAATGTGCTGCTACTGCAGCTGTTTAGGTATTGGTACAATATGCATAGAATGTGCCGTATAGCGGCATTGCGCGATTTGGCTGTATTTATATGATCGCCTATAACTTTTCCATTTTACCACGGATTTTCTTCGTTGATAGCTTATTTTTTTGGTAATAGAATGGAGCTTCACGTAAAGGAGTAAAACCGAAGGTGAAAACATTGGTTTTAAAGATATTGCCTGACTAAGTCAATTTTTTCTTCAAAAAATCGTAAAAAATCGAAAAAATTCAAATTTAATCGTCAATATTTCAGAAACTATAAGAGTTAGAGAAAAATGTTATAGGAGCGATGAAAAGGAAATTTAATTTTCTTTCGTTTGGTTTAACCTCGAGGAAGATATATTACTGCGGTAAAGAGATATACAGGATTAAGTGGAGCCATTGGCCAAATAACGGTAAATTGCCGATATCTCAAAAACCTTCCCATAGAATTAAAAATGAACCCGATTTTCGGAATCAGCGACTGATTTTACATATAGATAGGATGGTCACGTTTAGAGTATTTTTTGGCTGTAGAGCAGTGTTATTTATCTTTATGAAAAATTATTTAAAGTGGCCAAATCAAACATTTTAGTGTAACATTCGCTGTAGAGGTCGGAAACTATCGATAGTCAGCACCATCGATAGTGTACGATAGTTTTTTTCAAACTATCGATAGTATATCGATAGTTGACGATAGTTTCGGGTGATTTGGGAGAGTCTACGACTACGCTCACACTGTAACCGCCTTTTGCCGTCCGGCAGCAAACACATCCACAAACACATCTGTTTTAAATAAGCTGACCCGATTTCACCCGAATGTAAACAAACTTTGCCCACCTGTCCTGGTCTTATTCTTACCAATACATGAAAGTAATAGAAGATGATCCAATAAAACTTTTTTCAGTACATTGTTTTGTTTTATTTATTTATTAGCCATTTATTATTGTTCAAAAAAATTAATATATTAACCAGAGGCCATAACAATTATAACAAATAAATATGAAAATCACTTGATAACAATTATTGAGCAATGGAAAAATTTTTCCATCATCAATAACAATTACTCAAAGATCGATATTTTTTCGATCAGATCATAATTGTAAACACAGTGGAAGAGTCGCTTTAATTTAAAAGCACTCTCTCTATTTTATATGCATTGGCCCAGTTTACGCTCAGATCAAAATCAACGCGGCCAAATATCTCCTATTGCTTTTCCTTTAAAGCGAAAAATGAGTGAGGAGCAGTGCATAGGCATATAATTTTTTCTATAATTTATTTAATTTATTTATAATTAATAAATAAAATTTTTAGTTAAGAGAAATAGATATCGTAAACGTGTTTACAAATATCGTAAACACAGTGGAAGAATCGCTTTAATTTAAAAGCGTTCTCTCTATTTTATATGCATTGGCCCAGTTTACGCTCAGATCAAAATCAACGCGGCCAAATATCTCCTATTGCTTTTCCTTTAAAGCGAAAAATGAGTGAGGAGCAGTGCATAGGCATATAATTTTTTCTATAATTTATTTAATTTATTTATAATTAATAAATAAAATTTTTAGTTAAGAGTAATAGATATCGTAAACGTGTTTACAAATATCGTAAACACAGTGGAAGAGTCGCTTTAATTTAAAAGCACTCTCTCTATTTTATATGCATTGGCCCAGTTTACGCTCAGATCAAAATCAACGCGGCCAAATATCTCCTATTGCTTTTCCTTTAAAGCGAAAAATGAGTGAGGAGCAGTGCATAGGCATATAATTTTTTCTATAAATTATTTAATTTCTTTATAATTAATAAATAAAATTTTTAGTTAAGAGAAATAGATATCGTAAACGTGTTTACAAATATCGTAAACACAGTGGAAGAGTCGCTTTAATTTAAAAGCACTCTCTCTATTTTATATACATTGGCCCAGTTTACGCTCAGATCAAAATCAACGCGGCCAAATATCTCCTATTGCTTTTCCTTTAAAGCGAAAAATGAGTGAGGAGCAGTGCATAGGCATATAATTTTTTTTATAAATTATTAAATTTATTTATAATTAATAAATAAAATTTTTAGTTAAGAGTAATAGATATCGTAAACGTGTTTACAAATATCGTAAACACAGTGGAAGAGTCGCTTTAATTTAAAAGCACTCTCTCTATTTTATATGCATTGGCCCAGTTTACGCTCAGATCAAAATCAACGCGGCCAAATATCTCCTATTGCTTTTCCTTTAAAGCGAAAAATGAGTGAGGAGCAGTGCATAGGCATATAATATTTTCTATAAATTATTTAATTTATTTATAATTAATAAATAAAATTTTTAGTTAAAAAAAATAGATATCGTAAACGTGTTTACAAATATCGTAAACACAGTGGAAGAGTCGCTTTAATTTAAAAGCGCTCTCTCTATTTTATATGCATTGGCCCAGTTTACGCTCAGATCAAAATCATCGCGGCCAAATATCTCCATTGCTTTTCCTTTAAAGCGAAAAATGAGAGAGAGCGGGAGAGCACACCGAGTAATTTTAATTTTGACCAAGGCATATCTAACAGGTAGGCTCGGCGGCGAATTGAAAAACTTCTTTTTTTATTTACAAAGGTAGAGTGTAATGTCAAAATCAAAGCGAATTCACATCATGGCCAATAGGAATGAATGGGCGAGCCCCAAGCGAATTCAGATTTTAACCACGGCGAAATATCATTTTGACATTACACTCTACCAATTACAATAACAAAATACATGGGAAATTTCTGAATTCGCCACCGGACCTACCTTCCTAGATCTGCCTTGATTTTGCCCATTATGTCGCGTCGGACCGTGATCAAAAGGGCAAATCAGTGGTGTGGTCAGCGTTGCCGTTTTAGCCATTTGGTGGCTAGATTTAGCCACCGCCGTGTTTTTTTAGCCACCAAAATTTGAGTTTTGCCACTAGCTACGTTTTTAGCCACCGCTTGTAATGAACCATAATTTTGCACATAGGAAGGATGTGGTAACGCTAATTCAATTCAGCAATTATCACAAATCGATTTAAAGGCCCTTGGCAACTTACAATCTGGATTGTTCAGTTTGGGTGTTTTTTTGAGTGAGTTAGTCAAATTTGATTGTTTTTTGTGTGTGTTAGCGCAATCGGCAGCCGTCGTGCTACACGTACTTGTTGTCGGCTCGCGGCGACGAAAATCAAAAATTTTTGATATTTTCGTCAATCAACCGACACTCACACATATACACTTCCTCTCAATACAGATTGTAAGTTGCCAAGGGCCTTAAGTGTTACAAAACAAAACAAGTAACGCAACTATCGATAAATTCCTGTTGATACTTGCTAGTGGAATAGTAGGCTGTCGACGAAAGTCCGTATAAGGATCTAACTGACTTTGTATATTGTTTGCTACTTCTACCACTTAGCAACGCCGAAGAGGAAAGAACCTTTTCCGTAATGAATATTGTCAAAACCAAAATCGAAACAAAATGAATCTTACAATGTTGAATTTTAACTATAAGAAATGGCTTAAAGAATGTAAAACATCTTGGAATCATTTTGAATTCAAGTCTTAATGTGAGCGATCATGTGAACAGTGTAGTGGGTAAAGTATACGGAACTTTACGAAACCTGAGACAAACAGCATCCTATACTCCCCTCCAAATTAGGAAAAAGCTTGCCCTAGAACTCATTGTTCCCATCATAACGTATTCTCATCTTGTCTATAACAAACTTGACTCAATATCCGCCCACAAAATGGAGGTAGCGTTTAACCATGTCACTCGTTATGTTTACAATTTACGAAAATTTGACCATATCTCGGACTGGCGGTCTCAGCTCTTAGGGTGCCACCTATCTGACTACCATAAAGCAAGGAGCTGTATCTTTCTCTTCAGCTTAATCTCTCTGAAATCGCCCCAATATTTATAAGATAATGTGCTAATTATTAATATCAAATAATAAATACAAAATACAAAATACAAATACAATGTTGCAATGAATTTGAAATAACAGATGATCTCATTAATGAAGAAAGAATTAATTTATGAAGAGAATCAATTAGTGATGACGACATAATGATAGATATTGCATGCGATATCTAATTGTTTTAGATATAGTTAAGTACATACTATGTATATTATTATATATATTCATATATGAATATGTTATTTTTTACACAAATTTATGGTTTTTTCCTTATATTGTTTGCAATAGTTTTGTGCCTGAATTTTAAAAATAAATTTAAAACATGTTAATTTGAAACAAAATATTTTAGCCACCATTTTTAGCCACGAGCCATTTTTAGCCACAAATTAAATCAAATCTAGCCACCACGAAAATTTTTCAACGGCAACGCTGGTTGTGGTACAACTGGAATTTGGAAAGTGTTGCTTATCTCCGCGAAAAGGAATAATTTTTGTACCAATACAAAGTTGAAAAAATAAATTGCATGGTCGAATTTCAAGCACCGGCGATACTAGTAATTAATTAAGACTCGACCAAATGATAGCCCTAGTCAAGCGCTTTCATTTGATACCCATTTTGCGGTGTTCGGTATTCTATATTCGTATTCCGTATCCATATTTATCCGCCTTTCCACAATTATGAGCTGACTCAGTTATCGATAAATTTATCGAAATATATCGTAGTCCAAATGTTTTATTTCGTTTGATCCCCTTTCGTTTGATACCCATATTGCAGTGTAATTTTAATGTTTTTGGGTAATCACATTTTAAACGACCATGCGACTAGAACGCATAGTCGTATTTATGTTGCTTTGACTACTTGCTAGTCAGCAATTCAAACCCTGCATGGAATAGTTACTGTTTGTTTGGTGCCTAGTGGTCACATTTCAAATTTTCAATAAACTATCGATAGTTCAAACGATAGTTGAAAACCATCGATAGTGTAAACGATGTTCAGAAACCATCGATAGTGACGATAGTGCCATCGATAGTTTCCGACCACTAATTCGCTGTTGTACTAACTCATAAATTGGGCTTTAATACAGAATTTCTCGTAGTTAGGTATACAATGAAAAGCAACTAATATTGTGCTGTCTTCGACTGTATCGAGACTTTATGACATTCATGAATGAGGAAAAGAAGCGATACATAGTCTCATTTTCATTAATTTATACAGTGAATTATGTGTGTTATTTAAGGAGATGTTATAGTCCAAAATGTCTATATCTGAACAATCCGTTGTATGGGACCTATATGTTATAGTGGTCCAATTTCTCTTAAGAAGTCACCCAAGTACCAAATTTCAAGTAGATATCTCAAAAAAATCGGGGATTAGTTTGCGTTTATACAAACGACTCAGCTCATGATCCTCATCATAGCGGTTATATTTTGGTGGATCTGTCATGCCTCCTTCTGCATTTTCCGTGAGTTTGTCTGTATATTTTATTACCAAATTTGAAATAATTCTGGTCCAGGGTTATTTTCAGCGTATTTACGATCTCTGTTGCAATGTCTTTGTTCGTTTTCTCTGTCAGTATTTTAGTTAGAGCTTTTAGTATTTCTGTCTTTGGTATCGCGGGGTATAGATCCTTCACGTAAAGTGATACCTGTTTTGAGTCCATGGGTACGTTCAGAATTCTCAGTTTGTTGACTAGTTCCGTTGTGTTTTTGATTGCTAGTAGCATATTTAGATGTTTTGAAAGTCTATATCCTGGTGCCGATTTATGGTTTACTATTGGTCGCATAGGTGTTCCTGTTTTGTGGATTTTAGGTAGTGCGATCAGTGATGGGGCAGATGGATTCATTGCAGTGAGAGTGTAGGCTACTTTGCTGTCTCTTATATTTTTCGCTTGTTTTATTGCACGCTTTATTGCCATTTGGTATTCTTCCGTTGGGTCTTTTCTCATCACTCCGCAGCCCATTTCTTTGATTAGTTGACCTGTTTTTGCGGTGTATTCCTCTTCCTCCATTAGCACAGTTGTATTTCCTTTGTCTGTTTCACACTTCATGAATTTTTTCAAAAAAGGGAAAATTCTTAATTTCATATAAGTTGTATTTATTGTTCATCATACGCCATACCGTTTCAGCCCTAGTTATTGCCCTATTGTGTTCTTTTAAAAGGCAGAAATATTACGTACTTACGTTCCGACATTGTTCCTCAAATAGGATTATTTGGGAATTTGTATTCGTCTTCGCATGCCTACTACATAATAAAGCAGTAGACGATTTGCTATGTTGCAAATAGATTTACGTAAAGATAATCTCTGTCATAATCAGAATTCTTTATTCGCTCTTCCCTGTCCTTATACTGAACCTAGAAATGAATCTTCCCCAGGTGTAGGAAGGGTTTGTATCCGTATCTAGTACGAAAAACTTCGAACGAGCCAAGGTCTATACAAATTTTGTACTTCTAAATTTGTCGACATTTTAATTAGTGCAGTTGTCGCTGTAGAATACACAATGACTTGGATACACCTGTCCCCATATTTACTGCAGGGTTACGTACTTTAATATGCGTTCACATACATTTGTACAAACAAACTTTATGCCTCTCTGACCAAACATACATGCCTACCTGAATACTTATGTGCATGCGTATCCAAATTTCTTTACAACAGTATTGAAAAAAAATCAAACAAAATAAAAAAATCAAAAAAAATCATAAAAAATCAAAAATAATCAAAAATAATCATAAAAAATCAAATATAATCAAAAACAATCAAAAAAATTATTTTGATTATTTTTGATTATTTTTGATTTTTTATGATCATTTTTGATTTTTTTTGATTTTTTTTTTATTTTTTTTGATTTTTTTTTAATGGTAATCATTAAAATTACTCTTTTTCAGCAAAAGAATTAAAATAATGATTACCAATTAAAAAACAAAACAATTTAATTGATTACTAATCCTAATCGGAATTTAACAGGTCTGATATGTAAATATGCACATTAGAGTGACCAAAAAAAATTTCAAAATTAGAATTGATTTTTTGTATCCGAATGATGAAAAAATGTATGTAAGAAATTAAAAGTTTATGTTGATATAATCGATTTTAGCGAATAAGCAATGTAAGCCTTTTGCTCCATGAAAGTTATATAAGACAAAACTAATTATAATATGTAGGTACATACCTTGGCTTTGGACAATCCCACGTTGTTTGCGCAAACAGCTCGGAGTTGTTTCCTGTTCTGCTTTTTTTTGTCTTTTCTTCGGAATAAGAGTGCTTACAACGCTTTTACAATATTTAACAATATTTCGATTATTGACATTCTTTTGATACGAAGAAGTCCGATAGATATATACATCTTACAAATGAAATTCGCTTGGTGATAATCTTTGCGATGCACGCCAAAATTCAAATATACGTATATACGCGTTCGGATGCGAAGAATAAAACTTCCTTAACTCTATCCTGCTGGATTGAGAATTGTACCGTCTGGGGATTGGTTGTCTGGCCGGGGATTAATGGTTACTCTATCAGTGAAATTTGCTTCTCCATGCTGAGTGAAATTCGTTGGTGTTGCACCAGTTAGTTAGGGTAATCTTGTGCAGATCTAATGCATGTAAAAATTGATATATACACACGGAGGCTAGGTGGATTTTCTTCAGATGAAATCTTGGCACGAGAATCGCTTGCTGAGGTGCAAACCAAATAGTACCCTTCAGAAGATTGCTTCTTCCAGAAATTACCGAGATTACGATCCCACTGTTGGGAAACCTTTTCTTTTTTCCTTCACACGTTAACCAATCAAGGGCTCAATCAAAATGCTTGACTTTTACTTGGATTTCCAAGTCTGGAATTTTATTTTAAATTAATTTAACTACGTGCCGGTTGATGCACATGGAGTTTGCTTCTTCTCGAAATTACGCCGATTACCATCATACGGTCTTGAAACTTGTTTCTCCAACGCAGCTCGAACAAAATAAATAATAGCTTAAAAAACTAAAAAACACACTTTAATCTTAAAAATCGTACTAAAAATTGAGAAATAATTTAATTAGAAACAAAATGATGAACGAAAATATAAGTATTTAAGGAAAAGCGTGGGGTGCTCAGTATGTCAAAAAATATTTAAAATCGGTGTTTTTTTACTAATAATTTTATTTTGACTTTTTTGAGACTTCATATATCGTACTCTTTAATTTCGCAACTAGGTATATTTTTGTACTAGTTGTACGAATCGAATATTTTCATGTTCAAATATTATTGAGCAGCCCACGCTTTTCCTTAAATACTTATATTTTCGTTCATCATTTTGTTTCTAATTAAATTATTTCTCAATTTTTAGTACGATTTTTAAGATTAAAGTGTGTTTTTTAGTTTTTTAAGCTATTATTTATTTTTGAATTTTTAGTGAAATTTTTCATTAAAGGACGTTTTATGCGGACGCAAGAATAAAAGTAAAAAGAAGTCTGATGGGATGTGGTGTTCTCCGAAATAGATCTACATAGTATGTAGTACATACATATGTATGTATTTATAACTTCTACCAAAAGTCCCAATATGCAGTGAAGTAAACTAGCTTATTATGCAATATTTTCCAAACCCTTTTATTCAAGGTTTTCCAAACTAGTTTGGAAATACAAAATTTCCCAAACGTTTTGTTATATTTCACAATCAGAAAGTGAAGAGAAGTTGAGGTGAAGCATTTGAAAAGAACAAAAAAAAAAAAGAAACCTGATTGAATAAATTCGAATTTAGACAATAAAGGTCCGAATACGTTTGTAGCGTAATGGTGAGGTATGCTGCCTACGGACCAAGGAGCTCAGGTTCGAGTCCCGAGTGGCGCATTTTTTTTTTTTTTAATTTTTTTATTTTATTTTTTTTTTTAGAGAAATTTTTTTCACCTCACGTTTACAAAACATTGTATAAAAATGTAATTAGGGTTCCTTTTCGTTAATTAAGAACTTACTATTAAATGAATTACAAACAAAACCAGTTCTTGCTTTGCATACATATGTATGTACATGCGATTGTTTTTATTGCAAACACAACAATGACAAAACAGAATGCTGTTACACAAAACACAAAACCAGTTCTTGCTCTGCATACGTATGTATGTATGTACATTGTACATGCGGCTGATTTCATTGCAAATACAACAAACCCAAAACAGAAGCTACAAGCTTTTTTGAGTGAATTTATGCATTGAGTTTATCGCCATCGCTATGAGCGATCGCTGGCTGTTGTGCGTTAGTTCGCTCGCTATTTGAGTGGTTATACGTTTTTCTTTGAACATTTGTTTGTGATTTGAGTATAATGTATTTTTGAGCGTTCGTGAGTGAGTTTTTCCGTACCCTGCAAGCTTGTTACTTACTGGCCTGTATACGGGAGTGAATTGAAATTCATTGAGGCTATTTTGAAGAAAGGTAACATAAAAGCCGCAATGAAGCATAAAATATAATGTTGAATGTCCTACTATATGATGCCGTTGGGCTGTTGATGTCATGTTTCGAATCCGGAGGAGAATAGAAATAATAAAGAGAACACAAAAAAGTGAATGTTTGAAAGATATAATAATTTAGTTAATTTAGTTAAATGTTTACAACTTTTAGGATGGGATGAAGTTACATACATACATACATACATACATACGTACATACATACATACATACATACATACAGGTGAAACTAATAAAAGCGTGTTAAAAAATGCTTGACTTCTACTTGGATTTCCAAGTCAGGAACTTTAATTTAAATAAATTTAATTTCGTGCCGGTTGATGCACATGAAACTTGTTTCTTCAACGCAGCTCGAACCAAAATGGCCGAGTCTAAAAATATCTACCTCCAACTAAAGCCGGAATTACAATAGCGCTGTGGCTGTGGCAGCGACTGTTTTTCGAAATCAGCTGATTTTTAGAAACTACGGTTGGTAATGAAGCGGCACATAATACAGCAGTGGCAGCTGGCAGCACCGCTCCGTTTAGCCCAAATTCTAAATTCGCAGCCGCTGCCTTGAATCGCAGCCAACTTCAAAGTGTTGATGTGAACTTATGTCTGTTTCCGTACTATCCAATGTAATATATTTTTTACTAATTTTGTGTTTCCGTACTTTGATGCCAGCAAGCGGGAGAGAATTTAATTTTTACTTAATTAATTTCCACTAGCAAATATTGCTGGCGGGATGCAAAAGCAAAGAAGAAGAAAGAGCAGAGGAAAAAATGAAACAAGATTGATTATTTTAACCTTTAACATACGACGTGGTGGTAATTTTTACACCGACTTACAGTTTCTTTAAATATCTCTTTTAACTTACCATCCAGCAAGTTTACTCTATTAGTATCTTCCCATCTCGTTATAGTTATTGACCCCTTTTGTTTTTATGGAGGAAGGTGTAACATTTGACGAGAAATTATGATGGTGGGGTAAAAATTACCCCACGTCTAGGGTAACGTTAGTTTTTCTTCGAATGCAATTTTTGGAAATTTACCACTTCTCACTTCTCTGCAGCATTTTGATGCGTTTGGAATCTACTCATGTCATCATAATTATCGATCAGTATAGTTTCTATGGTGGAAGATCTCCAATAACGGATAAATTATGATATCGGGGTAAAAATTACCACACCTCGACGTTAACGTAACTTTTTCTTCAAAAATAATTTATTTCCATTTAAAACTTCTCTCACTGGCAATTTGAATAACATGGGCTATTAATTTTACCACTTCTTCAAATGATTATTGGAAGAAAAATTAAAAAATTCGTTTCGTGATTTTATACGCTCACGTTATTATGAAAAAAACTTCAAAAAGACTGGCCAGCATTTTCTACAAAAAATTTTTTTTAAATAAAATTCCTATTATATATTTCAAAATATATATTTTTTTATGAAAACCCGTCTCTAAAGTTTAAAAAAAGTTTTTGTTTTACCTTTTATCTATAAGGTTCTCATGTGATGTTTTCGCTATTTTGAAAGAACAAGGCCTTGTGAATTATAGTAAAAACTTTGTTGATTTAAAAAATTTAATTAACTTTTTTTATTAATTTCATTTGAAAAAGGACTGGCCTCTTTCCTATGCAAAAATTATTATAAAAAAATTTATTTTTTATTGAGAGTTTTAAGTAAAATGCATAGAAAAAAATTTACCACCACGTCGTAAACTATGTCACAAAATTTCACCTCGTCACTTAAAGGTTAATTGAAAAAAGTAGACATGAAAATGGTAAGTAAATTTATGTCACCACGTGTCCAAGGTAAAAGGAAACAGACCTAATATATAAAGAAGTCACTGCCAAATACTGCGAACGCTCTATTGTGTTTGGTCTGGCAGTGACTGCTCATATTAGACGTATCAGCTGATTCCGAAAACCGTCGCTGCCCGCTGCCACATCGCTGATGTAATTTGGGCTTTAGGTGGTTGTGGATTCCATCCAACAAATTGTAAAAGCTTTTCAGAGTTTTCTACAGGGTTGTATTTATTAGGCGCGTTTCAATTATTAGCTCGCGACCTGGATCATGATCAAATTTGATATGCATAAAAAAACTAGTATGACGAAAGAAACAAATCTAACAAACCAGATCATAAATGAAGCCATAAATGTATGGGGTTTTAGCGAACTCAAATCGGTGTTGTTGAATTTGCTTGCAAAAGTCTTTAACTGTTTCCAGATCACTGTAACCATTATTCAATAATAAATGTTTTCGCATTCCGACATACATACATAGTCAGAAATGAAATGTCATGGAAACAGGAATGCAAACGAATTTGACAGGACTTTACCACGGAAATGTCAGTGTGCGTGTGTGCGTGGCAAAAACAAAATGCTAGCGTTTGTGTGTTTTTGAAGACCGAAGAAGAAGAAGTCAGCTGATCGGATGCGTTCTCCTTTACTAATTGCTTCATGACTAACTGAAACAGACTTATTGACTTTGAACGTTCAGAAATCTATTACCGCACTACAGTCATGACTAAAATGAAGTTGTCGCCAAAAAAAACTGGTATAATATTGAAACCTTAAGATTCTAATGATGAGCAAACATCACAATCCTTTGGAAATTTGGTGAATCATCTACCTCGCTATCGTCGTCTTCCGCGACCTGCAAATCATGGCGGTCCTTGGAATATTTCACATCCGCTGCCATTATCAGAGAATATGCAATATCCACCCGAAAATCTTGTTGGAGGTTAATATATTTTTTTTAAATAACGGCGAATGAAACAGTTAAATTTAAACTCAAAATAAATCAAGGTCATGAATCGCATTGCGATATAATAATTTTGTGCCCCATTGTCGTTCAGACTCCGCCAATCCATATGTTGTAATTTTTGTTACAGGGTGCTGGTTGTAGTTGACAAAGCGAACGGGCTCAAGAATTTTTCCTTCATTCTTGGTTTTTGGTGTCTGCCATCTTTTCAAAGATACAATTGGCCGGATCTGGTCAAAATTGGTGGCAAGTGTAACCTCACTATTAATGTTATTGTGGGTACCAAAACGATAGCACGACTACATTTTTTCAGTTTCCTTCCAGATTTTAGTTATATAAGTACATCTCTACTCGTACAGTGCCTGCGCCCCTCAGACAAAAGGCACCGAGTAACGCCCAGCTTTCGATAAATCGAACAGCTAACTTTGAGCTGCTCGTTAATTCACTTTTCAAATAAAATTAAAATTGAAACCTGCATTTTATTTTATTTGCAATTGAGGTGTATACTCAATTTTATTTAATGTTGGTATTTTTTACACATACAGAGCAAAAATATTGTAAAATCAACTTAAAATCGCATATAACTCGACTTAAAACTTAACTATTAGATTTTCGTCATCTTGACGAAAATAATTTAGTAAAAACTTGGCAGACTTTCCTCTTGGGTAATTTTTACAAAGACTTGTTTAATTTTTCTCAAGCTAGCTTAGGTAATTTTTTATACAAAATATTTCGTCAGCTTATCCTCTGTAACTTGTGTAATATTCATGCCAAGGCGCCCAAAACCCGGCAAAACTAAAACTGAGATTTTGTTAGCGAGAACAGAGAGATTTATGCAACAGTGGTGTAAGAACTAAGCATATGGGGTAAACGCACAAAATAGCAACGTTTTGAAAATAAAATAAATATTTGAATACATAATAATAAAAAATGTATTGCTAAGGAATATTTAATTTGAAAAAATGTTTTATAAATTAATTTGGATTCACCAATGTAAAATATTGGAAATTCCAATAATAAAAAATAGGAGTTTTTAGCGTAAAAAATATAGACTAAAAATTCATTTGAAGAATATTCATTAAGCCGTATCACGTTATATGGTTAAAAAAAAAGTTTAGTGTGTCTCAGTTTTATTTGAACACTTATGCCGCAAAAATATTTTTGGTGTAAAAATTTTCTTTTTAGGCCCGCGTTAAAAATAGCTAAATCGCGTTTTTTGTAATAACTTTCTTATTTGATGTCGGATCTCTAAGATATTTATGTCGCAGAAAAGGTCTCGGTCAGCACTATATTTACCCCATATAAAGTTTCGACCTCAAAGGTTGTTCTGATTTTTACCTTTAAAAATTGTGGAGTTACTATCCCTAGATTTTTTTCTTTTTATCACACTAATACAAAGCTCTCAAAAATCCACGAGGACTCCGCTAAAAAAAGTTGTAGCCTTTATTCACAAACGAAAAAGTTATAACGTTGTAAAATCAAACACTTGTTTTTTATACTACTCAGCTGTACTAGTACACAGAGTATTATAGTTTTAATCACATAACGGTGGATTGTAACAATGAAATAATCGAGATAGATATAGACTTATATATATCAAAATGATCAGGGTGAAAAGAGAAATCGATTGAGCTATGTCCGTCCGTCCGTCCGCCTGTAAACACTCTAACTCGCGCAAAAATTGAGATATTTTGATGAAATTTGAAATGCAAGTTAGTATCGAGACTGGGACGGTTGGTATTGAAAATGAGCGAAATCAGACCATGACCACGCCCACTTTTCCTATATAGAAAAATTCGGAAATTTGGTATCTCAGTCACTAATATAGCTGGAGCGATGAAATTTTACCCACGTGTTGAGCTAAGGCCCCTATAAAGAAATTTGAAGAAATTTTGGAAAATGGGCGGTGCCACGTTCACTTATTAAGGGTCAAACATGGAAAGTTTTATATGTCATAACTCAGAAACCATTGAAGATATATCGATGAAATTTGGCATGCGAGATTTACTTACATAAGCAAACATTTGGATGGAAAATTGTTAAAATCGGTTGACGGCCACGCCCACTTTTATATATGGGTATTATAAAGTGGCCCAATAAAAACATTTTAAGCTATATCTCTGTCATATCGTCGGTGATACTGCAATACGTTCCATGTCACTTTTCACTTCTTCCTGAATACACCTAAATAACCTTTTTACACTTTTGTCAATCACATAGATTTTGCTTTTATATATAACTTCGCTTTTATAAATACTATAAAAATGTAAAAAACACCGCGAAAAGTGAAAATATATATAGTTTTTTCTCCTTCTTCAAAAATTTATTCACGGCGACATAGAACGTCTTGCAGTATCACCGACGATATATAAAGATATATCATTGAAATTTTTTCGAATGAGTTCAACTATGGACATAAAACAAAAAACACAAAAATTTTGGAAAATGGGCGGTGCCACGCCCACTTATTAAGGGGCAAACATTGAAAGTTTTATGAGTCATAACTCAGAAACCGTTGCAGATATATCGGTTAAATTTGGTATGCGTGATATACTTACCCAGGCAAATGGTTGGACTAAAAATTGCCAAAATCGGTTGACGACCGCGCCCACTTTTATATATGGGTATTATAAAGTGGCCTAATAAAAACATTTTAAGCGATATCTCTGTCAAATATAAACATAATTCTTGGGGTAAGTGGAAAAAAATTCAACAACTATTTACAGCGAAGGTTGAGTGTATAGCTATTTCACGAAAAACCATTTTCGATCATCAGCACTCTTTTCGGAAGTGGATGCACCGGGGATTGACCCGAGTCCATTCCAACTTCAGCCGCAATGACCCAACGGATAAACACACTCGGCCATTGAGACTCTGTGCAAGCTGTTGGATTTTCCCCACTTTTGCCTTTTTTCATTTTCAACATTAACGTTAGTGTGTATATGCTTTTGCATATATTCTCCACAAACGTGCTGAATTTTTGTTGTAGGCAGTTCGCAATGATCATTGTTGTTGGTATTTATTTTATGTATATACCAAACAACGTTAACAATTTTACTTGAAAGAGTTTTTAGTGCTTAGCACGAAATTTTTATTTTTAATTCAATTTTTAATTGTTGGGGTAAGTGGAAAAAAATTCAACAACTATTTACAGCGAAGGTTGAGTGTATAGCTATTTCACGAAAAACCATTTTCGATCATCAGCACTCTTTTCGGAAGTGGATTAATTCCTGTCAACCGATTAATCTGAAATTTTGTACGCATGTATAACCCCGATGACAATGCAATATTATGAAAAAAAAAATTCCGATAGGTGGCGCGTGGGTCGCTATATTTACAAAAATCGCATTTATGGTCCGATTTGGCTGAAATTCGGAACATGTATTACTACCTTGAAAAGAAATATTTTCTTTAAAAAAAAATTCCGCTAGGTGACGCGTGGGTCGCTATATTTACAAAAATGGCATTTATGGTCCGATTTGGCTGAAATTCGGAACATGTATTACTACCTTGAAAAGAAATATTTTCTTTAAAAAAAAATTCCGCTAGGTGGAGCTGAGATCGGGGTAATTAAAACTGAAAATCCCAATTAACTGTTTGAAGAAAGTCAAGCCTACGTGGCTCTTAGTAGAGTAAGAACTTTGCAGGGATTACGTATAGAGGCGTTGGACTGCAATAAACTAACGGGCAAGAAACCTTGCAATAATGAAGCACTAAATGAATTAAACAGAATGCGAAATAAAAACTAAAAACTAGAAAATAAAAATAGGTAAAAAAACTTTTTAAGTTAAACGGTTTTATGTTATACATACATTGCAATGTTTAAGATAAATGTACTAAAAACCAAAAAATAATAAAATAGATACAGTCGTGGGAATTATAAACATTTGCATAGACTAGACTAAAATAAAACCGTGGGGCACGTCAATTGTCTACAATCGTTGATTAAAATGTTTGTTTTGTAATGTTACACTATAATTAGGCAGTTGTTCAACCGACAACGATGGACGTGTGATAAGTAGGGCTAGAATGTGGAAAAAAGCTAGCAAGCTCGATTATAAGCGAGTTTTAGGGTTTCATAGTGGTGAGCGAGTAGTACTTTTATCATATGTTTTGTCGATTAAAGACAAACTACGAGCAGTGAAACGATTCCTCGTGTGAATGTCCAACGATAAACTAGTTGAAACATCTCTTTTATTAACATGGAGTGTATAACTATTGGAATTTCCATGAGCAAGAAAATAGTAAGTAATTTCCTCACCGTCTGCGGGCCAACTGCCTAACGACGAATTAAACGATTCTTCTATCGCACATTAAGTCGATAATTTGTAGACAATTGACGTGCCCCCGGTTTTATTTTAGTCTAGTCTATGCAAATGTTTATAATTCCCACGACTGTATCTATTTTATTATTTTTTGGTTTTTAGTACATTTATCTTAAACATTTCAATGTATGTATAACATAAAACCGTTTAACTTAAAAAGTTTTTTTTACCTATTTTTATTTTCTAGTTTTTAGTTTTTATTTCGCATTCTGTTTAATTCATTTATTTATATTTTTTTTACCATTTTGTTCCCACGAGTAATGGACATTTAAACGGTCGACGGTAGTAATACATGTTCCGAACTTCAGCCAAATCGGACCATAAATGCGATTTTTGTAAATATAGCGACCCACGCGCCACCTATCGGAAGTTTTTTTTAGGAAAATATTTCCTTTAAAGGTAGTAATACATGTTCCGAATTTCAGTCAAATCGGACCATAAATGCGATTTTTGTAAATATAGCGACCCACGCGCCACCTAGCGGAATTTTTTTTTTAAGAAAATATTTCTTTTCAAGGTAGTAATACACGTTCCGAATTTCAGCCAAATCGGACCATAAATGCGATTTTTGTAAATATAGCGACCCACGCGCCACCTAGCGGAATTTTTTTTTAAAGAAAATATTTCTTTTCAAGGTAGTAATACATGTTCCGAATTTCAGCCAAATCGGACCATAAATGCGATTTTTGTAAATAT
The DNA here is from genome assembly GCA_960531455.1 of Urophora cardui. Classification (NCBI taxonomy): domain Eukaryota; kingdom Metazoa; phylum Arthropoda; class Insecta; order Diptera; family Tephritidae; genus Urophora; species Urophora cardui. The sequence continues at coordinate 74,376,786 of OY482670.1, read as the reverse complement.
AGCGACCCACGCGCCACCTATCGGATTTTTTTTTTTTTTTCATAATATTGCATTGTCATCGGGGTTATACATGCGTACAAAATTTCAGATTAATCGGTTGACAGGAAGAGGGTGAAATTTGAATTACTAAATTTGGCCCAAGAATAAATAATAAATAAACAAGTAAGGAAGCCTAAGTTCGAGTGCAATCGAACATTAGATACTCAGCTGTATGCTTTCATTGTTTGTTTGCGTTTGTTCGATATAGGGTGTATTTTATATGAAACGAGTGCTGCATAAACAGGGCGCAGCCACGCCCATTTTCAAAATTTATATCAATCATCCAAATAAGCATACAAATATTATTGTTAGTGCAAAATTTCATCCCTCTATGACTTTTAGTTACAAAGACTTCACGTTACAAATTCCAAAAGGGTGTTCCAGAAATATCTTTGTTAAAAAGTAGGCGTGGTCATAAACCGATTTCAATACATTTTTGCGTGTCTATTAACACATGTTATAAAAGTGTATAAACCAAGTTTCGTCATAATATCTCAATTATTTGTCGAGTTAAAGGCTAAGAAATCTCATATATCCCTTTGTCTAAAAAGAGGCGGTGCCACGCCCATTTTCCAAACTTTTTTATTTTTTGTTTCCGGTCTATTGTAAAACTCATGTCACAAAATTTCAATGAATTATCTTTATATTTCACATAGATATCGCTTAAAATGGTTTTATTAGGTCACTTTATAATACACATATATAAAAGTGGGCGCGGTCGTCAACCGATTTTGGTAATTTTTCGTCCACACATTTGGCTAAGTAAATATATCACGCGTACCAGATTTCATCGATATATCTTTAACGGTTTCTGAGTTATGGCTTATTAAACTTTCAATATTCGCTCCTTAATAAGTGGGCGTGGCACCGCCCATTTTCCAAAATTTTTGTAGTTTTTGTTTTATGTCCATAGTTGGACTCCTGCCACAAAATCTCAGTGATTGATCTTTATATTTGACAGAGATATCGCTTAAAATGTTTTTATTAGGCCCCCTTATATTTCCTATATATAAAAGTGGGCGTGGCCGTCAACCGATTTTGATAATTTTTCGCCAAAACATTTGACTAAGTAATTATATTACGCGTACCGAATTTCATCGATATATCTTCAACGGTTTCTGAGTTATGACTCATAAAACTTTCAATGTCTGCCCCTTAATAAGTGGGCGTGGCACCGCCCATATTCCAAAATTTTTGTGTTTTTTGTTTTATGTCCATAGTTGGACTCATGCGACAAAATTTCAATGATAGATCTTTATATTTGACAGAGATATCGCTTAAAATGGTTTTATTAGGTCACTTTATAATACACATATATAAAAGTGGGCGTGGCCGTAAACCGATTTTGATAATTTTTCGTCAAAACATTTGTCTATGTAAGCAAATTACGCGTACCAAATTTCATCGATATATCTTCAACGGTTTCTGAGTTATGACATATAAAACTTTCAATGTTTGACCCTTAATAAGTGGGCGTGGCACCGCCCATTTTCCAAAACTTCATCAAATTTCTTCATAAGGGCCCGAGCTCAATACGTGGGTAAAATTTTAAAACTCTAGCTATATTAGTGGCTGAGATACCAAATTTCCGATTTTTTCTATATAGGAAAAGTGGGCGTGGTCATGGTCCGATTTCGCCCATTTTCAATACCAACCGTCCCAGTCTCGATACCAACTTGCGTTCCAAATTTCATCAAAATATCTCAATTTTTGCGCGAGTTAGAGTGTTTACAGACGGACGGACGGACGGACGGACGGACAGACGGACGGACGGACGGACGGACGGACGGACGGACGGACGGACGGACATGGCTCAATCGATTTCTCTTTTCACCCTGATCATTTTGATATATATAAGTCTATATCTATCTCGATTATTTCATTCTGTTACAATCCACCGTTATGTGATTAAAACTATAATACTCTGTGTACTAGTACAGCTGAGTATAAAAAACGGGGTGAGCTAAATAAAACCGTTTAATAAAGAAAAGGGGAAAACTGCTTTTAATATCGTTTATAGTATATACGTACATATATGTATATAAAATGTATATGAGAGGGAAGAGAATACTCTGCACATAAATTCCAATTTGTTTTAAACGTTCGAAACCTGCACTGAAAAAACAACTTACTCAGATTATGGAAAAATAGGGAATGATTCGGCGCTAAAGACATATTTTCATTGTTTTGATGTACAATTTTCTTTAAATCAAGGAATAAAAAAAACTTTTTGAAAGAAAATTTTATTCAAAACAATGAAAATACTTCTTTAGCGACGAATCATTCCCTTTTTTCCATAATCTGAATAATTCTTTTTGGTGTGAGCAAAGTAATATAAGCGACGAAAAATTCACTTTCAGAGATCTGAAACTTCTTTCATAAATATCTCAAAATTTGGAGGGCATCGCCACTTTCGGTCTCCGTTATCATAGATAAGAAGATGTTTTCGGGATTAAAGTAAAATGCATTATTTTCAATTGTAGGCTGAATAATTAACTGCATTTCTAGTGGCAGACGACGCATCCAGCGCAAGTATTGATAATAGATTTAGACTTCCGTTGTGTCTTTACAAGAGGCCAAAACGGTGCGTATAATTTTACAATAAACTCTAGCAGTTTTTCTAAATAACTTTGATGACTTTACGATACGCACGGATGCAGAAATTGTGAAGCCGTTGCAATCCAGCGCAATGTAATTAGAGGTCCCACGTGAATACTTGCCAAATCTTCACTACAGCCATTACCATTCAATATAAATAACGTTGAACAGCACGAATAGTCCAATCATCAATAATTTTTTGCATATAATGTGTCCAGTATTGGTAGCTGTTCCATCGCGGTACAGCATACTCGAGTCAAGCCAGGAGTTAGAATACTTTTTAATCAAAAACTCATACTATATGGCGTAACTGCCTCACATAAATAAGAACTTGGAATAATTTTTCTAAAAACACAGGTTCCCTGAATTTACAACGGTATAACTTTTTTGTTTGTAAATAAAGGCTACAACTTTTTTAGGGGAGTGCTCATGGTTTTTTGAGAGCTTTGTATTAGTGATAAATCTAAGGATAGTAACTCCAAAATTTTTAAAGGTAAAAATCAGAACAACCTTTGAGGTCGAAACTTTATATGGGCCAAATATAGTGCTGAGCGAGACCTTTTCTGCGACATTAAGATCATAGAGATCCGACATCAAATAAGGAAGTTATTACAAAAAACGCGATTTAGCTGTTTTTAACGCGGACCTAAAAAATTTTTTTTACACCAAAAATATATTTTTGACTAAGTGTTCAAATAAAACTGACACACGCAAACTTTATTTTCGTGATACGGCTTAATATTCATTGAGAAATAGTTGAGAGTTGATATCATTTACGAAATTTTTTCAAAAGTACACAACTAAACTTGTTAGGGTATACAAGGATGGGGCGCACATAGGTAGATTTTCATGTTTTATGCGGCCAAAATTGAATTTTATGAAGTTGTTACAATTACAGAAAAAAACATACCCACATATTGGAAATAGACTGGGGAACATTAATTCATCGCCTTTTTCCCGACCCCATACTCTGCACTAGCTCCCAGATGGTCGAAACTTAGCATATCTAAAGTTAATATTTTAATTTTTTTTTACATATTTTTAAGTGCTAGTTTCAACGTGAATATTTATTATTTAAAGCATTTCATTTAAGTAGTCGTGATGGATCCTAAATCTACAAGTAATTATTAACACTTTTCAATAATATCCTTGATTTCCAATAATTCTAAGTTTATAGTTTTAAGCTTTTAAGGTTGGGATATTTAAAGAAAAAATTTCACTCTTTTTTGTGTTCAAAATTGATTTTGTTATATTGCTCTGTCAGACTCAGCCAAATTAACCCTCGGACATGATATCTAGTACAATTAGTATTTTTCCGGCAAAAAATTACGTCGCACAAAGCCGCACTTCACTACTGACAGGGTTTTTCATAGTACCTACAATAATTTTCTTTTTTGTGTTTTATATTTAATTTTAATGTTTATATTTCTAACGCATATCTTGTTTAATGGAGGTGATGCTCAAAAGTAACCGCGATATTTATGACCGATTATTGTTAACTTTTTAGGCAGTATTTTTAGTATTTCCAATTTTTCAAAGTCAAGGAAATACTTAAGAATTCTAAAGCTACATTTTTTTAGAAGATTTTTGAGTATGCAATTTTGCAGCTCATTCAATTTTAATATAATAATATGCAACCTTCAACTTTTTGAAAATTTTCATTGCCTTTTCGGAAATTTTAATTGGAACGGTCTCACGTGCAAATAAGGCAAACAGCCTAGAGAAAAAAATTTTTTAAATCGAGGGAATTTTTCACAGTATTGAGAATTGCACTTTTTACTCTAAAATTGGTTGGCTACATAACAGTACACTTAAAAATCTCCTAAAAATCTTCTATAAATTCTGGCCGCGCTTTGAAATTTTTAATCCACTTTTGAAATTTTTACGATTTTTCGGATTTTTTCCATAAGCTTAGAAACCCTGCTTAAAACGATTTTTATTGAAAAATTGTATATATTTTTAAACGAAAATAAGAAAGTAATATTTTCGACAGAACTCTTTGAAATAAATTTAAAAACTCTGGCGTATGATTTTTTTTTGGAGTCACTGTATATATTTTTCAATAAAATCGACTTTTAAAATTATTAAAATTTTGTATTAAACAATCATTTTGGAATAGATGTAGACAATAAAATATATTTGGCCGCATAAAACTTGAAAATGTACCTATGTTGGGCCTAAGTTATAACTGAAGATTTAGTAGAACCTTTAAGAAGTGAGCAAATTTTATTATATGAAATGAAAAATAAGACATTCCAATTTGAAAATTTGGTTTTAGTAGAAAAATGTTTATTCCCAGCAGCATTTGAGGTAGGGAGGTGCATATTCAGTAGAATATTCAGTATGAAAAATTACCTGAAACTGAGTTCAAAATTCATTGCTGAAAAAATAACTGAACACGCAGTGAAGCCATCAGGTGTATTGAAATATATCCTATGGAAGTTCTACCTGTGTATTCAGGCCTTTTTTCATACAGAAACTCTCCCTTCTCGTTCTGCAGTTTTTAGGTAGTTGAATGTCGACGCCACCTTTATATATAAACGAAAGGGAAAGTTCAGATTTTAGAACTACATCTCTACTGAATATTCAGTAGGCAAAACATGTGCTGTTTTCCAGCTGATAAATACTGCTGGGTTATCCATGGTCATACATACGCAATGGCACACAGCCGCATAAACAAACAAAGCAACACAGCCATTGCTTGTGTTGCTTCTTCGCTGTCCAAAAAACGACTGAATCAAATAGCGTAAAGGCCTAATTAGCGATACTTCACAGAACATCGCACGAGTTCCCAAAAATTTTCAAACTGTCAAATGACAATCTGTTACATGCATTTAGTACGTATCCGATTACCCAAAAATTAGCACAACTTACAGAAAATTTATTTTCACGTACGTTTTCTTATGTGACATTTCAATTGGAGTGATGCCAATAGCACAGGGTTGCAAAAAATACATTTTAGGGAAATTCTCAGAGACTAGTAATGTGGATTTTTGGTCTTTGAAAATTAAGTAAAATCTAAAAAACAATCAAGTTATTATTATTGCTATTAAATTAACACATATTACATTAGAAAAAGAAAAATATATATAAAATTCTGTCAGATTTCAATCAAATTTTCTGATTAATGAAAACCACTTTACATAGCGAAGAACAGCGATCAGCCCTTTTGTACATTAAAATAAATTACCATCGTTGTGAACACCCCACTGATAGCTTTGGTTACAAAAACATATTCAGTGAATTTAGAAGCGGAAAAATAAATTGAAAAATATTGTAAGTATGCATAATTAATTTTAAAATAATAAATCTGGGTCCCCAGATAAGGGTCAAAACGTGAGACCGAGTGACCCTAGAAAGTTTCTGAGCGATAGTGGTATCAAATGAAAGCTGTTGAGGAGGACTTCAACAAAGAGGTCTTTAAATAGCGATGCATAGGCCGGGTTCCAAGATTTGGGTCAAAATGTGGACCCGGATAACCCTTGAATGTTTTCGAGCGATATTAGTAGCAAATGGAAGGCGTTGAGCAGGGCTTCCACATACAGCTATTTTCATTGTGATTTCTAAGGCTGTTTCCCAGAGATGGCTAAAGCAGTGGGCCCGGATGGTGATGGATAATATAATAATACAATGGCGCTTTTATAACTTTGACGAGTTTTATGGCCGAGCTTCTCTCCCAATTCGAGGTGTGCTCCTTTTTGTTTTTCCTACTAATTGGGTGGACCTACAGTTTTATGCCGGCTCCGAACGGCGAATGCATTTTTTTTTGAGAAGCTTTTTCATGGCAGAAATACTCTCGGAGGGTATGCCGTCCACTGCCGAGAGGTGACCGCTGCTCTTAAAAAATCTAATAATTGGATTTTTACTAATTAGAAAAATTTTTTGGTGTTTTGCTCGGACCGTGGTTTGAACCCGAGACCTCTGGCATAGCAGGCGAGCACTCTACCCACTGCACCACAGCGGCGACGATGGTGATGGATAGGAATACACCCAGAAAAAAATAGTATGAAATCAACCAAAAATCAACAAATTTTGTGGTTAATTTTTTTCAACACGATACTTAATGTATGCCATCATGTAATCGTGTAAATTTAACACTACTGTCAAGTGTTAGTTTAACAGGATGACAACTGTAGAATTAACACTAAAAAGTATTGAGTCTTCCTGTTGATTTTACAATTTTAACTAGTTAATATTACAATTTGAGCTGGTTAAATTAACACGAAATGGTCTTGTTGAATTAACAATAACATCTTTTTGATTTTACCTTAAATTTATTGTTAAATTAACTAGAAAGTCTTGTTGATTTTACAATTTATTTTTTTTTTTAATAAAAAAAACATATAAAACATAAAATATATAATCATCAGATCAATAAAGCATATTCGAGTACATCACCCGCATAACCGACCAAATTGAAAGCGTCCTTCTCATACGAATAGTTTATATATGGGCGATAGTACTTACTATGACTGGCACCGAGTAATGTTTGGCCGCTAAAGCAACGGTATATGCACCGCATGCTGCGTGAAAGACTCCATTCGCTAAACATCTCTTCGTGGTAAAAATTGCAAACTATGAAGAGGAAAAAGAAAATATTGAACAATAAGAACTTTTAGAAACAAAAATGCAACCCACTTTTATCTTACCTGCGAACTAAAAACATAAATGGAAAAACCATTATCACGCACTGCCAATGATGCTAAACTCCTATCATTCCCACGGCACAAAATTTTCTTTTTGTTAAAAAAAAAATAATATTAGTTTGTGTTTTGCACGAACAGCAGAACTTCAAACGTTGAAAAAATTGTGTATGTTTCAAAATAGTTTTTTTTAGATTATATTGACACTATCATCGTGTTGAATAAACCAAAATTCCAAATGACGTTTATGTTTGAACATTGTTTGGTGTTATATCAACCAACTTTTATTGTTAATTATGGTTCTTGTTGTTTTAACATTTGTTTTCATGTTGTATTAACACTAAAATTGGGACGTCATTTTTCTAACATTTTTTTTAGTTTATATTGACACCATCATCATGTTAAATAAACCAAATTCCAAACGACATTTAGGAATAAAATTTTATATTTGAATCATCTTGTATATTTTAAAATTTCTTCATGTTGTATCAACAATAAAATTTGGTTGAATTTACCAAATTTTCAGATGACAGTTACAAAGCCAAAATCATGTTTCAAACATCGTGTAATTTGAAAAAATTGTTGCTGTTCTATGTGTAAAGATCGATCGTGTTAATTTTACATGAATCGTGTTGATTTTTTTCTGAGTGTAGGAATAGGGATAGGGATAGGGATTGGGAAAGGAATAGAGATTGAGATTGAGATTAAGATTGAGAATAAAATTGAGATTGAGGTTTAAATCAGGGACCCATAATAATCATTATTCGTTATATTTTCAGAGAAAAAAATCAAATACTTGCAAACATCGTAGAAGAGTATTGAGTTTGTGTATGTGCATGTCTGGAAGAGCACTATCCGAATCCACTATGATCGAAAAATTTTAAGCGATATCCATAAAAATTAAAAATAATCATTATTTTTTTAGTTTTATTTTTTTTTTATCAAAAATAAAACTTATTCCTTGAGTGATATATTTATCGCTCAGAAATAATCATTATATTTTGAGTTTTATTTTTTTGATCGAAAATAATACTTATTCCTTCAGTGATATATTTATCGCTCAGAAATAAAAATTATTCTGTGAGTTTTATTTTTTTGCTTAGGCCGAAAAACTCAAATCGTCTCTGAAGTGCTCTGGAACATAATTACTAAAAAATTCCCATTGATATAACTTCGTGGTTGAGTGATATTTTTGATCGAAAAAAATAAAACTCTCACAATAATGATTATTTCTGAACGATAACACTGTACAGCACCCGGCTGGGTATTGGACCAAACCAAGTTTTTCGAAGAGATTGAGACATAAGAAAAAAAAAATGTATACGCCATTTTTCGAAGTTAGCCTCCAAAATTTAGTAATGGACTTTCGAATTTCGAAATTCGACCCTCCCTAATTTGATTGCAATGTTTAAAAAATTGAAAAATAAAAAATGTGGGTGTGATCCGCCTTATTTTCGAACTCGACTGGTATACATCTTTTTTTTAAAAAACTTTTGTAGCAAATGTTAGAAGGGGTCAAAGGTCAGATCTTCGAAAAAATTAAAAGTCGAATATCTCCATTTTTTTTCCAACCGATTTCGAAAATCTTTATAGCGTTGTAAAGGTGATTGAATTCCCTTTCTTTTGATATACTCACCTTTATCCTTTTTTAAATCAAAATTTTATGAAAAAACACTTTAAAGGAAAAAATGCCCGAAAAAAATGTTTTAAGTAGTATATTTCGAACTTTTTGCCAGCGATTTCGAAAACCTTCACGCTGTTGTATAGGTGCTTGAACTCCCTTGCGTTTTATATGCACAGCTTTATGGTCGATGAATGAAAATATTATAAAAGCAACACTTAAAAAAGAATACCAAAAAAACTAAAATATTTGAACACATACTTTTATCCATATATTAAATTTAGCACAAACAAAACAAAAATTCAATTGTAGAATTGCTTGAAATACTTAATCCGCCATTTTTTTTTTAATTAAAAAGCTGCTAATATTAACTCGGAGTAAAATCGGGTGCGATTTATTTAACACTAAATATCCTTGTCCGCATTTACACACTTTAAAATCACGGCACACTTGACCGGCAGCAATTGCAATTGTTGGTGAGTACAGTGGATAAAATAATGTGTTCAAATATTTTATTTTTTTTGGTATTTTTTTAAGTGTTGCTTTTATAATATTTTCATTCATCGACCATAAAGCTGTGCATATCAAAGGCAAGGGAATTCAAGCACCTATATAACAGCGTGAAGGTTTTCGAAATCGCTGGCAAAAAGTTCGAAATATACTACTTAAAACATTTTTTTCGGGCATTTTTTTCTTTAAAGTGTTTTCCATAAAATTTTTATTTAAAAAAGGATAAAGGTGAGCATACCAAAAGAAAGGGAATTCAATCACCTTTACAACGCTATAAAGATTTTCGAAATCGGTTGGAAAAAAATGGAGATATTCGACTTTAAATTTTTTCGAAGATCTGACCTTTGACCCCTTATAACATTTGCTACATAAGCTTTCAAAAAAAAAAGATGTATACCAGTCGAGTTCGAAAATAAGGCGGATCACACCCACATTTTTTATTTTTCAATTTTTTAAACATTGCAATCAAATTAGGGAGGGTCGAATATCGAAATTAGAAAGCCCATTACTAAATTTTGGAGGCTAACTTCGAAAAATGGCGTATACATATTTTTTTCTTATGTCTCAATCTCTTCGAAAAAATTGGTTTGGTCCAATACCCCGAAAAAAAAGTTGATTTTGTCGTATAGTGTAAATATATCACTCAAGGAATAAGTGTTATTTCTGATCAAAAATATAAAACTCAAAAAATAATGATTATTTCTGAAGTATTAAAATCGCTCAAGGAATATGTTTTATTTCTGATCAAGAAAAAAATAAAACTCAAAAAATAATAATTATTTTTGATGAAATATAAAAAAACCACATATAATGATTAAATGGCGATTTTTAGTATAAACTCATAGTGATTACGGTCCCTGGTTTAAATAGAGATAGGGATTGAGATAGAGATAGGGATCGGGGGAAGTAGGTTTGTCGCGGCGAATATAACTATAACTTTTATTCAGAGAATAGACAATTTTTTTATTATTCGCAGTCATTAAGATGGATTCGAAGATAATGGTTAGCAATACGGTGAACAAAGACTTTTCTTTAGGCTTCATAGGAATAAATTTTTGAAGAACAACGTCTGCCGGGTCAGCTAGTTTGTAATAAAAACTTTCTAAATAATGATTTACTCTATTTTTAGAACATGGATGACGAGCGGTTGGTTCAGTCATTTCAAGCGGATGCCTAATCAGCCATATGTTTACAAAAGTTGCGTTAAGTTGTGCTAAGTATGGGAAGTTGTGCGAAGTATCGCTAATTAGATCTTAAGACTATGTGTGTTATACTATTAACTCACGTGAGTCGAATTGCCGGGCCTTGATGTAAAATAGAACCCGGAAAAACTAAAACTGAGATTGTGTGTCAGAACTACACATAGAGAAAAAACTATAGTAAATCCAACAAAGTTGACTTAGTTAAACAAAATTGTATGGGGCCCAAGAAACTTGTACAGCTTACCAAAGTACTTACACAGTTTATACCCGGCCTTGGAAAACAAAACTTAGTTTATTTATTACCCAAGCACTTTGGCTACCAAAAAAGGGGTTGTTTTGACTAATTTAGTTTGGTATTTTTATACTCAGCTGTACTAGTACACAGAGTATTATAGTTTTGATTTCATAACGGTGGATTGTAACAGAATGAAATAATCGAGATAGATATGGACTTATATATATCAAAATGATCAGGGTGCAAAGAGAAATCGATTGAGCCATGTCCGTCCGTCCCTCCGTCCGTACGCACTCTAACTCGCGCAAAAATTGAGATATTTTGATGAAATTTGGAATGCAGGTTGGCACGGTTGGTATTGAAAATGGGCGAAATCGGACCATGACCACGCCCACTTTTCCTATATAGAAAAAATCGGAAATTTGGCATCTCAGCCACTAATATAGCTGGAGCGATGAAATTTCACCCACGTATTGAGCTCAGGCCCTTATGAAGAAATTTGATGAAATTTTGGAAAATGGACGGTGCCACGCCCACTTATTAAAGGTCAAACATTGAAAGTTTTATATGTCATAACTCAGAAACCGTTGAAGATATATCGATTAAATTAGGTATGCGTGATTTGCTTACTTAGACAAATGTTTTGACGGAAAATTGTCAAAATCGGTTGACGGCCACGCCCACTTTTATATATGGGACCAATAAAAACATTTTAAGCGATATCTCTGTCAAATATAAAGATCTATCACTGAAATTTTGTGGCAGGAGTCCAACTACGGACATAAAACAAAAAAACACACGCAAATTTTGGAAAATGGGCGGTGCCACGCCCACTTATTAAGGGGCAAATATTGAAAGTTTTATAAGCCATAACGGTAGTATCCTAAACAGGCTTTCCGCTGGACTTTGACAGGAGCTTTAAGGTGAGGTTCCCTTCAAGACGGGAATGGAGAAGGGATAGCGTGCTTAAGAAGGAAGCAATCTCGATCTACACAGACGGGTCCAAAATGGACGCAGGTGTCGGATCTGGGGTTTTCTCAGAGCAACCAGATATCTCACTCTCTTTTCGTCTCCCAGACTTCGCCAGTATTTTCCAAGCGGAATTGTATGGCATAGAACGGGATTCTGTTAGGGAGTGCAGTTGGGGGACGCGAGGTACATATATACCCAGACAGTCAGGCAGCGCTCATGGCGCTTAACTCTCCCGTAACATCCTCTAAGACAGTCAGAAACTGCAAAAATGCGATCAAAGCAATGGAAGCAGAGGACGTGATCATCTCCCTCATCTGGGTTCCGCCACAGGAACATAATGGGCAATGAGATGGCGAAAGCCGGCGCGTCTGCGACCAGAGATAGGGCAGCCACGATCAGCTGCCCGCTGTCAGCAATCAAAAGATACATTCGCAATAAACACGTAGAACTGACCACTCTCCGGTGGAAATCTTTGACAACTTGCAAGATCACAAAGCAGATCTGGCCTGAATACAACATAAAAAAGACCAGAGAACTCCTCAACAGATCAAGTAAGGAAATCTTTAGAATAACGTCCACTATTACGGGACACTGGCCATTCGGAAAACATGCCGAACGCATGGGAAACCCATTTAACACTAAATGCAGAAGCTGCAACCAAGATGGAAGCGAGGAATCGATCGCACACTTCCTGTGCGAATGTCCGGCACTGTCTCACATCAGGCACATAACCCTGGGTAGTTTTGAATTCCAAAACCTGCACGAATTGCCCCTTAGCAGACCTCAGTAGGTTCATAGGAGGGACCAAATGGTTTGAACCGTAACAACAGTTTTTCAATTGGTACAGGAGTAAGTGCATAAAAATGGCGCCCAGTGCGCTAATTGGATCCGGCATACTCAGTCAGATAGCACAGCAACCAACCAACCAAGCCATAACTCAGAAACCGTTAAAGATATAGCGATGAAATTTGGCACGCGTGATACATTTACTTAGGCAAATGCGTGGACGAAAAATTATCAAAATCTATCTATCTACTATGTAAAACACTATACGCACACATAAACGTGCTTGGGTTTGTCACCACTTTGGCTTTATATCACCCAACAAACATATTTCACGTTTACAAATTATGCAAAGTAATGTAGGTGTACAACACCTAACTTTCATAGACATAAGCATGGTTATGCGGTTTCAAAAGAAAAATAAATTATATGCCAGATAATCTCAGAATTGGAAAAAAATCCTTAATTTCCCACCGAATTTAAAGCATTTATTTCAGTAATACAAGAATATATAACAGGCAAATACAGTTTTTTAATAGTTAAAAATATCAGTTGTACAAATTATTTGCATTGTGCAAGTGGACATGATTTTTGTTGATTTTAAAGTTGAAGCGATTGATATTTTTGGATTGAAAGGCAACTCTTACTATACTTATACCATTTAACATATCACTAGATAGTTTGTTTCGCTTTTTACATTTAACATCCGTTACAATTGAAAATATTCTTTCTGATTCAGCGTTTAAATGGGGTAACGTGAGTACAATTTCAACCACTTGCTTAAGATTATGAAACAAAAAATTGTCATTATAGTTTTTAAAGTTTATTATTTTACTCCACATTACCTCAATAGGTAATTTTTTTAAATCGTCTTTTTGTGTTTCGATTCTATGGGATCAGGATTAAGATTTAATTTTTAGTTAGAGCAAGAAGTGTGATACCATTGTTTTTAGAGGAATCAAAAACAATATCGGGATCTAAAAACTGCAATTTTTCGAAAACACCGTCAAATGGAAAACGTTATATTATCTGAAAAATAGAAGCTTCATAAAAGCGCAATCACTTTTTTATGAATACAATCATTTCCTCCAAATTTAAATTTCACAAAATATCTTCGCATTCATAACCAACGTAAACGTTATGCACATCAAGTATATATGGAGTTGGAAGTTCCAAAACTTTTAGCTGCAATTCCCACGGAATTGTAAAAAAGCCGGGTTTTAAGAAATTTCTTGCGATTTTCAACACAAGTGTCTTAGCTTCTTGCCCTAGTCGGTGTATAAGTACATTTCGGCTTTGGAACAATGCGTTAAATTCATTGAAAAATTTAAGAACGTACTTCAAAAATCTTAAATAAGCCTTGTTTTGAATTCTTTCCAATTCTTCATAAATCGTTTCTGCTTTTTTACGCGTATCTTTAAATTAGGCCAGGCGAAAATGGATTTTAAGTGGCTCCCAATTCTCCAAAATTCTTTCGATTATTAACAATACAGTACGAATGTGCACAATGAAAAATAAATTACCTAAGAGTGGCGATTATTAACACGCTTTTATTAGTTTCACCTGCATGTATGTATTTATGTAAACAAGTTACGTATACGCAGTGTAGTTCGCTGTATGTTTATTTGTACACATGTGTGTATGTAACCGACTCCTTTTTGCATTGCATAAGTTAACGCGAAAGCGTGTGTATTCATACACTGAATGGGAGTTTTTCAGTGTGAGATGTGCTTATTTTAAGTTATACTATAAATTATATATATGTAGGTATGTGAACAGTTCTGCAACCAAAAAATCCCTTTTTTTATATGGACGACAATAAAATGTCCCTTTTTTTCCTCTTTAAAAATTTTGCAGTGGAATATCCCTCAAAAAGGGAAATTTCCCTCAATCTGGCACCACAGTCTGTTATTATTGGGTGGGAGAAATTGTCATCAGATTAAGTTCATTTTTACACCATGTACTAATATTCATAAAAAAAAGCTTATTTTCAAAATTTTAGCACCCTAGGTCCATTTTTACTATTTATGGCCGTTTTTTGTATGAAATGTTCCCATTGTGCAGCGTTTTATCAGCAAACACAATCTCTACTGGTAGAGAGTGTAACAGCACTATTCTGTGAAATTGACAAATTATCAATAAGTTGACAAATAGTCAAGATTTTTATCAAATTGACAAATTTTCCTATTCTGTGCGAAACTTGACAAATCTAAAAAGCTCTTACAAATGTGATTTTCCCAACACGTGGTGAAATAAATATTGTAAACAGAAATCAGCTGTTTACACAATTAAATCGCAAAATAGAAACTGAAAAAATTTAAGTATTTTATATCTACATATGTATGTATATACATACATACATATGTATATAAGGATGAAAATTTGTTTGTTTGTTTGTGTGTTTGTTCCTTATGCACGCCTAAGCTACCGGGCCGATCCCATTGAAATTTAAAATTATGACTACATTTAATTCTGGTATCTCAACCCCTTCCCGAGATCTAGGCCAATATAAGGACCCAGATGGCTCCAAAATATTTTTGAGCAATAGAGAGTTCATTCCATTCCAATTTTCCAGTCGGTTCTTCACATAAAGACCAAAACGTGGTCCCGGATGTGCCCCAAATATTTTTGCGCAATATTGGGCATCAAATTAAGGGTGCGTCTCAGGGTTACCATATATGTTTTACGCTATACGGATATTTTAATCGGTTCCCGATATTGAGGCCCAAACATGAACCGGAATAGCTCGAGATATTTTTGAGCAATGTCAGGGTTCTAATATACAACTAATTTTTTTTCGATACCTAAATCGATTTATGTATCTTCTATACATATATATTTAGTGGCCGCTGTGGTGCAGTGGGTAGAGTGCTCGCCTGCTATGCCAGAGGTCTCGGGTTCAAACCACGGTCCGAGCCAAACAAATTTTTCTAATTAGTAAAAATCCAATTATTGGGTTTTTTAAGAGCAGCGGTCACCTCTCGGCAGTGGGCGGCATACCCTCCGAGAGTATTTCTGCCATGAAAAAGCTTCTCACAAAAAATGCATTCGCCGTTCGGAGCCGGCATAAAACTGTAGGTCCACCCAATTAGTAGGAAAAACAAAAAGGAGCACACCTCGAATTGGGAGAGAAGCTCGGCCATAAAACTCGTCAGAGTTATAATAGCGCCATTGTATTATATTATATTATATATATATAAGGATGAAAGTTTGTTTGTTTGTTTGTTTGTTTGTTTGTTTGTATGTTTGTTCCCTATGGACGCCGAAACTACCACACAATGATCACCTGGTATTAGATTGAAATTATGACCACATTTAATTCTGGTATCTCAACCCCTTCCCGAGATATAGGCCAAAATATGGACCTAAATAGCCCCCGAAATATTTTTGACCATTATTGGTATCAAATTAAAGGTATCAATCAGAGCTTCAATAGAGAGTTCATTCCATTCCAATTTTCCAGTTGGTTCTCTAGATAGAGACCAAAACGTGGACCCGGATGACCCCAAATATTTTTTCGTAATATTGGTATCAAATTAAAGGTGCTGATCAGGGTATCCATATATATTTTACACTATACGGATATCTCAATCGGTTCCCGGGATTGAGGCCGAAACATGGACGTAAATAGCCCCCGAAATATTTTTGGCCACTGTTGGTATCAAATTAAAGGTATCAATCAGAGCTTCAATAGAGAGTTCATTCCATTCCAATTTTCCCGCCGGTTCTCTAGATAGAGATCAAAACGTGGATCCGGATGGCCCCAAATATTTTTTCGTAATATTGGTATCAAATTAAAGGTGCTGATCAGGGTATCCATATATATTTTACACTATACGGATATCTCAATCGGTTCCCGGGATTGAGGCCGAAACATGGACGTAAATAGCCCCCGAAATATTTTTGGCCATTGTTGGTATCAAATTAAAGGTATCAATCAGAGCTTCAATAGAGAGTTCATTCCATTCCAATTTTCCCGCCTCACAATGGGAACGTTTCATACAAAAAACGGCCATAAATGGTAAAAATGGACCTAGAGTGCTCAAATTTTGAAAATAAGCTTTTTTTTATGAATATTAGTACATGGTGTAAAAATGAACTTAATCTGATGACAAATTCTCCCACCCCCCATATAACGGGTGTCGCGAAAAACCATTAAATTGCATTTATTTTCGAAACTAATTAAGTTGCAATGCTGAAATTCAGTATGCAAGCTTCTTTGATGAATAGTAGTACATGGTGTAAAAATGAACTTAATCTGATGACAAATTCTCCCACCCCCCATATAACGGGTGTCGCGAAAAACCATTAAATTGCATTTATTTTCGAAACTAATTAAGTTACAATGCTGAAATTCAGTATGCAAGCTTCTTTGATGAATAGTAGTACATGGTGTAAAAATGAACTTAATCTGATGACAAATTCTCCCACCCCCCATATAACGGGTGTCGCGAAAAACCATTTAAATGCATTAATTTTCGAAACTAATTAAGTTACAATGCTGAAATTCAGTATGCAAGCTTTTTTGATGAATATTAGTACATGGTGTAAAAATTAACTTAATCTGATGACAAATTCTCCCAAACTCCATATAATGGGTGCCGCGAAAAACCATTAAAATGCATTTATTTTCGAAACTAATTGAGTTGGAATGCTGAGGGGCAATTATATATATAGGTATAAGCATATATTTGTAACTATGTACTTCAAAAATATTTATTTAATTATCTACATATGTGACGTTTATGTATGCTTATTTAAAATCTGTACTCTTAGGGCTTGGATCCCCACGTAAACTCCCATTTATAAGGTAACGGCACAGGTGGGAGACGAAATAGATAAATGCAAATATCAACAAGTTTATGCGTACCAAAGACTTTATACCATTTATGAATGATAGAAATTAAATTTTATCTGTTTAACTGAATAAGTTACAAATACTCAAATTTATCTTGTACATATGAACAATCCGTTGTATGGGAGCTATATTTTATACTGGATTTGGGCGATTCCGACAAATGATAGACTTTACATAAAAATACATAGTATTTCGGCACAAAGTTATAACACTATTTCATGTTCATGGCTGGTATAAAAAGCAGCAAATGATAGTATGTATATCGCTATACTATCATATCTTAATAAGCTGATTTTACGAAAAAGCCCTTTAAGTTTTCGATCGCTATATATGTATGTACATCAATAGTACATATAGCACAGATAATTTTTTGATCTCAAACTCTAAATTTTCAATATATCAGACCGAAATTTCGTCATATAATGCACATACATATATGTACATAGGCACACATGCATGCACACCCATCCTTACCTGAAAACTCGCGTTTTTGATTTGTGATACTTTTGAAGTAAATAGGCTAAAAGTAAGTATATATGTAAATATTCTATATAAAATTGCATTAGTTAATATATTAGCGATTTTAAAGCATAAACATGTCAAAACTTCTCATCAATGCTTTTCTCTCTAGCTACACATGTGTACATATGTATGTACATCCATAGTGATAGCGCGCATATACACCCCGTCGAAAAATATGAATTAGTGAGAAGAGCGCGCGTGAATGATGAAACTGACTATGGGGGGTTATAAAGCACACTTGGGTGAACATATATTAAAAAATTGAGGAGACCTTTTTTTTTATTTTTTTTTTTATTTGATTTCAAACTTTTGGAATTTTTTTGAATTTTTTTATTTTACCCTGCAAAAAAAAACAATATATAATAGAATCTATATAGCTAATTCAAAAATGAGCTGCTGTATTTCATATTGTGAACCATTTTCTATATTACAGATGTAAATTGGATGATAGATCTTCTATACACTTTATTTTTTTTAATTTTGAATATGTCATTATAAATGTAATTTGAAAAATGCACTTTTAGCCAGTTAGGAGAATAATTAAAACACGCGAATTAATATCTGTTAATGTGATCTGATAAAGAATATATTAGTTCATAACACAAAAAAAAAAAACCAAGATACCTTTTTTTTGTTTTTTTATTTTATTCCTTAAAGTGGACGAAGAAAAATTTTTTTCTATATTTTTTTAACAGTATTTGAAAAATCATATAAAATCAGATTTCAAAGTTAGAAGAAACGAGATTACTTCCTAGAAAAGTAGAGGTCATTTTCTATATTTAGATGTCAAAACCACATATATACGTCGATAAATGGCTTAGATAGAGCTTTTCGTATCAGGTCATAAAATTCATAATTCATATGACATATTTTTTATTCAACTTTGAGCACCCTGTATGGCTAAACGAAACGGAACTCAAAAAATTTTACATGGGCTTTTTTTTTGTCACATAAGATATCTGTCTATTGCAGTTAAAAAATATTTATTTATTACTACTTTAATTTCGAATTTATTTTTGGCCAAAATCTCCCATTGTGCGCCGGTTCTCTAGATAGAGATCAAAACGTGGACCCGGATGGCCCATAATATTTTTTCGTAATATTGGTATCAAATTAAAGGTGCTGATCAGGGTATCCATATATATTTGACACTATACGGATATCTCAATCGGTTCCCGGGATTGAGGCCGAAACATGGACGTAAATAGCCCCCGAAATATTTTTGGGCATTGTTGGTATCAAATTAAAGGTATCAATCAGAGCTTCAATAGAGAGTTCATTCCATTCCAATTTCCCAGTCGGTTATCCAAAATATATTAGTAATCATGATGTCACCGATATGTGCACCGGATGGCCATGGAAAGTTGTTGATAAGGAACGTGAGACGGGGAGAGAGAGAGAGAGAGAGAGAGAGAGTAGTATAAGAGGAGGAAGAGATAGGGGGAACGGGAAATGCTGACTAGTGGGGAGACCGATAGGGAAGGGAGTGGCATAGTGTAATTTTTCGCAGCGAAGTGGGACGGGTATTTGCTAGTATTATATAGTTGTTGATAAGAAACGGGAGAGGGAAAGAGAGAGAAGCACCTTTTTGAAGTTTCCAGGTCGAGTCAGTTTTTTTGTTGCTTTTTTTTATTATTTGTCATTTTTTATTAAATAAAAGCGCCACCCGAATATCGGGGATTACATACTAGTTAATTATTAAAATAAAAACGATCAAACAACCAATATAAAAACCAATCGGATGAGCTTGCTGATAAACAAAATCTAATAACAAGAACAAGCATAGCCTTTTCTATAAATAGAATTTGTACAAACAAAAACACACAACCACATGTATGTACATGCGATAGTTTTCATTGTAATATCCCTGCAAAAAAATGTGCGATTAATCCCGATATACATAGATTTGTCCCTGATTAATCGCATTTTTTGCAGGGATGTATTTGCAAATTCGTTTCTCATATGATATATGAAACTTGTTACTTGTTGCTTTCGAGCAAATATAAATTGATGTAAGAATTTAACTTCTGTCACGTGTACTGTGCTAAACGCGGGTTTTTTTTTTATTGAAAGTACATACATACATATATTGTATTTTTGTAAATTGTAAAATCAATCCAGCTAATTTAACAATAAATTAAAGGTAAAATAAAACAGATATTATTGCTAATTTAACACGACCATTCCGTGTTAATTTAACTAGCTTAAATTGCAAAATTATCTAGTTAAAAATGTAAAATCAGCAGGAAAACTCAATATTATTTTAATGTTAGTTCTACACATTTATTTGTTGTTTTGTGCGCACTTGGACCGATATGTGCAAAAAAATTAATACATATATATCGCACCCTAAATCATAAAGTGGCACAACTCAAAATTCAAAAATTTTCAGCAGACAAAAGCTTCTTTCCTTTATAAGCAATGACATGGCAAAGGCGACGTATAATGGCTATTTTTCAGTCAAAAGAGACCCCGAATGAAAAGTTTTTTTATTGGCAATCGCTAGAAAAGTCGATTTAAAAAAGTTTTGATATATATATTAAAATCGATATATTTTTATTAAAATCGTTTTCATAGTGAAGAAAAAAATTCAGTAAAAACGGAGTAAATCCTAACTAATTTGCTCCCATTTTCGTAGTAGCAGCAATTTTACGAAATTGCACAGCATTGATTCCTTCATTCTCTCCATTTTCGCACAAATACATACGCATTTTTAAAAATGAACAAGAAGAAGACCATTTGAGTGACCAAACTACATATATAGTATAAACAATGGTATTAAGTTATTTCGCTAATTCTGCATTTAAGTCGTCTTTTGGCGTAATAGTATATGTAATTAATGCTTTTTATGCTTAAATTTCTTTGTGCTATTTCTATGTTTAATATTTTCCGTAGCAAATTACTTTTTGTTTTATTGTGTTGATGTCATATATGTAATACTTCTATATTGCTAGTTGCCCATATTCTCAATGTGAAGAAAATTGGAAAACATACACAATCATGCTAGTACCTTTTTGTGTTTGTATTGCGTACGTGTTGTGTACGTGTGCATTTACAAAAAAAAAATTTCAACAATCGTCAAAGCGCTACAGGTGCGGATTTAATTTGTACTGAAGGGGCCCATCTGTGCTTTAAAAAAGGGCCTATAAGTAGTTAAAAAATTGTAAAATCTGCTTAAGTAGGAAAATACATTTTAGAAGGATAAAGACCGCTATCTTTCGCCTTTGTTTTTATTTAATTGCCGAATTCATTTTCTAAAACATCAGTGTACAGTTCTAATTTTGCATATGGCTTCCCGTCAAGACTACCATATTTTCAAACTAAATCACTAATGCCCCCTAATCCATAAAATGACAATGTAAATGAAAAATTTTGGAAGCATAAGTTCTTGTTATACATATTTATTTTTTATTCAGTCAACAAGATTTTAATTAATGGAATTGTATAGTCATAACTAAACATATACCAAATTTTCGTAATATATGCACATGAATATGTAGTCGTATGTATGTGTGTGAATAGTATCCGCTAAATCAAACTCAAAATCTGAATTTTCCATAAACCAGCTTACAGAAACATCTCTAGCGACTTTTTCGAATTATATTCCAAAATAGTCTACTTTAACTGGAAAATTACCGTTGAACCTGAATGCCATAAAATCGCTTGCAATGAACACAGTTTTTTACCTCCCCTTAACCCTCTAGTGCCCAATTTTTTTTGTCTAGTGGAAAAATTATTTTTGGATACATCTAATGTAA
Source organism: Urophora cardui (assembly GCA_960531455.1). Taxonomy (NCBI): domain Eukaryota; kingdom Metazoa; phylum Arthropoda; class Insecta; order Diptera; family Tephritidae; genus Urophora; species Urophora cardui. Next base: position 74,355,045 of record OY482670.1, on the reverse strand, counting down.
AAGTATAGGTTCTTCATCAGAAAAGTAAATTTTTTTGCCTTGGTTAGATTTTATAGACCTAAAACCTTAGACCGCCTCCAGGCGGTCTTGGGGTTGTTTACCAAAAAAATTCAAAGCATTTTTTTTTAATTTAGTGTACTAAGTACGTTTATTAAACAAAAACAAAAGTTTTAAAAAGAATTCAACATACAAAAATAATTAGTCTCATTTCAGGTTATACATATATGTACATATATGTATACAAACATGTTTACAAAAAAGGTAGTTATTTCTACTTAAATAGGCAGTTGTTTCAAATTATTTATGGTGGAAATCGTGAAAACAATCTTTTTGCTGAGAAAAACATAATTAATATTACACTTTCTGCATGCAATTTGAGTTTCTGATGTGCATCCAGGAAATTTACATGTTTTTTAGCAGTGCGTGGTAAAAATTTTCCAAAATGACCGCTACCATCGTAGCGAACGTCGTCTGGAGGAAAATAAGTTTTCCTTCCTGAGCATTTCGTTTGAAGAGTTTGACGTGGACGCCCTGGAGCTCTTGACACCAAATTCCTTTGCTGTGTACAAAGTACATATGCCACCTCTGATCGGAAGTTGGGAAGTTGGTATTGCCTAGCATGAGTGTCACTTTTATTGATTCTCCTGAATAAAATGTAGGCGTTTATCATGGCCATATCAAGTAAATGTATGAAAAGTCGATTTGTGTACTTGTTGCTCTTCACTGGAATTTTATATCGACCAATAAGTCCATCCATCAGGTCGACGCCACCCATGTGACTATTATATTCGTGGATTACATTAGGGCAATCGATATCAATAAACTTTTTTTCTGAGCTTACGTAACGTGAGACATGGGTTTTAAGATTTGTTTCATTCTGAAATGGCTTTGTGCCAACGTAAGTCGATGCAAGTCGCACGGTTTTATTGTCTTTCCAAATTGATAAAGATATCTCAACTCCGGAAGCGGATCCACAAAATTCAGTTGAATATCCACGGGGTTTTTTCTTGATATCATTATCAGTAGGCAGTTTGCAATTGGGAATTCTGTTTGAGCGAATGAATGATGAATGTATTCCGCGTGACTTTAGGTAAACAAGAAGTGGCAGGGACGTGTAATAGTTGTCGAAATATAGTATTCTTCTTGATTGGCGCTTAACCGTCTAGACGATTCTGGCCGAGTCCAACAGAGCGCGCCAATTGCTTCTGTTTCGTGCAGCATGGCGCCACTTGGGAACACCTAGGGAGGCAGCATCGCTGTCCACCTGATTTTCCCAACGCAGTGGAGGTCTCCCTTTTCTTTTGCGTTCAGCGGGTTTCGATAGAAATGCTTTCTTGGCCGGAGCGCCTTCGTCCATTCTCACGACATGACCTGCCCAACGCAGCCGCTGGATCTTTATTCGCTGAACAATGTCGATGTCTGTGTAAAGCTCGTACAGCTCATCGTTAAATCTCCGTCGATACTCGCCCACGCCAACGCGCAAAGGTCCATAAATCTTACGAAGAACTTTTCTCTCGAATACTCCAAGTGCCATCTCATCTGATTTTGAAATTGTCCATGCTTCTGCGCCGTACATGAGGACTGGAACGATGAGCGTCCTGTAGAGTGTGATTTTTGTTTGTCGAGAGAGGACTTTACTTTTCAGTTGCCTACTTAGTCCGAAGTAGCATTTATTGGCAAGCGTGATTCTTCGTTGGATCTCCGTGCTGACATCATTCTTGGTGTTAATGCTGGTTCCCAGATGGACGAAGTCCTTAACAGTTTCGAATTTGTAGCTATCAACATTGACGTGGCTGCCAAGGCGTGCTGTTTCTTTGTGTGATGACAGGAGGTACTTCGTCTTGTCCTCGTTGACCGCCAAACCCATTTTCTTAGCCTCTTTATCCAGCTTGGAGAAGGCAGAACATACGGCGCGCGTGTTAGTGCCAATGATGTCGACGTCATCGGCGTACGCCAGCAGTTGCACACTCTTGTGATATAAGATGCTTCCTGTATGGTTAAGTTCTGCAGCTCGTATTATCTTTTCCAGCATCAAATTGAAGAAGTCGCACGAAAGAGAGTCACCTTGTCTGAAACCTCGTTTGGTCTCGAACGGCTCGGAGAGGTCCTTCCCAATTCTGACGGAGCTGGTGGTGTTAGTCAACGTCATTTGGCATAGCCGTATAAGTTTAGCAGGGAAACCAAATTCAGACATTGCGGCATACAGGCAATTCCTATTCGTGCTTTCAAAAGCGGCTTTAAAATCGACAAAGAGATAGTGTGTGTCGGATCCTTTTTCATGGGCTTTTTCCAGTACAATTAACGCAGTACAATTAACGCAAACGTCAAAGCTGTGTGATCGATAATTATTTTGCTCCTTAATTTTGTGTTTTAATATTGTATAATAATTTACTTTAATTTAAAAGTTCTTTGCGAAAAAGTGATTAATTTAGTGCACTACAGAAGCAATAAAGTTAAACAGATTTTGGTTAATTATTTATTGAATATTTTCAATTTAAAATTTCAAGTGTGATTGCCGAGTCATTTTGCATATTGTTGTTGCAGTTGTGTGGCTAATCTTTTTAACATAAATTGTTTTTGTGTTTTTTGCGTTCTTTATTTTGCACTTTTTCATTTTCATTTTTATATTCTCTTTCTCTTGTCACAGCTGTTTGCGTCTGCTTTTTAAGCGTCTTGCTGTGCATCTCAAACTGCTCACTGTCATATACACTACACTACTTTCCAAACTGTCACTAACTTACTAACTTTACAGTCTTTCAAACTGTTCGCATCTATTAACCCTTTCGGTTCTATCATTCGTTTTGACACTTATTTAATTTCTCTCTGATTGCTTACTTTTTATTATCTGTAATATAATTTTATACTCTAAATATGTCTTGCATATATAAAAACTGTTCTGTTAAAAGTGAGTCCGAGCGTTTCGTGTCTTGTTGGCTGTGTGATGGGTTAGCTCATATAAAATGTGCAGGCATAACAGGCAGAATGCTGGATTTGATTAATGACAGAAAGGGCTTGCGTTGGTCATGCGTGAATTGTAGGTCGACCGAAGTAGATCTTTCTAAACTTTTCAGCCAAACGAGAAGTGGTTTCTCTGAGATAGGAAAAGAGCTACTTTCTTTGACTGAAAAATTCAAGCACTACGAAAATCTGTTTAATTCATTTAAATGCCTAGAACTCTCTTCTTCATCATCGGCATCTTTACCTTCTTTACTTGGTACGACGGGTGATTCCACTTCTGGACCACGTAATGTGCCAATGTTGAAAAATCTTCAGTTAAATCCTGTACAACCACAGGAGGAACTTATTGACTTAGCTTCACCGAATCCGCATACTGTGGGGTCTTGTTCTACAAAGGACTCATCTTCTAATTCTAGGTCTTCTAATGCACCTCTCGAAAGTATTACGGTACAATCAACTATGCCCGAAACGACTGAACCAATTGTTAATAAGTTGGTTGTCGTTCCTCCGAAGAAATCAATATTCGTATCTAGGTTTGATAAAGACACAACCGCGGATGATCTAAAGGGCTATATTTCGTCCAAAATCTCTACTGGAAATATTTTTATCAAAAAATTCAACTTTTCATACACAAGAGACATTTCTTCTTTTAAAATTGATGTATCTCCTCAAGATTATCAAACTTTACTGAACAGTTCATTTTGGCCACCTGGTGCTTTTGTTCGCGAGTTTGAAAACAGGCCTAAAATACATGGTCACAATACGGCGAAAATTTCTCGTACTGCTTCAAAAAACTGAGTATAACCTTAAATTCCGCATTAAATATTTTCTATCAAAATGTCAGGGGCCTGAACACCAAATTAAGTGATTTTTATTTAAAAACGATTGACTGCGTCTATAATGTAATTTCTTTTACCGAAACATGGCTTAAGCCTCATGTTTTCGATTCTGAAATCTTTTGTAACCATTATCAGGTGTATAGAAATGATCGCGTAAACAGAATCGGCGGTGGTGTCTTGTTTGCTGTAAAGTCCTCATTACATTCTGAGGTGGTCAGTACACCTAATATTGGTGGTGTGGAGTCGATTTGCATTCGAATTAAGCAAGGAAAGGATTGGATTTATTTATTTGCTTGCTATATCCCGCCAGCCTGCAATATAAGCGTGTATATGGAATTAGCATCTGTGCTTAAAGATGTACACGCGCTGATGAACTCCTCTGACTCTATGCTTGTGTTAGGCGATTTTAATCTTCCGTGCATTTCTTGGAGCGTTTCAGAGGAGAATATTATTCCGAACTCATCGAGATCGGACATGAATAGCTTTTTCGATCAGATTGCCGATCTTTCCCTCAACCAGGTGAACATATTTCAGAATGCGTACGGGAAAATCTTAGACTTAGTTTTTGTAGATGATAGCTCTAAGTATGTCCTTCACCGCTGTGACCCTCTTGTTCTACCGGAGGACTTATACCACCCTTCTCTAGAGATTACATACGAAATTGTAAACAATATTAATGGCTGCATTTCTAGTTCAGCTAACACAAGTACATATTATAATTTTTCCAAGGCCAACTTTAAAAAACTTAATCATGAGTTAGCTAGTTTAACATGGCCAAAATTCAATAACGATGTCGAGCAAAACGTTTTACTTTTTAATAAAATTATTCATTGCCTATTTGAAAAACTTGTGCCTAAACGTGTTCGTGAGTACAGTGAGCCAATACAACCTTGGTTCACAAAAGAGCTTAAAACTTTAAAAAATAAGAAATCCCGATTTTTCAAATCATACAAGAAATCGGGCTTGCATGCCGACTACTTAAAGTATGCTGAGCTTAGACGCCAATACTTTGTGTTAAATAAAAATTGCTATAGAGCTTATATACGTAAAATTAAGTCTAATTTTATTCGTAATCCAAAATCGTTTTACAGTTTCGTAAACTCCAAGAGAAAAGTTAATGGGTTTCCGTCTGCTATGAGATATCAAGACAACACTTCAAGTGATAGTCAAGAAATTTCCAATCTTTTTGCACAATTTTTCAAACATAATTATTCCAACATAGAAGAACTTCCATTTCGTAACTATCCATATCGATTATCTCCTAATACATCAATTTACAAACCATATATATCTGCAGAGGACGTGTTGTCAGCCTTATTATCATTAAAAGAGTCATTTAGTTATGGTCCTGACCAGATACCAACATGCTTTCTAAAAAAATGTGCCATAAACCTGTTTAAACCACTAACTGCATTATTCAATAGTTCCTTGGAACAAGGCATTTTCCCTATGCTATGGAAAGAGTCATTCATTATCCCCCTTCATAAAAGCGGGAGTAGGTCCTCCATAGAAAATTATCGAGGTATAGCAAATATTTCGGCTATTCCTAAATTATTTGAAGCAATAGTTACCAATAGATTGTCTCATTCAACGTCCTCATTAATTTGTGATTCACAACACGGGTTCTGTAAGGGTAAATCAACGGTCACAAACCTACTGGAGTTTACCACTAGTATTTCTAATGGATTTTCTCAAAACTTGCCCACTGATGTTATATACACGGACTTCAGCAAAGCATTTGATAAAGTCAATCACTCCTTGCTGATTCTTAAACTTGATCTTCTTGGCTTTCAGCCCAGCCTCTTGCAATGGATATCTTCATATCTTTTAAATAGAACACAAAGGGTGATTTTCAAAAATGCTTACTCGTCTATTATTAATGTTACTTCAGGAGTTCCTCAAGGCAGTCACCTTGGCCCGATTCTGTTTTTGCTATTTATTAACGATATAACTACTACAATTAAACACTCAAAAATTTCATTGTATGCGGACGACGTAAAGCTTTTTAGATCAATCTCTTCATTTCATGATAGAACTTTGCTTCAGGAAGATTTAAATTCCTTAGTTTCTTGGTGTGACACTAACTTAATGCCACTTAACCTCAATAAATGTAAATTCATGCGCTTTTCCCGGAAAACCGTACAGCCAGCTTCTTATGCAATAAATGGCTTTGGCCTCGAACAAGTAAATGAGTTTGTGGATTTAGGTGTAATAATGGACTGCAAACTTAGTTTTAACATTCATATTAATGCTACAGCAAATAAGGCAAGAGGTGTCTTAGCGTTTGTAAAACGTTGGTCAAAGGAATTCAGCGACCCATACATAACTAAAACACTCTTTACAACTTTAGTAAGACCTATATTGGAATATGGTTCCATAGTTTGGAATCCATACTATCAGATTCACTCTGATCGCTTAGAGTCAGTCCAAAAACAGTTTTTGCTTTTTGCTTTAAGAAATTTGCCTTGGGATTCTGGTTACAATCTTCCACCGTATACTAGCCGTTTAAAACTCCTTAATCTTCCGACTCTTGCAAGTCGACGAGAAATGTTAGGGGTAATATTTATCGTTAAGCTCTTGAATGGCTTAATTCTTTCTCCTTTCTTGCTAGCTGAAATAAACTTTAACATTCCTTCTCGTTCAACAAGACACTTCAACCCTATCTACTTAAAGCAGTGTAAATCAAACTTTGAATTAAATGAACCTTTCCGGGGTTTATGTAAGAGCTTTAATTCCTATTCCAGCTTTTTAGATATTTCGGACTCACTTTTCATTATAAGGGAAAAAATACTGTCTTATCTTAACACATAGTAGCGATTATTCTTTTATAATTCTCAAGACTAACTTCAATTGTACTATACTCAGCTGATGATTTTATTTCTCTGTAGCTGAGCAGTTTAAGATCTCGACGCTTAACAAACTCCTGCCACTCAACACCTCGGCATTTTATGTAAATAAAAATATCCGTACGTCATGCGGGTGCGCCTCTCGTGCGGTCGGGCGGGATTGGAGGGCGTGGGTTATTATTATTATTATTATTATTATTATTTGTCGTATTGTGAAGATCTGGTCGATGGTAGATTTACCAGGTCTGAAGCCACACTGATAAGGTCCAATCAGATTGTTGACGATAGGCTTCAGTCTTTCGCACAATACACTTGCTAAAACCTTATATGCGATATTCAGGAGGCTTATCCCACGATAATTGGCGCGTACTGTGGAGTCTCCTTTTTTGTGGATTGGGCAGAGCACACTTAAGTTCCAATCGTCGGGCATGCGCTCGTCCGACCATATTCTGCATAGGAGTTGATGCATGCTCCTTATCAACTCTTCGCCACCATGTTTGAATAGCTCGGCTGGCAAGCCGTCAGCGCCCGGGGCCTTGTTATTCTTAAGCCTATATACTGCTATTCGCACTTCGTCATGATCAGGTGGTGGAACATGCCTACCATCATCTGCTATTGGGGATTCGGTTCGTACATCTTCTCCTTCCGCACTTTCACTGTTGCCATTATCTAACAAGGAGGAGAAGTGATCCCTCCACAACTTAAGTATGCTCTGGACATCAGTTACCAGATCACCGTTATCATTCCGGCAGGAATTTGCCCCGGTCTTGAAACCTTCAGTCATCCGCCTGATTTTTTGATAGAATTTTCGAGCATCGTTCCTACTCGCCAGCATCTCAAGCTCTTCACACTCGCGCCTTTCAGCCTCCCTTTTCTTCTTTCGAAAAAGGCGCCTCTCTTCCTTCTTCGCCGTTCGATAACGCTCCCATACGCTTCGCGTTGCGCCCGCACACAATGTAGCCCTGTAGGCGGCGTTCTTTCTTTCCGAGGCATCGCGACATTCCTTGTCGTACCAGGTATAGTATATGGTGTTTTAAATCTGGAATATTACGAGACAATCGGACTACCACATTCGCGGACGCCCCTAGGTCTGGTGTACCGGCTTGCACTACATTATCTCCTGCGCCGCAATATACTTCAAAATTATAACAAAAGCCAGAGGAATCGCACAAAACGAAGAGTTTTATTCCCCATCAGAGTTATAATAGCGCCATTGTATTATTATTATTATTATTAGTTGAAAAGGTTGTCTTGATATTTTTTTGAGTGCTATATAGATTTGTTTGCTCTACAATATGGTCTATAATGTCATCGCCTAGAAAGTAATCGAAGCACTTAAATGGAGTATCAAGGGTTTTTACACCATCCCCTAAATCGGGCTCAGAAAATTCAATCGAAGATTTATCTAGTACTAAGTTCTTTTTGCGCCATAACATTTTCTTGAAGGCCAGCGATTTTGGATCGATATCCAGAACAGACCCAATAAGCTCACCTTCATCTTTAATTATAGTGTCCCTAGAGTGCTTAGACTGGTTGACATCCAACTCCGCAGGTGCTTTGCGTTTGCGATTCTGTGTTCGAGGAGTGTTTGAGGCAGTCGAAGTAGATGGGGATAATATTTGCACAAACGAAGCAGGACTTCCATTTAAATTTACACATATTTCGTACTGGAGCATAGAATCTGACAGATTTACCGCTCTGTTAATCACCTCATCAATTCCAGCGTTGAGAGGTAACTCTGTTTCATCATCATCTAAAAAGTCTTCCAAATCTTCTTCTACGTCTGTATCGTCATCGAATTCCATCAAATCTAATATTTTTTCAATTTCTTCATCATTGAGTGATGATAGTTTGCTCTTCTGTCGATTTTCCATTCCTAGTAAATTAAAAAAATCAGGCCCCAATGCCTCATAAATGTTCAAGTTTCAAACTTACCGAATAATTTTGTTTGCTGCCAATTATCCCAAGACTGCCTCTAGACGGGCTATCATCAAGGTATCAAAAAAGTATTAAGAAAAAATTTTTTTTTTTAAACTATGCAAACTTTGCATTTTATACACCACCAGCAACTCTACAATATTTTTTATTATATACTGAAACCACTTTTTGATATTTATTTTCTCATTTCAAACACGCACTTTTTGCTTAGCAATTAATTCGACCGAACTTCACTAGTTTCCAACTTCAAATGATTGTGACGGCTGATCCAAAAATAAAACTTTTTTGCAAACGCAAATAAATTAATTTGTGGACTTCCCGGAATCAGTAAAAATTCAAAAAGTAGCGAAACGGTTTTTGGAAAGCGAGTATGATTAAAATAAATATAGGCCGTCTACAGGCGGTCTTGGGCACTAGAGGGTTAACATTTGGTGTTGATAGATGTGGAGTTCTTATTCCGGAAATATAACGCGGTTTTTTACACTCTGACTTTTCGGTGGCACAAGTAACTTCATTCAGATCTATTTTGAAATTAAACGAGAATATATGCATATGTACATACACAAGGATGGGCATTTTTTCATTACCATTCAAAGTGCATTACCATTCAGTAGTGAATGGGAATGCATATGTGGTTTGCACCGTCAATCAAAAAATAGTTCGAGTGATTTGCACTATAACTCATCATTATTATCAGGAATTTTCTAAGCCTGACTTCCCATGGCAAATAAGCCTTGTAAATAAGGTTTCCTCTCAGTGAAGGTAGTAGTCCTTACAGTCTGATGACATCAACACATAAAAATCAGCCTTTGCCCATGCAACTTTTGTTTTAATGCTCTTGGTCGGTTTACTTACGTTCGAATGAATTGCCGCTTAGTCTTATGGTTAGGCTTGCCATACGTCAGGCATTTGGCCTGATTGTCAGGCATTACATACTTTGTCAGGCAATCAGGCGCCTAATGAATTTTGTCAGGCATTTTGAAAAGTTTTTTTGTGTACATTGATATTTTTTATAAATTTTATTTCGTTTTAGCCGTATGAACATTAGATATGTAATCTTGTCGAGTGTAAACACAGCGTAAGTTTAAATCTTGTGCGATTATCGATAACTACTTTCTATCTCTTAAGCTAGAACCGCACCATACTACACGACGCGACGCTGCAGACGCGAAAAAATTTCTCACCGAAAATTGAAGTGTCACGACACCTGCGTTTCAGGCCTTATTCCGTGTCATAAAAGCACATTCAGACTATATTTTAAATTACATTGATTAACCGAAATTACTTTCCGAAATTACGTGCGTTCACTCACGCTTTTGAGTAATTTAGAGTCCGTGCACAATTGGCTTTGTCTGCTCCAACTTTGATAGAAAAAACCTTAAAGCAACGCGAAATTCCAGATGCTTGCTACAATTAACTGTTTGACAATTTCCACTTCACTTCTTTGCTTTAATTTATAAACCTAATTTTTGGTAAAATATTTGGGGAATTTGCTTTTTTCTGTTTATTCGAATGTTATTTTTTACTTATCTCTGTTCACTTCTCACAAAATTGCGCGAAATCACTAAAATAAGTGTAGACATACAAACATACACACACACACAAGGAGATATTTGTCAAAGTGTAAAAAAGTTGAGACATGGCTAACTTTATACTTTGCTTTACTCGCTTCACCTCAATTGTGAACATGTCCCTTTGAAAAACACATGCTGAACGGAATTGTTAAATTTGTTAATTTCTGGTGCAATATATAACTCCGTTATTCGAATTGTCACAATTATTTTTCATTTATACTCGTGCTTTTGGTGCTATTTACTTCAACATAATTTAGATAAGTCATCAACAGAAGAATCTAATAGAATTAATGAGCATAAAAATACATATTTGAAAAAAAATATTGTGAATTGTTTTTTAAATATGATAAATTTACATATCGCTACCTTAGAGTGCAAATTGTGTAAGTCCTTTTTTCAAACTTTGTATGACAGATAAAAAACAAAAAATAAAAAAATTTCAAAATGAAAAAAAATTTTCTGTTCATATACAACAAGGGTGCTCAACGCTCTCGCATTGAATGGGGAAACTCCAATACATCTACAAAAATTTATTAGTGCACTCAGAAAAAATTTGTATGAGATTTAAAAAAAAAATTACAAACTACAAGTAAATTTTTACGATTGGAAAATTTTACATACAACATAAATACATACATATATACAATATTTACAACATATTTTCTTTATATTAAATTAACATATGAACTCGTACATATAAAAAAAATATATCTACATATTACATAATAACAATAAGTGATAAGTTTATTCAAGGCTGTTTAATAATCAGAGGTGGATAATTGCAGAATTGCTTCCAAATGCTTTTGTGATAAAAGGTTTCTTTGGTTTGTTTTAACTAACTAAGGCTAGAAAAGGCCTTTTCGCAAATATAAGTGCTTCCGAACATGGATAAGTATTTTAAAATTTCATTCCTTATGAGTGGATACTTGTCATATTTTATTTCTGTCATATATGTAACTTAACTTAATTATTAATTTATATACGTACCTATAATTAATTGGCATAGACTGTGACTCGCAATAATATTTCAAGCTCTAATTCCTATTTTTCTTATTAAAATCTACTTATATTTTTCTTCAAATAATTTGAAATACACTTTTGCCACACATTTTTCAATATTAACCCGAAATTTTGTGCAGTTTTTTCTTTTGCCTACAAATCGCACCCTAAATCAAAAAATTGCACAACTCAAAATTTTTTGAATCCATGAATAACGTATTTAGAGACTGCTAAATGTTAGTCTCCTCCCAGGAAAAGTCTTCTTCCTTACCCAAGGTTTTACTTCAAAGCTTCGTTTGTAAAGAAAAAGGTTTTCTTGCATTTCTTCCATTTATTTTATATTTATTTGGGTTTTGAGTTACGTCGCTTTTCAATTCAAGAATTCAATTTTTTCAAAAATTTTATTTTCAATTTGTTAGTGTAATTTTCAATTTCATATGGGAAGGGCGACGCCAACGTAGCTTCATATGGGAAGGGCGAAGCTAACGTAGCTTCGCCCTTCCCATAAGAAACTCAATCACATTCATTTGAATTTTTTTATACCTGTGGGCATATGGCAGGGGAAGAAAATTTTATTTTTATATTCATTGGGCGAATTTGTATCTGTGCCTATGTCTGGGGGGAAAAACAAAAACAAATGTGATTCAAGGGCATAGGCATGAGCATCTATGATATACAAATTTTGGACTTACACAATTTTCTTCTCTTTTGGACTTACACAATTTGCGTATCACTGAATAACAACGAGTAGAAATATGACAAGTATCACAGACTTCTTTAGCGTGGTGCGTATTTGATTTTTCTAGCTTTCTACACTTAAAAACATTTTTTCATAAAAATGGATTTACACAGTTTGCACTCTAAGCTAGCGATATATAAACTTGTAATTTTTAGACTGCTAAATATACTTGAATGAGTTTTATGGTTTTCTAACTTTAGGCTATTTTCATTTCGCTTTACTGTGTAACCTAAATCAAACGCATGTCGTCAATTTAACGCACGCACGCAAATTTTTCATATGCGTTGAACCGAAATTGACTTGCGTGCGTGTTCAGATAAAGAAATAGAAAAATACAGAAAATCAGAGAAAATCTTTTAATTTTGTGGAATATGTACCTAACAGACACGATATCAAAAGCAAGTGTCAATTTTTTTGCAAACAATCACCCACAATGCTTAATTTCAACTGTCACGCAAAACAAAAATTGGGCGTCGAATTTGCTTCTTACGCACGCCGTTCAATTTCGGTTACTCCCATACAAGTTGTATGGGCATGAGAAATTTTTGACAGTAAATTGACGGCGTGCGTTTGATTTAGGTTACACAGTTAGTCAGGCATTGGGGTGAAAAGATTATGGCAAGCCTACTTATGGTATACAAATTCTCAGGAACAACAAAATATCCCATACATACATATGTATGTATGTATGTACAAAAACCCAAGATTCAAAATATAATTCAATTTCAAATTTAAATCCGCTCATGAATTTTTTATGTCACTTTCGAAATATTCATATAATCCTGCCTCACTCTAATGATAATATATCTGTACTGTAATGTTTTCCGACGGTACTAGCTTTTGTTAGCAATATAGAAGTATTACATATATGGTTGATGTTTAATTTTTTGTGAAGTTGTATTTATCTGTATGTTTTTTACTGCATTGGCTAAATGATTTGCCATTATGTCATATCTTTTGTATTCAGCACCTTTTCCAGTTTAAGTTCAGAAAGTTACAATTCAAGATCCGAAAATTACAATTGAAGTTCAGAATTTTTAATTGAAGTTCAGAAAGTTACAATTGAAGTTCAGAAAATTACAATTTAAGTTCAGAATTTCCAATTGATGTTCAGAAAATTGCAACTGAAGTTCAGAAAATTACACTGAACTTCAGATTTATTTATATTATGAATTCGTACGTCAAGGAAAGTGATGGTATTGTCTTCTTCGATGTATTTCTACTGTCAATTATAATTTTTTATGGTGACTGTTGAAGTTTTTTAGAATCGTTTCCACGTCATCTCGTTTTACTATTTCTAAAATTTCATCCACATATTTCATTATACATTTAATTCCTATATTAAGTTTCTTCAATTTTTCTAATGTTTTGTCAAAAAGGTCGTCCCTAATTACATATGTCAGCTATTGTAGAAAAGAGTGGGATGTGGGCATGCCAAATGTTTGCAGATATATTTGCTCGTCATAATTAAAATAATTGTTGTCAAGAAGGCAGAAGTTTTGAAATTTGGTCTTATTTATATTGGTCAAGTTCTTTACTGAGTCCCACTTTTTTATTATTGTGTCCATAGCAAGTTTCGTACATATGTTCGTGAAAAGGGATATTACAGTAAAACCCGCGGGGAGGTACTAACCCGCTTTAGCACCTAACCCGTTTAGTACCCAACATCTGCAGACACTATTGCTTTTGTAAAAAATATCGAACAAATTTACCCTTTTAGGTACTTCCCCTCTTAAATACTCAACCCGCCTAAGTACCATAATTTGTTGTGCATTAAATAAAATTTTACGTACGTTTTCCCCCGGTTAAGTACCTTTCTGAATACAATTGCTTTTTTCAAGCGGCAACTCTTTATAATCGATTGTTTATTTATACCATTACTAATTTATCGAAAAACTCGCATACATATCTCGTCGCCTGAGAAAACGAATGTCGTATGCCTGAGAAAACCAATGTCCACGAGTTCTAGTTTTTGATGCAGATTAACTAAATCGGACCTAATCTTTTAATTTTTCCAATCCATTTTTTTTCTATCTCTTTTAGTTTTTGAGTTATTTAGTATGCATTTGTCGTATGTTACAAAATTACTACCATTTGGGTAAGCGTTTTTGTTTTTTTAAACATATGTTGTATGTGCCGCTGATCTACTGAGAATAAACCAAAATATTGTATCGGAGCTATAGGTGATCCGATCTGAATGATTTTCACTGACATATTTTATTGTAGTATAATACCAATTACTGCAAAGTTTAGTATAATTTGATCCTTAAATATGGAAGTTATACCCGAGAGCAGCTATATCTGAACAATCGGTTGTATGGGAGCTATATTCTATAGTGGTCCGATCTTGACAAATTACGGTGATATTTATTAGGTCCATATGGGTACAAATACCTCAAAGTTTCATGCCCTTATCTATTTACATGGAGAAGTTATATCCCAAAATGTCCATATCTGAACAATCAGTTGTATGGGAGCTATATTTTATAGTGGTCCGATCTTGACAAATTTCGGTGAATATTATTATGTCCATGTGGGTACAAATAGTTCAAAGTTTCATGCCCTTATCTCTTTGCATGGAGAAGTTATATCCCAAAATGTCCATATCTGAACAATCAGTTGTATGGAAGCTATATGCTATAGTGGCCCGATCTTAACAAATTTTAGTGATATTAATTAGGTCCATATGGGTACAACTACTTCAAAGTTACATATCCTTATCTCCTCAAATAAAGAAGTTATACCCGAAAACAGCTATATCTGAACAATCAGTTTTATGGGAGCTATATCTTATATTAGGCCGATTTTGTGGATTCCGACAAATGATCAAAGTATCATCAAAATATATTCACCTGCCAAATTTCAAGTCGATATCTCAAAAAATGTGAGTCTCATAACCATTCCGGTTTGAAAAAAGAGAAGAATTTTTGTCGTATGTGCTATCATAAACAGGTATTGGTGCTCAGACGTCACATACGACAAATGCATACTAAATGAAAAGTCGTTTATCTCCCATAATTTTAAAGATATCCAAATTTTGCAAATTGCAAGTCAAAATATATAATACTCTCTACAGCTCGTCCAAATAACAGAAAAATCTTTTGTACAGTTTTTGAGAATTTCCAATTTAAACTTCAAAGTCGATTTTCTCGAAACTATGTTTTGCTACATACGACATTCGTTTTCTCAGGCGACGATCTGTCAAAATAAATATGTAATCAAGATAAATTCATACATATAAAATAAAGATTCTTAAAAACAAAGAGCGTATGTATATGCAAAATGAAATACGTTTTTAATTAATATGTAATCAAAATATTTTTTGTTCAATAAATTTTTTGTTTGTGTTTAAATAAGTTATTTTCAATATTCTTAAAATTATTAAATATTTAAAGCTTAGGCCCGGTTTCACCAACCGGTCTCAACTTAGTTAACCCGATTTTTTTACGTTTTCAGTTTCACCATGCAACTAAGCTGTCACAAGTTAGTCAGCTTTTGCCTTGACTAAAACTAAACTACACCTCCTCGAGAAGTGTCAGGAGTAACTTAAACCCAAAAAAAAAAAAAAAAAACTAAATAAGAATTTGAGTCGCTTTAGCAAATTCAACTACCAACAGAGCGAATATGACAAAAAAATGAGCCCTTTTATGGCGAATACTGGGTTTTTTGGTTGTTTTGGTTGCTGTATTTGCTCATTTTTTTGTCATATTCGCTCTGTTGGTAGTTGAATTTGCTAAAGCGAATCAAATTCTTAGTTTAGTTTTAGTCAAGGCAAAAGCTGACTAACTTGTGACTTAGCTTAGTTGCATGGTGAAACTGAAAACGTAAAAAAATCGGCTTAACTAAGTTGAGACCGGTTGGTGAAACCGGGCCTTAGGCCCGGTTTCACCAACGTGACTAAAGCTAAAACTAAGTTTTGACTTAGTTTAGCCCAGATTTGAGGCTAACTTACTTTTGGGTTTCACCAAATAGTCTAAGAAAATAGCTTTGTAACCAACCTTTTATGGCGAATACTGGGTTTTTTGGTTGTTTTGGTTGCTGTATTTGCTCATTTTTTTGTCATATTCGCTCTGTTGGTAGTTGAATTTGCTAAAGCGACTCAAATTCTTAGTTTAGTTTTAGTCAAGGCAAAAGCTGACTAACTTGTGACTTAGCTTAGTTGCATGGTGAAACTGAAAACGTAAAAAAATCGGCTTAACTAAGTTGAGACCGGTTGGTGAAACCGGGCCTTAGTATCGACCTCTCAAGAAACGCAAAAGTTCCATATAAAATGATGTACAAGAAATGCTCAAGAAATGTTTCTTGTGAAACTTTCTTGAGCGAGTATCGACGTCTCAAGAAATTTAGTACACTTTTTTAATACTCTTTTTCAACGTAATGCGAACACAGCAACACAGGTTTTGCCAAGAAATATATCATCGAGCATTTATGTATTTCTTAAAGAAATTTTCACGTTTGTTGCGTGTTGTTAAAAATCGTGGAAATCGTTGGTGAAAATGGAAAAAAATAATCGAAAAAAAAAGAATGCACAGTTTTTCTAATGATGCAAAGCGGAAGTTGGCGTCGATTTCTTGTATCTTCCTACATTCCGGACATCAATATACCGCAGTTTAGCAGTAATATAACGTCATCCTCGTCGCTATACATGATTTTCTAATATAACAACAAAATAAAACTATTGAAACTATTTGTCTAAATCTTTTATTTAATATTTTTAAGAACTTATCAACTGCTTATGTTTACAAAAAGGTTTCTTTTGTTTACGTTTTTGATGCTCTTCTTCATTTCACCTGGTATTCACGGCAGATTAATAAACGTCAAAATTTCTTGCCTACTACTATTTTCCACTCATGAAATAAATCGAAAAATTTCTTGAGCTTTTTCTTGAGAGGTCGATACCAGCGTTAACTACACAACAGAAGGTACTAAAACGGAGTGGTTTAAGTACCCAACCTGAGGTACTAAAGTTCTTATAAGTACACAACCCGCTTAAGTCCTCAAATTCCTGTCAATTTTAGGCAAGGCACTTATGCGGGGTTTACTGTACGTCAAAAGACACTAAGGGCCGGTTTCACCAACGTGACTAAAGCTAAAACTAAGTTTTGACTTAGTTTAGCCCAGATTTGAGGCTAACTTACTTTTGGGTTTCACCAAATAGTCTAAGAAAATAGCTTTGTAACCAACCTTTTATGGCGAATACTGGGTTTTTTGGTTGTTTTGGTTGCTGTATTTGCTCATTTTTTGTCATATTCACTCTTTTGGTAGTGGAATTTGCTAAAGCGACTCAAATTCTTAGTTTAGTTTTAGTCAAGGCAAAAGCTGACTAACTTGTGACTTAGCTTAGTTGCATGGTGAAACTGAAAACGTAAAAAAATCGGCTTAACTAAGTTGAGACCGGTTGGTGAAACCGGGCCTAAGGGCCTTATTTTGCAAAACGCAACGCGACGCAACGAGTCACCCAGAGTCACTTTTTGTCGTGTTCGTATTTTGTATCTCTTTAGGTGACTGAAAGTGACTGTAAGTGACTCGAAGTGAAAGTGTTACGTTTTCTGGTGAGTATGTTACGTTTTTGGTATTTTATAAAACGCAAAGTGACGAAAACGCTCACTTTAACTGTCAAAAGAGTCACTTCCTTTTGTTCGAGTGAGCATTCGATATGGTTTAATTTGCAACGGCTAAAATTAGCCAATTAAGAAAATAAACGGGGTATCAATCGACACGTTTCAATCTCGCGAACCCGAATATGATGCTGAACTAATTTTTTATTTGATTTAAATAATAAGTTGTCAATAAAAACGTTTTAACTTTTGTCTTGCTTCTTGAACACACGCGAACACACAAATGCATTTTTTAACATTGGATAACACGTACATATATTTATTTATTTATTTATTTCAATTTCAATTCAATTATTTATATTTTATTCAAAAAAACAAACTAAACAAAACACGTATGTATGTATTTACACACAATGTCAACAAATACTTTTTTTTTATTTTTGTTGACTTCCCATTAAACACTGAAAAAGAAATTCTAAAACGTTGAGAAAATTTTGTTTCTAAATTTCAGAATCAGCATATATGTATATAATTTGAAAATAAACATTTTTTCAAGTGTTCATGAAACATTGTTTATAAGTTTTACAATAACTTACAACACATTTGAAAAAAAAAATTGTTTCGCATTTTGTACCATTTCACGAATTTCATCATGTCAAGGTTTCAAGGAACGAAGAAATTTTGTACCTATGTTTGCAAATTTCAGGGCCGTGCGCAGGAATTAGCCTTGGGGGGGGTTTTTAATTTTGGTTTGCATTCGCATACATTTTTCGCTAAGATAAACATATTTGCTGAAACAGATATCCAGACCCATACACCATAAATTTAAATGTTCTCTAACTTTTCTGAAACTCATTATGATTCATCAAAACCTAGTTAACCAGGTCCTGAATAGTACACGGAAAGAATTTTTTTTCTAGAATCAGTGCCGAGACAAGAAAAATTAGACTTGATTTTGAACTTAGAAAATAATTTCTTAATATCAAGAAAATCCAAGAAAATTGGATTTTAAATAAATAAGTAAAAAATTTTCTTGCTTCAAGTGAAATTGGATTTTCAATAAATAAGAAATAATTTACTTAGGGTAAGTGTTTTTTTCTTGTTTTTTTGAAATAAATTAAGAAATTATTTTTTTGTTGCAAGTAAAACTTTTCTTATACGAGCTTAAGTAAGTAATGCGAGAGACACACATCGTAGTATAGTAATAATATTTTGATCTATACCACATATGTGTCACCCTCATATTGTAGTTTAATTGAAAATTTTCATAGCATAGCCAAATCATAATATTGATATTCTAATATTCATACCACATGTTTGTCTGAGGCATAAGAAAATATTAAATATTAAATTAAGCAAATATTTTCTAAAAATATTAAAAACGTAAAAAATAAGGAAAATGAAAACTAATCATGAGGGATTAGAAAACCATAATTAGTCAACTAGTATTTTCCTAGGACTTGTTTATTGAAATGACAACATTTTATTTAATATAAATGAAGATGCAAATAGTGAACTCCTTATACCAAATGCTTCACTAACAATTTGAGAATTGCAAAAATATTCAGAAATATGCAAAGCGGATGGCAAATTAAAAAAATACATGTAACTTTGGAAATGCAAATTCAGCAAGAAAAATTTTACTTCGCTCAAGAAAACGTTTTCTTATTTATTTTACATTTTTTTCGCTTTATTTTGTTGTTCCAATTCGTCGAAACACAATTTTCTTAAATTCTTCTTGATATTAGCAAAAAGATTTTCTTCATTTAAGTAAATTTAAGAAAAGATGTTCTTATTTATTTAAACATTTTTTTTTTAACATTTTTTTTTTCTATAGATTTTGTTAGTGTTCTTGAATAAGAAAATAATTGTCTCATTTTTGGAAAACTCAATTTCTTATTTCCAGTAATAATTAAGTAAATTTTTCTTATTTTCCTAAAAATTTTCTAAATTGAATTCAAGAAAGCATTTTTCTTGATTCAAGTATACAAATTTCTTTCCGTGTACTATTTACAGTACTTGTTAATTGAAACTGCTCACTGTTTTCACAAAATGAATATTTTTTGTCATCAGTACAATTTTTTTAAAAATGCCAAACGCACATATGCTACACAACTTTGTAATTTCGGAAAGCTCCAAGTGCAATTCAAAGTACCGAACTTATGTATTGGCCAACCTTATTTTTTGCAACTTTCACCAATTTCTTCTTCCGTAAAATTATTGTAACTAATTTTGTCAAAAATTATGAGTCAAGATTCAATGCAAAATTTATAAACTGTATTTTGAAAATTTTTGCAAAATCATTGCAACTTAGATTTGGTCATGGAGGGGGTTTTAACCCCCAAAACCCCCCCGTGCGCACGGCCCTGGCAAATTTCAATCAGCGTTCGTTGTTTTACGTGAGCAGTCTCTTAACGGTTGAAATTATGATAGTTGAAAATGATTGTGTGTAATAATGATTCCGTATTTCTTACTCTTATTTTATTTGTTTGTTGCTTTTTGTGAAGTTACACAAACTTCATTAAGAACATAGTTTGTTTCTCATATGTATGTATGACTGTACAAAAGGCACAGGCGAAATTCACCCGCACGGGTAAATGAAAAACATCACATCAGAGTACAAATATGTAATACATATCGTCGTACCATACGAAAACTAACATACGTTTTTTTGTGACTGACGAAAAGTAACAAGTTCGACTTTTGGCTGACGAAAAATAACAAGTTCGACTTTTGGCCGACGAAAAATAACAAAATCGACTTTTGGCTGACGAAAACTATCAATTTTGTTTAAACAACAACAATTTCAATGTAAAAACAGTATATAATTACTGATACTTTTCGTCAGCCAAAAGTCGATTTTATTATTTTTCGTCGGCCAAAAGTCGAACTTGTTATTTTTCGTCAGCCAAAAGTCGAACTGGTTACTTTTCGTACAGAGTTTTTTTATTGATAGCTTTCGCCAGAAATTTTAAATATGCTAGATTTCGTATGGTACGACGATATGTACATATTAGAGCTCTCGATTTTTTTTTTACATTTTCGTGTAGCCCGAACAATTGTTGTTCAAATGCTCGAACAGTTGTTTGTTTGTTTGTTTATTACCCGTATGTTTGTACGGGCATTTGAACAATTCGGGTATTTTGAATTTTTTTTCTTTTGTTTATTATTTTTTTTTATATGTAGTTTTTTTATTTTTGCTTTTCCCATACACATTTTTTATACCTTTCATGAGAATGAAATGGTATTATAACTTAGTGCCAAAAAATTTTTGTCGAAAGTACCAGAAGGAAGCGTGGGGGACCCACCAAAATATATACCGATATGATCAGAATCACGAGCTGAGTCGATTAAGCCATGTCCGTCTGTCCGTCTGTCCGTCCGTCCGTCTGTGTGAACGCAAACTAGTTCCTCAGTTTTTGAGATATCTGAATGAAATTCGGAATACAGGTATGTTGTTATATGCAGCTGATCATTTGTCGGAACCGGCCGAATCGGACCACTATAACATATAGAAAACAACCGATTATTCAGATACACATGAAATTTTTGGATGTAATTTGTGCATAGCTTCCCCATTTAAACAGCTAAGGACATGAAACTTTGAAGTAGACGTGCCCATTTTGGCCCAAACAAGGTTACCGAAAATTGTCAACATCGGACCACTATAACATATAGTTCCACAACATCCGATTATTCAGATATGGACATTTTGGTGTATAACTCCTCCATTTTAACAGCTAACGGCGTGAAATTTTGAAGTATTTGTACCCATATGGGCCCAAACAGGTTTACCGAAAATTGTCAAGATCGGACCACTATAACATATAGCTCCCCTACAACCGATTGTTCAGATATGGACATTTTGGTGTATAACTCCTCCATTTTTACAGCTAACGCGGTGAAATTTTGAAGTATTTGTACCCAAATGGGCCCAAACGGGGTTACCGAAAATTGTCAAGATCGGACCATTATAACATGTAGCTCCCATACAACCGATTGTTCAGATATGGACATTTTGGTGTATAACTCCTCAATTTTAACAGCTAACGGCGTGAAATTTTGAAGTATTTGTACCCAAATGGGCCCAAACGGGGTTACCGAAAATTGTCAAGATCGGACCACTATAGCATATAGCTCCCCTACAACCGATTGTTCAGATATGGACAGTTTCGTGTATAACTCCTCCATTTTAACAGCTAACGGCGTGAAATTTTGAAGTATTTGTACCCATATGGGCCCAAATAGGTTTACCGAAAATTGTCAAGATCGGAATACTATAACATATAGCTCCCCTACAACCGATTGTTCAGATATGGACATTTTGGTGTATAACTCCTCCATTTTTACAGCTAACGGCGTGAAATTTTGAAGTATTTGTACCCAAATGGGCCCAAATGGGGTTACCGAAAATTGTCAAGATCGGACCTTTATAACATATAGCTCCCATACAACCGATTGTTCAGATATGGACATTTTGGTGTATAACTCCTCCATTTTAACAGCTAACGGCGTGAAATTTTGAAGTATTTGTACCCAAATGGGCCCAAACGGGGTTACCGAAAATTGTCAAGATCGGACCATTATAACATA
Source organism: Urophora cardui (assembly GCA_960531455.1). NCBI lineage: Eukaryota > Metazoa > Arthropoda > Insecta > Diptera > Tephritidae > Urophora > Urophora cardui. Next base: position 74,333,001 of record OY482670.1, on the reverse strand, counting down.
TAGCTCCCATACAACCGATTGTTCAGATATGGACATTTTGGTGTATAACTCCTCCATTTTAACAGCTAACGGCGTGAAATTTTGAAGTATTTGTACCCAAATTGGCCCAAACGGGGTTACCGAAAATTGTCAAGATCGGACGATTATAACATATAGCTCCCATACAACCGATTGTTCAGATATGGACATTTTGGTGTATAACTCCTCCATTTAAATAGTCAAGACACCATTTTTTTCTAATACATCTTTCCATAAATAACTCACAAAATTAAAATTATAAATTAAACTTAATCCGGCTATGTACATACATAGGTAGCTTTTCATTTCCGCACTCATGAAAGGTATGAAGTCTTCGGTACGGCCGAAGACAGCCGCGCTTTTACTTGTTTGTTTGTAAGCTCGAATGCTCGAATGTTTGTACGGGCATTTGAACAAAAACGATCAGATCGAATTTCTCGATACCCGGGTATCTAGGGTTCTAATACATACATCTATTTATTCCATTCCATTTCTGCGCTCATAACACAAACTCTCTCACTATCCCTCAATTTTTCTGTACTCTAGAGTACAAATATGTAATACATACATACATCTATTGATTGCATTCCCTTTCGTACCAACTTTGAAATTGGAGAAAATGAAATCTATCAAATTGAGAATCAGCCCGAAATACCATACTAAAAATGTGCCTCAAATGAACCTCAAATTGAAAATGAAAAAAAAAAAATGTTTATTGGGTTGCAAGCTGCCAATTTTCCAGGGTTAACCAATCAATAAAACAGTTCGATTAAAAAAAAACACACCAAAAATTACTAAGGAAATGAAGAAAACCAGAAAAGTGGTAAATAGGCTACGTAAAGCGTTTGACAATCGTCGTGACTACGCAACGGAGCGAACGAAAAAACGTAAAAGCTTATAAAATACCAACTTTTAGGTGAAGGTGAAAGTGAGTTAACGTGAGTGACTGCGACGCAACGAGTCACGGCGTTTTGTAAAATAAGGGCGTAAAACTTCGTCCTCATTTATCTCAATGTTTTTCAGTCTAATTCAAATGCATTTTTAATATTATATTCTTCTGATATTATATTTTTGAGTATCTTTCCTATGTATTTTGCTAATTTTTGGCATGCTGATTTTATATAAAATTTTTTTTTCAGCTCCTGGATACGATGAAACAAAAACAAACATTGCTCCGGTTTTTCTTGTGCAATTGAAAGATGCGGAAATGTTGGAACATACCCTTTTCCGGTTCCTAATCAAAGTGATGGGCGATCCTAAGCCGCGAGTCAAGTTGTAAGAAAAATTTGATACACATATTTATTTCAATAATAATAACTAATAACGTCTATCTAGGATAGCGGTAAAAATAGAGCTGCTGATCAATAGGGTTGTCTTACTAGCAACAGCTTACTTTTTTCATTATCTAAATTGTTTCTTGTAGGTATGTGTTACCTGGCCAATTTTACAATGACTGTTTGAAAAATAAGGGCCCACTTTGTTGCTCGAAAGCGAAATTCGATCCGAAAGCACATTAGTATCTATATATTAACCCTTTCAGTAAAAACGTCCAATATATTGGACGCTGTTTATATGTACTTAAAACTTTATTTTCTCACATACCAAAGCTTTTACTGATTAAAAAATTGTTGTTTTCCAAAAATTATATTATTCTTCTTTAGATCGCTTCTTTATTTTGATTTTCCGAAAATAATTAAACGCGTTTTTACCTAAATTTTAATAATGTTTAAATTCTGAAAGATAGTCGTGTAAAAAACGATTAAAAACTATTATTTATTGCTGGAATTTAACTTAGAAAAAAATCATCAGTATTACTACAAGTTTAAGAATATGTTTTGTGTAAATAAGAAATAAAAATTACGAATAGTTTCTCGAGGGGGTCTCAAAATATACTTCTTCTTCTTTATTGGCGCTTAACCGTCTAAACGATTCTGGCCGAGTCCAACAGAGCGCGCCAATTGCTTCTGTTTCGTGCAGCATGGCGCCACTTGGGAACACCTAGGGAGGCAGCATCGCTGTCCACCTGATTTTCCCAACGCAGTGGAGGTCTCCCTTTTCTTTTGCGTTCAGCGGGTTTCGATAGAAATGCTTTCTTGGCCGGAGCGCCTTCGTCCATTCTCACGACATGACCTGCACAACGCAGCCGCTGGATCTTTATTCGCTGAACAATGTCGATGTCTGTGTAAAGCTCGTACAGCTCATCGTTAAATCTCCGTCGATACTCGCCCACGCCAACGCGCAAAGGTCCATAAATCTTACGAAGAACTTTTCTCTCGAATACTCCAAGTGCCATCTCATCTGATCTTGAAATTGTCCATGCTTCTGCGCCGTACATGAGGACTGGAACGATGAGCATCCTGTAGAGTGTGATTTTTGTTTGTCGAGAGAGGACTTTACTTTTCAGTTGCCTACTTAGTCCGAAGTAGCATTTATTGGCAAGCGTGATTCTTCGTTGGATCTCCGTGCTGACATCATTCTTGGTGTTAATGCTGGTTCCCAGATAGACGAAGTCCTTAACAGTTTCGAATTTGTAGCTATCAACATTGACGTGGCTGCCAAGGCGTGCTGTTTCTTTGTGTGATGACAGGAGGTACTTCGTCTTGTCCTCGTTGACCGCCAAACCCATTTTCTTAGCCTCTTTATCCAGCTTGGAGAAGGCAGAACATACGGCGCGCGTGTTAGTGCCAATGATGTCGATGTCATCGGCGTACGCCAGCAGTTGCACACTCTTGTGATATAAGATGCTTCCTGTATGGTTAAGTTCTGCAGCTCGTATTATCTTTTCCAGCATCAAATTGAAGAAGTCGCACGAAAGAGAGTCACCTTGTCTGAAACCTCGTTTGGTCTCGAACGGCTCGGAGAGGTCCTTCCCAATTCTGACGGAGCTGGTGGTGTTAGTCAATGTCATTTGGCATAGCCGTATAAGTTTAGCAGGGAAACCAAATTCAGACATTGCTGCATACAGGCAATTCCTATTCGTGCTATCAAAAGCGGCTTTAAAATCGACAAAGAGATGGTGTGTGTCGGATCCTTTTTCATGGGTTTTTTCCAGTATTTGTCGTATTGTGAAGATCTGGTCGATGGTAGATTTACCAGGTCTGAAGCCACACTGATAAGGTCCAATCAGATTGTTGACGATAGGCTTCAGTCTTTCGCACAATACACTTGCTAAGACCTTATATGCGATATTCAGGAGGCTTATCCCACGATAATTGGCGCGTACTGTGGAGTCTCCTTTTTTGTGGATTGGGCAGAGCATACTTAAGCTCCAATCGTCGGGCATGCGCTCGTCCGACCATATTCTGCATAGGAGTTGATGCATGCTCCTTATCAACTCTTCGCCACCATGTTTGAATAGCTCGGCTGGCAAGCCGTCAGCGCCCGGGGCCTTGTTATTCTTAAGCCTAGATACTGCTATTCGCACTTCGTCATGATCAGGTGGTGGAACATGCCTACCATCATCTGCTATTGGGGATTCGGGTCGTACATCTTCTCCTTCCGCACTTTCACTGTTGCCATTATCTAGCAAGGAGGAGAAGTGATCCCTCCACAACTTAAGTATGCTCTGGACATCAGTTACCAGATCACCGTTATCATTCCGGCAGGAATTTGCCCCGGTCTTGAAACCTTCAGTCATCCGCCTGATTTTTTGATAGAATTTTCGAGCATCGTTCCTACCCGCCAGCATCTCAAGCTCTTCACACTCGCGCCTTTCAGCCTCCCTTTTCTTCTTTCGAAAAAGGCGCCTCTCTTCCTTCTTCGCCGTTCGATAACGCTCCCATACGCTTCGCATTGCGCCCGCACACAATGTAGCCCTGTAGGCGGCGTTCTTTCTTTCCGAGGCATCGTGACATTCCTTGTCGTACCAGGTGTTTTTGTGGGCTCGCTTGTATCCTATAGATTCCTCAGCGGCGATACGAAGTGAACGAGCGATGTGTTCCCATTCCTCAGATACATCGTTTGGTGAAGGGTTGCTCTCAGAGAGCAGGAGTGAGAGCCGAGTGGTGTATTGATTGGCTGTCTGCGTCATGTGCAGCCTTTCGACTTCAAACTTTCCTTGCTGTCCTGCTGGCACATTCTTTGCTGCACAGAGGCGGGTGCGTACCTTGGCTGCTACAAGATAGTGGTCGGAGTCGACATTGGGACCACGGATTGTGCGCACATCTAGGATGCTGGAGCTGTGTCTGCCGTCGATCATGACGTGATCAATTTGATTTCGCGTTTTTCGATCAGGAGATAGCCATGTGGCTTGGTGTATTTTTTTGTGCTGGAATCTGGTACTGCTAATGACCATGTTTCGTCCCATTGGGACTGGTTACGTCGTGGAGACTGAATTTTCCGACTGTGCTGCCAAAGATACCTTCCTTACCCACCCTGGCATTAAAATCGCCAAGCACAATCTTAATGTCGTGACGGGGGCAGCGGTCGTAGGCATGCTCTAACTGCTCATAGTGTCTTTGATCGCATCGTCCTTCTCTTCCGTCGGGGCGTGGGCGCAGATGAGAGATATGTTGAAAAAAATTTGATGCGGATGGTGGCTAGACGCTCGTTCACTGGCGTGAACGACAGTACTCGGCGGCTGAGTCTCTTTCCCACCACAAAACCAACACCAAATATACGCTCCTCTGCATGGCCACTGTAATATATATCGCAAGGCCCACATTTCTTCTTGCCTTGCCCCTTCCACCGCATCTCTTGTATGGCGGTGATGTCAGCTTTCACTCTTTCGAGGACATCAACCAGCTGGGCAGAGGTACCTTCCCAATTAAGGGTCCGGACGTTCCAGGTGCTTACCCTCAAATCATAGTCCTTTAAACGTTTGCCGTGGTTGTCATCAGAAAGGGGTGGTCTCATCCGAGGCTTTGTTGTTGTTTTCATTGGATAGGATTTTTACGTGGTGGGTCCCAAGCCCGACGTACAACCCGCCCTGCGGTAGTTGTATATTGTTACACGTTTATATAGCGAGCCGCTTGCTCCAAGACAGACGCCCGCTCGCAGCCGCACCTTCTGGTGAACAGACGCTGCAGTTATTCCCCTCAACAAGCCCTTAAACCGAATGTCGGAGTGGCCTTGTCGAGTTGTCGCCTTCTCACTTTAGTTCACCACCAAACGGGTGTTCGGTGGCTATCCAGAGGACACTGCGCGGAAGTAGTGAGCTGCTTGCTCCGCATGCAAAAGAATCGCTCTGGCCACCCCCAAGTGGATGGCAGTCAGAAGCTTTCCCCACTTACGTGGACTTTTACACACGAAGCCATCCTCCGAAATATACATGTCCGTTATATTGGACAACAGTACCCAGAGACTGTCAAAATGTGCCCAAATTTTATTACTGGTTTTTTATACCATCTTTATTATATGTCTGCTTTTTATTGAGGATATGACTTCTTGGCACGCTTCGACAGAGGAAGAGATTCTTGAAGCTTGATTGAGAAAATAGAAAACATACATATACCACTTTTTCAAAATGACTCCACTTCTATTCAAAATGAAAATACGGTACTTTATGAAGTACTTTGGTGAGAATTTTATGACAAGCTCCACAAGGATCCATCAAATTCGCATTTTTTTCGATAAGCGTTGGGGTTTACCATACTCTTTTCAGGAAAATCTTTGGATGAACTATTTGCGAAATCCATTTGAGTCGAATTAGCCACTATGTTATAGCCCAATAAGCATATGATTATTGAGGGCAAAAAGGCATGTATTTTTCTTCGATATTTACCTCCATTATTTCGCCCTGTTCGAAATTTAGGTACGACAGGGGAATAAAAGCTGCTGGAACAGTGCGTTTTAGCCAACCGCCACTTCCGGATCATAGAACAATGGCTAAACGGGGACGTGGTTCCTCTGCTGAATATTACATTTCGAATGGAAGGGTAATATTTTTTAAAGTTGTCAATTTAGCTTCGAACTTCACCGGAATCAGCAACGGAGACAAAGCTAACTGGTGGGACAAAGAGAAGAAGAAACAACTTCTATTTCAGCCTAGATTGGGCTACAGAAAATGGAAGCGATCCGCAACACCGCCATTGAAATTACGCACAGATAATTCGAAAGAATTATGTAGTGAGTAGAGTTTCTCGCTGCCATGCCGAGGTCCCCTATTAGAACCAAGCGCGGACCAATACAAAATTAATATAATTAATTTTTCAAGAATAGAAACCGCGGCCAACACTCGGAAATGGGCGTCATACCTCCCGAGTTTATTTTTGGCATGAAAAATCTCCTTACGCGAAATACATATTTATATTACCTGTTCGGAGCCGGCTTAAAACTATAGGTCCACACAATCGGTTGAAAAAAAATTAAGGAGCACGCCTGGAAATGGAAAATAACCTTGGCCTAAGACTCGTTAGAGTTCATTTTAGCTAACATTTGTACAACTATGTTATTCATTCTTTCAACCTGTCCATTTCCACGAGGAACACCGGTGGCAATAAACAAATGTTGAATTCCAGATTCAGTACAATAATTTTTAAAATCATCACTAGTAAAAGCTGTTCCCTTGTCTGTTATTACACGCATTGGGTTACCAAACACAGCAGATTGTTTTTTCATTTTACCTATAACACCTTCTGCACCACAATTTTTCGTTGGATAAAGCCAAGTAAATTTTGTAAATGCGTCAATAATCACCAAAATATATGAATAATTTTTGTTCGTCGTCTGCATTGGTCCTACGTGATCTATATGTAATATTAATAACGGCCTATCATCTTTATATATCGGACTTAGAAATCCTTCCTTCTTTCCTGTCTTACCATTTGTGACAATACATTATATACAAGCCTGTATAATTTTCGAAACCTTACTACTCAATTTTGGAATATAAAATGTTTTTTCTATTAGATCCTGTGTCTTTTTTACTGAAAAATGCCCTTTCTGATGTGCTTCCTTTATTATTTCATCTTCCATTGCTTCTGAAACTACTATCAACTCTTTATTGGGATACTTAAATAAAATGTCGTGTTTCAAAAAATAGTCTTCATATTCTTCTTTAGCCACTAACTGTCGTACTGCTTTTATCCAATTATCTGACTCTTGTGCTTCTTTAATTCTATGCTTTAATACGTCTTCTATAGCCGTACAATACATACGACTAAGAGCGTCTACATGCTTCATTCTCGGCCCAGCACGATAATCAAATTCCTACAAAAAATAAAGCCCATCTAGATACTCTTACTGGAACGTCTTTCATTTTCATAGTCATCGTAAATGCATTACAATCGGTTACTATTTTGAAATTTCTTCCTTGCACATATTTTTCCATTTATTTAACGCGTTTATTATAGCTAGTACTTCTAGTTCGTAGGAGTTATAAAACTGCTCAGCTGGCGATGTTTTCCGACTCATAAACTGTATCGGATGCAAAGTTTGATCTTCATCATCTTTTTGGAGCAAAACTGCTCCATAACGATAATTACAAGCACTGTGTGAATTTCAGTATAAGCTTTGGGATTATATAGTTTTAAAACAGGTGCACTAACTAACGCATCTTTAAGCTGCTGAAACGCTGATATTTCTTGTCCCCAATTCTAAATTTTACGGCATTTTTTAAAAGATCTGTCAATGGTTTTGCAATTAACGCGTAATTTTGAATAAATTGCCTAAAATAAATCTCTGAATTGCTTTTCTATCTTTAGGACAAGGAAAATTTTATACCGCTTTTGTTTTTTCTATTGACGGCATAATAGTTCCATTTTCAATAATATACCCTAAAAATTCAACTCTTCTCTTTAAAAACTGACATTTCGACTACTTAATTTGTAACCCATTTTCAGCCGCTACTTTCAATACTATACATAACTTTTCCAATCCCTCTTTCTCATCTTTAGCTGGAACAATAACATCGCCCATGTACACTATTACGTGTCCACTTTGGATTAATGACCTAAAAACGAAGTTAATGAACTTACAGAAAACAGATGGAGCATTTGAAAGACCAAAGGGTACAAAATTAAATTCGAATTGTCCGTGATGGGTAATAAAAGCTGTATATTTTTTTTAGAATCATTACTAATCGGTACATGAAAATATACATTATTTAAATCAAGAGTGGTGTATACTTTAGCTTCTTGTAGCCTATTCACCCCATCGTCAATTAATGCCATGGGAAAATTTTCTCTAATAATTTTTTAAGTTAATTTATGATAATCGCAACACAAACGCTTACTCCCATCCTTTTTGGACACTAACACTATTGGAGTTGCATATTCTGATACACTAGGTTGTATAATTTTTTGATCTAACCATTCTGAAATTTGTTTTTCAACCAAAACCTGGTTTTCATACGACATTCGCCTCGGCTCTTGATATAACGGAATTTCGTCACGTAATACAATTTTCATTTCAAATTGAGGCTTTACTGATTTACTAATTCTTTTATTTTTATTGCGAAATTAAAAGGCAAGTGCTCAGTATTAAATTATTTCGCCGAATTAATATCTTCACAAGCTGTATATACTGTATCAAGATCCCAAATCTTGTTTCTCTTCATTACCAATCCTATCCTTTAAAGCTGCGTGTATCTTCTCGTTTTCATTATCTTCTGTTTTAACTTTAAACACCGCTTTTTCTTTAGTCACAAATAAATCTGCTTTTTCTAATGCTGCGTTACCTATAATCGCCTCGTAGTTTAAGTCTTCGTCTTTTATTAAGTAAAATTTCAAATCAAATACGATACCGTCAGTTTGCATTTTAATGGATAGATTAAAGCCTGTATCAATCAGTGCCAAAAATTGATAATTATTTTCACTAAATTCAACGTTTTTAGATTTTAACTCTCCCCAGTCATTCACTGTATTTGCATTACTTTACTTTGATTTCGGTTCTTTTTTAATGGATTTGCATTCGAATGATTTATGCCCAAACTGACTACAATTGAAACATTTTACTTGCGAGTGTGTAAACTCTAACAATTTTGACAGACAATTTCTGATTCAGACAATTCTGAAAATATTCTGAGTAAAAATTTTAGTATTTGGACAAGTCTCTCCGATTTCTAAGGTATTTCTATCAGAAATGTCTGGGGAAATTAGTTTTTTTCTCATCCGAAAAATCTTATAGATATCGGACCGATATCGTGCAGATATGCCAAAATATTTTAAACTCTTTTCCTGCAAGAAAATTTGTATTTGTCATCAGTTGACGATTGGAGAAAAAAAATGTTGTGAACTGGAAATACATATAAATAAATACAATTGGTGTGTAAGAAAATAAATAATAATATTTTGCTCATACATAGGTTTTCTCAATTTCCAGAAAATGGCACAAAAACTCAATTACTCGAACAATTTAAATCGGAACAGGATATGAACGCCGAACCATGGCCACACGATGCTGTCTTTTATCAACCCTACGCAGAAGTACAAATCCTGCTACCCGAACAAGCCAGTTGCTTGGCCGTTGAAAATGTGCGAACTCCAATTCGAAGTGCGTGTGTGTGCCAATGCTGAATTCATGTCACCCAATGGCTGCATGACAAAATTTTAGGGTTGCCAGTTGAAAAATGGCGAAAGGGGGATCGACGAGACCAAAAAGGGGGATTTCGGGGTACAACTTAGAAAAAATGGGGAATTTTTGGGGGGGGGGGGGCAATAAAACAAAATGTATTAAACAAAAAATTGGCATATTCACTTATTTGACATAAAAACAAAGAGATCAAAAGTGAAATTCCATACCGTTTGAACAAAAAAAAAATATTCTTATGTATGTTTAATCGTCGTACCATACGAAAACTACAACCCAATTTTTCGTGTCTGACGAAGTGTATTTGAAAAAGTAGCACTCGACTTTTGGCTGACGAAAACTAGCACTTTAAATTTTTGGAAAATTAGCATTTTCGACTTTTGGATGACGAATTGCATATATAATTATTGCAACTTTTCGTCAGACAAAAATTTAAAGTGCTACTTTTCGTGCAGAATTTTTAAATTACCCAGTTTTCGTAAGAAATTTTGAAAATGCTAGTTTCGTATGGTGTGACGATATGCATTGCACACGCATATTTATGAAGGTACACTCAAAAAAAAAAATTACTCAGATTATGGAAAAATGGGAATGATTCGGCGCTAAAGACATATTTCCATATTTTGATGTACAATTTTCTTTAAAACGTGGTTTTTATTCCTTGATTTGAAGAAAATCGTACATCAAAATATGGAAATACATATGTCTTTAACGCCGAATCATTCCCACTTTTCCATAATCTGAGTAAGTTGTTTTTTCAGTGTATGTACATGTATTAACCCGTAAATTACATTGCTTTATTAGTTAATTATTTTATTACAAATCACCCGCACAAGCAGTATCAAATCCGAACATGTCTTTTTCTACTCATTACATGTCAGAACTCAAACTTAACTCTACTCTCCATTCTCCAAGACCAGTGTTGCTTCTCGTCAGTGTTCGCGCTTGTCAGTCACAGGTTGCCACATCCCTCCTTTGTTCACCAGCTTGATTTTCAACCCTTCGTCGGTAGTAGGTGTTTCCCCTGCCTGGGCCAGAGCCTGCACGTCCTGATGCGAAGTACCTGTGGGAGAAATAACACATTGCGGCGCATTGGCCTTCGGCTGCGGTGTCTCGGATCTTTCTGAGGTTTGTGGAACTTTCTTTAGGTGAGCGACGTTTCTTATCAATGTTCGACCTCCCCCTTCTACCTTTACTATATTTCCCTTCCTTTCTACTACTTTATATTCTGTTGTGTCAAAATTGGGAGTTAGTTTGTGCGGAACCACAACATTCTTTATATAGACTTTATCCCCCACTCCTATGTCCGTTTCCTTTGCTCCTCTTTTCCTATCCGCAACTTCTTTCCCTTTTTGTTTGTTAACACTATCCCTATCCCTTTCTATGCAATCCGAAAAATCCCCGACTACATCCTGGATACTTGGTATTTTATCCCGAATCACCCGGTTGAACATTAATTCGGACGGCGCTGTGCCTGTCGTGCCATGTGGTGTAACGTTATACATAAGCATGAAATTTTGTATTTCCTCTTTGTAAGGTTTCTTGTTCAAATGAGCTACTTTTAAACGCTTAACTAAATTTTTATTCATGTTTTCTACCTCGCCATTGGCCTGTGGCCAATAGGGAGGAGTATTTATTTGTTGTATACCACACGTTTTGCAGTACTGTTGAAATTCCGTGCTTATGTATTGCCTGCCGTTGTCTGTTCGTAAGTATTTAGGGAACCCAACTCTACTAAAAATTTCTTTCATGGAGTCGATTATGGTTGTAGAAGAGATTGACCGTAAAAATTTTAGTTCTATGTATCTAGAGTAATAGTCTATTAAAACAAGAACGTACTCGTTGTTTGGTAAGGGACCTAAGAGATCTGTAGCCACGCATACCCATGGTCCGGTGGGAAATGGAGTTCTGTCCATCGGGGCTGGATTTGGATCTTTTGAGACCAAAATGCAATCCCTACAATTTTTAACAAACTTTTCTACCTCTCGATCTATTAGCGGCCACCACACTTTTGACCTCAACCTACGTTTCATGACTGATTCCCCCGGATGCCCTTCGTGGGCTAATTCGAGAACTTTTCGTCGCAAAGTCGTTGGAATAATTATGCGCGTTCCTCTCAAAAGGATACTCCCAATTGTCGACAGTTCAAACCGAAATGTATACAGGCTATTCGAGGTTGCCGAATCCCATGAATTGTTGCTCAAACAGGTCATTGCATCGATAATTTCCTCATCAAGAATACTCTTTTCTGCGTTTTCGGAGATGGTCATTGATGTTGGAATGAAATTTTCAATCACTTGTAGAATATTGTATTCCCCCTCCAAGTCCACATATTTTATTTCCGATGGTTGACACAGTCGAGATAAAACGTCCGATATATTTTCTTTCCCCGACCTGTAGATTACTTTGAATTTATATGCTTGCAGCCGTAGAAGCCATCTCTCGATTCGAGCCGGTGGCTTGGAGGTTGGTTTAAAAATTGCTTCGAGAGGCTTGTGATCAGTCACGAGCTCGAACTCCAGTCCGGCTAAGTAAAAATAGAACTTTTCTACGGCCCACACCAACGCTAAATTTTCCTTTTCTGTCTGAGAATACCGTTGCTCTACTTTCGACAGACTTCGACTGGCAAATGAAATTATATTCGGTTTGTTTTCTTCTGGTAGCTGAACCAACACAGCTCCCAATGCCACTTTGCTGGCATCCGCAATTAGGCGTGTTCTTTTGGTAGGATCAAAATAGGACAACTTTGTGACTTCCGCCAGACGTAGTTTCAGGTCTTCGAAGGCCCTCTTTTCGGTATCCCCCCAAATGAATTTGCTTTCTTTGTTCAGAAGACGTCTTAATGGTTCAGTTCGATCGGCTAAATCCGGGATGAATTTGCCCACATATGTAATTAGACCCAGGAAACTTCGCGTTTCCTCCTTGGTAACCGGGTCACGAAATGAGGTAATCGTGGTAATCTTTTCCGGATCTGCTTCAATTCCTTTGTCGGATAAGATATGGCCAAGGAACTTTAGTCTATTAGTTTTCCAAATACACTTCTGGTCATTCAGTAGGACGCCGTTTGCCCGAAATATGCTGACCACTCTTCTAACACTTTCGTCATGTTGCTCCGCAGTGTCGCCGAAAATAATTACATCATCTATATAATTCATGACGTTTGAGCAGGGTGCCAACAACTCTTCCAGTCTCCTTTGGAAAATCTCTGGGGCTGAGTTAATACCAAACATCAACCGTTTATATCGAAACAGTCCTCTAGGTGTAATGAAAGTTGTAATCTCTCGGCTAGACTCATGAAGCTGGAGTTGGTGGTACGCGTTTTTTAAATCTAACCGGGAAAAGAATTTAGCGTTCCTCAGTTTTGTCATGAAAGATTCGAAAACAGGTAATGGGTAATTTTCGCGCAAAATCGCTTTGTTTGCTACACGCATGTCTAGACATAGCCGAATGTCGCCGTTCTCTTTAAACGCTAACACCATCGGTGATATCCAGGGACTGTGACCACTTACCGGCTCAATGACATCTTGGCTCAGGGCTTCGTCAAGTTTCGCTAGTACTTTTTCTTCGAGTGCGACCGGTATTCGTCTCATGGGTTGTTGTACCGGTTTCACTTTTTGGTTTATAGATAATTTAATAACTACCCCCTTCCATTTTGGGAATGGTTGTACCGCCTTCACGTGATTAACATTTGAGCCGAGTCGAAGAACGTTCAATTTTATCGCACTCTCTCGGCCAAGTAACGATTGTTTCCCATTTTCAATTACGAAAAATGAGGCAATCATTTCGGGATTTCCTTTTACCGATATGGGTGCCTCAAAAACACATATTACCCTAAGTAATTGGTCAGAGGCATAACTCCTAAATTGATTTTGTGAGTTTGGACGGACGTTAAAAACAGTAGCGTTTTGTTGTTGTAAATATAACCAGTCTACCTCAGATATCAGGTTGAATCGAGATCCCGAATCAATAATTAAATGGATTTTATGGCCACCGATTTTGCACTCTGTTTTCTCTTCTTCGTCGTCGCTCCATATTTTAAAACAATTATTTTCAGGTTTGGGCTTTTCTTCATCTGAGTAATCATCGCCGACGAATCGTACGTCCGTTTGTCGCCGTTTGGAATCCCTATTTTTGGACTGCGCGGTTTTTCGTTTCATACCTGTTCTACATTTTCGCGCGAAATGACCTATTCGCGTACATTTATTACATTTCTTTGACTTGGCCGGGCATGATGGGCTGTTATGCGTATGGCCTTTTTGGCCACATCTACCGCACTCATTAACTTGAGTGGTCGAGTCTCGTGATCTATGTTTAATTTTGTTAACTGGATTTGTTTCTTTTGGATCTGATTTCATGGATTCTGATTGTTTATTAATTTGCTCATCCACCTGGCAAGCGCTTATAATATCATCTAAGCTCATTTCTTTTTCTAGAAGTTTCTTTTTAAGTTGAAGCGGCGCCCAGGTGTCAATGATCTTGTCTTTGAGACAAATTTCTTCAATTTCAGCTTTTGTGGAGCCGAATGAACATTTATTCATTTGCTGACGCAATCTTAAAACAAACTTTGCAAATGTTTCACCCTCAGTGGGTGAAATGGTTCTAAATAAATGTCTTTCAAAAGTTGAATTTTGTTTAGGAGAAAAATATGCATTGAGATTATCAACTAGAACTTTATACACGTCGTTGTTCGTTTTCTCATCATATTCTTCAATAGCGCCAGGCAAAGAGTAAGCTACACTTTGCAATTGTGTGCCCGCTAAGTGTAAAAGTTTGTTTTTCTTTTACTTTACTGATTTTATGTCTTCAGATTCTAAATAAATTTGAAATGCGCGCAGCCATTTCTCCCATTCGACGCGCAATAATGATTTCTCAATAGTTTCACAGAGGAATGGCCTTATCGTGTGCTCCGTCATGTTATATGCTTAACCTGAAATTTTAAACAAATAGAATTTTCGTTGCTTTAAGTAAAACTCAGTTTTCAGCCACTGGCCGAATTAATATTTATTATTTATTTACGCTTAGTTTGTGTATGTATGGTGAATTTACGCACATACATAAATATATACGTATTGATATACCGTCTTAAATACACATGTATTATCTCTTTCCCAGACTCTCACAGTTTTTATTATTGCTTACATACATACACCTGCACGTATATATGTACATACCTACATGTATATTTGGCTTGCTTTCAATGCAGTCCCTCTAAAATTTTGCCACGTAATTTCATATTAAGCATTTTCAGATAACAACTTTCGGCTCACACCTTTGTGTAGCTCCTGACCACTCTCAGATAACAATTTCCAGCTTACACTTTTGTGCAGCTCCTGACCAATGTCAGATAATAATTCTCAGCTCACACCTTTGTGTAGCTCCTGACCACTGTCAGATAACAATTTTCAGCTTACACCTTTGTGTAGCTCCTGACCAATGTCAGATAATAATTCTCAGCTCACACCTTTGTGTAGCTCCTGACCACTGTCAGATAACAATTTTCAGCTTACACCTTTGTGTAGCTCCTGACCACTGTCAGATAATAATTTTCAGCTCGCACCTTTGTGCACTCCTGATATTTATCATACATGTGTACATACTATTACATACGGATTCACGTCTTTCTTTCTCTTCCCACCAAACACATTTTTTTTTTTGGAAATGAAAACAAGTTGTTTCGATAACAAATATATTGCCGGTAATATCAATATTGGAAGCACGGCCGAATATGAGGGTGAACAGAACCAAAAGGACGACCGGCAAAAATTTGCCAGAATAGATTTATTCCTAAACAAAAATGGATGTAACCACGTAACTAAACGAAAAATTTTTATCCGATTTTGGTTAAAAAAAAACAACCAAACCGGCAACACTGATTATTGCCTATTTCTCGAGTTTTGCATGGTGGGTTTCCTTTTTTTTCTTACCTAGATTCGTTGAAACAATAGCGTATAGGTATATGAGTATTTTCCCACCACGAACTCTCCGTATACGTATGTACATATGTACATAAGTAAATAATAAGTATGTTTTTTTTCTATTGCTTGTGTGTTGCTTTTCTTGATTTTAATGCTACTCAAATGTACACGATTCTCCGATTGTCTGAGAGTTGAGCGATGCCTACTTGCCGCTCTAGCGCCACACACAAACACACGTATGTATATGCACGCGAATATTCACATTGGTCTTTTTTTTATTCTTTTCGTTCTTTCACTACAATGTTTAGTTTCATATGTTTTTTTTTCCATTTATTATTCTTTTCACTTCTTTTCTTTTTTTTTTTTCGTCGCCAATGTATTAACCCGTAAATTACATTGCTTTATTAGTTAATTATTTTATTACAAATCACCCGCACAAGCAGTATCAAATCCGAACATGTCTTTTTCTACTCATTACATGTCAGAACTCAAACTTAACTCTACTCTCCATTCTCCAAGACCAGTGTTGCTTCTCGTCAGTGTTCGCGCTTGTCAGTCACAGGTTGCCACAGTACATATATCCTTAATATTATAAATTAGGTTGAACATAAATATATCTTTGTGTATGTATATGTAGCACATCGAGTCAACTAAGCCTACTCATTTTTGTGGAATTTTCACCAAGTCTTACTTTCTTTAATATGTAATAGGTAAATAAATCGCATCCTAAACCATAAAGTGACGCAACGGGAAATTTTTTGAAGTCGGGTTTTCTCCATAATAGATTTTATAATCTAGCGACTTCCCCAAATTCCTTTCCATAGGCTTTTCCTGGAAAACTAACATTATACTCGTATGTGGATTCTCTCCATAGACTTTCTTTTAGAGAAAAAGCACTTCAGCACCATTTAAAATTTTTGGATTTCGAGCTGTATCACTTTATGACTTAGGGCGAGATACATATGTACATTAGAGTGCGTTTAAAATTCAAATTAACGATATTTTACTGTATCGCCCCCTCAATCTGTAATAACATGGTCAAATATATCACACATAAATTTTGGTCCCGATTGGTGGCGGTTAAGGCGTGGCGCTTTGAGGTCAAAGTTCAGAAAACTCTATGAAGTGTCAAAAAATCAAAATATTTTTTTTAATTATATTATACCCAAAATTAATACTTCTATACCCAAGGATAACAAATATAAATTTTGGTTCCGATTTATGGCGGTTTAGTGGTGTTTTAAGGGGGTCAATGTTCACATTGTCATAGAAGACTTAAATTTGTAGTGTCGCATATGGTAATCTGAACTTTGACCCCATTGAAACACCAGTAAACCGTCATCAATCGGGACCAAAATTTATATTTATTATCCTTGGGTATAGAAGTATTAATTTTGGGTATTAGATAATAAAAAAAAATATTTTGATTTTTTGACCCTTCATAGAGTTTTCTAAATTTTGACCTCAATGCGCCACGCCTTAACCGCCACCAATCGGGACCCAAATTTATGTGTGATATCTTTGACCATGTTACTACAGATTGAGGGGGCGATACAGTCTTTTTATGAACTTTTAAATTTTTCATACAAATTAAAAGCACCCTAATGTACATATACATATGTATGATATAAACAATATCAATTAAAACTTTGTGCAAATATTGGGCAAACATTAAACAAATTTTCATTAAAATTTTAAAGTTTTACTGAAAATTTTTGAATTTTCTGAGTATTCCGCTTCGTAGCTCAGTGACTTAAGATTTCATCCATACAGACTTTTGAGCGGATGTTTTACAAAAAGATTTCTAGTAAAAACATTAGAATTTTGATGAAAATTGGTTTAATATACATACCTTATTTTCAAATTGAAGCAAAAAATTAATATACACATTCATTTAGTTACATAAATATATATGTATGTATGTATATAATATTTATGTTTCACTTATTTAGTCATATTTGACACTGGTTCTCAAGCTTTTCAAAATATTTTTGCCAATCTCATCATGTTCACTTAGCAAAAAATAAAATTTATTAGGATATTAGGAGCATAGTGAAAAAGGGGTATCTACGGAGCCTTCCGTAGATAGGGGAACGCCAAGTCAAAAAGGGGTAGAATCCCCCCAAAGGGGTACATCTGGCAACCCTACAAAATTGTCATATTTGAAAACAAAAGTGCCGCATTGGGTCAATGGTTGGATGATGATGCTAAAGCGAATATGTCGCATCGGACCTTAAAACAAAAAAAGAACAACAGCTATTTGGATTTGGTTAACAATAAATTATTAGGGGTATTCGCTATGCATAGCATAACCCTAGCACGTATCATGGATTGCACGGATTGCAAAGTTTTACAACGCACAACAACAAAATACAGGCGCACAGAAATATGCTAGACCTCAAAAATATGCTACACCAAACCCTATGTATATTTATTTGCTATGAAGTGTAGGAAATTAATTGCGACCCTGCGTCAGCTGACATTCGCCAATTGCTAAT
Source organism: Urophora cardui (assembly GCA_960531455.1). Classification (NCBI taxonomy): domain Eukaryota; kingdom Metazoa; phylum Arthropoda; class Insecta; order Diptera; family Tephritidae; genus Urophora; species Urophora cardui. Next base: position 74,315,102 of record OY482670.1, on the reverse strand, counting down.
TTCAATTTCAATTTGAGCATTCGAATATTGCTTAAAATGCTATTTTTTATGTGTAATTATTAAATTTACTAAAATAAAATGATTTATTTATTAAAAAGTGAGTGATGCACGCGTCCGTTTGGCTAAAAAGAAAAGCTGCTTCTTAAAATTTCCTACGACTGTGCAATGGGGTGCTCTCTATGTGTAGCATATTTTGGTCTAGGATATTTGCAATCCGTGCTATCTTGCTATCTTGCTAGGGATAGCGAATACCCCTATTGTTTACATCCGACATGGTCGTGTTCTGCAGATTGCTGTCTATATACATACGAACATTTATTGGAAACTAAAAAGAGCAGAGAATCCAGTATATAAATCGCTGGTTCATTAAGTTAAAGAAGTTTATTAACGGCGGAACGTGTGAAAAGGATTTTAAATATAACTAGTAAACCCGGCCACGCGATGCTGTGGCTTTCAATTACACTGTGCGACAATTTGAGGGTGGAAGACCACTTATTGCCACATTTGAAAATTTTTTGATAGCTACTGGTTATTTTTATTTTCTGTGGACCTAGATTTTTTATACATAGATTTTATGGGAGAAGTGTAAAAATATGTATGTACTGTGTGCGTCTGTGAGCTTTAACGATTCTGATGGTTAAATAGAAAAAAATAAACCTATAAAACTGCACCGTTAATAAAAATAATTTTTTGTTACAAAAAGTATTCTAATTTAATAAGATGTAAATTTTTCAGGGACTGTAACGGTTATGAGTTATATCCAAAAAGTTGATTTTTAATCATTATTAGCTGAGTTTTATTTTCTGCTCACAAAATAAAAGTTATTTCTTGAGTTTTATTTTTCCATCAGAAAATAAAAGTTTTTTCTTGAGTTTTATTTTTCCCTCAGAAAATAAAAGTTATTTCTTGAGTTTTATTTTTCCATCAGAAAATAAAAGTTATTTCTTGAGTTTTATTTTTCGATCAGAAAATAAAAGTTATTTTTTAAGTTTTATTTTTCCCTCAGAAAATAAAAGTTATTTTTTGAGTTTTATTTTTCGATCAGAAAATAAAAGTTATTTATTGAGTTTTATTTTTCCATCAGAAAATAAAAGTTATTTTTTGAGTTTTATTTTTCGATCAGAAAATAAAAGTTATTTTCTGAGTTTTATTTTTTTGCTCAGAGAATAAAAGTTTTTCAGTTTAACTTTGGCTGCAATTGTAGATTTTGCCATATAAATAGGTAAAGTAGATAAATAAATTTTTAATTTTTTTTATTTATAAACTTTACCTACATGTTAATTTGGCAAAATCGACAGTTGCAGCTAAAATTAAACAGAAGAAACTTTTATTCTCTGAGCAAAAAAATAAAACTCAGAAAATAACTTTTATTTTCTGATCGAAAAATAAAACTCAAAAAATAACTTTTATTTTCTGAGGGAAAAATAAAACTCAGAAAATAACTTTTATTTTCTGATCGATAAATAAAACTCAAAAAATAACTTTTATTTTCTGATGGAAAAATAAAACTCAAGAAATAACTTTTATTTTCTGATCGAAAAATAAAACTCAAAAAATAACTTTTATTTTCTGATGGAATAATAAAACTCAAGAGATAACTTTTATTTTCTGATCGAAAAATAAAACTCAAAAAATAACTTTTATTTGCTGATGGAAAAATAAAACTCAAGAAATAACTTTTATTTTCTGAGGGAAAAATAAAACTCAAGAAATAACTTTTATTTTCTGAGCAGAAAATAAAACTCAGAAAATAATGATTAAAAATCAATTTTTTTATAAAAATCGAAAAAATAAAAGTTAATACACCTAGAGATAGTCTCCGTTACGGTGATTACATCTGTGTACTTCTTTTGCGTTTAGCGTTTCTCCTTCAGTATGATTTTTTTAGTCAAAATTTAAAAAATAACGACTATTTGCAATCCCTGGAATTTTTTTTTAGTCTTTTGTACCTATAAAAACTAATATGTACCTTTATTATACTCAGCTGTACTAGTACACAGAGTATTATAGTTTTAATCACATAACGCTGGATTGTAACAGAATGAAATAATCGAGATAGATATAGAATTATATATATCAAAATGATCAGGGTGAAAAGAGAAATCGATTGAGTCATGTCTGTCCGTCCGTCCGTTTCTAAACACTCTAACTCGCGCAAAAATTGAGATATTTTGATGAAATTTGGAATGCAACCCTGCTAGAATTGTGTGACCGAAAGTACTAACACTATTGCCAAAATATAATATTACCAACACATTTACACTCGTATGTGTTTCTAGCCAAGTTCAAAACCAATGAGATAGATAAGGATAAAATGGAATTTGAAAATACACATACGGGAACGTGGTGAATGAAACGGTCACAAAAGTTCCCTATGCCCTTAAGAATGTGATAGGAAATATCCCAAAACTTTTGGTCATACCTGCCGGCCATATGACCGGTCAAATCACCTGCACAGTTCTTGCAGGGAAGTTGGTATGGACACTGGGATGGTTTGTATTGAAAATGGGCGAAATCGGACTATGACCACGCCCACTTTTCCTATATAGAAAAAATCGGAAATATAGTATCTCAGCTACTAATGTAGCTAGAGTGATAACATTTTACCCACGTATTGAGCTCAGGCTCCTATGAAGAAATTTGATGAAATTTTGTAAAATGGGCTGTGCCACGCACACTTATTAAGGGGCAAACATTGAAAGTTTTATAAGCCATAACTCAGAAATCGTAGAAGATATATGGATGAATATGTTACACGTGATATAATTGCCTAGGCAAATGTTTGGAGGGAAAATTGTCAAAATCGGTTGACGGCCACGCCCACTTTTATATATGGAAACTATAAAGGGGCCTAATAAAAACATTTTATGCGATATCTCTGTCAAATATAAAGATATATTATTGAAATGTTGTGCTAGAAGTCCAACCACGGACAAAAAACAAAAAAAAAAAAATTTTGGAAAATGGGCGGTGCCACGCCCACTTATTAAGGAGCAAACATTGAAATTTTTATGAGTCATAACTCAGAAACCGTTGAAGATATATGGATGAAATTTGGTACACGTGATATAATTGCCTAGACAAATGTTTGGACGAAAACGGGCGTGGCTACGCCCACTTTATGCAGCACTCGCTTTATATAAAGTACCTACACCGTGTTTCCATCAAACACAAACAAACAATGAAAGCATACAGCTGAGTATCTAATGTTCGATTCCACTCGAACTTAGGCTTCCTTACTTGTTAAAAATAACTTTTTTTCTATTTAAAAGTCTAATTTTATTTAAAACTAATTTTTAATATTTGTCCGGGCCAGGGTTTGAACCTGAAACCTGTTGCGTGAAATGTGAGCAGAGAACCTACTATGCCGTATGTTCTTATTAGGTATATAAAAAAAATTTTAAGGGCATATTTTTAGTGCTTTTTTTTATTGAGAATTGAGCAATTTAGGTTTTGATTTCGGCTCTCCTATTATTTTGTGGACAACTGTATATGTACAAATGTGTGTATGTAGTGTTCTTAATTTGAATAGTTATTGATTTTTTTTTGTATTGAACTTTTAACATAAACTTTGGTTTTTTATTAATTTTATAATATGTTTCTAATAAAAATTTATATTTTTCTTTTAAATATGGGAACGTAAGTGCATACATACATGCATACATATGTACATATGTATATGCACGTTAAATGTTTGAATACCTCATTTCCCTTTAACGGGCCACCTACGTACATATATTAAACCATCGATACTATCGATGGTTGCCTTTAAAACTATCGATGGTTAATCGATGGGACCACTACAAGGAACCATATGTCTAAAATGAATTTCGGGCCAGCGCTTTTTACGATCAATATTTTTTAAGTGTATACAGTTGGAAATGGTGTAGTTTTTTAACAAATGATTAACCAAAATGTATATCTGGGGGTTTTTGGGGTCGAGGAATCCATTTTTGGCATTCATTTCTTCCTTTAACGCCTTTTTTTGATAATAGACCCCATTGTTGATAAGATAAATATATTTGACTTTTGTTTTCACTGTGTTCTGATATTCGCATCCCAACCAAATATATATCTTTGCAAATAAAATGAACTTCAATGTAGTGCAAGTTTCATGGCTCTAGCACTGAAAATCACGGACTGTAACGGTTATGTGTTATATCCAAAAAAATAAAGGTTATTTTTTGAGTTTTATATTTCGATCAGAAAATAAGAGTTATTTTTTGAGTTTTATTTTTGCCTCAGAAAATAAAAGTTATTTCTTGAGTTTTATTTTTCGCCGCCTAAAATTCATTTCTAGCATTCACATCTTGATAATTTCCCTACAAGCTTAGGTGCTGAAAGTGATGAACATGGTGAGAGATTTCCTCAGGACTTAATAGTTTTTGAAAGGCGATATCAAGGATCTTGGTACGAGGATATAACGGGAGATTATTTTTTGATAATAATACGTGTATAAAATGCAGAAAATTACAAAAGAGTAGTCAAAATTACAGTTATAAGCAGAAATCCCAGGGGGATATATCCCAGGGAAAAATAAAAATCAAGTATAATAATTATTTTGGAAAAAAAATAAAAATCAAAAAATAATAATTATGCTTGAGTAAAGAAATTAAAATCAAATCACAATACTTACTCTTGATCAAAAAATTTAAATTAAATAATAATAATTACTTTTGATCGAAAAAATAATACTCAGGCTGTAATTATTATTTTCGATTTTTATGGATAAAACTCTCAAAATAAAAATCATTGCAGATTACCACAGATTATACAAAGATAAAAAAGTGGTATATTCAGTGGCGTAGCTAGAGAATTTTTCGGGGGGGGGGGGGGTCACAGCCAATGTAAAAAATTTACCAAAATTAAAATTACCAAAAAAAACTACAATTTTTTTTACAAATGATAAAAATCGCTAGCTTAGAATGCAAATTGTGTAAGTCCTTTTTTAAAACTTTGTAGGAGAGACAAAAAACAAAAAAGAAAAAAAATTCGAAATGAAAAAAAATTTCTGTTCATATAAATATTTTGGACTTACACAATTTTTTTCGCTTTTTGGACTTGCACAATTTGCGTATCACTGAATAACAACGAGTAGAAATATGACAAGTATCTCAGACTTGTTTAGCGCGGTGCGTATTTGATTTTTCTAGCGTTCTACATAAAAATACACTTTTTCATAAAAGTGGACTTACACAGTTTACACTCTAAGCTAGCGAAATGTAATTTTTTCAGACTATAACTTAACATTTTAGTACACAAATATCGCTTATAATACATATATCAAACTCTTAAGGCCGTTGGCCACTTAAAATCTGGAATGTTAAGAAGTGTATACATATGTGTGAGTGTCGGGTGATTGACGCAAATATCTAAAAGATTTGATTCTCATCAACGCGAGCCCGAACAAGAACGTGTAGCACGACGACTGCCGATTGCACTAACACACACAAAAAAACACACATACACACTGCTTGACATGCCAGATTGTCAGTTGCCAAGGGCTTTAAACTATACTTCAAAAGTAAGTCTCATATTCTCTTCTGGAAATCTACGCGCATAGGTAGATTTTCAAGTTTTATGTGCCCAAAATTGAATTTTGTAAAATTGTTACAATTACAGAAAAAAAACATATCCACATATTGGAAATAGAATGGGGAACAATAATTCATCGATTTTTTCCCGACCCCATACTCTGCACTTGCCCCAGATGGTCGTAACTTAGCATATCTGAAGTTAATTTTTTTGTTTTTTTCTTACATATTTTTAAGTGCTAGTTTCAACTTGAATATTTATTATTTAAAGCATTTCATTTAAGTAATCGTGATGAATCCTAAAGGTTCAAGTAATTATTAACACTTTTCAATAATATCCTTGGTTTCCAATAATTCTAAGTTTATAGTTTTAAGCTTTTAAAGTTGGGATATTTAAAAAAAAATTATCACTCTTTTTCATGTTAAAAATTGGTTTTGTTATGTTGCTCTGTCAGACTCAGTCAAATTAACCCTCGGACATGATATCTAGTACAATTAGTAGTTTGCCGACAAAAAATTACGTCGCACAAAGCCGCACTTCACTACTAGATACAGGGTTTTTCATATGTACCTACAATAATTTTCTTTTTGTGCTTTATATTTAATTTTAATGTTTATATTTCTAACGCATATCTTGGTTAATGTAGGTGATGCTCGAAAGTAACCCAGATACTTATCAGCGATTATTGTTATCTTTTTAGGCAGTATTTTTAGTATTTCCAATTTTTCAAAGTTAAGGAAATACTTATCATAAAAAGGGGCTAAGAATTATAAAGCTACATTTTTTAGAAGATTTTTGAGTATGCAATTTTGCAGCTCATTCAATTGTAATATAATAATATGCAACATTCAACTTTTTGAAACTTTCATTGGCTTTTCGGAAATTTTAATTGGAACGGTCTCACGTACATATAACGCAAACACCCTACAGAAAAAAATTACTAAGATCGACGGAAATTTTTACAGCATTGAGAGTAGCACTTTTTACAATAAAATTGGTTGGCTACATAACAGTACACTTAGAAATCTTCTATAAATTCTGGCCGCGCTTTGAAATTTTTAATCCACTTTTAGAAATTTCTACGATTTTTCGGATTTTTCCATAAGCTTAGAAATCCTGCTTAAGGCGATTTTTATTGAAAAATTGTTTACATTTTTAAACGAAAATAAGAGAGTCAAATTTTCGACAGAACTGTTTGAAATAAATTTAAAAACTCTGGCGTATGATTTTTTTTTTGTTGAGTCACTGTAGCCGCTTTCGATTCACAATTTCTCTGCTGGTTATAAATTTCCTTCTGTCAAATTTATATGTGAATGGCTACGTTCAGAAGGCGCAACCGTGGCGCAACAGTTGCGCAACTGTTGTGTTTTATCTTCTGAACGCAACGTTGAGTATTTCTGATCAACACAACATGTTGTGATTTTGGAGACTTTTTTCCATCATAAATTTTTTACGCTCACTTTACACAACATGTTGAGCTTACGATTTTGACATATGTACAAAAATATAAATAGTGTTTATTAATTTTGGAATGTAATAAAAATGTTTCAAAGCCGCGAAATTATTGGCAATTACGTTGGGGATAATTAAAATACTAATTTGTTTATTTAATGTATCAGCTCGTTCAGAAGGCGAAAATTGTATCACTTTCCGATTACTGATATCTACACAACAGTTGTGCACCACCGTTGCGCCTTCTGAACGTACCCAATGATAGCGAGCAGAGGGAAATTTTTATCGACAAGTTAGCGAGTATGGCTACTACTCATTATGGATTCAAACATTTTTGTTCGATCCGACCTCGCTTGTGTGAGCCCTAGATACCAGGGTATCGAGCAATTCGATCTGATCGTTTTTGTTTGAAGCCCGTTTGTTGTTCAAATGCCCGTACAAACATTCGAGCATTCGAGCTTACAAACAAAAAAAATGTGTATCGGAAAAATAAAAAAAAAAACTACATATCGACCCCTTTGTGCGACTTTATCGTAACGGACAAAAGCAAATTTTACAGGAGAGCATTTTTTTCGTTTTTTTACTACTTTTTATTGGAATTTTGAAACGAAATTGAACACGTGATTAGGTAGTTAATTAATATACTGAACCTGATAATTTTTTTCTTGAAAAAATGTGCAGTTTGCGAAAAAATCATAATTATGTCCCTTACGATAATTTTCTCTCTCAATTTTTTATGTGTTTGTTTGAATAAATGTCCCTTACGATAATATTTAAAAAAGAGTTTGTATGAAAAATACAAATGTTTTATTCCATACTTTTGTGTTTTTAATGATGGGGTAATGGTAATATAGTGAGTATTGTACTCGTCTTCCATTCTAAAGTTTCCAAGTTCGATTTCCGGCAGACCAGGGACCGATCTATTGGGAAAATTGGTTGTTATAATATGTAAGTTTGTTGGAAATTTGGCAAATAGGTAGATTATTTCATGTATTGTGACTGAGCAATGGAACGAGTGTAGGGAGTAAGGGAAAGGGGAGAGGTAAATGACCAGGGAGAAGGAGAGGTAAATGGAAATATAAAAATTTTACATTATTCCGATAAATCAATGGTTGGACAGAGCAACATCTGTCGGCGTTTCTAGTCTAAAATATAAAACTGCACATCGAACGTGAATTTGAACCAGCGACTCCCAATCAGTAAATGTCAGAAAACCCTCCAAAAACAAATTACATTGCAGATGCCGTTTAAAGGCGACACAAGAACAGATAATACGATTGCTATTTTTTCCTAAATAAGTAAGTATTTTAATCGCTAGTTTTCATTATTTTCCATCTAAATGGGGCATTCTCTTATTTCCATAAATTACTAGTACCTGGGTGGTCGAGCTCAGACGTGATTCTTTTCCTTAGAAAATATTATATTTCACCATATAGGAATATACAAATATCTAATCAAGTAACTAAATGAGACAAAAATGGATATATAAAATTTCACTCAACTCAGTCAAACCGTTTTCGCGTTAGTTTACAAAGGAATTAATAAAATTAGGTTATGTAGAATTTCCACTGAGCAATATTTTAATTGAAATACGTCGTAAAATACCATACAGTTTTATGCCGGCTCTGAACCGCGAATGTATTTTTTATGAGAAGCTTTTTCATGGAGGGTATGCCGCCCACTGCCGATAGGTGACCGCTGCTCTTAAAAAACCCAATAATTGGATTTTTACTAATTAGAAAAATTTCTTTGGTGTTTTGCTCGGACTGGGGTTTGAAACCGAGACCTCTGGCATAGCAGACGAGCACTCTACCCACTGCACCACAGCGACCATAGGCATACTATCAATAAAACGAATTTCCTCCAAATCCGTTCAGCCGTTCCCGAGATAGTAGTGGATATAGAAATATATAAATAAATTAATATACATACAAATATACATACAAGAACAACTCGCTTAAGGTTATAAGATAATCCAAACATAATCATGGTACGATGGCTACATTACGCTTACAATCCCCTTCATATTCTATTTTAAATTTCAAAATAAATAATACATAAAATTACTTGCTAGCTATATTCAAATTATTTTTTATATGGGCGATACGATAAATTCGAGCTCAAGAAAAAAATGTGGATTGTCCCTTATGATAAAAAATAAAGCCAATTTTTGGCACAACTATAAGGATTTCAGGTATAATATTTTACCAGATGATGGGCTGACGGATGTAGATTAAAATTACATCAAAAACTGAAATTCCAGAATATGACCCTTCCGATAAAATCGCGCAAAGGGGTCGATATAAAGAAAAAAAAAAATAATAATAAACAAAAGAAAAAAACAAACTTCAAAATACCCGAATTGCTCAAATGCCCGTACAAACACACGGGTAATAAACAAACAAACAACTATTCGAGCATTTGAACAACAACTGTTCGGGCTACTCGAAAATGTTCAAAAAAAATCGAGAGCTCTACTTTTAACACAAATTATTAAAATTTTGCATTAAGCAAGCAATTTGGAATAGATGTACACAATAAAATATTTTTGGCCGCATAAAACTTGAAAATCTACCTATGTGCTACGGTTATAAATAATAATTTTCTTATATAATTTAGTTTTTTAATATTCCATTTTGACAGACATTAAGTAAAATCTCAAGTTCAGATACTCTTATACATTGCATATTTATTCCCATTGTAGTTTATACTAATATTATTTGATTAAGATGATAAGTAATTGAAAGAAAACTTGAAATTTAAATAATTGGCGTTACTTTTCTGTTATTAGCATGTTAATAACAGCAATACCGTATAATAATTGTAGCGTTTGTTGAGCCGTAGGGAAGTGCAGGAACCGTAGGAATTTTACCACAAAAGAGCGAATATAAGTACAAAGAATGTAAATTGTGGTAAAATACCTGCGGTTCTTGCACTTTCCTACGGCTCAACAAACGCTAGAATTATAAGTAATACTTCGTGAAAAAGCGCTAAATTTCGAATTACCAATTTCGAAAAATTACTATTCTCATTGATTTTTTCCTGAAAAAGAAATGTATGCTAATAAAGTCAAAGATGGTTTTATGGTCAAAACGAATCTTTCGGGGGGGGGGGGGGGGGGGGGGGTATATTCATAATTATTTTGTGATGGTGGGAACATACTGATTTTTTGGTCAAAATTTTAAAAATAATTATTTTCCATGGTTGAGTAAAATCTTAAAAAAATAGCCAAAAATTCCTAACAAAATAAATTAAATTGTTGTTTGAATTTGGGCCAATTTGTTCATTTTTATGTTACCAGTTAGTTGGAGCTTTTCGTTCGATTGGTGAAAGACAAAAACAAACCTACCACTTAGACCAATCTCCTCCTCAATTAACGTGCCATTCTATAAACTGTCAAAACATATATGACAAATAATAAAAAATATAACATCGGACACCCTTAACATAAAAAATACTCTCAGCAACTACAAGAAAATATTAAAGATTTAACCATTGAAGAAGACGAAATTTTTATATCATTTGATGTTGTGTCCCTTTTTACAAACATATCAGTGAATCTAGCTATAAATACGATCATGAAGCAGTGGGATAAATTGGAAAAATATACTAATTTGACAAGAAAACAATTTCGAACATGTCTGGAGTTTTGTCTAAGAGAAAATAATTATTTCACATACAACAACACATTTTATCAACAGGTTTACGAAATGCCGATGGGGAACCCATTATCACCCACGGTAGCAGAAATAGTACTTGACAAAATAATAGACGACAGCATTGCTGAATTAAAATCAATTGACATATATATTAAATACATAAATAAATATGTAGATGATATATTCGCGGTAATAAAGAAAAAAGTCGTGGAAGAGATACAAAAAACTTTAAATAGACAACACACAAAAATCCAGTTTACAATAGAAATAGAAGAACAAAATAAGCTTCCCTTCCTAGATATGGAGATTATAAGATCCGACTCAAAATTAAGAACAAACTGGTACTCGAAATCCATCGCATCCTCAAGAATGATAAATTATCACTCAAACCACCCATGGACCCAAAAAAAGAATACATCCATAGGTTTTATACAAAAAGTTTTAAGTTTGAGTGACAGCGAATACAGAAAATCTAACATCGTGAAAATTAAAAATATTCTGCAAAAAAATGGATACCCTAATGCTTTGATAGACGCATGGACAAAAACAACAATTGAAAAATTAAACGGCATACAAAAAACCACAAAGCAGAAAAAAGAAGAAGAGAAAAATATATATACAGGAATAACATACATACCAAACCTAACAGGCGGCAAACAATTAGAAAAAATAACCAAAAACAACAACATCAAATTTGCATACAAACCAAACAAAACACTAAACCACATATTCACACAAAGCAAAGACAAAACAAGTAAGGAAGCCTAAGTTCGAGTGGAATCGAACATTAGATACTCAGCTGTATGCTTTCATTGTTTGTTTGCGTTTGTTCGATATAGGGTGTATTTTATATGACACGAGTGCTGCATAAACAGGGCGCAGCCACGTCCATTTTCAAAATTTGTATCAATCATCCAAATAAGCATATAAATATTATTGTTAGTGCAAAATTGCATCCCTCTATGACTTTTAGTTACAAAGACTTCACGTTACAAATTCCAAAAGGGTGTTCCAGAAATATCTTTGCTAAAAAGTAGGCGTGGTCATAAACCGATTTCAATACATTTTTGCGTGTCTATTAACACATGTTATAAAAGTGTATAAACCAAGTTTCGTCATAATATCTCAGTTATTTTTCGAGTAATAGGCTCGTAGATTCCTTTGTATAAAAAGAGGCGGTGCCACGCCCATTTTCCAAACTTTTTTATTTTTTGTTTCCGGTCTATTGTAGAACTCATGTCACAAAATTTCAATGAATTATCTTTATATTTCACAGAGATATCGCTTAAAATGGTTTTATTAGGTCACTTTATAATACCCATATATAAAAGTGGGCGTGGTCGTCAACCGATTTTGGTAATTTTTCGTCCACACCTTTGGCTAAGTAAATATATCACGCGTACCAAATTTCATCGACATATCTTTAACGGTTTCTGAGTTATGGCTTATAAAACTTTCAATATTTGCCCCTTAATAAGTGGGCGTGGCACCGCCCATTTTCCAAAATTTTTGTATTTTTTGTTTTATGTCCATAGTTGGACTCCTGCCACAAAATTTCAGTGATAGATCTTTATATTTGACAGAGATATCGCTTAAAATGTTTTTATTAGGCCCCTTTATAGTTCCCATATATAAAAGTGGGCGTGGCCGTCAACCGATTTTGATAATTTTTCGCCAAAACATTTGTCTAGGTAAGCAAATTACGCATACCAAATTTCATCGATATATCTTCAACGGTTTCTGAGTTATGACATATAAAACTTTCAATGTTTGACCCTTAATAAGTGGGCGTGGCACCGCCCATTTTCCAAAACTTCATCAAATTTCTTCATAAGGGCCTGAGCTCAATATGTGGGTAAAATTTCATCGCTCCAGCTATATTAGTGACTGAGATACCAAATTTCCGATTTTTTCTATATAGGAAAAGTGGGCGTGGTCATGGTCCGATTTCACCCATTTTCAATACCAACCGTCCCAGTCTCGATACCAACTTGCATTTCAAATTTCATCAAAATATCTCAATTTTTACGCGAGTTATCCTCCGTACGGACGGACGGACGGACGGACGGACATGGCTCAATCGATTTCTCTTTTCACCCTGATCATTTTGATATATATAAGTCCATATCTATCTCGACTATTTCATTATGTTACAATCCACCGTTATGAAATCAAAATTATAATACTCTGTGTACTAGTACAGCTGAGTATAACAAGTAAAAGCGCGTCTGTCTTCGGTCGTACCGAAGACTTCATACCTTTCATGAGTGGAAAATGAAAAGTTACCTATGTATGTACATTAAGCCGTATCACGAAAATAAAGTTTGCGTGTGTTAGTTTTATTTGAACACTTATTTCGAAAAAATATTGTTGGTGTAAAAAGTATATTTTTTAACCCGCGTTAAAAACAGCTAAATCGCGTTTTTTTAATAACTTCCTTATTTGATGTCGGATCTCTATGATCTTAATGTCGCAGAAAAGATCTCGCTCAGCACTATATTCGGCCAATATAAAGTTTCGACCTCAAAGGTTGTTCTGAGTTTTACCTTTAAAAATTTTGGAGTTACTATCCCTAGATTTTTTTTATTTTTATCACTAATACAAAGCTCTCAAAAAACCATGAGGACTCCGCTAAAAAAGTAGTAGCCTTTATTCACAAACAAAAAAGTTATATCGTTTTAAAGTCAGAGAACCTGTTTTTTGAAAAATTATCACAAGTTCTCATTTATATGAGGCAGTAACGCCATATACATAGTATGAGTTTTTGATTAAAAATTATTCTAAGTCCTCGCTTGACTTGAGAATGTTGTACCGCGATGGAACAGCTACCAATACTGGATACATGATATGCAAAAAATTATTGATGATTGGACTATTCGTGCTGATCAACGTTATTTATATTGAATGATAATGGCTGTAGTGAAGATTTGGTAAGTATTCAAGTGGGATCTCTAAGCACAGCGCGCTGGCTTACAACGGCTTCACGATTTCTGCATCCGTGCGTATCATAAAAGTTATTTAGAAAAACTGCTATAGTTCGTTGTAAAATTATACGCGCCTAAAGAGACAACGTAAGTCTAAATGTATTATCAATACTTGCATTTTATATACATATATGTACGTATAGTTTTTCCCCTTTTCTTTATTTTTATTACCTCAACAATAGTTACTCATACGCCCCCCCATCGGATCGCTTTGTATGTGAAAACTGAAAATGTTTTCTTAAATATCTCGAAAATGGGAGCTAATCCGGATTTTCTAAAAACGCCATCGTAATCTGGAGCCAAAAAATAAGCTGAAGTGTTTCGCCGTTTCTCTGTGGTAATTTATTATAAAAAAACAAGTGTTTCATTTACAACTTTATAACTTTTTTGTTTGTGAATAAAGGCTAGAATGTTTTTTGGGGATTTTTCATGGTTTTTTAGAGCTTTGTATTAGTGATAAAAAAATAAAAAAAAATCTGGGGATAGCAACTCCAAAATTTTTAAAGGTAAAACTCAGGACAACCTTTGAGGTCGAAACTTTATATGGGCCAAATATAGTGCTGAGCGAGACCTTTTCTGCGACATTAAGATCATAGAGATCCGACATGAAATAAGGAAGCTATTACAAATAACGCGATTTAGCTGTTTTTAACGCGGGCCTAAAAAAAAAATTTTACACCAAAAATATTTTTTCGACATAAGTGTTCAAATAAAACTGACACACACTAAACTTTTTTTTTTGTCCATATAACGTGATACGGCTTAATGTACATAGCCTGATTTAGTATAATTTATAATTTCAATTCTGTTGGTTATTTACGGAAGGATTTATTAGAAAAAATGGTGTCTGGGCTATTTAAATGGAGAAGTTATACCCCAAAATGTCCACATCTGAACAATCGGTTGTATGGGAGCTATATGTTATAGTGGTCCGATCTTGAAAATTTTCGGTAACCTTATTTGGGTCAACATGGGTACAAATACTTCAAAATTTCACGCCGTTAGCTATTTAAATGGAAAAGTTATACCCCAAAATGTCCATATCTGAACAATCGGTTGTATGGGAGCTATATGTTATAGTGGTTCGATCTTGACAATTTTCGCTAACCTTGTTTGGGCCAACATGGGTACAAATACTTCAACATTTCATGCCGTTAGCTATTTAAATGGAAAAGTTATACCCCAAAATGTCCATATCTGTTTAATATTGAAAGCATGGCAACACTGTTTTTGTAATTGAACGAAGAAAGAGGAGAGAAAAATATATGAAGAGTTAGTTGTGAAATGACAGTGACGAGAGACAAATGTGTTTTATTGTGTTTGTGGGGAATCTTGGGATTCTCTGGGTTTTTGTGGCTGTTGAGGATGTGCGTGATCAAGTGGTACGAGGCATAATAAACAATATCTAAACAATCGGTTGTATGGGAGCTATATGTTATAGTGGTTCGATCTTGACAATTTTCGGTAACGGTGTTTAGGCCGACCTGGGTAAGTACAAATACTTCAAAATTTCACGCTTTTAGCTGTTAAAATGGAGGAGTTATACACCAAAATGTGTATATCTGAACAATCCGTTGTTGTGGAACTATATGTTATAGTGGTCCGATCTTGACAATTTTCGGTAACCTTGTTTAGGCCAATATGGGTACAAATACTTCAAAGTTTCATGTCCTTAGCTGTTTAAATTGAGAAGTTATGCAGAAATTACACCCCAAAATTTTCATGTATATCTCAATAATCGGTTGTTTTCTATATGTTATAGTGGTCCGATTCGGCCGGTTCCGACAAATGATCAGCTGCATATAACAATATACCTGTGTTCCGAATTTAATTCAGATATCTCAAAAATTGAGGGACTAGGACAGACAGACAGACGGACAGACGGACATGGCTCAATCGACTCAGGTCGTGATTCTGATCATATCGGTATATATTTTGGTGGGTCCCCCATGCTTCCTTCAGGTACTTTCGACAAAAATTTTTTGGCACAAAGTTATAATACCATTTCATTCTCATGAAAGGTACAAAAATTAAGAAAGAGCAACAAAACGACGGTTTATATGAAATTAGTTGCAATGGGAAAGAAGGAGAGCAATGCAATAAAATATATCAGAGATGCTTAACGAACGAACGGATTCTATTTCGTTTTGTTAATTCACAATCCTAAATTATCAAAATGGTTTTGTTTTGTTAATTAGCAACGCTAAATTATCAAAACCATTTCGTTTCGATAATTCACAAAACTAAATTATCAAAATGCAACCGGTAACGTTGAAACGAAGTAAATCAACAAAAAGATTGCCTGCACGAGGCGCATATATACACAGCTGTCACTCAGATCGTAGCAGTTCGTGTGCATATGCATATATGTATGTATGCATGCGAGTACTCGGCCGATTGTTCGCGACGGCATTGCGAGCGCACTAAGCATTTCAACGTTATAAATTTGGTTATGATAACGCTAATCAACGAAATGAAATTATTTTGATAATTTCTTTTCGCTAATCAACGAAATGGTATTATTTCGATAATTTCATTATCGTTATTTTGCGACTATAAATTATTTTGATAGTTGTGTAAACGGTAAAAGCCTGAATAGTTTCAACGGAAACGAATACTTTTTTTCGGTAAACGATAATATTAACGTTACGATGCATCCTTGAAATATATATTGGAACGACAAAGAGATCACTAGGCGTAAGAATAAACGAACAAAAATTAGAAGCAAGGAATAAGAAAAATTCAACAGCGCTAGCAGAGCACCTGACGAAGAAAGGCCACACAGCATATTTTGACAATACGCGAATTTTTGACATTGAAAGAAGAGAAAAGAAGAGAATGACACTGGAAAGTTTACGAATACAACAGAAAATAGACAAAGCAATAAATTATAAAGAAGATGTGGACAATACAATGGCGTAGTAACGGGGGGGTTTCGGGTATTTTGAAGTTTGTTTTTTTCTTTTGTTTATTATTATTTTTTTTTTCTTTATATGTAGTTTTTTTATTTTTGTTTTTCCAATACACATTTTTTTTGTTTGTAAGCTCGAATGCTCGAATGTTTGTACGGGCATTTGAACAACAAACGGGCTTCAAACAAAAACGATCAGATCGATTTGCTCGATACCCGGGTATCTAGGGCTCTAGTTAAAAAGACGATTTTATTGAAAAATATATACGGTGACTCAAAAAAAAAATCATACGACAGAGTTTTTAAATTTATTTCAAACAGTTCTGTCGAAAATTTGACTCTCTTATTTTCGTTTAAAAATGTAAACAATTTTTCAATAAAAATCGCCTTAAGCAGGATTTCTAAGCTTATGGAAAAATCCGAAAAATCGTAGAAATTTCTAAAAGTGGATTAAAAATTTCAAAGCGCGGCCAGAATTTATAGAAGATTTCTAAGTGTACTGTTATGTAGCCAACCAATTTTAGTGTAAAAAGTGCTATTCTCAATGCTGTATAAATTTCCGTCGATTTTAGTAATTTTTTTCTGTAGGGTGTTTGCGTTGTATGTACGAGACCGTTCCAATTAAAATTTCCGAAAAGCCAATGAAATTTTTCAAAAAGTTGAATGTTGCATATTATTATATTACAATTGAATGAGCTGCAAAATTGCATACTCAAAAATCTTCTAAAAAATGTAGCTTTATAATTCTTTTTATGATAAGTAATTCCTTAACTTTGAAAAATTGGAAATACTAAAAATACAGCCTAAAAAGTTAACAATAATCGCTGCTAAATATCTGGGTTACTTTCGAGCATCACCTACATTAACCAAGATATGCGTTAGAAATATAAACATTAAAATTAAATATAAAGCTCAAAAAGAAAATTATTGTAGGTACATATGAAAAACCCTGTATCTAGTAGTGAAGTGCGGCTTTGTGCGACGTAATTTTTTGTCGGCTAACTACTAATTGTACTAGATATCATGTCCGAGGGTTAATTTGACTGAGTCTGACAGAGCAACATAACAAAACCAATTTTTAACATGAAAAAGAGTGATAAATTTTTTTTAAATATCCCAACTTTAAAACTTAAAACTATAAACTTAGAATTATTGGAAACCAAGGATATTATTGAAAAGTGTTAATAATTACTTGAAGCTTTAGGGTTCATCACGATTACTTAAATGAAATGCTTTAAATAATAAATATTCAAGTTGAAACTAGCACTTAAAAATATGTAAGAAAAAAACAAAAAAATTAACTTCAGATATGCTAAGTTACGACCATCTGGGGCAAGTGCAGAGTATTGGGTCGGGAAAAAGGCGATGAATTATTGTTCCCCATTCCATTTCCAATATGTGGGTATGTTTTTTTCCTGTAATTGTAACAATTTTACAAAATTCAATTTTGGGCGCATAAAACTTGAAAATCTACCTATGCGCGTAGATTTCCAGAAGAGAATATGAGACTTACTTTTGAAGTATAGTTAAAAGCCCTTGGCAACTGACAATCTGGCATGTCAAGCAGTGTGTATGTGTGAGTTTTTTTGTGTGTGTTAGTGCAATCGGCAGTCGTCGTGCTACACGTTCTTGTTCGGGCTCGTGTTGATGAGAACCAAATCTTTTAGATATTTGTGTCAATCACGCGACACTCACACATATGTATACACTTCTTAACATTCCAGATTTTAAGTGGCCAAGGGCCTTAAGAGTTTGATATATCGCCCGTTTTATGCAATAGGGATTTAACTCGAAATTTTCGATTTCTGGGATTTTGCCATATATTTAAATAACTGGGTCGTGCTTTTGAGTCTAGTCTTATAAAATACTCAAAAAGATAAAAATGGCGGAAATAAAAGTGATTTTGTAGTTAGCTATAGAAGGAAACTATTTGAAATTATAAATGGTTATTTGCGTTTGAGTTGAATCCCTATTGCATAAAACGTGCGATATGTATTATAAGCGATATTTGTGTACTAAAATGTTAAATTATAGTCTGAAAAAATTACATTTCGCTAGCTTAGAGTGCAAACTGTGTAAGTCCACTTTTATGAAAAAGTGTATTTTTATGTAGAACACTAGAAAAATCAAATACGCACCGCGCTAAACAAGTCTGAGATACTTGTCATATTTCTACTCGTTGTTATTAAGTGATATGCAAATTGTGTAAGTCCAAAAAGCGAAAAAAATGGTGTAAGTCCAAAATATTTATATGAACTGAATTTTTTTTTCATTTCGAATTTTTTTTTCTTTTTTGTTTTTTGTCTCTCCTACAAAGTTTTAAAAAAGGACTTACACAATTTGCATTCTAAGCTAGCGATTTTTATCATTTGTAAAAAAAATTGTAGTTTTTTTTGGTAATTTTAATTTTGGTAAATTTTTTACATTGGCTGTGACGTCCGCCCCCCCCCCCCCGAAAAATTCTCTAGCTACGCCACTGGGACAATATAAACTGCGCTTATGTGACAGCATTGACAATAATGGAAGAACCGCCGGGCAAAGACAATAGTTTAAATGTATAAATGTCGCTTTTGTTATATTATTAAAAAAATGTCTAAAAGTCTAATGTTGTGTGTTTGCAAACTATAAAAAAATTGTATTATTCAGACACTATTGAGATATGTTAAATGTAAGTGAGTATAATGTTTAAAAATTTATTGCAGAATTATGTTGTTTTTGTTATTGTATTTTTACATATGAACATATGTATCTATGTACCAGTGGCGGATCCACGGGGGGGATGGTTTGGGGGTTCAAACCCCCACACCCCTTGTGGTTTATCATTGATCCCAAATTAATGCCTTTATTGATTATGCGCCCAAATTTCCCAAACTGATCAAGGAAAACTCTATCATTCCAAAAGCAATGGTTGGACCATATAACATCCAAAAAAATGTACCTACATGCGAAAAAGTTCATTTAGGTACCTTTGGACGCACGTGCATAAAATCAAATTTGTCAAATGCTATTCGCAAATTGCCAAATCGCAAATTTATTTTCTTTTCTTTCTTATCCCTATTTTTATCGGGATTGTACAGAATTAATTTGGTCAGAAATGTCTGAATCGTTGGAGAAATTGCCTTTTTCAGAGGCATTTCGCAATTCTTGTTTAAATTAATCTTTTAAAAATTTGAGTATATAAACACAAGAACTTCAATAAAGTAAAAATTCTATTAAAAATATAAATATAACCAAAAAGTACTACATATATATATTCTTATTTATTTTGGCTTTAAATGCAAGGGTAAGTGAAATTGATGATCAATTTGCCACCAATACCATACGATACTCATACATACGTTATACATGTTATTTAGAACTTCAAAAAATATTCATACATACGTTGTACATGTTATTTAGAACTTCAATTGAAATCTCCTGCACTTTATGTGATGACGTACATATTAGGTCCGTTTATTATTAGCTAGTTATGAACAGTTAGCCAAGTTTCGGCTGGAAAATCGTTTCTTGAGTCAAAAAAATAGCAGAAGAGAGCTATTGACAGCTCCAAATTTCAGCTAGTAAAATTTTCCCTAGCTGAAATTATTTGCTGCCAAAGTCAGAAACAGCTGTTGAAAAAATAAACAAACGAATACTTTTGATTTTTATTACTTTTGAAATTTTCTGAATTTTTGAAATAGAAATAAAGAAAATTAAATGTTTTTTTAGAAAAAATAACCATTAACAGTCAAAAAAGGCATTCAAATTACTAACCGCTAATTTTTACTATTATTCCGTTTCTTGATTTTCTGTTCGTTTCGCTCTTTATTAGAGCAATTCTTTCCGTTTTGCTCACTTCACAGCTAGTTTCTAGTTTAATAAGAAACAAACCTGTTGGTTAATTTTGAGGGTTTTGAGTTTGGTGTTTTTAAGGTGCGGGAAATGGCGCAACTAGTATATAGAATAATAATAGTAGGTGGTACTAGTCCATATTTTCACCAGCGCACATATGTAGGTAGATTTTCAAGTTTTATGCGGCCAAAAATATTTTATTGTCTACATCTATTCCAAATTGCTTGTTTAATGCAAAATTTTAATAATTTGAGTTAAAAGTCGATTTTATTGAAAAATATATACAGTGACTCAAAAAAAAATCATACGCCAAAGTTTTTAAATTTATTTCAAAGAGTTCTGTCTAAAATTTTACTTTCTTATTTTAGTTTAAAAATATAGAAAATTTTTCAATAAAAATCGTTTTAAGCAGGATTTCTGAGCTTATGGAAAAAAATCGTAGAAATTTCTGAAAGTGGATTAAAAATTTCAAAGCAAGGCCATAATTTATAGAAGATTTTGAAGAGATTTCTAAGTGTACTGTTATGTAGCCAACCAAGTTTAGTGTAAAAAGTGAAATTTTCAATGCTGTGAAAAATTCCGTCAGTTTTAGAAGTTTTTTTCTGTAGGGTGTAGGGTGAGACCGTTCCAATTAAAATTTCCGAATAGCCAATGAAAATTTTCAAAAAGTTGAATGTTGCATATTGTTATATTAAAATTGAATGAGGTGCAAAATTGCATACCCAAAACTCTTCTAAAAAATGTAGCTTTAGGATTCTTAGCCCCTTTTTATGATAAGCATTTCCTTGACTTTGAAAAATTGGAAATACTAAAAATACGAAATCAGGTACTTAATTTTCCAAATAAGCCAATTTTTAATCCATTGTTGATAATTTCTGGCTTTGCATTTTTCCGTAGAGAAATTGACGAGTAATCGATCGGAGGCGATAATATAACTAAAATGATTTTGAATTAAAAAATTAACAATATTTTTTCAAGAAAAGCCAAAAGTTATGCTTAAAAGCTTCAAAATGGTGGGTCTTTTATTATGCTAGGTTGACGATTTCTTCAATAAATAATGATATTTACCTGAAGCACTCGAATCTATGATGTTTACTTTGATAACTTTCTTAAAACTGAAAATATTGACGTTTAAAAATGGGTTACTTAAAATACATAAAAAATAAAAAATCGAAAAAGTGGGAGAATAATAAGTTTCGACTAGCGGCAGAGACACCCCCGTTGTCTATAAAAGCCGAGAAAACCGGTTTATTATAGCCCGGTCTATAATAAACGTAGAGGGATTTTGGATTTTGTATTTGCACCAATTTTAAAATTTTAAATTTTGGCCGCATAAATTCGTAAAATCTACCTATGTGCAGCGTCTGCCCTTAAAAAACATCTTCAAAAAAAAGAAATTTTCAAACCCCCCCCCCCCCCTTGCCGAAATCCTGGATCCGCACCTGGTATGTACATTAGACCGTATCGCAAAAAATAAAGTTCGCCGTACGCCCCCCCATATGATGTCTTTTTGGAAAACATTTCCGGAAAATTTTTTAATTTTTTTTTTGGACGCCGCTAGATGTCGCTAAAATTTATTTTTCTCATATCTTCGGGATTTATAGTCCGATCTCTAAGTTTAATACAGAAATGCCTTTGGCTTGAAAGGGCGGCTTATACTGTAGAATATTATTAACCCTATGTGCGCCATTGGGGTCACTACCACCCAGTACTTAGTTTATACCACCCTAATGTACCTTTTTTTACATCTGCATGTTAAACGTAGTCAAAAATCATTAATCTTTTGCAAATGAAGTATTTCGATCGCTTCAGCAGAACCCGAAATAAAACACGTTCAACATCCCGAGGAATATATGTAGGTTTGTCGGTTCCTTTGGTCTTTTAGGTTAATTTTACAGAAAAATTTTCTGAAGAGACCCATAGTAAAATTTTATGCCAAATAATTTTCTAGAACATTTTAACCCTCTAGCGACCTTAAAAATACTATTTTTCCTGATTTTCTAAAAAGGGGGTCAAAATAACCCTTTATTGGCGGTGATAGAGGGTTAAAATGTTCTAGAAAATTATTTGGCATAAAATTTTACTATGGGTCTCCTCAGAAAATTTTTCTGTAAAATTAACCTAAAAACCAAAGGAACCGACAAACCTATATTCCTCGGGATGTTGAACGTGTTTTATTTCGGGTTCTGCTGAAGCGATCGAAATACTTCTTTTGCAAAAGATTAATGATTTTTGACTACGTTTAACATGCAGACGTAAAAAAGGTACATTAGGGTGGTATAAAATAAATACTGGGTGGTAGTGACCCCAATGACGCACATTGGGTTAATAATATTCCATAGTATAAGGCGTCCTTTCAAGCCAAAGACATTGGTGTATTAAACTCTGAGATTGGACTATAAATACCGAAGATATGAGAAAAATAAATTTTAGCGACATCTAGCGGCGTCCAAAAAAAAAATAAAAAACTTTTCCGGAAATGGTTTCCAAAAAGACATCATATGCGGGGGCGTACGGCGCACTTTATTTTTGCTTCCCTATAACGCGAGACGGCCTAATGTACATACGTATGTATGTGAAACAAATTTTTAATACATATTTGGTTTTCTGTTTTTTTCGTTTTATGTTTAAAAACTACCCTGCAAGCCAGGTAGCAGCTATTTATATGGATATTTACGGCCTTATTCCGGTGTGGTAACATAATTTACTTTACTGGTTAAATAAAGAATCTGGTACTTTAAACACTCTTTTCGTATTCTGGCAGCAGAAAATTAAGTTACCACCTCAATACGTGGTAACATTTTGTTACCATTTTCAGCCCGATTCCATTCCGTATGGAAATGCTTTGACAGCGTTACCATTTGTGCCAGAATACCAATTGAAAAGACGGTAACAATTTTCAGCAACATAAATTACCAGTAAAGTAATATTCCGGTAACGCTCGGAATAGCAGTGTTAGCAGCTACTCATGTAGCTATAAAACTAGCTATTTTTGTTCAGGCGGCGTGACGATATTGACAGGTAATCCAGTGGTTAAGATGTGGTTAATATTATTATGTTAATGTTGTGGTTATTATGTAGGTAGTGCTACCAACACAAATTTCCCTTTGTTTGGTTAATTCAGTGGCTAAGATGTGGTTAGCAATAATATGCTAATCTTATGGTTACTCTGTAGCTAATTTTAGCTACTGTTGCAACAAACAAAAACATTGAAATCAAAGAAATAGTTTTTTATTCTTTATTTTATATTTATATTACTAATTTTTGTGTCTTTTTTGGCTTATGAATATAGCCCCCCGCACATCCCTCACCAACGTTTCGGCAGGTTCCCCGAGAATACATCTGTGGAGTTAGACAAAAAATTAGTTATTTTGCAAATCGGAACTTATTAAAAAAAACTTACCGAAAAGCAGGTCCATTATTTGAGGCCCAAAAGCCGTGCATTATGGGCTTTGCCTTAAAAATTGTAGTCGAAGAGCAAGGAGTCTGAAAAGAAAAAGTATTAAAATTTTAGTGAAAAATTTTATATATCGCACCCTATATAATACATATATATGTATTTATCTGCCCTCCCTGAACGTTCCCTGTGATCCATTTTAGATTCTACTGCAGAAAGAATAACCTACCGACAAAAAATTCACAGTAATATAGAAGTTACAACTGTTGTACCCAAGGCTGACCAATATTGGTTGTACCAATCTACCAGCAGATTACATCCCTATAAGACGGGAATGATAGAAACTCCGACACATTCACTAATACATATGATCAGTAATAGTCATTTCATACATCATTTGAACCACATGGTTGATGGAAGAGAGACAAATCTCTTCATCACATTTTTCACACCGTCCATATAAAAATGATGGAAACCTGTAGGCAATCTGTGGCACAAATTTCCATCAATCGTGCGCCTTAAATGACTATCGCTGTGTTATAGGGATACCTATGTGCATACATACGTACCTAGATACATATATCGTCGGTGATACTGCAATACGTTCCGACCGTAACCTTTCACTTCTTCATGAACACACCTAAATAACGTCTTTACTATTTTGCGAATCACTTGCTTTTATATATGTATACTAAAAGAATGTAAAAAACATCACGGAAAGTAAAAATATATGTAGTTTTTCTCCCCCCTGAAAAATTTACTCACGGCGACGTAGTACGGTTTGTAGTATCACCGGCAATATGCACGACATTCAATTCATATGAATACTTACCAATTTTCAGCCGATCTGATGGTTTTTGTCCTTAAATTTTTCTTTTTTCCACAGCTATATCAAATTTAATTGCGTTTTTTTTTTTTGAAAATGGCCGTACATTAATCGATTATTCACATTAGTGGTGTATCGAATGGTATCGGATTAGAATTTATCGAAATTTTCGATAGATCTGGTTAGCGCTGGCTGGCAGGGTAATAAATCAGACTCCCTGATGAAGATGTGAGAAACATCGAAACGCGTAGGAGGAAAAGAAAAAACTTTGTTTTTGTCTTTCACCAATCGGCCGAAAAGCTCCAACTAACTGGTAACAAAATAAATTAAAACTTGAAAATATGGTAGATTTTTGTTATCTTCGCAACAAATATAGCATTAAAAATTCAATTCCCACAATAATTTTAAAGATTTCAAAATTCAGTTTAAACTTTGTTTTGTATGTATGTATAAGTATATATCTACATATGTGTGTATGTATATAGGCATATGTCTGGATATGTAGCGCTCTCGATAATTATGTTCCTGTGACACGGTCCTAAAAAAAACCGTTTTCAAAATATATATTAGTATAGATGTAGATATAGATTGCTCGTTTAAAGGTATTGCATAAAGTTTTAAATAACTTTCTGCAATTTTGTTCTTTATAAATAAACTCAAACTCAGCTTCAAGGATGGAGAAGAAGTGCTGGAGGACGGGAATCGAATTCAAATTAATCGAGAAAAAGACTACCTGGGCTATTATGAACTAATTTTAAATGATGTAGAAAAGACGGATGCAGGGACTTATACTTGCAAAGCTACAAATAAATACGGGGAAGCTCAGTGCGAAGCCGTGGCAAGTACAGTTGGTAAGTAGCCGAAATCACATATGTACATTAGGGTGCTTTTAATTTGTATGAAAAATTTAAAATTTCATAAAAAGACTGTATCGCCCCCTCAATCTGTAGTAACATGGTCAAAGATATCACACATAAATTTTGGTCCCGATCAGGCCCGCAGAGAGCCGAGCCGGGCCCCTGGGACAGTTCGCGTTTACGGGCCCCCCTAATTTTTTTTTACTTGAATTCATCGAAGTATACAGGTCGTCTGAGATATTCATTTCGAACCTTCTGCAATGAAAACTATTCACAAATGAATGACGCAAGTGAGCCCAGAATGACAGCGAGTCAACACGTACACAGATGACTCGCGGGTCAGACGCACTGTGTATAGACCCCAATACATACATAAATGAAATGTTAGATCTCATTGTTTGATTTGCTTACATTAACTTTTTTAAATTCATTTTAAGAGCTTGAATCATCCAAGGAAAACCTTCCGTGCTTTTTGGCCTGCGAATATGGAAATTACTGAATCAAAACTAATGCTGCGAGCAAGGCTGGACGCCAATGCCAATGTTCCAAGGCTTGTCAAGCTATTTTGGCTCATAGTAGAACGCAAAAAATTGTTCACGCGAGACAATAGACTGAAAGCAGTGGCGGACCTAGCATAAATTGCCTGGGCAAGCCTATGTGTGAAGCATAACCATTAGCCATTTATGTAATTTCCTTTGCTGTATTATTTAAAAGTCTGATTGCGTTCCGTCATTGACTTTGATTTAGAGTTCTCGATTTCTTTTAACATTTTCGAGTGGCCCGAATAAATGCTTTTCAATGCTCGAACGCTCGTTTGTTTGTTTATTGCGCGTATGTTTGTACGGGCATTTGAACAATTCGGGTATTTGAAGATCGTTTTTTCTCGTTTATTTTTTTTTTTTTTTCATATGTATTTTTTATTTTTGTTTTCCTGATACACATTTTTTTGTTTGTATACTCAGAGAAAAGGAATCAAAAATAAAGATTTTATTTTTATAATGCTCGTTTTAAACCAAGTCATTTTTATTTTATAAATGAAAATTTTTAAATTA
Source organism: Urophora cardui (assembly GCA_960531455.1). Classification (NCBI taxonomy): domain Eukaryota; kingdom Metazoa; phylum Arthropoda; class Insecta; order Diptera; family Tephritidae; genus Urophora; species Urophora cardui. The sequence continues at coordinate 74,288,598 of OY482670.1, read as the reverse complement.
AAAATTAAATTTTTTAAATTAAAATGTATTTAGGATTTAAAAAGAAACATGTTTAAATTAAAAATTAAAATTAATGGAATAAAAACGAAAGTTTTTCCTTCAAAATCTCATAGTGCTTAAAATAAAAATAAAAATTTTTAAATTAAAATTGTTTTTTCTTGATTTTGCAATTTTACTCTGAACATTTTTAAAATAAAAAATTTCGTATTTACATAATTCTTAAATATAAAAACGTGCGCCAGGGAAATCTTACACGAAAGCGCAGAGGTATTTTTGGTTTCCTTATACCGACGGAAATTCCAGCAGTAGCAAGTGTATTTGCTTATTGCCTAAAAAATGGGTGCTTTAGTGTTTGAAAAACTGAGGTCCAATTTGATTTCCATCGCTTTTTAAAATTATCTTGATATTGTGCCAATAGTCGCCAAAAATCACAATCAACCCTTTTATAATCTGGTATTTGATATTTATGTTTGCATGCACATGCACATGTAAGAAATTATGTGCATAAGTATGTATCTACATGCAAACGAAAATCAAAACAAATATGCATTTGGCTGTGAATACTGATCTTTTGAATGCCTAAGCCAGCTTCATATTCGCATACAAATTTGATGTGAAAAATAAAAAATAATGCTTTGCTAGCTTTTTTTTCAATTTAAGTCTGAAAATAAGCAATTGGTTTCTCCTTAGCGAAAGCGAGAAAACAAGCTATGTTATTCTGTTTTGAAAGCCAGGTAAAAGCTAATGTGTGGAAACGTTGAAGCATGCTCACTGTGCTGTGATTGGCTGTACAAACAAAATACACATTGTGAGGTGGATTGGTGGTGTATTTGCGCTATTTTCTTAGCAGGCTTTTAGGGGCATGTTACAGTGGGGGCTATATTATTGAGAACTTAAATAGTAAACACATTTAAAACGTAAAATAACCAGATTTTAAAGAATTTCGTATGAAATGAACGAAAATGTGTACGCAAGCTGGGCTTCTCGGCTTGTATGAAGCGACAGCCTCTGACTGAAAGAACGCTCCCCTTCAGTCACACTGACTGGAAGTGTGCAAAATATTCTTAATGCTATGCAGATGTTAGGAAATAATACTTCCATCTTCAAGTTATGAAGTTTGTTCAGAAGTTGTAATGGTGGCAGCGAATCACATCCCAAATTTGTTAAGTGGATGGCTTTGAGATAAATGATTTCATCTATTAGATCCGTAGAAATATCTATGCCATAAATCGTGCAGAATGCCGTTGCCTTTTCTCTGAGCTCTTCTTCCGACAGATCCTGATACTTCCACAAAAAACTAAATTTAATCGCAATGTCAGTTTATTTATTTAATCCTTCTTGCACTTGTTCCTGGTAATAACTCCAGTATCTAACTACAAAATCATGGAAATAATAGTAGATAGATAATGGTATTGTTTTTAATAATTTTTTGAATTTTGTATACATTAACTCTTTGAAATCGATTTAAACAGGGTTACCAACATTTTTCATTTAAAAAGTAAATATTTCTGAGAAGCTTGGTTCAGCACCTTACCAATCGTGGTACTTTGGAAACTCTAAATCAAAGTCGATTTTCCTCAATTTCAACTCACTTTTCTAGGATTTTCTCATGTATAAACAAGGTAAATATTTGATTGGATACTTATAGTTTTAGTTTGGTGATTTGGTTAAGTTAAACACTTCAATTTTAAAAAAATTTTTTGTAGCAACAAAATATCTATGTATGTATCTATGAAATCCTAGTTCGAGTACTGTCAATACTGCTTTGCCTTTCCGGGCCCCCAAAAACCTTCCGGGCCCCAGGGCGATTGCCCTGGCTGCCCCCCCTCTCCGCGGCCCTGGTCCCGATTGGTGGCGGTTAAGGCGTGGCGCATTGAGGTCAAAGTTCAGAAAACTCTATGAAGGGTCAAAAAATCAAAATATTTTTTTTAATTATCTAATACCCAAAATTAATACTTCTATACTCAATGATAACAAATATAAATTTTGGTTCCGATTGATGACGGTTTAGTGGTGTTTTAAGGGGGTCAATGTTCAGATTGCCATAGAAGACTTACATTTTTAGTGTCGCATATGGTAATCTGAACTTTGACCCCCTTGAAACACCAGTAAACCGTCATCAATCGGGACCAAAATTTATATTTGTTATCATTGGGTATAGAAGTATTAATTTTGGGTATTAGATAATTAAAAAAAATATTTTGATTTTTTGACCCTTCATAGAGTTTTCTGAACTTTGACCTCAATGCGCCACGCCTTAACCGCCACCAATCGGGACCAAAATTTATGTGTGATATCTTTGACCATGTTACTGCAGATTGCGGGGGCGATACAGTAATATATCGTTAATTTGAATTTTAAACGCACTCTAATGTACATCAGAGTGCATTTAAAATTCTAATTAACAATAATTTACTGTATCGCCCCCAATCGGTAGTAAAATCACCAAAGATATCACATATAAATTTTGGTCCCGATTGGTGGCGGTCAATCAAATTTCAGAAAAATCTATGAAGGGTCAAACAATAAATATATTTTTATACTCAGCTGTACTAGTACACATAACGGTGGATTGTAACAGAGTGCAATAATCGAGATAGATATAGACTTATATATAACAAAATGATCAGGGTGAAAAGAGAAATCGATTGAGCCATGTCATTGAAATTTTATGGCAGGAGTCCAACTGCGGGCATAAAACTAAAAACACAAAAATTTTGGAAAATGGGCGTGGCACCGCCTCTTTTTAGAAGCAGGAATATACGAGACTTCTGAGCCCACAACTCGACAAATAATTGAAATATTATGACGAAACTTGGTGTGTACACTTTTATTAATCTTGGTAATACACGTTCAAAATTTTAGCGGAATCGGTGGACGACCACGCCCACTTTTATATATGGGAACTATAAAGTGGCCTAATAAAAACATTTTAAGCGATATCTTTGTCAAATATAAAGATAATTCATTGAAATTTTGTGGAATGAGTTCCACAATAGACCGGAAACAAAAACTATAAAAATTTTGGAAAATGGGCGTGGCACCGTCTCTTTTTAAACAAAGGAATATACGAGATTTCTTGGCCCATAAATCGACAAATAATTGAGATATTATGATGAAACTTGGTTTATACACTTGTATTAATAGACACGCAAAAATTTATTGAAATCGGTTTATGACCACGCCTACTTTTTAGCAAAGATATTTCTGGAACACGCTTTGGAAATTTGTAACTTGACATTTTTGTAACTAGAAGTCATAAAGGAATGAAATTTTGCACAAAGGATAATATTCATATGCTTAGTTCGATAACTGATAAAAAATTTGAAAATGGGCGTGGCTACGCCCACTTTATGCGGCACTCGCTTATATAAAATACACCGTGATTCCATCAGACGCAAACAAACAATGAAAGCATACAGCTGAGTATCTAATGTTCGATTCCACTCGAAATTAGGCTTCCTTACTTGTTTTTAATTACACTGGATCACAAAATCTACTTTTTCTGTACTCTACACGCCACTATCCTGTCTTTATGTGAAATCCTTCGCTGATTCCGAAAATCGAGTTCATTTTTAATTCTATGGGAAGTTTTTTGTAATATCGGCAATTTACCGTTATTCAGCCAATGGCTCCAATTAATCCTGTCTATCTCTTTAACGTATTGAGCAATCTATGTCGGAGTGACACGAAAGAAAATTAAATTTCCTAAATGTGGCTCCCATAATATTTTTCTCTAGGTCTTATACTTTCTGAACTTTTGATGAATTGAATGAAAAATTAAAAAAAAATTGATTTTGTCAAGTAAAATCTTTTTCCCTTAATTTTACTCCTTTACGTGAAGCCCCATTCCATTGGCAAACACATAAGCTGTCAACGAAGAAAATCTATGGTAAAATGAAAAAGTTATAGCCGATCATGTAACTAAATACAGCCAAGTCGCGCAATGCCACTGCGCGAATACATTCTATGCAGTGATGCAAAGTATAGGGAAAAGGGGCTACATGTAGGGAAATTCGACCTCAAATTTGCAGTGTAGGGAAAAAGGACAGATTTTCAAAATTTAGCTAAGTGTAGGGAATTTTTAAATTTTCGTTTCCTTTGCAACGAATTAATTTTTTCTAAGAACTTAAATTTTTACAAAATTTTTCTGCATGCTTGAATGTAATATTTCAAAACTGTATTTTGTTCTGATTTGGTAATATATTCTTCGACCTGCTTACAGTGCCTCGGGGCAAACGTGTTTTTCGTTAGCCTCACTCCTACTCCAAAATTTGTTGCTTTAGCTCTGGGTCCGATCTTACCACCAAATTTCGCTTTTATTTGTTTTGTTGTGGTGATCAGAGATGCGTTTGTGGACTTTTCCAAAACTCAATTTCTTGGAAACGGATGGACCTACCGAAAATAAGTATGTTTGCTTATTTTTGCATTTTTGTTTTGGTCTGTGTGAGATTTCGATAGATTTTCTATACAAAATTAGAGAAGGCATCGATATCACCGCTTTAGCAAGAAGATTGAGAACGAAACAAGTGTTTCTTCACTCGCTCTCAGAAATTTGTATGGAAATTAACGAGTTTCGGCACTGGTTTCCGTGTCGAACCAAGATTTTTTCATTTTTTAAAATTGTATTTCAAAAGTATTTCGATCAAAAAGTATTTCAATTCAAAATTATAAAGTATATAACATTAAAGTAAATTATTTAAAAGTAGTTCAAAATCTGTTATGCTTTAACGCATACTCCCACATTCGGCCATCCTGTGTTCATTCGGACTCGAATTAAGATTTCCATAACTTAAGATATTCTACCACTGTTTAGTTTTTCGTGGACCTTCAGTGTCCCCTACTCGTTCTACTCATACCTTCCATGATATAAACATTTTTTAATTTCCTATGGACCTAAATATTTTGGTCTCAATTTCACGCCTCCATTGCGTTCTCTATATAGCCACTAAATCATTTACTTTATAAATGTAATCTTGTTTCTTTTCTTTTTTGTTGTTTTCTTTTCCGACAGGGTAGGATTGCGATGTATTGTGGGACGAATTTCCGTATCCCTTGTCAAGTTTGATTTGGCTATAAACCGGTTTCGGCTATGTGCCATCTTCAGTATCTTGTTTCGTTCTGAGTTAATCTCGTTGGCTCGCTAGTATTTATAGTCGTTAATGTCCGTTATTTTGCCCTCGTTAATTGGTAATGTGCTACGTGTGTGTGTACGTGCGCGGTCAGGTATGTTAGTCTTGTTATCTGCGGTTCCTTCATTATCGTATGTATCTATGCGTGCAAAGTGCTTTGCCTTAATTCTAATGTGGTTCAGGTAGGTAGAAGTCTGTTATTGTTTTCTTTTGCGAAGTTTTATTTCTGTCATTAGTATACTTGCTGTGCTTTTTTTGGTATATTAGCCTGAGTGGCTCAAACAGTGTGTCCGAAGCTGTGTTTATTTGTTCGTTTATAATTTCCCCCATGAACGTTTTCTGTTTGTATATTTCCATGTTCTCTAGTATGTTTAGTCGTTTTCCTTTGTATTCGACGTGGAGGCAGAGGCGGGCGCTTCATACAAGCCGAGAAGCCCGGCCTGCGTACATATTTTCGTGCATTTCATTTTACGAATTTCTTTAAAATCTGTTTATTTTACGTTCTAAATGTGTTTACTATTTAAGTTCTCAATAATATAGCCCCCACTGTAACATATGGCGCCTAAAAATATTCTAAGAAAATAGCGCAAATACCCCACCAATCCACTTCACCAAAGAACGTAAATAGATTTACGTTCTTTGACCCCACAATGTGTATTTTGTTTGCACAGCCAATCACAGCACAGTTAGCATGCTTTAACGTTTCCACACATTAGCTTTTACCTGGCTTTCAAAACAGAATAACAAAGCTTGTTTTCTCGCTTTTTCTAAGGAGAAATCAATTGCTTATTTTCAGACTTAAATTGAAAAAAAAAAAACTAGCAAAGCACTTTTTTTATTTTTCACATTAAATTTGTATGCGAATGTGAAGCTGGCTTCGGCATTCAGTATTCACAGCCATATGCATATTTGATTTGATTTTCGTTTGCATGTACATACTTATGCACGTAATTTCTTACATGTGCATGTGCATGCAAACATAAATATCAAATACCAGATTATAAAAGGGTTGATTGTGATATTTGGCGACTATTGGCAAAATATCAAGATAATTTTAAAAAGCGATGGAAATCAAAATCAAATAAAATTTCACGACTTTTGGTAATTGGACCTCAGTTTTTCAAACACTAAAGCACCCATTTTATTAGATATTAGATAATAAGCAAATACACTTGCTACTACTAAAATTTCCGTCGGTATAAGGAAACATAAAATACCTCTTCGCTTTCGTGTGAGATTTCCCTATAAGTTTGGCGTTGTGGCCGCTGTGGTGCAGTGGGTAGGGTACTCGCCTGCTATTCCAGAGGTCTCGGGTTCAAACCACGGTCCGAGCCAAACACCAAAACAATTTTTCTAATTAGTAAAAATCCAATTATTGGGTTTTTTAAGAGCAGCGGTCACCTCTCGGCAGTGGGCGGTATACCCTCCGAGAGTATTTCTGCCATGAAAAAGCTTCTCACAAAAAAATGCATTCGCCGTTCGGAGCCGGCATAAAACTGTAGGTCCACCCAATTAGTAGGAAAAACAGGAAGGAGCACACCTCGAATTGGGAGAGAAGCTCGGCCATAAAACTCGTCAGAGTTATAATAGCGCCATTGTATTATTATATTATTGGCGTCATCAATCAATTCAATTGAGTTCTTCCCAATTTATTCTAATAATTTCTCCTCTGCTTTTGTAGATAATTCTGATGGTAAGAAACTTGAATTTACTTTCGACTTAGCCAGGCTTGTTGATATGCTGACCAAAAGTAGCTACAGCTAAAATACCAAAAGTCATATAGGTACCTACATATCTTCATAATATCCATTGTATATAAAAACTTAAAAATTCTTTATCATCCTCATTTTCTCGATTTAGTGCAATACATTCAGTTTCATATGTTATGAATATAAACAACAAACCAAATATGCAAACCGAATTTAATCAAAGTAGAGCTCTAGATACCCGGGTATCGAGCAATTCGAACAAATCGTGTTTGTTTGAAGCCCGTTGTTCAAATTCCTGTACCAACATTCGAGCTCATACTCAGAGAAAAGGAATCAAAAATAAAATTTTTATTTTTATAATGCACGTTTTAAACTGTCATTTTTATTTAAAAAATAAAAATTTTTAAATTAAATGTGTTTAGGATTTAAAAAGAAACATTTTTAAATTAAAAATTAAAATTAATGGAATAAAAGCGAAAGTTTTTGGTTCAAAATCTCATAGTGCTTAAAATAAAAATAAAGATTTTTAAATTTAAAAATATTTTGTATTTACATTATTTTTAAACACGTTTTTATATCTATCAAGAAAAAATATCTTAAGTTTAAAAATATTTATTTTTATTTTAAGCGCTATGAGATTTTGAATCAAAAACTTTCGTTTTTATTCCATTAATTTTCTTTTTTAATTTAAACATGTTTCTTTTTAAATCCTAAATACATTTTAATTTCAAAAATTCAATTTGTAATTTAAAAATTTTCATTTTTAAAATAAAAATGACTTGGTTTAAATCGGGCATTATAAAAATAAAAATTTTATTTTTAATTCCTTTTCTCTGAGTGTACAAACAAAAAATGTGTATCAGGAAAACAAAGATAAAAAAATACATATGAAGACAACAAAAAAAAAAAAAAATAAACGAGAAAAAACAAACTTCAAATACCCAAATTGTTCGAATGCCCGTACAAACATACGGGTAATAAGCAAACAAAGGAGTGTTCGAGAATTTGAAAAGCATTTATTCGGGCTACTCGAATATGTTAAAAAAAGCGAGAGCTCTAAATCAAATTCAAAGACGGAACGCAATAAGATTTCTAGATAATACAGCAAAGAAAATTACATAAATGACTAATGGTTATGCTTCACATATAGGCTTGCCCAGACAATTTATGCTAGGTCCGCCACTGCGTGGAGGATATTGGTTGCTTTTCCTATTTTCGTTGGAACACATTTGTTTTGTACCATGTCGTTGGCGAAATTTAATTCCACAATGGTTGATGATTTCTTTATTTTCTTATTGTAGTTTCTGATGTGTTCCCGATATCTTGTTTTTATCTTTCGTCCTGTTTGTCCTATGCAATTATGCATTAGTTAGTTTGTATAATAATAATATAATAATACAATGGGGCTATTATAACTCTAACGAGTTTTATGGCCGAGATTCTCTCCCAATTCGAGGTGTGCTCCTTTTTGCTTTTCCTACTAATTGGGTGGACCTACAGTTTTATGCCGGCTCCGAACGGCGAATGCATTTTTTGTGAAAAGCTTTTTCATGGCAGAAATACTCTCGGAGGGTATGCCGTCCACCGCCCAGAGGTGACCGCTGCTCTTAAAAAACCCAATAATTGGATTTTTACTAATTAGAAAAATTGTTTTTGGTGTTTTGCTCGGATCGTGGTTTGAACCCGAGACCTCTGGCATATCAGGCGAGCACCCTACCCACTGCACCACAGCGGCCACTAGTTAGTTTGTATACCCCTTGTTTATCAAATGCGTCTTCTTTGTTAACGTTGTTTCGTAGTAGTTTTCCTATGTTGCTCTTGGTTTTAAATGTAGCGTTGATGTTCTACTTTTTAAGTACTTTGGCTAATTTTTATGACGCCAGTCCAGTGTATGTTAAGGCCGTCCATGTTTTTTCTTCTCTTTCTTTGCCATCCAATTTTCTTGAGATAAAGTTTTTCTGTATTCCTTTTATTAGACCTCTTGTATATCCGTTGTTCTCCGCTATTATGTATATTGTGTTGAGTTCTTTGCTGTAAGCCCCTTTTTCTAACGGAGTGCGTTCGAGTCGTGTTATTAATTGTCTGAATGCGGCGCTTTGTGTTGCTGAGGATGGTTCGAGGTATTGTGTATTATTGTATCCATAGCTGTAGGCTTCCTGTATATTTCGTATAAAAATTTGTTGGTCCCTTTGTTTATACTTATTGTTAGGTCCAAATAATTTATTCTTCCTTCTTTCTCTGTGTACATAGTACATTTTATATTTCTGTGTTGATTGTTGAGGTAGTTCAATGTTTGTTCCTCTTTGTTTCCCGATATTAGGCAGATTATGTCGTCGTTGTTGTCAGTTCCTCCATGAATTTTCCTTCTAAGTCTTGCATAAATGCCTCCATTAATATCGCTGAAGTGGGGTTCCTCATTCCGAGTCCATTAGTTTGTCTATATATTTTGTTGTTAAACTTGAAATAATTTTGGTCCAGGGTCGTTTTTAAAGCGTTAACGTACTCTTTTGTACTGTCTTTATCTGTTTTTTTTTTTTGCTAATATTTTTTCTATAATTCTTACAGTTTCTGTCGTTGGTATCGATGGATATAGATCCTTAACATTAAACGATACCAGTTTCGGGTTTTTGGGTATGTTTAATTCCTTAATTTTTTCAACTAGTTCCGTCGTGTTTTTAATTATGTACTTATTGGTTAGTTCTAGTTTTTCAGTTAGTAGGGGTTTCAAGTGTTTAGAGAGTCTATATCCGGGTGCTGATTTGTGGTTTATGATTGGTCTCATAGGTGTTCCTGTCTTATGTATTTTCGGCAATGCAATTAATGATTAAAGTTGCCCATTTGCCCTCAAAAATTCTGCCAGCTGAGACTTTCCTGGGTGAGAGGGGATTTCAAAACGAAGGAGGGAGACGAAAATTTGAGCGAGTTGTGTCTGTATTAGTGAGCATAATGAGAGAAAAATTATTCATTAATTGACAATTGAATTTTTTTTTTGTTACTCACAAAATTTTCAATTAATCGTCCATCAGAAGACGACACCTTACACACCCGAACAAAACGGTGTTGCTGAGAGGTTAAACTGAACCCTTCATAGTAAAAAATTATAGTTAAGTTCTAATATCATTTGGTAATTAATTTAATCATTCTTGGAATTAAATATGAATTTTAATACCAAAAATTCTTATTTTGAAACTATGAGAAGTTTTACAATTTAATTTAAACCAAAATGGTTTAAAAGTAAAGTCTTGAAAAGTATTAAAATTCTCTCTTTCTCACTTTTGGTTTGAAATCAAAACCAAAAAAATTTTAGAAAAAATTTTGTCAAAATATGTACCTATATAAATACAAAAAGTTTTTTAATGTGAAATAGGTACGATGGAGAAATTAAATTTATTAAAACAAATTACCCGCAAAGCAAATTTTTCATGTCTGATGGAGCAATTGTATCAAGTAAGTAATACAGGAGATTAAGTGAATATTTCGGGGTTCATTTTATTTTATTTTTTTTTTTTCAGTCTTGAGGCAGCTGATGATACCGCAATATCCCTGCAAGACGGCAGTGCCGAAATTTCTCTGGCAAAGGCCAGTAGCTGTAGCAGTTTTTTTTACTGACGGTGGCACAATTCGACGAGGGAGCAGCCCATCCTATTATCGAGGAATGCACACAACAAAGAATATGTGATAATTCCTATCGTTGTAATATTACATACATATATTATATGAAATGTGGCCGCTGTGGTGCAGTGGGTAGAGTGCTCGCCTGCTATGCCAGAGGTCTCGGGTTCAAACCACGGTCCGAGCCAAACAAATTTTTCTAATTAGTAAAAATCCAATTATTGGGTTTTTTAAGAGCAGCGGTCACCTCTCGGCAGTGGGCGGCATACCCTCCGAGAGTATTTCTGCCATGAAAAAGCTTCTCACAAAAAAAATGCATTCGCCGTTCGGAGCCGGCATAAAACTGTAGGTCCACCCAATTAGTAGGAAAAAACAAAAAGGAGCACACCTCGAATTGGGAGAGAAGCTCGGCCATAAAACTCGTCAGAGTTATAATAGCGCCATTGTATTATATTATTATTATATTATATGAAATAAAATGAGCATTTCTACATATTTTTGGTTCTGATTTAATACCAAAAAAGTAAAGTATTTATTCCAATTTTCGGATAGATCTTATACCATTTCAACTATTTTTAATACCAAAAATATTCTAAAAATAATTAAAATTTGGTTTTGATTTAATTCCAAAAAAGTATCAATTTGACACCAAGAATAATTTCAGTCTCTCATATTCTCTTCTTTTTTTAAACCAGAATGGTTTTAATTTTATACTTTTTGGCATTGTTATATATAAATACCAAAATGGTATTAAAATTAAACTAAAATTTTTACTGTGTTACAGAAAGAATCAGGTGTATGCTTTTAGATTCAGGCTTAGAAGATAAGTTCTGAGCTGAATCCGCTGTGACAGCAGCATACCTATTAAATCGTACACCTTGCAAAGGTAACCAGAGAGCCAACTTAAAGCACATCCGAGTTTTCGGCTGCAAGGCGATGGCTCACATAGCTAAAGAAAAATGAAGCAAGTTAAATAGTACACAGTAAAAATTTTAGTTTAATTTTAATACCATTTTGGTATTTATATATAACAATGCCAAAAAGCATTAAATTAAAATCATTCTGGTTTAAAAAAAGAAGAGAATATTGAGAGACAGAAATTATCCTTGGTGTCAAATTAATACTTTCTTAGAATTAAATAAAAACCAAATTTTGATTATTTTTAGAATATTTCTAGTATTAAAAGTAGTTGAAATGGTATAAGATCAATACAAAAATTGGGAAAAATTCTATACTTTTATGGAATTAAATCAAAACCAAAATTTGATTATTTTTATATTATTTTTGGTAATAACAAGTAAGAAAGCCTAAATTCCAGTGGAATCGAACATTAGATACTCAGCTGTATGCTTTCTTTGTTTGTTTGCTTTTGATGGAAACACGGTGTACAGTATATAAAGCGAGTGCTGCATAAAGTGGGCGTAGCCACGCCCATTTTCAACATTTTTATCAGCCATCCAACTAAGCATATGAATATTATTCTTTGTGCAAAATTTCATTCCTTTATGACTTCTAGTTACAAAGATGTCAAGTTACAAATTCCCAAAGAGTGTTCCAGAAATTTCTTTGTTAAAAAGTAGGCGTGGTCATAACCGATTTGAATATATTTTTGCGTGTCTATTAACACAAGTTATAAAAGTGTATAAACAAAGTTTCGTCATAATATCTCAATTATTTGCCGAGTTATAGGCTAAGAAATCTCGTATATCTCTTTGTCTAAAAAGAGGCGGCGCCACGCCCATTTTCCAAAATTTTTCTATTTCTTGTTACCGGTCTATTGTGCAACTCATGCCACAAAATTTCAATGAATTATCTTTATATTTAAGAAAGATATCGCTTAAAATGTTTTTATTAGGCCACTTTATAATACCCATATATAAAAGTGGGCGTGGTCGTCAACCGATTTCGCTACAATTTTCAACATGTATTACCACAAGTAATAAAAGTATACACACCAAGTTTTGTCATAATATCTCAATTATTTGTCGAGTTATAGGCTAAGAGATCTCGTATATTCCTTTGTCTAAAAAGAGGCGGTGCCACGCTCATTTTCCAAAATTTTTGAGTTTTTTGTTTTATGTCCATAATTTGACTCCTGCCACAAAATTTCAGTGATTGATCTTTATATTTGACAGAGATATGGCTTAAAATGTTTTTAATAGGCCCCTTTATAGTTCCCATATATAAAAATGGGCGTGGCCGTCAACCGATTTTGACAATTTTCCGTCAAAACATTTGTATGAGTAAGTAAATCACGCGTACTCAATTGCATCGATATATCTTCAACAGTTTCCGAGTTATGACATATAAAACTTTCAATGTTTGACCCTTAATAAGTGGGCGTGGCACCGCGCATTTTCCAAAATTTCACCATATTTCTTCATAAGGGCCTGAGCTCAATACGTGTGTGAAATTTTATCACTCTAGCTCTATTAGTGGCTGAGAATCCAAATTTCCGATTTTTTCTATATAGGGCGTGGTCATGGACCGATTTCACCCATTTTCAATACCAACCGTCCCGGTCTCGATACCAACTTGCATTCCAAATTTCATCAAAATATCTCAATTTCTGCGCGAGTTAGAGTGTTTACAGACGGACGGACGGACATGGCTCAATCGATTTCTCTTTTCACCCTGATCATTTTGATATATATAAGTCTATATCTATCTCGATTATTTCATTCTATTACAATCCATCGTTATGTGATTAAAACTATAATACTCTGTGTACTAGTACAGCTGAGTATAAAAATAGCTGAAATGGTATTGGAAATGGAATGGTATTGGAATAAATTTTATACTTTTTTGGATTTATAATAGCTCATATATATTTTAAATACTAAAAATTTTAATAAACACTAGCCATACACGCACTCATACATATATACAAATAAAATGGGAGTAAAGCAGCTTCTTAGTCAACAAATTATTTGGCTTATACAAAAAGCCTTTATCTAAATCTTAAACTCTTTTTGTTGTTTATCATCTATTTTTGTCTCTTTGTCGGGCCCAGGCATTGTTGGTGTCATCGTCGGTGTCGTCGTGGAAGCATCCGTCTTAGCTGGCGTCTCTGAACTGAATGCCGTTTCATTTATCGTTTTTGTTGTTTCGGTCTTATTACACTGGATCACAAAATGAAATTTTTTGTCTGTACTTTGGACGTGACTACCCTATATATATGTAAAATCGGCCGCTGATTCCGAAAATCGGGTTCATTTTTAATTCTATGGGAAGGTTTTTGAGATATCAGCAATTTACCGTTATTTGGCCAATGGCTCCACTTAATCCTGAATGTGTCTTTCACGCAGTGAGGTATCTTCCCTGAGGTAACACCAAACGAAAGAAAATTAAATTTCCTTTTCATGGCTCCTATAACATTTTTCTCTAACTCTTATATTTTCTGAAATATTGACGATTAAATTTGAATTTTTTCGATTTTTTACGATTTTTTGAAGAAAAAATTGACTTTGTCAGGCAATATCTTTAAAACCAATGTCTTCACCTTCGGTTTTACTCCTTTACGTGAAGCTCCATTCTATTGGGAAAAAGATAAGCTATCAACGAAGAAAATCCGTGCTAAAATGGAAAAGTTATAGGCGATCAAGTAAATACAGGCACGTCGCGCAATGCCTCTGCACGGGTATATTCTATGCATGTTATACCCGTAAATGGGCTTGTATCTACTGCGCTGCCAACGTGCTGCTACTGCATGCTACAACATGTATAGAATATACCCGTCCAGAGGCATTGCGCGACTTGGCTGTATTTACTTGATCGCCTATAACTTTTCCATTTTACCATGGATTTTCTTCGTTGATAGCTTATTTTTTTCGTAATGGAACGGAGCTTCACACAAAGGAGTAAAACCGAAGGTGAAAACATTGGTTTTAAAGATATTGCCTGACAAAGTCAATTTTTTCTTCAAAAAATCGTAAAAAATCGAAAAAATTCAAATTTAATCGTCAATATTTCAGAAACTATAAGAGTTAGAGAAAAATGTTATAGGAGCCATGAAAAGGAAATTTAATTTTCTTTCGTTTGGTGTTACTCCAAAGAAGATAGCTCACTGCGTTAAAGAGACATTAAGGATTAAGTGGAGCCATTGGCCAAATAACGGTAAATTGCCGATATCTCAAAAACCTTCCCATAGAATTAAAAATGAACACGATTTTCGGAATCAGCGACCGATTCTACATTTAGATAGGATGGTCGCGTTCAGAGTATTTTTTGGCTGTAGAGCAGTGTTATTGACCGCCGTTGTTGCTGCCACCACAGGCTTAACATCCAATTTCAATGGCTGTTCCATATCTACATTTGTTTGAATTTCCACTTGTATTTGCTGTTTCTTTTCGACGCGCAGCATTTGGTTGGGCACCACTGGCACTTTAATATCACCCACCATCTTTTTCAACTCAGCCTTTGGCTTTTTAGCTGTCACTGATGCCAAAGCTTTCATAGCACCTTGGTCCTGCTCCTCCGCCTTACACGCCTGCTGCATCAATGGCATATGCATACGTGCACCCAAACCAATTTTTTGCCTAACTTCCGCCATCATTGACGCAGCCGTTTCACGCGCCTTCTCTGCGTCCATCTCAAGCAAATAAACTAACCCATTACGTCGCAACAGCTGTTGTTGGATTTTATTGCGTATGGGACGTAAATGTTCGACTATCTCCTCTGCGACAAGCATTTTATATTTGCCAGTATCGATATCTTTGGCATCCTCACAAATCTGTTGCACACTTTTGTCCGTGAGTAGCGAATGTATTGCTTTTATATTGTCTACACCTTGACGTGTTTCCGGATTGTAATGAACATCAGAGCAAAAGTCTGTTACCGCTTTTTTTACCTTTTCCACTATGGTATCTGCATCATCTGTTAGATAGATTACCTACTGCTTTGGGATCAGCATCCAATTTGGACATTTTCTTACTTGGATCACGTAGGGATCACGTAGGCAACTTTTAGAAACATTTTGTTTGACTTTTTTTTATGAAAATTTGTTTTAATATTTTTTTGGTTTTGATTTCAAACCAAAAAAGCTTTGATGGTAATATACATTGAGAAAGATAAAGTTTTTTATACTTTTCAGGATTTGTTTTTAAACCATAAATAATTAAATTTCTTTAGAGAGAATTTTAATACTTCTCAAACCTTTATTTTGAAACTATTTTGGAATAAATAAAATTGTAAAACTTTTCATAGTTTAAAAATAAGACTTTTTAGCATTAAAATTCAAATTTAGTTCCAAGAATGATTAAATCAAGTACTAAATGATATTAGAATTAAACTATAATTTTTTACTGTGTAAATCTCGTGAATGTATTATGGTAGGCTATAGCACTGATTCAAAGGCATACCGACTGTATGACCCAGTAGCTAAAAATATCATAGTTAGCTGCGATGTAGTATTTATTGAAACTCCAACTAATAATTCATCCGAAAACAAAGCTGATAAAGCAGTTCATTTGTGGCTACTTGAGACGAACTCTATTGCCAATTCAGGGGAGGAAAGCGTAGAAGAATTGGCAACAGAAGACAAGAGCCAAGCACCTACAAACGACAGCCATGACTCAATAGCTGACAGCGACACCACTATTGAAAATGCTTCTGACGGCGAGAGCGACACAACGCTCGAAAATTTTTCAACTAACAGCGATGACACGTTTGTTCCAGAAGAAGAATTTCAGATATAAGCCTTGAAGGAATCCGCCGCTCCGAGCGATTGGAGAATATACCTCGACCAAAATACAATTTTTGTGCCACTGAGTACATATCGACTGATCCAGCTACCGTTGAAGAAGCCATGATAAGTCTAGAACGTGATAATTGGAAGACTGCAATGTGTGAGGAAATTGAATCACATAACGTCAACGGCACCTGGACATTGACAACACTACCTGTTGGTAAGAAAGCGTTGCCGTCGAAATGGGTTTTTAAAACGAAATTTAATACTGATGGAAACCCCATTCGTCACAAGGCCAAGCTTGTGGTCAAAGGGTTCAATCAAAAGCAGGGCATCGATTACGAGGAAAGATTTGCGCTAGTTGCACGGTACACCTCCATTAGGTTTTTGCTTTCCTTAGCAGTTAAATTTGATCTTATTGTACATATATCAAATAGACGCTGTAACTGCCTTTTTGAATGGTGAATTCGAAGAAGAGATTATATGACTCAACCAAGTGGCTATGATGATGGTTCCGGTCGGGTTTGCAAGCTGCACAAATCAATATATGGGCTAAAGCAGTCCAGTCGCGTATGGAATAAACAGCTAAATTCAACGTTTGTTAATTCCGGATTGCAGCGTAGCAACGTCGACCAATGCGTATATTTCCTCACTGACAATAACTAATTGCTGTTCGTTGCCGTTTACGTACATAGATGACGTTATTCTCTTCACCAACGATAGAGAGCTTTTGAACAAATTGAAACATAAGCTATCAACAACTTTCAAAATGAAAGATCTGGGAACGGCATCATCGGTTTTAGGCATCCGCATAAATCAAAATGTTAATGCTGGGACTATGAAGATCGACCAATCTCGTTATGTTGCCGATGTGATTCGACGTTTCGGCATGGATGATTGCAACCCAGTAAGCACACCTCTGGATGTAAATCAAAAACTGACCGAGGAGATGTGCCCAACCAATTATGACGAAAAAACGGAAATGGATCGCGTTCCATAGAAGCAAGCTATTGGATGCTTGCTATTTGCCGCTCAGGTCACGCGACCTGTTATCTGCTTTGCTGTGAACATGCTCAGCCGATACAGCACGAACCCAGGGAAGGCTCATTGGGCTGCAGTAAAACGCGTCATGCGCTATCTCAAGGGGACTATTGATAAAGGCCTAGTCTACAAAAAAAAAACTCTGATGAGATCATTGGCTATTGTCATGCTGACTGGTTCAAGTAAACATCGTTCAACAACCGGCTATGTTTTTTCTTTTCAGAGTGCAGCTATTTCTTGGGCTACCAAGAGGCAGCGTACGATAGCCTTATCATCAACTGAAGCCGAACTGATGTCAATGCTTTCTGCAACTCAAGAATCCACCTGGCTCAAATGGTTAGAAAAGGAGTTGGTGGCTGGTGCTGCTAAGTCAATGACCTTGTTTTGCGATAACAAAAGTGCTATACATATAGCAGAAAACAATTCGTATTCAAGCAGGATGAAGCACGTTGATATCAAATCAAAGTTCATCAAAGAGAAGATAGATGACGGCCAAATAAAGCTGAAATATATCAACACCGATAAGATGCTAGCGGAAATTTTTACAAAAGCATTACCTGCACCAAAAATAAAACTATTTTCAAATCAATTTGGGCTGAAATAATTAACATCAATCAATTTAATCTAAACAATTGCGTTATTATCAAAATATAAGTAAATTTACCAGGGACCGATTTTAATCATTATTTTCATTTCTTCGGATGAAAAAATCATTATGAAAACTTCGTTAACAATAAAATGCAAATATGCCGATATAATGATTTTAGCACATTCTATCCAAACATGACCTCATCTTTATTCTGAAGATTTTTATTTTTTAAATTTTTAAATAACCATTATTTACGATTTTTATTTTTTCGATCAAAAATAATTGTTATAATTGGATTTAAATTTTTCCGATCAACTTTAATCAATATTTTTTATCTTTTCTCCGATCATAATAAACTTTTTCAAACGTTAGTTTATCCTATATTTGATGGAATGAAGTTGACGATTACCAACATTATGCATGTTGTGTTCAGAATTGCTTGGTAAGTTTGGAATACACATACGAACACACCTATGCGTGCACATTGCCATAGCTCTGTTCCGTTCAGTAATTTTCCAACGGCGATTATGGACGCATTTTCCAACCAATTTTAATGAAAATTGGCGCAGTTCTATTTGAGATCAAAATGTATGTTAGCGCATTAATTATATAGCATATGGTACAAAAGAAACAAGTTTTTAGAGTTTATTATGATCGGAATAAATAATAAATAAATATTTATTAAAGTTGATCGGAAAAATTGATATCCAATAATAAAAATTATTTTTGATCGTAAAAATAAAAATCATAAAATATCGATCAAGTTTCATCGGAAAAATTTAAATCCAGAAATAAAAATTATTTTGATCGAAAAAATAAAAATCAAATTATAACGATTAATAATAATTAATAGTTTATACTAATATTATTTGATTAAGATGATAAGTAATTGAAAGAAAACTTGAAATTTAAATAATTGGCGTTACTTTTCTGTTATTAGCATGTTAATAACAGCAATACCGTATAATAATTGTAGCGTTTGTTGAGCCGTAGGGAAGTGCAGGAACCGTAGGAATTTTACCACAAAAGAGCGAATATAAGTACAAAGAATGTAAATTGTGGTAAAATTCCTGCGGTTCTTGCACTTTCCTACGGCTCAACAAACGCTAGAATTATAAGTAATACTTCCTGAAAAAGCGCTAAATTTCGAATTACCAATTTCGAAAAATTACTATTCTCATTGATTTTTTCCTGAAAAAGAAATGTATGCTAATAAAGTCAAAGATGGTTTTATGGTCAAAACGGGGGACAAAACCCCCCCGTTACTACGCCACTGAAGGTAAAGGTTTCTTTCACGCAAAATTAAGACTATTATTTTTATTTTCAGCCTCTAATTAAATTTACGTTTGTTTACTTAAAGTAAAAGGATTGCTATGATCCCTTAAAAACTTTCTCTCGTTTATCAGATTCCTTTGCTCCTCTTCCTCCACTAATATAGGTGCTATCACAATAGAATCCATTATTTTATTATTTAAATAAATAGTTTTTAGTAAAATAAATTAACGATGTATTTGCTTTTATCAAAAAGATAAGAAACGTCCGAAAATCCCGCTCAATTCCGCCAGCCGGATTTAGAAAGGTGGGCGCATACGTGAATTCAGAATGTATTGTGGAACGATCCTCCGTCATCCCTTGTCAAGTTTGGTTTGGAGACAAACCGGTTTCGGCTAATATGCGCCATCTTCAGTGTCTTTTTTCGTTCTGAGTTATTTTGTGTAAGTTCGATAGTACTTATAGTAACTTACTTCCATCGTTTGGTCACGTACTTCGTGTTCGTGTGATGTGTTCGTGCATTCGTGCGTTCGGGCGACGTGCATACGTGCGTGCGTGCGAGTCTGTGCGTTTAGGTATGTAAATCTATTTTTGTATCCTCATTAAACAGGCAGGTAAAAGTCCGTTATTGTCCTCTTGTGTGTTGTTTTGTTTATGTCGGTTTTAGGTTTTCTGTCCTCTTTTCGGTATAATAGCTTAAGCGGTTCAAATAATGTATCTGATGCGGTGTTTATTTGTTCATTTATTATTTTACCTACGAATGTCTTCTGTTTGTATATCTCCATATTTTCTAATACGTTAAGTCGTTTTCCCTTATGTTGTATGTGGAGAATTTTAGCTGTTTTTCCTATTTTCATTGGTGTACATTTGTTTTCTGCCATGTGGTTGGCGAAATTTGATTCCACTGTCGTTGATGATTTCCTTATTTTCTTATTGTAATCTCTTACGTGTTCTCGATATCTCGTCTTGACTTGGCGTCCTGTTTGTCCTATATAGCTATTTTGGCATTCGCAAGTCAATTTGTATACGCCTTGTTTGTCAAAGGGGTCTTCCTTGTTAATGTTGTTTCGTAGAAGTTTTTCCATGCTGTTCCTCGTTTTAAATGCTGCATTAATGTTATAATTTTGGAAAACTTTAGCCAACTTGTAAGATGTTGCTCCGGTATATGATAAGACTGCCCATTTCTTCTCTACCTTTTCTTTGTTTTCCGATTTCTTTGAAGTTATGTTTTTCTGTATTTTCTTCACCAAACTTTTTTGATATCCGTTGTTCTCCGCGATTGTGTATATTGTGCTGAGTTCCTTGTTGTAAGCTTCCTTTTCTAACGGGGTCCGTTCAAGTCGTGTTAATAAATGTCTGAAAGCGGCGTTCTTGTGTTGTTGAGGATGGCTAGATTTAGGCGGGGTGTAATAAGGCCTTTTGAAATAAGGCCTTTAAGGCCTTATTTCGCTATCGATTGAGAAATAAAGCCTTTATTAAGAATAAGGCTTTATTTCACTTCAAATGTGAAATAAGGTTCTAAAGGTCTTATTTCACTTTGTGGCCTACGCTGAAGGGTGTACTACGCAGAAGGACATCACCGTGGCGGTAGCCACGGTTGGGGCACACGTCCGGAGGGATGGCGTAGCCCAGGGTTATTTTTTACAAGCGCGGCCGAAGGCCGCCAACGCAGAAAAGTGTTCTACGCAAAAGCCCTGTGGACTGGGCCATAGATATTACTCAGGAAAGAGAAAATAAAGAAAAAACTTTTGCGGAGAACAGCTTTTGCTTTGGAGTAATATCTATGGCCCGGTCCACAGTGCTTTTGCGCAGCACACTTTTCTGCGTTGGCGGCCTTCGGCCGCGCTTATAAAAAATAACCCTGGGCTACGCCATCCATCCGGACGTGTGCCCCAACCGTGGCTACCGCCACGGTGATGTCCCTCTGCGTAGTACACCCTTCAGCGTAGACCACAAAGCATTCAAATGTACATAGTCACAAATCAGTCAGTCACATACGTCGACGTAGACGGATAAGTTATCGCGTAAATAAATAAAGGCGTTATTGCACATTTCAAAAAAGGCCTAATTGCGCTTTAAATGTGAAATAAGACCTTTTTTTGAAAATGACAAAATAAAGGCTTTATTTCACTTTGGTTGCGAAATAAGGCCTTAAAGGCCTTATTACACCCCGCCCTAGATTTATTGTGTATTACTGTATCCGTTGCTGTGGGTTTTCTGTATATTTCGTAAGTAAATTTGTTAGTCTCTTTGTTTATTTTAATTGTGAGGTCTAAGTAGTTGATTTTTCCATTTTTCTCTGCATCCATGGTGAATTTTATATTTTTGTGTTGGCCGTTGAGGTATTCCAAAATTGTTTCTTCTTTATTTTCCGTTATGAGGCAGATGAAGTTTTCCAAAATTATAACATTAATGCAGCATTTAAAACGAGGAACAGCATGGAAAAACTTCTACGAAACAACATTAACAAGGAAGACCCCTTTGGCAAACAAGGCGTATACAAATTGACTTGCGAATGCCAAAATAGCTATATAGGACAAACAGGACGCCAAGTCAAGACGAGATATCGAGAACACGTAAGAGATTACAATAAGAAAATAAGGAAATCATCAACGACAGTGGAATCAAATTTCGCCAACCACATGGCAGAAAACAAATGTACACCAATGAAAATAGGAAAACAGCTAAAATTCTCCACATACAACATAAGGGAAAACGACTTAACGTATTAGAAAATATGGAGATATACAAACAGAAGACATTCGTAGGTAAGATAATAAATGAACAAATAAACACCGCATCAGATATATTATTTGATCCACTTAAGCTATTATACCGAAAAGAGGACAGAAAACCTAAAACCGACATAAACAAAACAACACACAAGAGGACAATAAGGGACTTTTACCTGCCTGTTTAATGAGGATACAAAAATATATTTACATACCTAAACGCACAGACTCGCACGCACGCACGTATGCACGTCGCCCGAACGCACGAACACTCGAACACATCACACGAACACGAAGTACGTGACCAAACGATGGAAGTCAGTTACTATAAGTACTATCGAACTTACACAAAATAACTCAGAACGAAAAAAGACACTGAAGATGGCGCATATTAGCCGAAACCGGTTTGTCTCCAAACCAAAGTTGACAAGGGATGACGGAGGATCGTTCCACAATACATCATATTCCTACCCTGTCGGAAAAACAAGCAACCAAAAAGTATTTAATAATGCCAGTCAGGCACATCAAATCCGGACAAATATTCTACTGATAGCATACAAAGGGCGACTACAGAAAATACACAACACCAAAGCCAACATATGGTTTAATAAACAATGTTTAATGAGCAAACTCATTCCAAAATACGCGCAAATAGGACACAAAATGAAAAACGAGGATAAACGCAAAATTATAAGGAAAGCGGAGAACAGCTTCATTAGATGCGAGATCAGGAACCAACACGCAAAGAAGGAGCGCATGAATCAGGAATTACTACGCATCCATCTGGAGCTGATGGGAATCATTCCAGTCAGTTCCCTTCTGGAAACGCTAGATGCAATAAAGGAAGAGATCAAAGGAGCCATGGAAAACAAGTATAAAAAACTCAACAAAAAACTGGACGACCTTGACACAAAACAAAACAACAACAAAAAAGGCCCACAGCAGGAAAAAACACCTTTCCATCCAAGATTTGTTAACTTAAAAAATCTTCCAATCAACGCCAAGGAAACACAGCTACTACAAAAAGGTTTGAAATACAACATCGAAAGCTACGATAGGAAAAAAGACGTGGAGAACACCATTTCGGACACGGAGGTGGCCATATCACTAATACCAAACGAGGAACAGGAGCACGCAAGGCATTTATGCAGACGCATAATCGAAAAGAGCATAAAAGCTGATGGAAAGAAAATGGTAGCAAATGAATATAAAACGGTAAAATAATTGAGGAAAAAACTAAGAGAGAATAAAATAATAGCAACAAAAGCAGACAAAGGAAATACAACGGTGCTAATGGACGAAGAGGTATACACCACAAAAACAGGCCAACTCATCAAAGAAATGGGCTGCCGAGTGATGAGGAAGGACCCAACGGATGAATACCAAATGGCAATAAAGCGTGCAATAAAACAGGCAAAAAATATAGTAGACAACAAGATAGCCTACACTCTCACGGCAATGAATCCATCGGCCCCGTCACTGATCGCACTACCTAAAATCCACAAAGCAGGAATAGACTATCAAAACATATAAATAAGCTACTAACCGAGACACTGGACCTGTCCAATAAATACACAATCAAAAACACGACGGAACTAGTCGAAAAACTGAACAACCTGAACGTACCTAAGGACTCGAAACTGGTATCGTTTGAAGTGAAAGACCTATACCCTTCGATACCACTGACAGAAACACTAAAAACTCTAACTAAAATATTGACAGAAAAAACGAACAGAGACATTGCAACAGAGATCGTAAACACACTGAAAGTAACCCTGGACCAGAATTATTTCAAATTTGACAATAAAATATACAGACAAACTCACGGACTGGGAATGGGTAACCCCACATCAGCCATCCTTATGGAAGTATTTATGCAACATTTGGAGGAAAGTTATATGGAAGAACTGGCGAAAAATCTGGGAGTAAATTTTTATGCCAGGTATGTAGACGACATCATCTGCCTCATAACGGAAAATAAAGAAGAAAAAATTTTGGAATACCTCAACGGCCAACACAAAAATTTAAAATTCACCATGAATGCAGAGAAAAATGGAAAAATCAACTACTTAGACCTCACAATTAAAATAAGCAAAGAGACTAACAAATTTACTTACGAAATATACAGAAAACCCACAGCAACGGATACAGTAATACACAATAAATCTAGCCATCCTCAACAACACAAGAACGCCGCTTTCAGACATTTATTAACACGACTTGAACGGACCCCGTTAGAAAAGGAAGCTTACAACAAGGAACTCAGCACAATATACACAATCGCGGAGAACAACGGATATCAAAAAAGTTTGGTGAAGAAAATACAGAAAAACATAACTTCAAAGAAATCGGAAAGCAAAGAAAAGGTAGAGAAGAAATGGGCTTTCTTATCATATACCGGAGCAACATCTTACAAGTTGGCTAAAGTTTTCCAAAATTATAACATTAATGCAGCATTTAAAACGAGGAACAGCATGGAAAAACTTCTACGAAACAACATTAACAAGGAAGACCCCTTTGACAAACAAGGCGTATACAAATTGACTTGCGAATGCCAAAATAGCTATATAGGACAAACAGGACGCCAAGTCAAGACGAGATATCGAGAACACGTAAGAGATTACAATAAGAAAATAAGGAAATCATCAACGACAGTGGAATCAAATTTCGCCAACCACATGGCAGAAAACAAATGTACACCAATGAAAATAGGAAAAACAGCTAAAATTCTCCACATACAACATAAGGGAAAACGACTTAACGTATTAGAAAATATGGAGATATACAAACAGAAGACATTCGTAGGTAAAATAATAAATGAACAAATAAACACCGCATCAGATACATTATTTGAACCGCTTAAGCTTCTTCTTCTTGATTGGCGCTTAACCGTCTAGACGATTCTGGCCGAGTCCAACAGAGCGCGCCAATTGCTTCTGTTTCGTGCAGCATGGCGCCACTTGGGAACACCTAGGGAGGCAGCATCGCTGTCCACCTGATTTTCCCAACGCAGTGGAGGTCTCCCTTTTCTTTTGCGTTCAGCGGGTTTCGATAGAAATGCTTTCTTGGCCGGAGCGCCTTCGTCCATTCTCACGACATGACCTGCCCAACGCAGCCGCTGGATCTTTATTCGCTGAACAATGTCGATGTCTGTGTAAAGCTCGTACAGCTCATCGTTAAATCTCCGTCGATACTCGCCCACGCCAACGCGCAAAGGTCCATAAATCTTACGAAGAACTTTTCTCTCGAATACTCCAAGTGCCATCTCATCTGATTTTGAAATTGTCCATGCTTCTGCGCCGTACATGAGGACTGGAACGATGAGCGTCCTGTAGAGTGTGATTTTTGTTTGTCGAGAGAGGACTTTACTTTTCAGTTGCCTACTTAGTCCGAAGTAGCATTTATTGGCAAGCGTGATTCTTCGTTGGATCTCCGTGCTGACATCATTCTTGGTGTTAATGCTGGTTCCCAGATAGACGAAGTCCTTAACAGTTTCGAATTTGTAGCTATCAACATTGACGTGGCTGCCAAGGCGTGCTGTTTCTTTGTGTGATGACAGGAGGTACTTCGTCTTGTCCTCGTTGACCGCCAAACCCATTTTCTTAGCCTCTTTATCCAGCTTGGAGAAGGCAGAACATACGGCGCGCATGTTAGTGCCAATGATGTCAATGTCATCGGCGTACGCCAGCAGTTGCACACTCTTGTGATATAAGATGCTTCCTGTATGGTTAAGTTCTGCAGCTCGTATTATCTTTTCCAGCATCAAATTGAAGAAGTCGCACGAAAGAGAGTCACCTTGTCTGAAACCTCGTTTGGTCTCGAACGGCTCGGAGAGGTCCTTCCCAATTCTGACGGAGCTGGTGGTGTTAGTCAATGTCATTTGGCATAGCCGTATAAGTTTAGCAGGGAAACCAAATTCAGACATTGCGGCATACAGGCAATTCCTATTCGTGCTATCAAAAGCGGCTTTAAAATCGACAAAGAGATGGTGTGTGTCGGATCCTTTTTCATGGGTTTTTTCCAATATTTGTCGTATTGTGAAGATCTGGTCGATGGTAGATTTACCAGGTCTGAAGCCACACTGATAAGGTCCAATCAGATTGTTGACGATAGGCTTCAGTCTTTCGCACAATACACTTGCTAAGACCTTATATGCGATATTCAGGAGGCTTATCCCACGATAATTGGCGCGTACTGTGGAGTCTCCTTTTTTGTGGATTGGGCAGAGCACACTTAAGTTCCAATCGTCGGGCATGCGCTCGTCCGACCATATTCTGCATAGGAGTTGATGCATGCTCCTTATCAACTCTTCGCCACCATGTTTGAATAGCTCGGCTGGCAAGCCGTCAGCGCCCGGGGCCTTGTTATTCTTAAGCCTAGATACTGCTATTCGCACTTCGTCATGATCAGGTGGTGGAACATGCCTACCATCATCTGCTATTGGGGATTCGGGTCGTACATCTTCTCCTTCCGCACTTTCACTGTTGCCATTATCTAGCAAGGAGGAGAAGTGATCCCTCCACAACTTAAGTATGCTCTGGACATCAGTTACCAGATCACCGTTATCATTCCGGCAGGAATTTGCCCCGGTCTTGAAACCTTCAGTCATCCGCCTGATTTTTTGATAGAATTTTCGAGCATCGTTCCTACCCGCCAGCATCTCAAGCTCTTCACACTCGTGCCTTTCAGCCTCCCTTTTCTTCTTTCGAAAAAGGCGCCTCTCTTCCTTCTTCGCCGTTCGATAACGCTCCCCTACGCTTCGCGTTGCGCCCGCACACAATGTAGCCCTGTAGGCGGCGTTCTTTCTTTCCGAGGCATCGCGACATTCCTTGTCGTACCAGGTGTTCTTGTGGGCTCGCTTGTATCCTATAGATACGAAGTGAACGAGCGATGTTTTCCCATTCCTCAGATACATCGTTTGGTGAAGGGTTGCTCTCAGAGAGCAGGAGTGAGAGCCGAGTGGTGTATTGATTGGCTGTCTGCGTCATGTGCAGCCTTTCGACTTCAAACTTTCCTTGCTGTCCTGCTGGCACATTCTTTGCTGCACAGAGGCGGGTGCGTACCTTGGCTGCTACAAGATAGTGGTCGGAGTCGACATTGGGACCACGGATTGTGCGCACATCTAGGATGCTGGAGCTGTGTCTGCCGTCGATCAAGACGTGATCAATTTGATTTCGCGTTTTTCGATCAGGAGACAGCCATGTGGCTTGGTGTATTTTTTTGTGCTGGAATCTGGTACTGCTAATGACCATGTTTCGTGACCCGGCGAAGTCGATCAGCCTCGTCCCATTGGGACTGGTTACGTCGTGGAGACTGAATTTTCCGACTGTGCTGCCAAAGATACCTTCCTTACCCACCCTGGCATTAAAATCGCCAAGCACAATCTTAATGTCGTGACGGGGGCAGCGGTCGTAGGCATGCTCTAACTGCTCATAGAAAGTGTCTTTGATCGCATCGTCCTTCTCTTCCGCCGGGGCGTGGGCGCAGATAAGAGATATGTTGAAAAATCTCGCTTTGATGCGGATGGTGGCTAGACGCTCGTTCACTGGCGTGAACGACAGTACTCGGCGGCTGAGTCTCTTTCCCAACACAAAACCAACACCAAATATACGCTCCTCTGCATGGCCACTGTAATATATATCGCAAGGCCCACATTTCTTCTTGCCTTGCCCCTTCCACCGCATCTCTTGTATGGCGGTGATGTCAGCTTTCACTCTTTCGAGGACATCAACCAGCTGGGCAGAGGCACCTTCCCAATTAAGGGTCCGGACGTTCCAGGTGCTTACCCTCAAATCATAGTCCTTTAAACGTTTGCCGTGGTTGTCATCAGAAAGGGGTGGTCTCATCCGAGGCTTTGTTGTTGTTTTCATTGGATAGGATTTTTACGTGGTGGGTCCCAAGCCCGACGCACAACCCGCCCTGCGGGAGTTGTATATTGTTACACGTTTATATAGCGAGCCGCTTGCTCCAAGACAGACGCCCGCTCGCAGCCGCACCTTCTGGTGAACAGACGCTGCAGTTATTCCCCTCAACAAGCCCTTAAACCGAATATGTCGGAGTGGCCTTGTCGAGTTGTCGCCTTCTCACTTTAGTTCACCACCAAACGGGTGTTCGGTGGCTATCCAGAGGACACTGCGCGGAAGTCGTGAGCTGCTTGCTCCGCATGCAAAAGAATCGCTCTGGCCACCCCCAGGTGGATGGCAGTCAGAAGCTTTCCCCACTTACGTGGACTTTTACACACGAAGCCATCCTCCTACCGCTTAAGCTATTATACCGAAAAGAGGACAGAAAACTTAAAACCGACATAAACAAAACAACACACAAGAGGACAATAGCGGACTTTTACCTGCCTGTTTAATGAGGATACAAAAATAGATTTACATACCTAAACGCACAGACTCGCACGCACGCACGTATGCACGTCGCCCGAACGCACGAATGCACGAACACATCACACGAACACGAAGTACGTGACCAAACGATGGAAGTAAGTTACTATAAGTACTATCGAACTTACACAAAATAACTCAGAACGAAAAAAGACACTGAAGATGGCGCATATTAGCCGAAACCGGTTTGTCTCCAAACCAAACTTGACAAGGGATGACGGAGGATCGTTCCACAATACATCATATTCCTACCCTGTCGGAAAAACAAGCAACCAAAAAGTATTGAATTCAGAACTTTAATATTATAATTGATATAGTTTAATGTCAAAATAATGTTTCGCCTTGGTTAAAATCTGTATTCGCTTGGGACTCGCCCATTCTTGTGGGCCATAGTGTGAATTTCCTTTGATTTTGACATTACACTGTACCTTTCTAAATAAAAAAAGTAGTTTCTGAATTCGTCGCTGCGCCTACCAGTCTTGAATTTCGCATCAGTACTTGGCAACACTGATTCGAACACAGTTCACATATTTGGCTACACTGAACTTCGAACCGTCGGAGTTGCTGATGCCATTTTCGAAGAGTTCGGCGCCGTGGCTTTCGGTGCCGCCGACGGCGTTGGTGATACCAGCGTTGCCGTTTTAAATTATTGAGATTACCCAAAAAATATTCATATTACCCATAATTGCCCAAAATTCCCCATACAAATTTTCAAATTACACTACCCGACAAAATTTTGATATCCTCGAAATTTTATACATCTTGTATTTAACTTATTTTTTTGCATAAAAACAAATCTTTTGTCCGCCATAATTCCGTCAATTTAACATCGATTTTATGTGGAATTGGAAAGGGTATTTCATCCTCTCAAAATGAAATGAAATAACATAAAAATCAAGACGGTAATGGCGGATATATTGACAGATTAGTAATCCTCCTTTTCTTCTTAGCTCGAAAACTGAAATTTCAAAATATCTCGAAAACTGTTCTACTTTTGAACTATTTGATTACATATTTGGAATCAGCAGGAATACATATGAATCAAATACCAAATGTCGAGGATATTTTTTTGTCGGGTAGTGTCATCAAGAGTATACAAATATTTTATTTTACTTTATAACGGTTTGTATTTTTAAATTCATGTGCATATATGTATGTATATGTGTGGTTAAAAAAAGTTATAAAGTAAAAGTAAGATAGAAATGAAACATTAAATAGTCCGATTTTCTTTAATTTATAGGTACCTCCAATTCTGGGGTTGTTTAAGCAAATATTTATAAAAAAATCTTGTAATGATCCTAGCAATTTAAGTGGAGAAGTTTTATCCCAAAATGTATGGTTGGTTGTAAGGGAGCTATGTATATGTTATAATGGTCCAATTTGGCCGATTCCGACAAATGATCAGCGTATCTTAACACTGAGGAACTAGCTCATGTTCTGATAATATCGGTATATATTTTGGTGCGTCTAATTTTTCTCCTTCTAGAACTTTCGACAAACCTGTTTTGGCTCAATGTTATAATACCATTTCATGTTCATGAAAGGTATAAAATTGCTTATTTATGATTAAATGAATGCTGCAAAAACTCATCTACACTTTCACACAATGCGAATGTAATAGAAACTCATGAAAATAACTAATTTTTTATAGGTATTATTATTCATATACATAAAACTATTAAAAGGCGAATTCCCCAAAATTCCCCAAATCATAGCACTCCCCAAAAATTACCCAAATATTAAAAAATTACCCAAATTTGTGGAATTACCCACAAAACGGCAACGCTGGGTGATACACACACATATATTTTTCTTTGACAATTGAATTTATTTTTGAATGAAATCTAATATTTAATTTAGGGAAGGTGTTGAAAAAAAATTAAATATTTGATCGTGTGAAACACCCCTTATATATCTATATTGACAATTGTCATTACCAACTATAGCTAAGTTCACTGCTAATAAAGTTTCTTCCCTTTCTATCATAAATTGTCAACAACCACACGTCTGTGAAATATATCTGTATGTCACTTTGCCCACTCTAACAGAATGAACGAATATAATGAATTACATATGTATGAAATAAATAGACTTCAAAATTTATTTTTTTTTTTGCATACCTAAACTGGTATTCGCTGATGTAGATGCTACTAGTATTTTCCTGACCCATACAAACTGGTATTTAACTGGTATGAGCTTATGCAGAGGAAGACAATTGCCATTTCGTTGGACATTAACACACGAAAAATACCAGATGTTTACATGGGAAATTTACAGTCGGTCAAGTAGTTGACTGTGTGGCCGCTGTGGTGCAGTGGGTAGAGTGCTCGCCTGCTATGCCAGAGGTCTCGGGTTCAAAACACCAAAAAATTTTCCTAATTAGTAAAAATCCAATTATTGGATTTTTTAAGAGCAGCGGTCACCTCTCGGCAGTGGGCGGCATACCCTCCGAGTGTATTTCTGCCATGAAAAAGCTTGTCACAAAAAATGCATTCGCCGTTCGGAGCCGGCATAAAACTGTAGATCTACCCAATTAGTAGGAAAAACCAAAAAGGAGCACACCTCTAATTGGGAGAGAAGCTCGGCCATAAAACTCGTCAGACTTATATTAGCGCCATTGTATTATATTATTATTAGAAGAAGTTGACTGTACCCTGCAAACTGGTATAATTCTAGTTTGCAACTGGTTACTTTCGCTACATATAGCATACATGTATACAGGGAATATACACTCTGCTAGAATTGTGTGACCGAAACTACTAACACAATTACAAAAATATAATATAACCAACACATTTGCACTCGTATGTGTTTCTAGCCAAGTTCAAAACCAATGAGATAGATAAGGATAGAATGGAATTTGAAAATACACATACGGGAACGTGATGAATGAAACGGTCACAAAAGTTCCTGATGCCCTTAAGAATGTGATAGGAAATATCCCAAAACTTTCGGTCATGCCTCCCGGTTAGAGCTGATGATACCCGTGTACCCGAGTAATGCCCGGGTACCCGGGCATCGTTGTTGATGCCGGCTAATGCGACAAACGCTGCTTACCACAGGAGGCCGCGCGTTTATGGATGTACAAGATATGTATATACATATATACGTATGTTGATATGTATGTGCGAACCATGTGTGTGGCTGAGCATTCCCTGTAGGGAAAATCTCTAGTTCCGAACTAGGTCGCTTCTAGTGCGATTTTTCGACACTACTAGTGCGAGCTAAATCTCTTTTGTATGTTATCAACTGGCGAATTTAACACGGCTATGTCTTAGGCGGTGTCAATTGTCACCCTCTGCACTACATTTTCGATAGTTCCGAACTAGTACTAAATTCTACAGTTTACACTAGTTCGTTTATTGATACATTTTCGATAGTTCTGAATTAGCTACAAGTATCTACAAATTCTACAGTTTTACGTCTGCCGCTTAAGTGTAGCCTTTGACACACTTCATGCAAGTGGCGCGATGGCCGACTGGCTAACGCATGTGCCTTTCAATCTCAGGGGCGCGGGTTCGAATCCTGTTTGTGTCAAGGTGGATGATAATTTTTTTTTTAACTATTTTTTTTATTTATTTATTTAATAAAAATTTACAATAATATTTAAAAAGTAATAAAATAAAAAAAATTAAAAATAATCCTGAGGGATCGGAAAAGCATAATTAGGGGAACATTTCATTTCATACAAGTTAATATGCAAATAGAAAACTCTTTATATAAAACGCTTCACTAAATATCTGAGAATTGCAGAAATATACAAAGCCGACGGAAATTGAACGAACGAAAAATTGTCATAGAATTTTTGTCACTTCGAAATTGCATACAAATCAAAGTGTGTCTTATAATGTTTACTCAATTCACTCCTCCTGAACTGGTCAGGGTCTAACTACAATTGATCTAGTTCCCTTTTGACACCTTTTCGCTAGTTCGGAACTAGAAATTTTGCTCACTAGTTATTGAGTTCCCTGCAGGGTTTGTACGGTACATACCCTGTAGGGAAAATCTCTAGTTCCGAACTAGGTCGCTTCTAGTGCGTTTTTCGACACTACTAGTGCGAGCTAAATCATTTTGCATGTTATTAACTGGCGAATTTAACACGGCGATGTCCTAGGCGGTGTCAATTGTCACTCTCTGCACTACATTTTCGATAGTTCCGAACTAGTACTAAATTCTACAGTTTACACTAGTTCGTTTATTGGCACAATTTCGATAGTTCTGAACTAGCTACAAGTACCTACAAATTCTACAGTTTTACATCTGCCGCTTAAGTGCAGCCTTTGACACACTTCATGCAAGTGGCGCCATGGCCGACTGGCTAACGCATGTGGCTTTCAATCCGAGGGGCGCGGGTTCGAATCCTGTTGGTGTCAAGGTAGATGATAATTTTTATTTTTTATTTTTTTTTTTAACTAATATTTTTTTATTTATTTATTTAATAAAAATTTACAATAATATTTAAAAAGTAATAAAATAAAAAAAATTAAAAATAAGCCTGAGGGATCGGAAAAGCATAATTAGGGGAACATTTCATTTCATACAAGTTGCAAATAGAAAATCTTTATATGAAATGCTTCACTAAACATCTGAGAATTGCAGAAATATACAACGCCGACGGCAATTGAACGAACGAAAAATTTTCATAGAAATTTTGTCACTTCGAAATTGCATACACATCAAAGTGTGTCTTATAATGATCACTCAATTCACTCCTTTTGAACTGGTGAGGATCTAACTACAATTGATCTAGTTCCCCTTTGACACCTTTTCGCTATTTCGGAACTAGAAATTTTGCTCACTAGTTATCGAGTTCCCTGCAGGGTATATGTGTGTAAATATGTATGCAGTTGTTTACATATGTTTAATATACATTTGAGGCAAATACAGGGTTCGGATTTGCCTCATTTTGGCTCCTCACTCACACATGCTTCACTCATGAGGGTGCAGCTGCATGAGTGGCCTCTGAGCGTATAAACAACAGAGGCCACACATTAGCGTGAGCGCTCTGCGTGAGTGGCAGCAGAGTGTGCAGCCAAAATGAGGCACGCTAGTAACGTCGCCTCTCCTCAGCTGCGCCCTCATATGATACTCTGAGTGAGTGAGGAATATGAGCGACGCCTCATAGCTTGGCGATGACGCAGCCAACCGTCTGTAGTAAGTATGGAGTATGTACTACAAATTTGTTTATTCTCTGCAGTGTGCACACTGCACGCATATACAATATTGGTATCAAACGAAAGGGGATGGCCCCAGGTTTCATTTGAACTTCGATATATTTCGATAAATTTATCGATAACTGAGTTATCGGTCAAAATACGATTGCACAAAAAACTTAATATTACCTTACAATATGGGTATCAAACGAAAGGGGATGGCCCCAGGCTTCATTTGAACTTCGATACATTTCGATAAATTTATCGATAACTGAGTTATCGGTCAAAATGCGAATGCACAAAAACCTTAATATTACCTTACAATATGGGTATCAAACGAAAGGGGATGGCCCCAGGTTTCATTTGGACTTCGATATATTTCGAAAAATTTATCGATAACTGAGTTATCGGTCAAAATGCGATTGCACAAAGACCTTAATATTACCTTACAATATGGGTATCAAGCGAAAGGGGATGGCCCCAGGTTTCATTTGAACTTCGATATATTTCGATAAATTTATCGATATCGATATCGATATCGGTCAAAATGCGAATGCACATAAACCTTAATATTACCTTACAATATGGGTATCAAACGAAAGGGGATGGCCCCAGGTTTCATTTGGACTTCGATATATTTCGATGAATTTATCGATAACTGAGTTATCGGTCAAAATACGATTGCACAAAAACCTTAATATTACCTTCCAATATGGGTATCAAACAAAAGGGGATGGCCCCAGGCTTCATTTGAACTTCGATACATTTCGATAAATTTATCGATAACTGAGTTATCGGTCAAAATGCGAATGCACAAAAACCTTAATATTACCTTACAATATGGGTATCAAACGAAAGGGGATGGCCCCAGGTTTCATTTGGACTTCGATATATTTCGAAAAATTTATCGATAACTGAGTTATCGGTCAAAATGCGATTGCACAAAGACCTTAATATTACCTTACAATATGGGTATCAAACGAAAGGGGATGGCCCCAGGCTTCATTTGAACTTCGATACATTTCGATAAATTTATCGATAACTGAGTTATCGGTCAAAATGCGAATGCACAAAAACCTTAATATTACCTTACAATATGGGTATCAAACGAAAGGGGATGGCCCCAGGTTTCATTTGGACTTCGATATATTTCGAAAAATTTATCGATAACTGAGTTATCGGTCAAAATAAATAAATAAATAAAATGCGATTGCACAAAGACCTTAATATTACCTTACAATATGGGTATCAAGCGAAAGGGGATGGCCCCAGGTTTCATTTGAACTTCGATATATTTCGATAAATTTATCGATATCGATATCGATATCGGTCAAAATGCGAATGCACATAAACCTTAATATTACCTTACAATATGGGTATCAAACGAAAGGGGATGGCCCCAGGTTTCATTTGGACTTCGATATATTTCGATGAATTTATCGATAACTGAGTTATCGGTCAAAATACGATTGCACAAAAACCTTAATATTACCTTCCAATATGGGTATCAAACAAAAGGGGATGGCCCCAGGCTTCATTTGAACTTCGATACATTTCGATAAATTTATCGATAACTGAGTTATCGGTCAAAATGCGAATGCACAAAAACCTTAATATTACCTTACAATATGGGTATCAAACGAAAGGGGATGGCCCCAGGTTTCATTTGGACTTCGATATATTTCGAAAAATTTATCGATAACTGAGTTATCGGTCAAAATGCGATTGCACAAAGACCTTAATATTACCTTACAATATGGGTATCAAGCGAAAGGGGATGGCCCCAGGTTTCATTTGAACTTCGATATATTTCGATAAATTTATCGATAACTGAGTTATCGGTCAAAATGCGATTGCACAAAAACCTTAATATTACCTTACAATATGGGTATCAAACGAAAGGGTATGGCCCCAGGTTTAATTTGGACTTCGATATATTTCGATAAATTTATCGATAACTAATTTTGCACGATATATCGACCAAATTTTTTGTGTCACTTTATATGCTTTTGTTGTAGAAACTAAGCACATTTTGGGTATGTTCAGAAACGCAGCATGAAACGCAACAGCGGCAGTAATTATTTTTTTGATGATTGTGATGAGCGATGCTTCATGCAAAATTTACGTTTATGAACGCTCTGCTTCTACTACAAAAGCAGGTTGCGCTTCAAACTGAGTTTGTGAACAAAGCCTTTATGCCAAAAAAGCAGTACTATATTAATTTGAACTCTTTCCTATATAATACAGCCAGAAATATCATAATCTTTGTAAATATGTTCTGAGAAAAAAAACCCGCATGTAGCACAGTACACGTGATGGAAATTGACTTATTACATTAATACCGGAATTCTGTAAGCAATCTCTAGTCACTGATAGAGACTTTTGGAGACTTTTTCGTGGTGAGATTGATTTTGAGACAATTTGGTATTCTGTAAGCGAGCTCACGTCTCAAGTCTCAAAAAATACGTCACTAATTAGTGACCTGGTGGCGAGGAGGTCACAGAATAAATAAAATATTGAGGTGAACTAAATAAAGCATCAAAATTTATAAAAACTTACAATTTGTTTGCTCTTTGCTTGTTCGCTTGCTATTTTCTGTAATAAAACAAGCTTATTTGTATGAAATAAGCAAAATAATAAAATTTTTCTGGTTTTGCTAACTTAATTTTTTCCGCCAAGTGTAAATGGTGATGAGATACGACATTTATCGATATTTCAATGTTTTACGTTACATGATTTTTTTTGCGAATCGGTTCAGGTAATACACTTATAAAATATTATATTCATAACTATTTTTATAAGTGATCAGTAGAAATGATACGCTTTATTTTTTTAATGCAATATATTGCTCATAATTTATTTCCAAAATCTATTTTCGTATGTAATCGATTAGTGAGTATTCTTTAAATTATTTTGTTATCTCAAACAGTCTCAGTAGATACATTTTCACCACAGTCTTTGGTGAAATTTTTAGTGACTGTGGCTTACAGAATCTCAAAAATAGCTCAAGTCACTAAAAATGTCTCATGTCTCAAATCTCAAATTTTGTGACTTGAGATGAGACGGAGTTACAGAATTCGCCTATAAGAGTAATTATGTATAACGAAAAAATCTGAAGTAAAATGACGTCTAATCTTGTTACTTTGTTTTGTTTTTATTAAATTTTTTAAACCAAAATGAAGTAAGATATCCTATACAAATAAAAAGCTGATGGTTTCAGAAAAATCGCAAAAAATAGTATACCTTTGACCCATAGCTGGGTACCCGACCTAGGAATAATAATCAGTACATCCTATGTGAAAGCCCTGCTCAACACCTTTCAGGAGCATTCCATCCGAAATGGCAAATTTGTCCCGTACAAACATTTTGATTTCTCACACATATACCAGTTTTTCAAATGCAAGCTTCTGCTTTTGTTTAGAAATTAGCCACACAATATTGATGTACCAGAAACTTTGTTTGATAACCTTTTGGCTTGTCTGTAAATTGTAATTATTTATACCATTTGTCCCGTACATACAATGTAAAAAATTACATTACAGCATTTTTAGTTCATTTGGAATAACCTTATTTCTAATATTTTTTCTGTTTGAATAAAACTTGATATTAGTGCTACCACATTTACTCTTTTATTTTTTTTTAATACAAATAATTTGCCAAAAATTGCTCCTGGTTCGCATAAACCAAGGATCATGGTAGACCAGCCCTGTCCCGTACAAACACATAACTTTTTTAAGATTTTTCATACATACACGAATATTTCAAAAGCAAGTTTCTGCTTTTAATAAGTTTTATCAAACAATAATAATGCACCAGATATTCTGTTGGTTAACATTTTGGTGTGCCTTTAATTCAAATCGAAAACTGTAAAAATTCGTACTATTTGTTCCGTACAAACCATGGAATGCTCCTTCATTTGATACCAATATTGCTCAGAAATATTCCGTGGTTAACCAATACCCGGATTCTAGAAATTTCCATCTCTAAATGAGATCGCCATCCCCTTTCGTTTGATACCCATATTGTAAGGTAATATTAAGGTTTTTGTGCAATCGCATTTTGACCGATAACTCAGTTATCGATAAATTTATCGAAATATATCGAAGTTAAAATGAAACCTGGGGCCATCCCCTTTCGTTTGATACCCATATTGTAGGGTAATATTAAGGTTTTTGGGCAATCGCATTTTGACCGATAACTCAGTTATCGATAAATTTATCAAAATATATCGAAGTTAAAATGATATCTGGGGCCATCCCCTTTCGTTTGATACCCATATTGTACACGGTAGGCAGGAAGCGACGATAGGTTGCATGAAAATGTCGAGAAAAAAGGAAAGTGGGGTTGTGTTATGTGATGTTTATAGATGAAACATCCGTTGAAATTAAAATCCGAGCTGCTCCTTTTTCAAGGATATCCACATTTTTTGTTTTTTTTAAACGGTTTTATTTAGCTCACCCCGTTTGTTTTATTATTTATTCTTTATTCTTGGGTCAAATTTAGTAATTCAAATTTCACCCTCTTCCTGTCAACCGATTAATCTGAAATTTTGCACGCATGTATAACCCCGATGACAATGCAATATTATGAAAAACAAGTAAGGAAGCCTAAGTTCGAGTGCAATCGAACATTAGATACTCAGCTGTATGCTTTCATTGTTTGTTTGCGTTTGTTCGATATAGGGTGTATTTTATATGAAACGAGTGCTGCATAAACAGGGCGCAGCCACGCCCATTTTCAAAATTTATATCAATCATCCAAATAAGCATACAAATATTATTGTTAGTGCAAAATTTCATCCCTCTATGACTTTTAGTTACAAAGACTTCACGTTACAAATTCCAAAAGGGTGTTCCAGAAATATCTTTGTTAAAAAGTAGGCGTGGTCATAAACCGATTTCAATACATTTTTGCGTGTCTATTAACACATGTTATAAAAGTGTATAAACCAAGTTTCGTCATAATATCTCAATTATTTGTCGAGTTAAAGGCTAAGAAATCTCATATATCCCTTTGTCTAAAAAGAGGCGGTGCCACGCCCATTTTCCAAACTTTTTTATTTTTTGTTTCCGGTCTATTGTAAAACTCATGTCACAAAATTTCAATGAATTATCTTTATATTTCACATAGATATCGCTTAAAATGGTTTTATTAGGTCACTTTATAATACACATATATAAAAGTGGGCGCGGTCGTCAACCGATTTTGGTAATTTTTCGTCCACACATTTGGCTAAGTAAATATATCACGCGTACCAGATTTCATCGATATATCTTTAACGGTTTCTGAGTTATGGCTTATTAAACTTTCAATATTCGCTCCTTAATAAGTGGGCGTGGCACCGCCCATTTTCCAAAATTTTTGTAGTTTTTGTTTTATGTCCATAGTTGGACTCCTGCCACAAAATCTCAGTGATTGATCTTTATATTTGACAGAGATATCGCTTAAAATGTTTTTATTAGGCCCCCTTATATTTCCTATATATAAAAGTGGGCGTGGCCGTCAACCGATTTTGATAATTTTTCGCCAAAACATTTGACTAAGTAATTATATTACGCGTACCGAATTTCATCGATATATCTTCAACGGTTTCTGAGTTATGACTCATAAAACTTTCAATGTCTGCCCCTTAATAAGTGGGCGTGGCACCGCCCATATTCCAAAATTTTTGTGTTTTTTGTTTTATGTCCATAGTTGGACTCATGCGACAAAATTTCAATGATAGATCTTTATATTTGACAGAGATATCGCTTAAAATGGTTTTATTAGGTCACTTTATAATACACATATATAAAAGTGGGCGTGGCCGTAAACCGATTTTGATAATTTTTCGTCAAAACATTTGTCTATGTAAGCAAATTACGCGTACCAAATTTCATCGATATATCTTCAACGGTTTCTGAGTTATGACATATAAAACTTTCAATGTTTGACCCTTAATAAGTGGGCGTGGCACCGCCCATTTTCCAAAACTTCATCAAATTTCTTCATAAGGGCCCGAGCTCAATACGTGGGTAAAATTTTAAAACTCTAGCTATATTAGTGGCTGAGATACCAAATTTCCGATTTTTTCTATATAGGAAAAGTGGGCGTGGTCATGGTCCGATTTCGCCCATTTTCAATACCAACCGTCCCAGTCTCGATACCAACTTGCGTTCCAAATTTCATCAAAATATCTCAATTTTTGCGCGAGTTAGAGTGTTTACAGACGGACGGACGGACGGACGGACGGACAGACGGACGGACGGACGGACGGACGGACGGACGGACGGACGGACGGACATGGCTCAATCGATTTCTCTTTTCACCCTGATCATTTTGATATATATAAGTCTATATCTATCTCGATTATTTCATTCTGTTACAATCCACCGTTATGTGATTAAAACTATAATACTCTGTGTACTAGTACAGCTGAGTATAAAAAATTCCGCTAGGTGGCGCGTGGGTCGCTATATTTACAAAAATCGCATTTATGGTCCGATTTGGCTGAAATTCGGAACATGTATTACTACCTTGAAAAGAAATATTTTCTTAAAAAAAAAATTCCGCTAGGTGGCGCGTGGGTCGCTATATTTACAAAAATCGCATTTATGGTCCGATTTGGCTGAAATTCGGAACATGTATTACTACCTTGAAAAGAAATATTTTCTTAAAATAAAAAATTCCGCTAGGTGGCGCGTGGGTCGCTATATTTACAAAAATCGCATTTATGGTCCGATTTGGCTGAAATTCGGAACATGTATTACTACCTTGAAAAGAAATATTTTCTTAAAAAAAAAATTCCGCTAGGTGGCGCGTGGGTCGCTATATTTACAAAAATCGCATTTATGGTCCGATTTGGCTGAAATTCGGATCATGTATTACTACCTTGAAAGGAAATATTTTCCTAAAAAAAAACTTCCGATAGGTGGCGCGTGGGTCGCTATAGAGGCGTTGGACTGCAATAAACTAACGGGCAAGAAACCTTGCAATAATGAAGCACTAAATGAATTAAACAGAATGCGAAATAAAAACTAAAAACTAGAAAATAAAAATAGGTAAAA
Source organism: Urophora cardui (assembly GCA_960531455.1). Lineage (NCBI taxonomy): Eukaryota > Metazoa > Arthropoda > Insecta > Diptera > Tephritidae > Urophora > Urophora cardui. The sequence continues at coordinate 74,248,237 of OY482670.1, read as the reverse complement.
AAACTTTTTAAGTTAAACGGTTTTATGTTATACATACATTGCAATGTTTAAGATAAATGTACTAAAAACCAAAAAATAATAAAATAGATACAGTCGTGGGAATTATAAACATTTGCATAGACTAGACTAAAATAAAACCGGGGGGCACGTCAATTGTCTACAAATTATCGACTTAATGTGCGATAGAAGAATCGTTTAATTCGTCGTTAGGCAGTTGGCCCGCAGACGGTGAGGAAATTACTTACTATTTTCTTGCTCATGGAAATTCCAATAGTTATACACTCCATGTTAATAAAAGAGATGTTTCAACTAGTTTATCGTTGGACATTCACACGAGGAATCGTTTCACTGCTCGTAGTTTGTCTTTAGTCGACAAAACATATGATAAAAGTACTACTCGCTCACCACTATGAAACCCTAAAACTCGCTTATAATCGAGCTTGCTAGCTTTTTTCCACATTCTAGCCCTACTTATCACACGTCCATCGTTGTCGGTTGAACAACTGCCTAATTATAGTGTAACATTACAAAACAAACATTTTAATCAACGATTGTAGACAATTGACGTGCCCCACGGTTTTATTTTAGTCTAGTCTATGCAAATGTTTATAATTCCCACGACTGTATCTATTTTATTATTTTTTGGTTTTTAGTACATTTATCTTAAACATTGCAATGTATGTATAACATAAAACCGTTTAACTTAAAAAGTTTTTTTACCTATTTTTATTGAAAGGATCAAATATTGAGGAAATCGAATATTCGCCACCGTCCAAATTTTTCCGATTTCAATACATTATTTGGTCGCTAAGGGATACAAAAAAAGGTATTAAAAAGAAAACAGGACACCTGTAGTGGAAAAATCCAATGTGAACAGGACCTAAAGGATAACCACTAAAATATAAAATAACACAAAAAGTACCCACTTTAATTTGCGTATAACTCCTAAAATGTTAACTCTACGTGAAAATTTCTTATTATATGTTGCATTCAGAATAAATAAAGAAATATTTCTTTAATATACAATTTTGATGTACCTGCAGTGCTTAATGTACTTTTATGCATCTAAAGTGAAAATTTCAAAAAAAGTACGTTTTTTTATGGTGCTATTTTAAGTTCAAATATTTTTCTAGTTTATGTAAATATTTTAATCTAATGATCCAACTCTCATTCCTACATATCTCTACGTTAATACTAAAAAAGAGTTAGAGCTGAGATACGCGCTAGCTGTGCACGGTGGGCGGGAAGCAACAATAGGTTGCATGGGAATATCGTAAAAACGATGGCCCAACGAATATGTGCCTAGCTGTGTGCTGGTACTAATTTTCGTTTAAAAAAAATGTTGGAGATTTTATTCACGCTTGCTGTGTGTTTATGAAGTATATTAGAATATCATTTTACGTAAGTGTTTAGCCGGCGATCGTTTTTTCGATATTTTCATGCAACCTATTGTTGCTTACCGCCCACCGTGCACAGCTAGCGCGTATTTCAGCTCTAATTCTTTTTAATATTTACGTATAGATATGTAAGAATGAGAATTGGATCATTAGATTAAAATATTTACATAAACTAGAAAAATATTTGAACTTAAAATAGCACCATAAAAAAAACGTACCTTTTTTGAAATTTTCACTTTAGATGGACCAAAGTGCATTAACCACTGCAGGTACATCAAAATTGTATATCAAAGAAATATTCCTTTATTTATTCTGAATGAAATATATTATAAGGAATTTTCACGTAGAGTTAACATGTTAGGAGTTATACGCAAATTAAAGTGGGTACTTTTTGTGTTATTTTAAATTTCAGTGGTTATCCTTTAGGTCCTGTTCACATTGGATTTTTCCACTACAGGTGTCCATTTTTCTTTTTAATACCTTTTTTTGTATCCCTTAGCGACCAAATCATGTATTGAAATCGGAAAAATTTGGACGGTGGCGAATTTTCGATTTTCTCAATATTTGATCCTTTAAAAAAAAACAAAAAATGTGGATATCCTTGAAAAAGGAGCAGCTCGGATTTTAATTTCAACGGATGTTCCATCTATAAACATCACATAACACAACCCCACTTTCCTTTTTTCTCGACATTTTCATGCAACCTATCGTCGCTTCCTGCCTACCGTGTGTAGGGTAATATTAAGGTTTTTGTGCATTCGCATTTTGACCGATAACTCAGTTATCGATAAATTTATCGAAATATATCGAAGTTCAAATGAAACCTGGGGCCATCCCCTTTCGTTTGATACCCATATTGTAAGGTAATATTAAGGCTTTTGTGCAATCGAATTTTGACCGATAACTCAGTTATCGATAAATTTATCGAAATATATCGAAGTTAAAATGAAACCTGGGGCCATCCCCTTTCGTTTGATACCCATATTTTAGGGTAATATTAAGGTTTTTGTGCATTCGCATTTTGACCGATAACTCAGTTATCGATAAATTTATCGAAATATATCGAAGTTCAAATGAAACCTGGGGCCATCCCCTTTCGTTTGATACCCATATTGTAAGGTAATATTAAGGTTTTTGTGCAATCGCATTTTGACCGATAACTCAGTTATCGATAAATTTATCGAAATATATCGAAGTTAAAATGAAACCTGGGGCCATCCCCTTTCGTTTGATACCCATATTGTAGGTCATAGATGCCCACACAAATACAGTCTCATTTTGTCGTAGTGTTGATGCATGGCGTTTGGTCGCTAGAAACGTGAGTTGCCACTTCTCTGTAATGGCGCCGAACTGAGGTGTGTTTTGTTTGCTAATGATGATTTTAGGCTAATGATAATTTTCCACCTTTGTTATTTAAAATACTTGTACGTAAATACATCTCACACTCAAATGATAAATATAAATATACAGCCTTGCCCAAAAGTATTAGACACCAATGTTTCTGTAAAAATCATATTCATACGTACGTATATGGAAATATAATAAATATCATAACATTTGTTATAAGTTTACAATAAACTTACTTCAGTAAGCAAAACGTTTCGAAAATCTATATATATAAAAGGAAGTGGCGTTAGTACAAACGCCTATATCTCAAGAACGCCTGCACCGATTTGGATGATTGAGACAAATTCAGATTGTTCTCTGGCCAGAATAGGAGAATATCCAATAAAATTCCCGAAAAATGCAAAAAAAAAAAATATTTTCCCATATATTTTGTATATCTATATATATAAAAGGAAGTGGCGTTAGTACAAACGCGTATAACTCAAGAACGCCTGCACCGATTTGGATGATTGAGACAAATTCAGATTGTTCTCTGGCCAGAATAGGAGAATATCCAATAAAATTCCCGAAAAATGCAAAAAAAAAAAAAATATTTTCCCATATATTTTGTATATCTATATATATAAAAGGAAGTGGCGTTAGTACAAACGCCTATATCTCAAGAACGCCTGCACCGATTTGGATGATTGAGACAAATTCAGATTGTTCTCTGGCCAGAATAGGAGAATATCCAATAAAATTCCCGAAAAATGCAAAAAAAAAAAATATTTTCCCATATATTTTGTATATCTATATATATAAAAGGAAGTGGCGTTAGTACAAACGCGTATAACTCAAGAACGCCTGCACCGATTTGGATGATTGAGACAAATTCAGATTGTTCTCTGGCCAGAATAGGAGAATATCCAATAAAATTCCCGAAAAATGCAAAAAAAAAAAAAATATTTTCCCATATATTTTGTATATCTATATATATAAAAGGAAGTGGCGTTAGTACAAACGCGTATAACTCAAGAACGCCTGCACCGATTTGGATGATTGACACCAATTTAGATTGTTCTCTGGCCAGAATAGGAGAATATCCCATAAAATTCCCGAAAAATTCAAAAAAAAAAAAAAAATTTTTTCCCATACATTTTGTATATCTATATATATAAAAGGAAGTGGCGTTAGTACAAACGCGTGTAACTCAAGAACGCCTGCACCGATTTGGATGATTGACACCAATTTAGATTGTTCTCTGGCCAGAATAGGAGAATATCCCATAAAATTCCCGAAAAATTCAAAAAAAAAAATTTATTTTCCCATACATTTTGTATATCTATATATATAAAAGGAAGTGGCGTTAGTACAAACGCGTATAACTCAAGAACGCCTGCACCGATTTGGATGATTGACACCAATTCAGATTGTTCTCTGGCCAGAATAGGAGAATATCCCATAAAATTCCCGAAAAATTCAAAAAAAAATTTATTTTCCCATACATTTTGTATATCTATATATATAAAAGGAAGTGGCGTTAGTACAAACGCGTATAACTCAAGAACGCCTGCCCGATTTGGATGATTGACACCAATTTAGATTGTTCTCTGGCCAGAATAGGAGAATATCCCATAAAATTCCCGAAAAATTCAAAAGAAAAAAAAATTTATTTTCCCATACATTTTGTATATCTATATATATAAAAGGAAGTGGCGTTAGTACAAACGCGTATAACTCAAGAACGCCTGCACCGATTTGGATGATTGACACCAATTTAGATTGTTCTCTGGCCAGAATAGGAGAATATCCCATAAAATTCCCGAAAAATTAAAAAAAAAAAAATTTATTTTGCCATACATTTTGTGTATCTATATATATAAAAGGAAGTGGCGTTAGTACAAACGCGTATAACTCAAGAACGCCTGCACCGATTTGGATGATTGACACCAATTTAGATTGTTCTCTGGCCAGAATAGGAGAATATCCCATAAAATTCCCGAAAAATTCAAAAAAAAAAAAAATTTTTTTTCCCATACATTTTGTATATCTATATATATAAAAGGAAGTGGCGTTAGTACAAACGCGTGTAACTCAAGAACGCCTGCACCGATTTGGATGATTGACACCAATTTAGATTGTTCTCTGGCCAGAATAGGAGAATATCCCATAAAATTCCCGAAAAATTCAAAAAAAAAATTTATTTTCCCATACATTTTGTATATCTATATATATAAAAGGAAGTGGCGTTAGTACAAACGCGAATAACTCAAGAACGCCTGCACCGATTTGGATGACTGACACCAATTTAGATTGTTTTCTGGCCAGAATAGGAGAATATCCCATAAAATTCCCGAAAAATTCAAAAAAAAAAAATTTATTTTCCCATACATTTTGTATATCTATATATATAAAAGGAAGTGGCGTTAGTACAAACGCGTATAACTCAAGAACGCCTGTACCGATTTGGATGATTGACACCAATTTAGATTGTTCTCTGGCCAGAATAGGAGAATATCCCATAAAATTCCCGAAAAATTCAAAAAAAAAAAAATTTATTTTCCCATACATTTTGTATATCTATATATATAAAAGGAAGTGGCGTTAGTACAAACGCGTATAACTCAAGAACGCCTGTACCGATTTGGATGATTGACAACAATTTAGATTGTTCTCTGGCCAGAATAGGAGAATATCCCATAAAATTCCCGAAAAATTCAAAAAAAAAAAAATTTATTTTCCCATACATTTTGTATATATATATATATAAAAGGAAGTGGCGTTAGTACAAACGCGTATAACTCAAGAACGCCTGCACCGATTTGGATGATTGACACCAATTTAGATTGTTCTCTGGCCAGAATAGGAGAATATCCCATAAAATTCCCGAAAAATTAAAAAAAAAAAAATATCTATATATCTATATATATAAAAGGAAGTGGCGTTAGTACAAACGCGTATAACTCAAGAACGCCTGCACCGATTTGGATGATTGACACCAATTTAGATTGTTCTCTGGCCAGAATAGGAGAATATCCCATAAAATTCCCGAAAAATTCAAAAAAAAAATTTATTTTCCCATACATTTTGTATATCTATATATATAAAAGGAAGTGGCGTTAGTACAAACGCGTATAACTCAAGAACGCCTGCACCGATTTGGATGATTGACACCAATTTAGATTGTTCTCTGGCCAGAATACGAGAATATCCAATAAAATTCTCGAAAAATTCAAAAAAAAAATTTATTTTCCCATACATTTTGTATATCTATATATATAAAAGGAAGTGGCGTTAGTACAAACGCGTATAACTCAAGAACGCCTGCACCGATTTGGATGATTGACACCAATTTAGATTGTTCTCTGGCCAGAATACGAGAATATCCAATAAAATTCTCGAAAAATTAAAAAAAAAAATTTATTTTCCCATACATTTTGTACTTATGGTGAGAATTTTTATGATATTTTTTTGTAAAAAAAAGCTCCATAATAGCTCTGTGGATTATAATAAAAATCGAACATGTGCGCGATATGGTTATTTTCTTATACATTGTTTATAAAGCGTTCTTGATGATCAATGACGTTTATGTTTGCGGTGCGTTGTGACAAGCTTTCCAGCAACGACTCTATTCTCAATTTTTAAGTATTCTCTAAATGTACCAAATGTGTCTCGCAAAAATTATCAGCTTACAAAGAAATTAAATGTAATTTCGCTCTATCAATACATCGCGAACGCCAATCTACCACGAAAAAAGTTTGTAAAAGTTAATTGCATTGCGAACGCATTATAACATAAATGCTGGTTCATGTATTGCCAGTAGATGGCGGTGTGTGTATCAACAAATGACCACAGATTTTATGAAATTTGAAAAGATTGCCGACACTTAATTTAAATATTAAATTTTTTTGTTTTGAGCATTCAGTTAATGAATAAAAAAAGTGAATGAGTTTTTATATTGTTAAAAAATAAATAACGGATGAACAAATTATAAGTTATAGAAAGTTTGATTTCAAAGACATAATTTAACGCAGGGCAACGCCTGCGGGGTCATCTAGTCTTTAATATAAAACTTGTAATTCATTTAATAGTAACTGCTGAATCAACGAAAAGGAACCCTAATTCTATAATTGCATTTCACGTTTGGAAGGAAATTCTTAATAAACATTTTTATACAATGTTTTGTAAACGAGAGGTGAAAAATTTATCCCAAACAAAAAAAAAATGCGCTACTCGGGACTCGAACCTACGCTCTTTGGTCCGTAGGCAGCATATCTCACCATTATGCTACAATCGTATTCGGAATTAGAGTTTTTGACAATAAAAAACTCTAATTCGTGCACGTCATCACACATTGTGGACATTTTCGCAAATAAAAATTATTTACTTGCATTCATAATTGCGCATAACGGTTACGCAGCTGGCAACCACGAGCTAAAATTCAGAAGAAAAACAACCAACGGCAAAGTCGACTGAAGCAGTGCTTTGCTACGTCACGTCAGTATACATATATGGCTCTGCCACAGCGCTGTGCTCGCGAGCAGCTTCGTGGGCATCTATGTTGTAGGGTAATATTAAGGTTTTTGGGCAATCGCATTTTGACCTATAACTCAGTTATCGATAAATTTATCGAAATTTATCGAAGTTAAAATGAAATCTGGGGCCATCCCCTTTCGTTTGATACCCATAATTTAGGGTAATATTAAGGTTTTTGGGCAATCGCATTTTGACCGATAACTCAGTTATCGATAAATTTATCGAAATATATCAAAGTTCAAATTAGACCCGGGGCCATCCCCTTTCGTTTGATACCCATATTGTAAGGTAATATTAAGGTTTTTGTGCAATCAGATTGTGACCGATAAATCAGTTATCGATAAATTTATCGAAATACATCGAAGTTCAAATGAAACCTGGGGCCATCCCCTTTCGTTTGATACCCATATTGTAGGGTAATATTAAGGTTCTTGGGCAATCGCATTTTGACCGATAACTCACTTATCGATAAATTTATCGAAATATATCGAAGTTCAAATGAAACCTGGGGCCATCCCCTTTCGTTTGATACCCATATTGTAAGGTAGTATTAAGGTTTTAGTGCAATCAGATTTTGACCGATAAATCAGTTATCGATAAATTTATCGAAATACATCGAAGTTCAAATGAAACCCGGGGGTATGTAATATTTACTGAGATTCTGCGCACTCACCCACACGCTCACACGCATTACACAAAGAGAAGAGAAACCCTATGACGGCTCACCTCACAAGCAGCGTGAACGCCTCATTTCTTCATCACTCATTCGAAATGAGTGAAGAAACAAAAAAAAATCTCACTCTGCTTTGTAGATGAGTGAGAAACGCAAACGGCCACTCATCACCATGCCGTGAGGCTGAAATTCCTCACTCACTCACTCATACTCTGAGTTTCTTCCTACCCTGGGCAAATATAAGAAATGCGCATATGGCGCTGTAGTTTTTTGATGATTGAATATACATATGTATGTACTTATGAGATTAGCGCCGCTGTACATATGTACATATGTACAAACAAATGCATGTACTTTAATTTGCGGGCACTGATATGTGTGCATATGATTGGTTTATTTTAAAACTCAATCCTTTTTAGTCAGCTTATACCATGTCTCCACATAACGTGTTTCGCTCTTTTTTTCTGCATTTTCTCTCTCAATCTTGTTTCCACACGGAAACCAGTGCCGAAACTCGCCAATTTCCATACAAATTTCTGAGAGCGAGTGAAGATTGAAACACTGTTTCATTCTGAATCATCTTGCCAACCTCGATGATATCGATGTCTTCTCTAATTTTATATCGAAAATCTATCGAAATCTCACACAGACCAAAACAAAGACGCAAAAATAAGCAAACATACAAACATTTAAGAAGAACAAGAAAGAGAAATGTCAAACTAAATCACGATTAGCCACGTGGAGACGGGTTATTGAGCGAGATGTTTTGCTACATGTTTTTCTGGTGAATCAAGTTATGTGGAGACGGGCTTTTAGGTAGTTGGCTATGAACTTGTCTCCATACATTCATATATACATACATATGTATGTATATATGTACCTACTAGGTAGATGTTATGTACATATGTACATATATATACCACCTAAGCTGACTAAAAAGGGTTGAGTTTTAAAATGGACCAATCATATGCGTTAACGAGTGGAACACCCCGGGGTGGGTTAACGACTAAATCCCAAATTACATCAGCGATGTGGCAGCGGGCAGCGACGGTTTTCGAAATCAGATGATGCGTCTAATATGAGCAGTGACTGCCAGACCAAACACAATAGAGCGTTCGCAGTATTTGGCAGTGACTTCTTTATATAGCAATATTTGCTAGTGGAAATCAATTAAGTAAAAATTAAATTCTCTCCCGCTTGCTGGCATCAAAGTACGGAAACACAAAATTAGTAAAAATATATTATATTGCATAGTACGGAAACAGACATAAGTTCACATCAATTCCCCTATCTACGGAAGGCTCCGTAGATACCCCTTTTTCACTATACTCCTAATATCCTAATAAATTTTATTTTTTGCTAAGTGAACATGATGAGATTGGCAAAAATATTTTGAAAAGCTTTAAAGCCAGTGTCAAATATGACTAAATAAGTGAAACATAAATATTATATACATACATACATATATATTTATGTAATTAAATGAATGTGTATATAAATTTTTTCTTCAATTTGAAAATAAGGTAAATTAAACGAATTTTCATCAAAATTCTAATGTTTTTACTAGAAGTCTTTTTGTAAAACATACGTTCAAAAGTCTGTATGGATGAAATTTCAAAATTGCCAAAAATTCGGAATTTTTGTTAGTGAATTTTAAGTCACTGAGCTACGAAGCGGAATACTCAGAAAATTCAAAAAATTTTAGTAAAACTTTAAAATTTTAATGACAATTTGTTTAATGTTTGCCCAATATTTGCACAAAGTTTTAATTGATAATTGCCGTGTTTTTATTTAAGCGCATATACATCTGCGCTTAAATTTTGTATGGACAACTCAACGCGGATAGAGATGTGCGCTTAGAAATCCATACAAAATTTAAGCGCAGATGCATATGCGCTTAAATAAAAACAGGGCTATTGTTTGTATCATACATATGTATGTATCTCACCCTAAATCATAAAGTGATACAGCACGAAATCCAAACATTTAAATGGTACTGAAGTGCTTTTTCTCTACAAGAAAGTCTATGGAGAGAATCCACACACGAGTATAACGTTAGTTTTCCAAGCAAAGCCTATGGGAAAGAATTTGGGGAAGTCGCTAGATTATAAAATCTATTATGGAGAAAACCTGACTTCAAAAAATTTTCTCTTGCGTCACTTTATGGTTTAGGATCCGATTTATTTACCTATTACATATTAAAGAAAGTAAGACTGGGTGAAAATTCCACAAAAATAAGTAGACGTAGTTGACTCGATGTGCTTACATATACATATACAAAGATATATTTATGTTCAACCTAATTTATAATATTAAGGATATATGTACCTTCATAAATATGCGTGTGCATATCGTCATACCATACGACACTAGGATTTTAAAAATCTCTTACGAAAATTCGGTAATTTAAAAATTCTGCACGAAAAGTAGCACTTTAAATTTTTGCCTGACGAAAAGTTGAAATAATTTTATATGCAATTCGTCAGCCAAAAGTCGAAAATCCTACTTTTCCAAAAATTTAAAGTGCTAGTTTTCGTCAGCCAAAAGTCGAGTGCACATATACACATTTAAAGTGCTGGTTTTCGTCAGACACAAAAAATCGATGTGGTAGTTTTCGTATGGAACGACGATTAAACATACATAAGAATAGTTTTTTTTGGTATTGAATTTTTACTTTTGATCTCTTTGTTTTTATGTCAAATAAGTGAATAAACCAATTTTTTGTTTAATAAATTTTGTTTTATTTGGCACCCCCAAAAATACCCCATTTTTTCTAAGTTGTACCCCGAGATCCCCCTTTTTGGTCTCTTCGATCCCTCTTTCGCCATTTTTCATCCGGCAACCCTAACCTATCGGTATATTAATATATCTACAGACATGCAATACAAACTAGGTACCTATGTACATTAAGCCGTATCACGAAAATAAAGTTTGTGTGTGTCAGTTTTATTTGAACACTTACGTCGAAAAAATATTTGTGGTGTAAAAACTTTTTTTTAGGCCCGCGTTAAAAACAGCTAAATCGCGTTTTTTGTAATAACTTCCTTATTTGATGTCGGATCTCTATGATCTTAATGTCGCAGAAAAGGTCTCGCTCTGCACTATATTTGGCCCATATAAAGTTTCGGCCTCAAAGGTTGTCCTGAGTTTTACCTTTAAAAATTTTGGAGTTACTATCCCTAGTTTTTTTATATTTATCACTAATAAAAAGCTCTCAAAAAACCATGAGGACTCCCCCAAAAAATTCTAGCCTTTATTCACAAACAAAAAAGTTATACCGTTTTAAAATCAGAGAACCTGTTTTTTGAAAAATTATCCCAAGTTCTTATTTATATGAGGCAGTAAAGCCATATAGTATGAGTTTTTGACTAAAAAGTATTCTAAGTCCTCGCTTGACTTGATTATGTACCGCGATAGAACAACTACCAATACTGGACATATGATATGCAAAAAATTGTTGATGATCAACGTTATTCGTATTGAATGATAATGGCTGCAAGTATTCAAGTGGGACCTCTAAGCATAGCGCGCTGGCTTACAACGGCTTCACGATTTCTGCATCCGTGCGTATCGTAAAATCATCCAAATTGTTTAGAAAAACTGCTAGAGTTCGTTGTAAAATTATACGCGCCTAAAGAGACAATGGAAGTCTAAATATATTATCAATACTTGCGCTGGATGTGAAATGCAATTAATTATACAGCCTACAATTGAAAATAATGCATATTACTTTAATCCCGAAAACATCTTCTTATCTATGATAACCGAGACCGAAAATGACGATGTCCTCCAAATTTTGAGATATTTATGAAAGAAGTTTCAGAGCTTTGAAAGTGAGTTCTTCGTCGCTTATATTACTTTGCTCACACTCAAAAAAAAAAATTACTCAGATTATGGAAAAATGGGAATGTTCGCCGCTAAAGACATATTTTCATTGTTTTGAATACAATTTTTTTTAAAACATTCAGGTTTCGAACATTTAAAACAAATTGGAATTTATTTGCAGGGTATTCTCTTTCCTCTCATATGCATTTTATATACATATACATATGTACGTATAATTTTCCCCCTTTTCTTTATTTTTATTACCTCAACAATAGTTACTCATACGCCCCCCATCGGATCGCTTTGTATGTGAAAACTGAAAATGTTTTCTTAAATATCTCGAAAATGGGAGCTAATCCGGATTTTCTAAAAACGCCATCGTAATCTTGAGCCAAAAATTAAGCTGACGTGTTTCGCCGTTTCTCTGTGGTAATATTTTATAAAAAAAAAAACAAGTGTTTCATTTTACAACGTTATAACTTTTTTGTTTGTGAATAAAGGCTAGAATTTTTTTGGGGGATTCTTCATGGTTTTTTGAGAGCTTTGTATTAGTGATAAACATAAAAAAATCTAGGGATAGTAACTCCAAAATTTTTAAAGGTAAAACTCAGGACAACCTTTGAGGTCGAAACTTTATATGGGCCAAATATAGTGCTGAGCGAGACCTTTTCTGCGACATTAAGATCATAGAGATCCGACATCAAATAAGGAAGTTATTACAAAAAACGCGATTTAGCTGTTTTTAACGCGGGTCTAAAAAAAAAATTTTTACACCAAAAATATTTTTTCGACATAAGTGTTCAAATAAAACTGACACACACTAAACTTTTTTTTTTCCATATAACGTGATACGGCTTAATGTACATGCATATGTGGAAATATATGGCGATTAATCTCTAAGAGTATAGGTACCTACCTAGTCCAGGATCATTCTGTAAACATAAGCAATAAAGATACATATATAAATTAAACTTCTCAGTTTAATGAGCCTTTGAAGTTGAAAACGCTGTCGACGGTTATTTAAGAAACAAAAGTCAAGTGAAGATGCATATATGTATGTGTAAATGCATATGGATGTAGACAAGTTAGCTGGAACAGCCCACTACCTACGCTGACCAAAAAGGATTGAGTTTTAAAATAGACCAATCATATGCAATAACGAGCGGAAAATCCCGGGATGAGTTAACGACTTAGTATCGGCTGCGATCTTCAGTGTAATTTCGGGCTAAAAAAAAATTCCGCTACTTATCTGAATATGTACATTAGAGCGTGTTTAAAATTCAAATTACCGATATTTTTCAGTGTTTCAGTCAAATTAAACACAGTCAAATTAAACACAGTCAAATTAAACACATTCTAATGTACCTACATACATACACACATGCAATGCAAAAATATGTATTTACATACATATGTGGAAAAATATGCGATTATGGCTTTGGCCATAAAACCCGTTTAAGAAATGCTCCAGAAAATTTTTGTTTGTCAACTTTTCTTTTGCAGTCCTCATAAAGAAACAAATACTATTAACTGGAAAACTAAAAAAATGAATTTCACACAACTTAATTGAACAAAAAATACGGAAAAAATCATGAAAAATCGTGGTTTTGCATCAAAACTAGCTCATTCCAACCTAATTACTTTAACTACTTCCAAGGTAATGCACATGAATGAAAACGAAAAAGCAATCAATTTCTAGGAGGTTATACATACAAACAAACAAAAATTTGATAATAAAATGTATGGCATAAAATAAAAATTTATACACAGATGCACATGCATTTGTTTGTACATATGTACATATGTACAGCGGCGCTAATCTCATAAGTACATACATATTAGGGATTCCAATTTTTCCGATTTTTACGATTCCGGGATATTCGAATTTTTTTTTCTAATCCCGGGATCCCGGGATTTATCCCGGGATTTGGACATTAATTATACAGGCCGACAAAATTTCCAAAAAAATTTCTATCTCAAATAAAATTCTACTTTTCTAAAGGATTTCGGTGCCCTGAATCTGAATCTGAAGTCGGATTTTCGGTAATATTTGTAGGTTTTGAGATATTTATGCGAATTTTTGCTATATTCACTGCTCAATCTGTTAAATTACTTACTTTCATTAAAAAATGATTGCAGCTATTGAAAGAACGATCAATTCTCTTGAAAACAGCGCTTTGCTTTCTCGGGTTTCTTATTTATATATCTAGAAATATATGTTTTTGTACAATAAGGTATTTTTCTTCGAAATCAACGGCAGTATTTGTAGCGCTGTTTTAATCGAAATCAAGTTATGTAGCTGCTCTGCCGAACTATTTTTGTTTCAGTATAGAAAATATATACATAGTAGGCCACTGATTGGAATTTTTGTTTCAGTCACGCAAAATTTAGTCGTATTTTCGATAAATTAATATAAATTAATTCACTTATTTCATTCCAACGCACAGTTTGTTGTTAATATAATAAACTGCCTAAAAGCGTGCTACAAAATTTTTATTTGCAATATTGCAAGTTACAAGCAAGATATCCGAAAAAGCAAAACATTGTCTTCAAGAGAAATGATCGTCCATTTAATAGATTTAATCAGTTTTTAATGAAAGTGGGCAATTTTAAAGATATTGAGGAGTGAATATGGCCAAAAACCGCGTTTTTCGCCTCTTTGGACATGAATATCTCAAAAAGTGCACCGAAATCCTTTTGAAACGTAGAATTTTATTTCGGTTACAAAAATTTATCTACCAGTATTATTTTCCCACATTTGAGGTTGAAAAATTAAATATGTACCTATATTTTCGAGAAACGCTACAACTTTAACATGCAAAGAAAATATAGATTTTTATTGCCATTTTTTATTATTTCATTACTAACAAAATAAAATAGGAACGTAAAATCATGCTTATTATTTAATAGGGTAAGAATTTCTGAAACGGATCACTTAAAATTGCAAAAATTCAATTTTAATCAATAGTGGTATTATCGAGTAGCTACTGACAATACAAACACATGCCTATCCTTACTTTTTTTTTTTTAAATGTTATGTTGTTGTTCCGGCTTCAGGTCAAAATTTTTCCTTTTTTATAAAAGAAACAAAAAACCAAGTTTCGATTTTCCAATATATTTCGGTTGCACAACGGCAACCGTCTTCAGGGCGAAAAACTATTAACAAAACACAAAGCAATACATTAATTACGTATGTACATATAAACATTAACAATAATTCGCACATAAAATTATATACATACATTTGTTACACGTCCCTCCCGTGTGACGTGGAGTTTAATACTAATTATGTATCTGTTAATAAATGTTTAAATAAGTGAGCGCAATTGTCAGTGTCAGTTTTGTAGTTCAATCTTATGTTCGTGGGTGTGTTCATTATGTGTAGCATTTACAGCGTGAATCGCTTGCTGTAATTTCGTTCCTGCTGAAGAATCGTCGCTTCGTTGAAATTCGGAGAGTGACCGGTGGTTGCACAGTGGGCGCTAAGTGCTGTTTTGTGGTTTCGCGTTTCGTGACATTGTTTAAAATCTGTTTTATGTTGCGTTATTTTTGTTTTTAATTTTGACTTCGTTGTACCTACATATATACTATTGCACTGTTCCTGATTTTTGCCGTTGCATGGAATCTTGTAAACTACGTTGCTTCTTTCGGTTGTGGGTATTCTAGATTTTACATTATTGAAAAACTGCTTTAAATTGTTCGTTGGCTTGTGTGCTATTTTTATTTTTTCTCTATCATAGCAATCTGACTTTGATAGCCGTTCCGATAATTTTGGTACGTAGGTTAATGACTTATATATCACAGGTGTTGTTGATTTTTGAGGACAATTACGACATTTATATTTCTTCAATAGAGTTCTTATAATCTTATCGGGAAAATCATTACTTTTTAATATCACAGTTATTTCTTTTTCAATTTCTTTGTGGAAAATTACGTCTGAAGTTTGCATCATTCTACGTATACAGTCACTTGCTGTATTTATTATCATGGACTTTGGATGTTTAAGGTGAAAATTTATCATTCTTCCTGATGCAATTGGCTTTTTGTACCATTTTAATTTTAATTGATTACCAAATCTATTTATAATGGAGTCAAGATAAGCTAATTTTCCGTCTTCTTCTATTTCGATTGTAAATTTTATATTTTTGGCAAAGGAATTAAGTGCATTGAGTGTGGTTTGAACCTCATTTTCGTTTATAATAATATAATACAATGGCGCTATTATAACTCTGACGAGTTTTATGGCCGAGCTTCTCTCCCAATTCGAGGTGTGCTCCTTTTTGTTTTTCCTACTAATTGGGTGGACCTACAGTTTTATGCCGGCTCCGAACGGCGAATGCATTTTTTGTGAGAAGCTTTTTCATGGCAGAAATACTCTCGGAGGGTATGCCGCCCACTGCCGAAAGGTGACCGCTGCTCTTAAAAAACCCAATAATTGGATTTTTACTAATTAGAAAAATTTGTTTGGCTCGGACCGTGGTTTGAACCCGAGACCTCTGGCATAGCAGGCGAGCACTCTACCCACTGCACCACAGCGACCTCATTTTCGTTTACTATTGCAAATAGATCGTCAACATATTTAGTAAGTAATCTCGGTTTTCGCCCTAATTTCGTCATTGCAGTGTCCAAAAGTTTTTCCATTACAATATCGGCTATCACTGGGGAGGTTGGTGATCCAATTGGCATTCCTTTTAATTGTGTGTATATATTGTCATTGTGTTTAAAATACCTATTTTCCTTAATACAAAATTCAACTATTTCCATGAAAATTTGTTTTGGTATATTCGTGTGCTCTTTTATTATTGGCCATTTCTCCGATATAATTTTCAGTGATAAATTTATAGGTATGCTTGGAAATAGTGATATCACGTCAAAAGAAACTAGCGACAAGAAGAAGCACGCACGAAGTTTTCATTATTGTTTAAAAACCATAGAAGATCAGAGAGGGGAAGTGCAATGGATAGTGCAATAGCAGACACAGTGGGACAAACGAAGCAATTTCTGAAGAAAAATAAAAACATCAGAATTTTAACATCTGACAAAGGAAACAAAACGGTGGCAATGGAATTGAATGAATACAATAATAAAATGTCAGAAATTTTAAATGACTTGACTACATACAGAAGACAAAGGCAAGATCCTACATCACGGTTACAAAGGAAGAACAATATACTGGTTGACAAACTTTATAAAATGGAGCTAATCACAAAGATCGAGAGAAACAAGCTGTCTACAACCACCGCACTACCACCAAGAATTTATGGTCTACCTAAAGTACATAAAGAAGGAATACCACTAAGACCAATATGTTCAGCAATCGGATCCCCATCATACGAACTTTGCAAGTACATCGTAGATATACTAAAGAAATTAACAACAGATTCGATATACAATGTCAAAAACACCATAGAATTTAAAGAAAGGATAAATAATACCTACATTTATGACGACGAAAAGCTAGTTTCTTTTGACGTGATATCACTATTTCCAAGCATACCTATAAATTTATCACTGAAAATTATATCGGAGAAATGGCCAATAATAAAAGAGCACACGAATATACCAAAACAAATTTTCATGGAAATAGTTGAATTTTGTATTAAGGAAAATAGGTATTTTAAACACAATGACAATATATACACACAATTAAAAGAATGCCAATGGGATCACCAACCTCCCCAGTGATAGCCGATATTGTAATGGAAAAACTTTTGGACACTGCAATGACGAAATTAGGGCGAAAACCGAGATTACTTACTAAATATGTTGACGATCTATTTGCAATAGTAAACGAAAATGAGGTTCAAGCCACACTCAATGCACTTAATTCCTTTGACAAAAATATAAAATTTACAATCGAAATAGAAGAAGACGGAAAATTAGCTTATCTTGACTCCATTATAAATAGATTTGGTAATCAATTAAAATTAAAATGGTACAAAAAGCCAATTGCATCAGGAAGAATGATAAATTTTCACTCTAAACATCCAAAGTCCATGATAATAAATACAGCAAGTAACTGTATACGTAGAATGATGCAAACTTCAGACGTAATTTTCCACAAAGAAATTGAAAAAGAAATAACTGTAATATTAAAAAGTAATGATTTTCCCGATAAGATTATAAGAACTCTATTGAAGAAATATAAATGTCGTAATTGTCCTCAAAAATCAACAACACCTGTGATATATAAGTCATTAACCTACGTACCAAAATTATCGGAACGGCTATCAAAGTCAGATTGCTATGATAGAGAAAAAATAAAAATAGCACACAAGCCAACGAACAATTTAAAGCAGTTTTTCAATAATGTAAAATCTAGAATACCCACAACCGAAAGAAGCAACGTAGTTTACAAGATTCCATGCAACGGCAAAAATCAGGAACAGTGCAATAGTATATATGTAGGTACAACGAAGTCAAAATTAAAAACAAAAATATCGCAACATAAAACAGATTTTAAACAATGTCACGAAACGCGAAACCACAAAACAGCACTTAGCGCCCACTGTGCAACCACCGGTCACTCTCCGAATTTCAACGAAGCGACGATTCTTCAGCAGGAACGAAATTACAGCAAGCGATTCACGCTGGAAATGCTACACATAATTAACACACCCACGAACATAAGATTGAACTACAAAACTGACACTGACAATTGCGCTCACTTATTTAAACATTTATTAACAGATACATAATTAGTATTAAACTCCACGTCACACGGGAGGGACGTGTAACAAATGTATGTATATAATTTTATGTGCGAATTATTGTTAATGTTTATATGTACATACGTAATTAATGTATTGCTTTGTGTTTTGTTAATAGTTTTTCGCCCTGAAGACGGTTGCCGTTGTGCAACCGAAATATATTGGAAAATCGAAACTTGGTTTCTTGTTTCTTTTATAAAAAAGGAAAAATTTTGACCTGAAGCCGGAACAACAACATAACATTAGAAGAAGAAGGTCGTAAAACAAAAAACATTGGATTTTTTTTAAATGTTTATCCTGTTTTATCGCCAATTGAAATTTTTTGTCCTTTTTGTTTCAAAATGGAATATCTCGGGATATACTGAACCGATTTTGATGATTGAAAGACCAATTTATTCGTCTTTAAAACCTCTACAAGACTACATTTTTTATTTTTTAAAAATTTAATTTTGATTGTATATATTTTTAAATTTTTGCGAAAACCGTGCAAAAAAAATGAGGCAATGCATCTTTTTGCACACAAAAAAAGCGAGATATGTAAAAATAAGTTCTCTAATTTATTCCGTTGAGAAAAAAATGGCCCGGCCCTATGAGTACCAGATATTTTAATTTGAACACCACCTCCACTAAATTAAAAAAAATCTAATTTTTTAATTCATTTATTGAACAAGTTTTAGAGTAGTGAACCACTTAAATAGCCAACTCAACATCTAGGAATGTGGTTTTGGGTATATGAGGTAATTTTAAGTTGAATATGTGTGGTATTTTATAAAAAGCTTATTTCAATTTCAGTTTATTCAGTCTATGATTACAAAAAATCTTACAGACTAGATACAATTTTAGATACAATTTTTATTTTCATTTTCATTTGATTTTTTAATATTAAGTGAACACATAAATGTACAAAAATATGCATATACATTTTTGCAAACAATAAAATACAAAATTACAAAATTAGACTCACTCAGTAGGGAGTGATATACCCATTAAGGGGCGAGTGTGCCTTAAAGGACACTAATGGCCAGAAAGGACCCAGTCAAAAATTAAATTTGACACTATTTTAATACATTTTGGGCCAGAAGGGACCCAGTCAAAAATTAATATTGACGCTGTTTAATAATTTTGTTAATTTGTACGTATATAATAAATAATTTTTGTTCAACAAAATTCAAAGACCTGAGTCACTGATAGTATGAAGATATCTTAGAGATAAATTGAGATCGAGGCATGGCGAAATCAAGATCTAATTTTTGATATATTCTATTCATCTCACTAGCGATTCTCGATATAGGTGCATAATTAAAATAATTTGACTTCACTACATCAACATGAAGAGGGTAGAAAAAACGTAACATCCTCGAAGGTACATTTATATAGATCTTCTCAAGAAGTGGCTGACAGTCAATTGAGCCGTTAATGACATCAAAGAAGAACATTAGGGACTGGATCATGCGTCTATTAGCAAGGGAATTTAAATTGATGAGAAGACAGCGTGAATGATAAGATGGAAAGGGGTCAGCAAACCTAAGAGGCAGAAGGGCAAAACGAGTAAAATTTCGTTGCACACGCTCTATTCTATCAGAATGTGTAGAATAATAAGGGTTCCAGATTATTGAGGCGTACTCCAACTTAGAGCGAACTAGGCAAGCAAACAGCGATTTCCTTGTGTAAGGGTCTTTAAAATCCTTGGCGTAGCGCTTCAGAAATGCAAGATTAGAGTAAGCTTTAGGCACAATGCAGTTCACATGACTTACGAAAGTGAAGCGAGAATCAAAAACAACCCCTAGATCTGAAAACTCCTCTACTATAGCCAACTGCGTATTTAGGATAGAGTAACTTGTGTTGATACGATTTTGACCTTTAGAAAGGGTCATATGGAAACATTTTCTTATATTGAGGGATAACTTGTTCCTAATACTCCACTCACTCAAATTATTTAATTCGTTTTGCAGTAATATGGCATCTTGCAAGCACGTAATTCTACTATACATTTTCAGATCATCAGCATATAGTAAAAAATGAGAAAAATTAAAACACGTGTGGATATCATTCACAAATAGAACGAACAAGAGAGGACCAAGGATACTACCTTGGGGTACTCCTGACGTAGCCACAAAAGTGTATGATTTGGTTTTTTCTATTTCCACATAAGATTCCCTGTTTGTCAGATACGAGGCCAGCCATGACAGAAAAACTGAGTGAAACCCTAAACATTTGAGCTTATATAACAGAAACTTATGCGACACCCTGTCGAAGGCTTTGGAGAAATCAGTATATATGGTGTCGATCTGATATCCACTCTTAAACGCTGCTATACAATATTCTGAGAAAACAGATAAATTAGTAACTGTGGAGCGGTTTCGGACAAAACCATGTTGGTTTGGGACAATTAATTCCTTAACTGAAAAAAACATTTTCTCTTTTACCACTTTCTCAAAAATTTTCGAGAAAACACTGAGCTTTGATATTGGGCGATAATTTCGAACGTCATTTTTGTTGCCTGATTTAAAAATGGGCGTAATAGAACCCACTTTCCACCGGTCAATGAAAACGCCTGAGGATAGAGAAAAATTAATAATGTGCGATATTGGCTTAGCAAGTGATGAACTACATTTCTTTAGGAAAAATGAGGAAAGTCCGTCAATGTCATTTTTTAATGATGATTTAAGGGAAGAGATTCCGAGTTGGACATCTAATTCAGAAATTGACAAAGCTCCGAAATCAATAGTTTTTGAACAAGTATAACTAAAAGAGCTACAACTGGTATCATTAACAAAATTAGACTTAAAAAAATCAGCAAAAAGATTGACTGTATCCGTCAAATTGGTAGAACGATTGTCCTCGAGACTCATGCAGGTTGGGATATTTGAACACCCTTTTTTAGAACGAAGGTATTTCCAGAAAGCTTTGGGGTTAGACTTTAATTCAGTTTCGAGACCAGATATATACTTGTTGTATAGGACTTTATCAAGATCGTTGAAACGATTCATAAAGTCAATATATTTTTCTTTATATTTTAGGTTATTATTGGCTTTGAAAAGCTTAAAATATTTGTTCCTTTGGTTCTTTAGCCACTTCAAACGCTTTGTGTACCACGGTAATTTATGGCGAGAGGCCGGAAGCAACGATAAATTACTTTCTAAAACCTCAAAGATTTTGAGGAGGTATGCCTCATAACACGAAGAGACACTTTCGGAAGGTAGAACAGAGGACCAGTCCACCTCATGAAATATTGCATTTAACAAATCGTAATTTGCCTCCTTGAAATTTAATGATTGGGAGTCACTCATGTGGACGGATGGGAAATGACAAAATTCGAAAAATATAGAAATGGGCACATGATGCATGTCTGACTTGCAGATAGGGAAACTACAGTCTTGTAAATGAGATATCAAATTTTCATCTATAAAAAATAGATCCAGAATATTACCAAGCTTATTTTTAAAATAGTTGATTTGCGTGAGATTAATACCAAAAAGGCTATCCAAAAGATATATTTCATGAGAAGAACTTAAATTCGCAGGTGTTAGGCAATTATCCCTAAGCATGTCAGACCAGACTATTTTACTCAAGTTAAAATCACCGCAAATACAAAAATGGGAATCTTCTTTCCCTTCATAAAGACTTATGATATTGTTAGTATGGTCTGCATACAAGGACTCCGAACTATTCGGTGGAATGTAAGATACACAAATGAAGAAATTACCATAGGTACCAGAAATACAGACACAGAGCTGGTCTAACAAGGAGTTTTCATTTAAAAGCTTGAAGGCTGATGACATCAGCGTACGCTTTACGGCAATTAGAACTCCACCACCTCTGCTACACCCGGTTTTTTGTGCATCCCTGTCCTTTCGATAAGTGAGAAAAAGATTAGGGTCAAAAAACTCTGCATCAAAAAAATCACTATTAAGCCATGTTTCTACTAAAACAAAAACATCAAAATCACAGCGAGAAGTAAATAGAAATACCTCTTTCGCTTTGGTACGCATTCCAGATACATTCTGGTAATATAGTTTTATATTATGCCTATTACTAATACTACCACTAGATAAAATATTATTATCATTATTGTTGCTAATTTTCGGCCTGGGGCTTCGGAATGTAACGAAAGGGCCGAACATTAATCCCAGCTGGCCAGATGTTAGGATCCATTAGCTTATTGTAGAAAACAGGCGGTACGCCAAGCTTGAAATTTATTCTCGATAGAGCGTTGAGAGACGTGTCTTTCTTGACGAGTTTATGGCACGAAAGAAGATTACCATCAATACCAGCATGTTTTTCAACATAAGAAACTATATTTTCTTCCGAAACTGAAGTTTTAAAAGATGAAATATGTACCCAATGCTTTTTGACAACGACATCAAGTTCAGTAGACTCATTCCTGCCGACCAATTGATTCTTTCGTCTCTGAACTTTTTTATTACGCACAGTAATCCATCTGCTGGGATCATCAGCAGAGCCTGTATTAGTGGCAGCAGCAGCATTGTTATTAGCAGATTGATTATGAACTATGTTGTGTGGATATTAGCGACAATTACAAACTAGAATCACGGTTTTTTTTTTCAAACATAAGTGTGATTATTTCTCGATCCTGCATAAGACACTGTTTCCGAGCTAGAAATGATTTGCATGCAGGTCACCACTCCCAGTTTTGCGGATCTTGCGAACTAAGGTATTCATGTCCTTTAACGAGTCCTCGTTCTTTACCAATTTTAGTATGTCGGCATAGGAAAAGTCGACGGTCTTTTTGATAATAATTGCGTCTGAGCGCGGAGCTTTAGGCTTTTGTCGCTTCTGCCTGTTAACAATTTTCCAGGACATTGCATCTTCGGATGTGATCGCGCCTTTATCTGCCCACTTTTCTGTCGCTTCGGTTCCGGTTGAAGTCTTGTTAGCTTCCTTCATCTTTTTTGGTAGAGCTTCCGGAGATGGCGTACCACCGGATACTCTCTCTCGGCTCCTCTTAGAACGTTGTTGTTGTTGCCGCAGGGAAGGGGTGGTTTGACACAGCTTATCATCTTTCGTGTTGGCTTTTCCTCCATATATTTCATCAGTTGTCTGGTCGTAGGAAACCTTAATTGCCTTCACCAGTTCCCTAAACCCCTGATTTATAGAGCGCTTTCCAACCTTGGCGAAATCATCTAGTTCGGTTATTAACTTTCCGAGGCTTTGGAAAGCATTTTCGCCTTTTGGAGTCCCTTTTGGGCTCATTTCTACATCTATTGTAGAGACCTGTGCGGTACCTGCGGGAGCTGGGCGCGGAGGAGACTGCGCTAGTCTCGACCGCCTGGCAAAGGGATTCCCTTCAGGAATTTCTGCCCTGACCCAGCAATTGACGCTGTATTCTCCATGAAAGTGTTGCTTAAGACACCTGCTGGAGACCAGCAGTCTGCAACACCCCCTGTTTTTGTGTCGAAAACAGCTGATTTATTATTAGATATTTTTCTTATATATAAAACTTATTTATATATATTTTTATATACACCACTTGAAGTGCTACTATTTTTCTGCACTCTAGAGTATATCTTTTGCTAAATACGATATGCTTTTACGATATATGTACTTACAATTTTCAAGCTTTGGTTAGTGTCCGCACTACTTATCGTAAGCTTCGTGTACGATCTTAAAGCTTAAGCTTTTACACAGCACGGTTCGTGTCCTAGCTAAATATCGCAAGTATCAAGCTTATATTTTATGGTAAAAGTTTTGTAGTGCAAACTTTGTGGCGAATATTAGTGCAGTTTAATCACTCACTGAACATGTATTGCGATCAGCTGTTCTTTTCTTCTCTTTGGCGCCTTCTCCTTCGAACACCAAAGGGAATGCACGAAGAAAAGAACAATTTTGCCAAAGGAATATAGGAAAATATATATTTTCAAAGATATTTATCTTCCTCTGTCGCTGTTTGATTATGTAAGTATGGGGTATTGTAGTGGGCACTTTCGTTCCCTTACGAAACACTGGAAGTTTATTTTTTATTATCACTTTCACTATTTAAAACAATGAAAACTCAGAGCAAAAAATTTATGCGTTCTCTCGCTTTCACTATTCTACATGTTAGTGTGAGTGTGTGTATGTGCATATGCATTCACACTAGGGCGGGTCGATTGGTAGGGGCCAAAAAATAAATAAATTAACAGGGACACATCGCGATTATGAAAATTTAGGTAATTTCAAGCATTTTTTGCCCAAGAAACCATATGTCTAAAATCAATTTCGAACCAGTGCTTTTTACGATCTACGTATATTATTTCCAACTGTTCTATATATTTTAAAATAACTCGGTAACCAATGCTTCGATTCTTTTGATTTTTTCGGCATTAATTAGGAAACTTATGTGTTTGGCAGCAAGACGTGGTGGTCAGTTTTTCATTTACTACATTTCCATATACTTCCCAAACTTTGCTCCTTCCACTAACATTCGCAATTTTCAATTCGCCACATACAATTTTTCCTCTTAAGGCACTATTATCTAAATTGTTATTAACATTCTTCACTTCCATATTTTAAATTCACAGATTTTTAGCGCTTTAATTTAGAAAAGTCTGCATGCTTTGTCTTTGAAGTGAAATTTTAATATCCTCTTCGTTTTACAATTTCAATCTAATTACACCTACTTAGCTTATTTGCGCCTACTTAAAACATAAATAAAAATAGGTAAAAAAACTTTTTAAGTTAAACGGTTTTATGTTATACATACATTGCAATGTTTAAGATAAATGTACTAAAAACCAAAAAATAATAAAATAGATACAGTCGTGGGAATTATAAACATTTGCATAGACTAGACTAAAATAAAACCGTGGGGCACGTCAATTGTCTACAATCGTTGATTAAAATGTTTGTTTTGTAATGTTACACTATAATTAGGCAGTTGTTCAACCGACAACGATGGACGTGTGATAAGTAGGGCTAGAATGTGGAAAAAAGCTAGCAAGCTCGATTATAAGCGAGTTTTAGGGTTTCATAGTGGTGAGCGAGTAGTACTTTTATCATATGTTTTGTCGACTAAAGACAAACTACGAGCAGTGAAACGATTCCTCGTGTGAATGTCCAACGATAAACTAGTTGAAACATCTCTTTTATTAACATGGAGTGTATAACTATTGGAATTTCCATGAGCAAGAAAATAGTAAGTAATTTCCTCACCGTCTGCGGGCCAACTGCCTAACGACGAATTAAACGATTCTTCTATCGCACATTAAGTCGATAATTTGTAGACAATTGACGTGCCCCCCGGTTTTATTTTAGTCTAGTCTATGCAAATGTTTATAATTCCCACGACTGTATCTATTTTATTATTTTTTGGTTTTTAGTACATTTATCTTAAACATTGCAATGTATGTATAACATAAAACCGTTTAACTTAAAAAGTTTTTTTACCTATTTTTATTTTCTAGTTTTTAGTTTTTATTTCGCATTCTGTTTAATTCATTTAGTGCTTCATTATTGCAAGGTTTCTTGCCCGTTAGTTTATTGCAGTCCAACGCCTCTATAGCGACCCACGCGCCACCTATCGGAAGTTTTTTTTTAGGAAAATATTTCCTTTCAAGGTAGTAATACATGATCCGAATTTCAGCCAAATCGGACCATAAATGCGATTTTTGTAAATATAGCGACCCACGCGCCACCTAGCGGAATTTTTTTTTTAAGAAAATATTTCTTTTCAAGGTAGTAATACATGTTCCGAATTTCAGCCAAATCGGACCATAAATGCGATTTTTGTAAATATAGCGACCCACGCGCCACCTAGCGGAATTTTTTTTTTTAAGAAAATATTTCTTTTCAAGGTAGTAATACATGTTCCGAATTTCAGCCAAATCGGACCATAAATGCGATTTTTGTAAATATAGCGACCCACGCGCCACCTAGCGGAATTTTTTTTTTAAGAAAATATTTCTTTTCAAGGTAGTAATACATGTTCCGAATTTCAGCCAAATCGGACCATAAATGCGATTTTTGTAAATATAGCGACCCACGCGCCACCTAGCGGAATTTTTTTTCATAATATTGCATTGTCATCGGGGTTATACATGCGTGCAAAATTTCAGATTAATCGGTTGACAGGAAGAGGGTGAAATTTGAATTACTAAATTTGACCCAAGAATAAAGAATAAATAATAAAACAAACGGGGTGAGCTAAATAAAACCGTTTAATAATAATAAAAAAGAAGGAACCGTAGATATTTAAATCCTTTTAACTTGATTTTCTTTACTTGTTGCTACATTTCATGCACATACATATGTAAAACATATTATGTACATACCAGTGGCGGACCCAGCATAAATTGTCTGGGCAAGCCTATGTGTGAAGCATAACCATTAGTCATTTATGTAATTTTCTTTGCTGTATTATCTAGAAGTCTGATTGCGTTCCGTTATTGAATATGATTTAGAGCTCTCGCTTTTTTTAACATTTTCGAGTAGCACGGATAAATGCTTTTCAAATTCTCGAACACTCCTTTGTTTGCTTATTACCCGTATGTTTGTACGGGCATTCGAACAATTCGGGTATTTGAAGTTTGTGTTTTCTCGTTTATTTTTTTTTTTGTTGTCTTCATATGTATTTTTTTATCTTTGTTTTCCTGATACACATTTTTTTGTTTGTACAATCAGAGAAAAGGAATTAAAAATAAAATTTTTATTTTTATAATGCCCGATTTAAACCAAGTCATTTTTATTTTAAAAATAAAAAATTTTTAATTTACAAATTGAATTTTTGAAATTAAAATATATTTAGGATTTAAAAAGAAACATGTTTAAATTAAAAATGAAAATTAATGGAATAAAAACGAATGTTTTTGATTCAAAATCTCATAGCGCTTAAAATAAAAATAAATATTTTTAAACTTAAAGCCTAGTACTGAGTTCACTGCCGTGAAATTTCGCCAGCAACATGCATTTATTTTGCTGTGAAATGTTTCAAGAAATATTTGTTGTCAAGTGAGAATAAATGCCAAAACGAAAACTAAGCAAAGGTAAAAAGAAACAAGTAAAAGCGCGGCTGTCTTCGGCCGTACCGAAGACTTCATACCTTTCATGAGTGGGGAAATGAAAAGTTACCTATGTATGTACATAGCCGGATTAAGTTTAATTTATAATTTTAATTCTGTGGGTTATTTATGGAAAGATTTATTAGAAAAAATGGTGTCTTTACTATTTAAATGGAGGAGTTATACACCAAAATGTGCATATCTGAACAATCGGTTGTATGGGAGCTATATGTTATAGTGGTCCGATCTTGACAATTTTCGGTAATCCCGTTTGGGCCCATATGGGTACAAATACTTCAAAATTTCACGCCGTTAGCTGTTAAAATGGAGGAGTTATACACCAAAATGTCCATATCTGAACAATCGGTTGTAGGGAAGCTATATGTTATAGTGGTCCGATCTTAACAATTTTCGGTAATCCCGTTTGGGCCCATATGTGTACAAATACTTCAAAATTTCACACCGTTAGCTGTTAAAATGGAGGAGTTATACACCAAAATGTGCATATCTGAACAATCGGTTGTATGGGAGCTATATGTTATAGTGGTCCGATCTTGACAATTTTCGGTAATCCCGTTTGGGCCCATATGTGTACAAATACTTCAAAATTTCACGCCGGTAGCTGTTAAAATGGAGGAGTTATACACCAAAATGTGCATATCTGAACAATCGGTTGTAGGGAAGCTATATGTTATAGTGGTCCGATCTTAACAATTTTCGGTAATCCCGTTTGGGCCCATATGTGTACAAATACTTCAAAATTTCACACCGTTAGCTGTTAAAATGGAGGAGTTATACACCAAAATGTCCATATCTGAACAATCGGTTGTATGGGAGCTATATGTTATAGTGGTCCGATCTTGACAATTTTCGGTAACCCTGTTTGGGCCCATATGGGTACAAATACTTCAAAATTTCACGCCGGTAGCTGTTAAAATGGGGGAGTTATACACCAAAATGTGTATATCTGAATAATCGGATGTTGTGGAACTATATGTTATAGTGGTCCGATCTAGACAATTTTCGGTTACCTTGTTTGGGCCAAAATGGGCACGTCTAATTCAAAGTTTCATGTCCTTAGCTGTTTAAATGGGGAAGTTATGCACAAATTACTTCCAAAAATTTCATGTATATCTGAATAATCGGTTGTTTTCTATATGTTATAGTGGTCCGATTCGGCCGGTTCCGACAAATGATCAGCTGCATATAACAACATACCTGTATTCCGAATTTCATTCAGATATCTCAAAAACTGAGGGACTAGTTTGCGTTCACACAGACGGACGGACGGACAGACGGACATGGCTTAATCGACTCAGCTCGTGATTCTGATCATATCGGTATATATTTTGATGGGTCCCCCACGCTTCCTTCTGGTACTTTCGACAAAAATTTTTTGGCACTAAGTTATAATACCATTTCATTCTCATGAAAGGTATAAAAATTTGGAGCATCGCCTCAGAACCAACTTTCAAATTTTGGCCAATAAAAAATTTTTATACAAAATATAAATTTCAATTTCAACAAATGTCACTTTTCACTCGAAAATAAATGGCATTGTATATTTTAATTGTCGCGAAAAAATGTTGCTGGCATAATGTTGCTAGCATGTTGCGCAACTTTTCACGGCAGGAACTCAGTACAACTTTGTCGTGAAATATCTGTGAAATTTCACACATGTTTCACAACCAGTTTTTTTTGTATGAAATTTGACAGCAGTTTCACGTGAAACTCGAACTCAGTACTATGCTTAAGATATTTTTTCTTGATAGATATAAAAACGTTTTTAAAAATAATGTAAATACAATACATTTTTAAATTTAAAAATCTTTATTTTTATTTTAAGCACTATGAGATTTTGAACAAAAAACTTTCGCTTTTATTCCATTAATTTTAATCTTTAATTTAAAAATTTTTATTTTTAAATCCTAAACACATTTAATTTAAGAAATTTTATTTTTTAAATAAAAATGACAGTTTAAAACGTGCACTATAAAAATAAAAATTTTATTTTTGATTCCTTTCCTCTGAGTATAAGCTCGAATGTTGGTACGGGAATTTGAACAACGGGCTTCAAACAAACACGATCTGTTCGAATTGCTCGATACCCGGGTATCTAGAGCTCTACTTTGATTATATTCGGTTTGCATATTTGGTTTGTTGTTTATATTCATAACATATGAAACTGAATGTATTGCATTAAATCGAGAAAATGAGGATGATAAAGAATTTTTAAGTTTTTATATACAATGAATATTATGAAGATATGTAGGTACATATGTTTTTGACTTTTGGTATTTTAGCTGTAGCTACTTTTGGTCAGCATATCAACAAGCCTGGCTAAGTCGAAAGTAAATTCAAGTTTTTTACCATCAGAATTATCTACAAAAGCAGAGGAGAAATTATTAGAATAAATTGGGAAGAACTCAATTGAATTGATTGATGACGCCAAACTTATAGGGAAATCTCACACGAAAGCGCAGAGGTATTTTTAGATTCCTTATACCGACGGAAATTTTAGTAGTAGCCACTTGCTACACTTTGCTTATTATCTAATATCTAAAAAAATGGGTGCTTTAGTGTTTGAAAAACTGAGGTCCAATTACCAAAAGTCGTGAAATTTTATTTGATTTTGATTTCCGTCGCTTTTTAAAATTATCTTGATATTTTGCCAATAGTCGCCAAATATCACAATCAACGCTTTTATAATCTGGTATTTGATACATGCACATGTAAGAAATTACATGCACATGTACATGAACATGTAAGAAAGTACGTGCATAAGTATGTATGTACATGCAAACGAAAATCAAATCAAATATGCATATGGCTGTGAATACTGAATGCCGAAGCCAGCTTCACATTCGCATACAAATTTAATGTGAAAAATAAAAAAAGTGCTTTGCTAGTTTTTTTTTTTTCAATTTAAGTCTGAAAATAAGCAATTGATTTCTCCTTAGAGAAAGCGAGAAAACAAGCTATGTTATTCTGTTTTGAAAGCCAGGTAAAAGCCAATGTGTGGAAACGTTAAGGCATGCTAACTGTGCTGTGATTGGCTGTGCAAACAAAATACACATTGTGAGGTCAAAGAACGTAAATCTATTTACGTTCTTTGGTGAGGTGGATTGGTGAGGTGGATTGGTGGTGTATTTGCGCTATTTTCTTAGAATACTTTTAGGCACCGTATGTTACAGTGGGGGCTATATTATTGAGAACTTGAATAGTAAACACATTTAAAACGTAAAATAACCAGATTTTAAAGAAATTCGTAAAATGAAATGAACGAAAATATGTACGCAAGCCGGGCTTCTCGGCTTGTATGAAGCGCCCGCCTCTGGTACATACATATTAAGGTGGAGTGAAAACATAGGGAGATTTTTTTTGTTTTTTTTTTTTTGAACGTACCAGTAATGAAAATTTGCCTTTATAATTAAAATTTGCCTTTTTAATTTTATGGCGATAGGATGACGTTTTGAACTGCCCCCAGCCCCGCAAAGTTGAAAGCAATAAGCACGATCTGGTACAAATATGAAATTTTGAAAATTATAAAATCAAAAAATGAAGTATGAGGATTGATATACATGGATGAGCTTAAACTGATTTTTTTTTGGAAACAACAACAACAAAAGTTATTAAAGGTCAAAGTATTCATTATGCATTTTTTAAATTGCAATTACTTAAAAACTACTGAACCGATTTCGAATATTATATTCGACAGGTATTTTGCAGTGGCGGACCTAGCATAAATTGCCTGGGCAAGCCTATGTGTGAAGCATAACCATTAGCCATTTATGTAATTTCCTTTGCTGTATTATTTAAAAGTCTGATTGCGTTCCGTCATTGACTTTGATTTAGAGTTATCGATTTCTTTTTAATATTTTCGAGCGACCC
The DNA here is from genome assembly GCA_960531455.1 of Urophora cardui. Lineage (NCBI taxonomy): Eukaryota > Metazoa > Arthropoda > Insecta > Diptera > Tephritidae > Urophora > Urophora cardui. Next base: position 74,216,883 of record OY482670.1, on the reverse strand, counting down.
GAATAAATGCTTTTCAATGCTCGACCGCTCGTTTGTTTGTTTATTATGCGTATGTTTGTACGGGCATTTGAACAATTCGGGTACTTGAAGATCGTTTTCTCGTTTATTTTATTTTTTTTTTTCATATGTATTTTTTATTTTTGTTTTCCTGATACACATCTTTTTGTTTGTATACTCAGAGAAAAGGAATCAAAAATAAAATTTTTATTTTTATAATGCACGTTTTAATCCAAGTCATTTTTATTTTATAAATGAAAATTTTTAAATTAAAAATTAAATTTTTTAAATTAAAATGTATTTAGGATTTAAAAAGAAACATGTTTAAATTAAAAATTAAAATTAATCAAAATCGCATAGTGCTTAAAATAAAAATAAACATTTTTAAATTAAAATTGTTTTTTCTTGATTTTGCAATTTTACTCTGAACATTTTTAAAATAAAAAAATTTCGTATTTACATAATTCTTAAATATAAAAACGTGCGCTAGGGAAATCTTACACGAAAGCGCAGAGGTATTTTTAGTTTCCTTATACCGACGGAAATTTCAGCAGTAGCAAGTGTATTAGCTTATTGTCTAATACCTAAAAAATGGGTGCTTTAGTGTTTGAAAAACTGAGGTCCAATTCGATTTCCACCGCTTTTTAAAATTATCTTGATATTGTGCCAATAGTCGCCAAAAATCACAATCAACCCTTTTATAATCTGGTATTTGATATTTATGTTTGCATGCACATGCAGATGTAAGAAATTATGTGCATAAGTATGTATGTACATGCAAACGAAAATCAAATCAAATATGCATATGGCTGTGAATACTGAACTTTTGAATGCCGAAGCCAGCTTCATATTCGCATACAAATTTGATGTGAAAAATAAAAAAAGTGCTTTGCTAGTTTTTTTTTCAATTTAAGTCTGAAAATAAGCAATTGGTTTCTCCTTAGCGAAAGCGAGAAAACAAGCTATGTTATTCTGTTTTGAAAGCCACGTAAAAGCCAGCAATGCCGTTCCAAAATTTATGAGCGGAGTCAAAATTGACATATAGCGGAGTGTTTCGGAGTGACGGACGAAAGAGCGGAGTGAAATTCCGGAGTGATGTCAAAAATAAGGAAATCAACAAAGAAATGTAAATATGGGAAAGCAAACGCAAAATTTTGTTTTCGAATTAAAGAACATATGTATTTATTAGAAATGAATTTAATTAAATTAAAATTTGTGTTTTTATTCATAGCACATTTGTTTATAAACTTTTGTATACATAAATTAGTGCATGGTATGCATTAGAATCTAATGATTAGATAAATGTCTTAGATATAAAGGTACAAGTATGTACATATAAGTAGGATAATTTTTTTTTTTAAATAAATTATGTATTTTGTGTTTTTGTAAAGACAATTCTGCACTTTTATGACCATCAGAATTGCCATGCCTTTCTAAATTAGAAATATTATTTCCCAACAATTTTACACAAATTTTACAGAAGCTTTTCTCATCTTTGTTTTCTAACCAACTAAATTTAATCTTCCATTTATCGATGAATTTTTGTTTGAATGGATTTATTTTCACTGTCTTTGGTGTGAAAATCGCTGAAAACAGCGGCACAACAATTACACAGAAATAGCAGCATCGAAGTCACTTTTTTTTCAAGTTGTTTATTTCAATATTAAATACGTATATTTTTTTTAATCTAAATAAACAAGAATAGTTAATTACAACAGCTTATATGCGATACAATGTCCCTCGTAGGGTTCTCAGCATCTATTTTTAGCAATTTTAGTGTAAGTAAGTCCTTTTTTAAAACTTTGTAGGAGAGACAAAAAACAAAAAAGAAAAAAAATTCGAAATGAAAAAAAATTTCTGTTCATATAAATATTTTGGACTTACACAATTTTTTTCGCTTTTTGGACTTACACAATTTGCGTATCACTGAATAACAACGAGTAGAAATATGACAAGTATCTCAGACTTGTTTAGCGCGGTGCGTATTTGATTTTTCTAGCGTTCTACATAAAAATACACTTTTTCATAAAAGTGGACTTACACAGTTTGCACTCTAAGCTAGCGAAATGTAATTTTTTCAGACTATAATTTAACATTTTAGTACACAAATATTGCTTATAATACATATATCAAACTCTTAAGGCCCTTGGCCACTTAAAATCTGGAATGTTAAGAAGTGTATACATATGTGTGAGTGTCGGGTGATTGACGCAAATATCTAAAAGATTTGATTCTCATCAACGCGAGCCCGAACACGAACGTGTAGCACGACGACTGCCGATTGCACTAACACACACAAAAAAACTCACACATACACACTGCTTGACATGCCAGATTGTCAGTTGCCAAGGGCCTTTAACTATACTTCAAAAGTAAGTCTCATATTCTCTTCTGGAAATCTACGCGCATAGGTAGATTTTCAAGTTTTATGCGCCCAAAATTGAATTTTGTAAAATTGTTACAATTACAGAAAAAAAACATACCCACATATTGGAAATATAATGGGGAACAATAATTCATCGCTTTTTTCCTGACCCCATACTCTGCACTTGCCCCAGATGGTCGTAACTTAGCATATCTGAAGTTAATTTTTTTGTTTTTTTCTTCCATATTTTTAAGTGCTAGTTTCATCTTGAGTATTTATTATTTAAAGCAATTCATTTAAGTAATCGTGATGAATCCTAAAGGTTCAAGTAATTGTTAACACTTTTCAATAATATCCTTGTTTTCCAATAATTCTAAGTTTATAGTTTTAAGCTTTTAAAGTTGGGATATTTAAAAAAAAAATGTTCACTCTTTTTTGTGTTCAAAATTGATTTTGTTATATTGCAATATATATTATATTACAATAAAATATTTCTACCTATGTGCTACGGTTATAAATAATAATTTTCTTATATAATTTAGTTTTTTAATGTTCCATTTTGACAGACATTAAGTAAAATCTCAAGTTCAGATACTGTTGAATATGAGCTCACTCATATTTCGTCTACATTCTTTACATTACACTAAGTCACCGGTGCACTGATTCGCGTTGAACAAATTATGCTTAAGCTGCAATTATGTGCATATGAAGAAGTGACTGCAGCTACAAAGCGTGAGAATTTACAATGCCGGCATCAGCCATATCATCTTCTTACCCTACATTCCTTGGTCTAATTACACAAAATGTGGGAACATCGTTTTGCCTAATAAGCATTCTGTTTTTTAGTTGTAAATATGTAGGTATATGCATATATGTATTGTCCAAATGATATTTATGTACATATGTATGTATGTGTTTGTGCATTATGAGAATTGTACGTTTGCTTGTATAAGTGCACGTTTAATTTGTATAAAAGGCAAATGTCTTTGCAATAAATAAAGTATTCAGTTGAAAACATCAAGCCAATCGCTTCATCTAAACATCTGGTGACCCCAAGTAAAAAGACACGACTAAAATGAAGTTTGAGGATTTAATTGAACAACAATTGGGAACTGGAGAAAACATCCAGACCATTGTAAGAAACTATAAAAAAGATCCTCAAGCAAGGAAGACGGCCGCCTACTATGAAGAGCGCTTAAGGAGGTTGGAGAGCGAGTGGTCAACATTCGAAACCACAGATAACAAAATTACTCGAAGACGCTCCAGCCGACCACGATTACTTCAAAAAGGACTACTATGGGTCTATAATTAACGTCGTCAACGAATACCGAGAGTTGTTCGAGTCGGTATTGCTTCAAGCGGCTCAGAACCAACAAAGGGAACCAATTACTGCAACAGCTAGCGGGCTAGGGAACACAGCTTCGAACAATCAGCAGCCCAAGCCGGATTCAGAAACAGGCAGTTTCACAAAGCTAGTTCGTAGACAGAACATAGTGATGGCTTCGTTGCGGCGAGCATTAATGGACCACCGTTCACCAAGATGTGAGCCCGTAATAAATAAATTATGGAGTATCATCGAGGACATTCATTTCAAATTGTATGAAATGTTCGACGACCCCACTGAGCGAGGTTACGATCTCATTCAATTTATTACACTGGAGGAAATGGTTCGAAACGCCCTGCAGGAATCATGCAATAACAACGTAACGGCAAACCCAATAGCGTTCAAACCACAATCAATCACATTGCCAAAAATAACAATACAAAAATTCGATGGCAATTATCTAAAATGGCAGGAATTTTGTGACTTGTTCACACAGTTGGTAATAAGTCAACCTTTATCAAAGGTCCAAAAAATGTATTATCTCAAGACTCACGTGGTGGGGGAGGCTGGAAACTTGATAAAACATTTCACCTCAACTGAGGAAAATTTCGAAGCTGCGTGGCTTGTGCTTCTAGAAAGATACAACAATAAACGTTTGCTTGTTAGCAAATTAATCAACGAGCTTCTAGCAACAACTGGTGGTACAACGGTGGATAACATCAAAAAGCTGCATGATAACACAAAGGAGTGTTTATTGGCATTACAAAATTTGCAGATAGACACTTCCACCTGGGACCCTTTGCTGCTTCATCTACTCCTGAAGAAACTAGATCAACCAACAAGGCTACGATATGAGCAATCCTTAGAAAAGCCGCGAGAGGTACAAACTATTAAAGAATTCCTCCAATTCTTGGAAAAACATTTCCAATCTATGGAGGTAATGGGCGCCAAAACTCCACACCCTGCCGCAAAGGTCTGCACTTCAGTCACATCAAAACCACAAAGCAGTGACACTTGCAGCATGTGCAAAAAGGGAAAGCACCAATTGCTTTCCTGCAGGGACTTTCTGCAACAATCTCCATCGGCCCGATTTCAATTTATCCAAAAACAAAAATATTGCCACAATTGCCTTAGACCTGGACATGCATCCAAAACCTGCGCATCAAGATGCTGTCTTAAGTGCAACAAAAAACACAATACGTTGCTACATTTTGGGGAGACAATCAAAGACGACCCACCAACATCTGCAAGTAAATCAACAGAAGGCCATGGACCAAAAACCACACAAACGCATACAAAACAAGAAGCAGCTTCACTGGCAACCGCCAAACAATCAACATCAAAGGCCTATGTACTGCTCAGCACAGCCATGGTAAAAATCAAGGGAAATGGAAGGGAAATACATTGCCGGGCAATTCTGGATTCAGGCTCACAAGTAAATTTTGTTACGGAACGGCTGGTAAAGCGACTGGGAATCTCGACGAAACCTTCATTCATCTCTATCAACGGCATTGGTTCGAGCAATACCAAGGTACAGCATCGCGTCAATGTAGCATTACATTCAAGAATCAACAGCTTCACAACACGGGTCGAAGCAGCAGTATTATCTCATATCATAGCCCCCCAGCCTTCTCAAGAAATCAATATCGATGATTGGAAAATTCCAGCTAACATCACGCTAGCCGATCCAACATTCAATCATCCTGATAAAATCGACATGTTATTAGGGGCGGAGTTTCACAATCAGCTTATGGCAACAGGACATATCAAGCTATCAGATGACCTACCCAGTTTACAAAATACGGTTTTGGGGTGGATCATCGCAGGAAAAATTAGTGGAAACCACCCACAGAACGCTGCATGCGGAATCTGCACAAACGATGACATCAATCTGGAAGCGGCCCTTGCTCGTCTGTGGGAGCTCGAGGATGTGGCAAAGTCGAAAAAACAGCTTTCTATAACAGAAAAAGAGTGCGAAGCTCATTTTGCGCAAAGTACAACTGTTGCCAAAAATGGCAGATTCATTGTAGGGCTACCATTTCATGACAATCCGGGGGCCTTGGGTGAATCGTATGAAATCGCGTATAATCGATTTCTATCACTGGAACGTCGATTGGCAAAATCAACCGAAATAAAGGATCAGTATGTGAAATTTATGGAAGAATATAAAAGACTGGGCCACATGACGCCAGTGAATATTGACAGCATCAATGCACCCAGGTATTTCATTCCCCACCATTGTATCGTCAGACCCGAAAGCCGCACTACAAAATTACGTGTGGTATTCGACGCATCTGCCAAAACATCGTCAGGACTTTCCTTAAACGACCTTATGTACACTGGACCCACAGTTCAGAGCGATCTGTTTGCTATTTTACTTCGTTTCCGTCTACCTAGGTACGTTTTTACTACAGATGTAGAAAAAATGTATCGACAGATTTTCGTGCATCCGGAGGATAGAAGGTTCCAACTCATCATTTGGCGACAAGATCCGAGTATGCCAATAACACATTATCAGCTGAACACAGTTACTTATGGAACAAGATCTGCTCCATACTTGGCAACAAAATGTTTGCAGTCAATCGCGAATGAAAATCTGACACAATATCCTCTTGGTGCTCAATTTCTTCAGGACAATTTTTATGTGGATGACGGAATCGGTGGGTCAGACAGCCTAACCACAGCAATAGAAATCCAACAGCAATTGATTAATATTTTGAACCAACGGGGCTTTAATCTACAAAAATGGTGTGCCAATCATCAAAACTTACTACAGAATATCGGCATGGATGAAAATGAAGTCGACGTAGACTTTGACAATAACGTAAATCAAACCATTAAAACCTTGGGATTAACATGGATGCCCAAGGTTGATCAATTTTGCGTAAAGGTATGTTTAGAAACTGGCACTCTGACAACCAAACGTTCAGTAAGCGCCGACCTAGCTAGGCTCTTCGATCCTTTGGGCATACTGGCACCGGTGGTGGTAATGGCCAAAATGTTCGTTCAAGACCTTTGGAAGCTAAAACTCACATGGGACGAAGCGCTGCCCGACCAATTACATGAAAAGTGGACGGCATTCAGAACAGATTTGGAAAAGCTGAACAATATGAAGATATCACGTCACATATTTGAAGGGCACATCCCAGCAAGTGCACAAATTCATGTGTTCGTAGATGCATCTGAAAAGGCATATGGTACTGCGATTTACCTCAGATCGGAACTGGACGATGGACACGTAATAGTACGCCTACTGTGTGCAAAATCGCGTGTTGCACCTTTGAAACGACAAACTCTTCCCCGTCTGGAACTGTGTGCAGCAGTATTGGGATCCCAACTAAGTGCAAGAATCAAGACAGACCTCAAACTGGATGTCCTTACTCACTATTGGACAGATTCGCAGATAGTGTTGGCGTGGATCAACTCATCTTCAGCATCTTACCAAACTTTTGTAGCAAATCGAATAGCGGTTATTCACGAACATACCATCCCTGAACAATGGCGGCACATTGGTTCAAAGGAAAACCCAGCTGATATTATTTCGCGAGGATTGCCGCCAGGCAAACTCGAAGCCTGTAACTTGTGGTTCTACGGGCCTAAAATCTTGCTAAAGCAAGAAGCATACTGGCCTCCAAAACATTCGAACGCGTTGCCACCAATGAACCAGAGTATTAATCTGGAACTGAAGAAGGTAACGTCGGTACCCATTACAACAAATGACATTGAGGAAAACATTCTTCATGGCATCCGACATAATGGCTCGTTTAAAACCCTACAAAGAACTGTAGGTTACGTGCTGAGATTTATTAACAAATCGCGGAAAAAATCGTCGCAATCTGAGATTACATTGAATGTCCAAGAACTTAACAATGCGCTTGTGACAATCGTTCGAACAATACAGCGACTGACATTTGCACAAGAGCTTAAGGATCTTCAAAAATCCAACGAAGTTCACAAAAACAGTTCTTTCCGCAGCCTATCACCATTTCTAGACAATGATGGCATCATTCGCGTTGGAGGACGACTACATGAATCAACACTCACGTATGACGCCAAACATCCAATGCTACTTCCATACAACAATCCTATTACAGAGCTATTGATACAAATGATTCATAAAGAAAATCGTCACTGTGGACCTCAAGCCTTGTTGGCTCACACCAGACAAAAATTCTGGCCAATAAAGGGAAAGATATTAACACGATCAGTTGTGCTTAACTGTGTAAGATGCACCAAGGCCAAACCCAGATTGCTGACTCAAATCATGGGCAACCTTCCTTCTGTAAGAGTAACTCAAGCAAGACCGTTCATTAACTCAGGTGTTGACTTCTGTGGACCATTTTGGGTGCACTTCAAGATAAGAGGGAAAAGGCCACAAAAGGCATATATAGCCGTATTTTGCTGTTTTGCAACAAAGGCAATACATTTAGAGCTGGTTAGCGACCTTACGACTGAAGCTTTCATTGGTGCATTAAAGCGATTTATGAGCCGAAGAGGACATTGCCAAAATTTATATTGCGACAACGCAACAAATTTTGTAGGCGCTAGAAACCAATTATCTGAACTCAACGAATCTATCTATGCAAATTCTTCAAGGGAATCAATTTTGAAGCAATGCGCCGTAAAGGGAATAGAATTTCATTTCATTCCCCCAAGGACTCCACATTTTGGTGGCTTATGGGAAGCTGCAGTAAAATCAGCCAAACACTTACTAATAAGAAGTGTTTCTACAGCATCTCTCACATATGAAGAAATGGAAACAGTGACCATTGAGGTAGAAGGAATCCTTAATTCCAGGCCAATCAGCCCAATGTCAGATAATCCAAATGATTTAGCAGCGCTAACTCCTGGCCATTTTCTCATAGGAGAACCAATAAATGCACAAATTGATGTAAATTGCAAGCCACAAAAGGTCAGTCTACTAACAAGGTGGAAGCTGGTTTCTCAACTTAAACAAGAGTTCTGGAAGCGATGGTCTCGCGAATATTTATCGGAACTCCAACTTAGAAATAAATGGAAGGTCAAGCAGAACAACGTCAACATTGGTGATATGGTGATAGTTAAGGAAGACAATACTCCGGTACTTCATTGGCCGTTAGGAAGAATCATCAACGTTTTTAAGGGAAATGATGGTATTGTGCGAGTGGCGGAGGTAAAGACGGCAACTGGCACGTGCAAGAGGCCAATTCATCGGCTGGCACTACTACCAGTAAATGAAGAGAGTGCGGCGGAGCCAAAGAATCAATCAACAACAACACCATCCGAAGAAGACAAAATTCCAGCAAAACGAGGGGGTCCTGTGTTGCATCAAGGACTTACAACCCTATTAATTACACTACTAATTCTGCCAATAGTTTTGGGGGCTCAAATTCAAAACAAGCGATTTGGATCAAGGCTCGGTATTCACTTTGAAGGATTGGGGTCGGCCGCTCTTTCGACAACAGAATGGAACCTCCTTATATATTACGACCTGGAGGGCTTCTCAACGGAGTTAGCTTTGCTGGCGAATGGTACCAAGGTTCTGCGCCAGCTGTGCCAAGAAAGCAAACAGATTAGTGCATGTCAATCTCTGGTAACACACTTCAAACAAATTCAAGGAGAGCTGCAGTTGGACAATCTAATCTTGAAGTCCAATCGCTGGAAAAGAGGCGCGATAGACGTGGTCGGGAATGTAGCTCATTCATTGTTTGGCATTCTGGATTCAGAATACGCAGAGCAAATGTCCAGCACAGTCACACAAGTCAAACATAATGAAGATTACCTACTAAATCTCATCAAAAATCAAACATCCGTTGTAGACTCCACCATCAACATCCTAAAGCGAGACCAACACACTGTCAAGGAAAAATTCGACGTCATTGATCAGGAAATCAGTCAGATATTCAACACAGTACGCAACGAAACGGACGAAATATACGAAGGAAAAATATATCGCATGTTTTTGACTTTATCTGTTCAACTAACCCTTATTGCTGCCAACTTACAAAGAGTGCAATCTTCAATATTCGATGTTCTAACCGACTCTCATCACGGGAGAATAAGTCCTTTGCTCCTGACGCCAAGCCAATTACAACTCGAAGTGAGCAAAATTAAGTTCCACATCTCAACATCATTGGAATTACCTATCCACCAGGATGATTTGCTTCAGTTATACCAGCTAATGAGGGTAAAAGGAGGACTCACCCAAAAGCATGCCGTGTTCAGCATCACCTTGCCTCTGGTGGAACGTGATCAATACGACCTGTTCAGTATGGTTCCAATACCCAATTGGATAAATAAGACCATGATCGAAATTCAACCATGTGCTTCAATTTTGGCCATAAACACAGCGCTCGACCAATATTTTCCGATGAGCAAGTCTGAGTTTCAATCATGCGAAAACATCAACAATGGGAGTTATATTTGTCCCAAGGTTCAACTAAGATATACCCGCGGAGCATCTATGTGTTCATGTGAAGCCAATCTATTTTTAAATAGTACTCAGTCAAGTTGTCAATTGCGGAAAACACCAAATAATTCTGCATGGATACCATTACAGCACGAGAACCAATGGATATATGCTACATCAATGACAACCCGCGCAACAGCTGTATGTGGAAAGGAAGTTACACAACTTACCCTAAAGGGATCGGGATTGTTGTCACTACAACCAGAGTGCATACTTAGGCAAAATTTTGTGTCACTTCAAGCACATCAGAAGATAACCAGGAGGGTGTGGTCATCTTACACTAGCCTAGGTGATATCTCCAAGCTGGCCGCGGCAGACCACTTGAGTAGTCTCAACATAACGAAAACCACAGAATACGTGCCATCGGAGCAAAATTTAACACTATTGCAATCCGCGTTGGCTAATCATCGCTTGTGGGAGCTACCAAACAAATTGGAATCACAAAACACCCACCACATTGCCGTTGGTTATACAGCATTGATAATAGCGGTGTGTCTTTTAATATTCATGATGGTCAAAGAAAAAATAAAATACGCAAAACAAAGAGTGACAACTCCTACGGCGACGAACACATCAAGCCCAAATCAGAGGCCCAAACCTATGCCGCGAAATCTTAGACAAGTTTCGGACTTTACAGTGCACATTTAGTGTTGGCCAAACCAAACCATCGAGCTGCGCTCACCGGGGGGAGGATGTTGAATATGAGCTCACTCATATTTCGTCTACATTCTTTACATTACACTAAGTCACCGGTGCACTGATTCGCGTTGAACAAATTATGCTTAAGCTGCAATTATGTGCATATGAAGAAGTGACTGCAACTACAAAGCGTGAGAATTTACAATGCCGGCATCAGCCATATCATCTTCTTACCCTACATTCCTTGGTCTAATTACACAAAATGTGGGAACATCGTTTTGCCTAATAAGCATTCTGTTTTTTAGTTGTAAATATGTAGGTATATGCATATATGTATTGTCCAAATGATATTTATATACATATGTATGTATGTGTTTGTGCATTATGAGAATTGTACGTTTGCTTGTATAAGTGCACGTTTAATTTGTATAAAAGGCAAATGTCTTTGCAATAAATAAAGTATTCAGTTGAAAACATCAAGCCAATCGCTTCATCTAAACAGATACTCTTATACATTGCATATTTATTCCCATTGTAGTTTATACTAATATTATTTGACTAAGATGATAAGAAATTGAAAGAAAACTTGAAATTTAAATAATTGGCGTTACTTTTCTGTTATTAGCATGTTAATAACAGCAATACCGTATAATAACTGTAGCGTTTGTTGAGCCGTAGGGAAGTGCAGGTACCGTAGGAATTTTACCACAAAAGAGCGAATATAAGTACAAAGAATGTAAATTGTGGTAAAATTCCTGCGGTTCTTGCACTTTCCTATGGCTCAACAAACGCTAGAATTATAAGTAATACTTCGTGAAAAAGCGCTAAATTTCGAAAAATTACTATTCTCATTGATTTTTTCCTGAAAAAGAAATGTATGCTAATAAAGTCAAAGATGGTTTTATGGTCAAAACGAATCTTTCGGGGGGGTTTTGTCCCCTAAACCCCCCCCCGTTACTACGCCACTGGTACAGGATCGGCAAGCCTTCGTCGTTTTGCACCATATTTTTCCTATCAAGATAAATGAAAGCCCCTGGCGGTATAAATCCAAGTTTTAATGAGTTCTCGATATATGTTGTATTTATATGGAATGGACCATTTATAAAATTGTTAGAGTCGCAGTTAAGGCATCTGAATATATGTTTTCTTATTAGATTAATTATATAATTATCTATTCTGTGGGTTTTGGATATTTTGTAAAGATGACTATTACTATAGTATTTTATGTAATCACTTTGTGGTGTGCAGTAAAGTGATGTACATGCCCTAAGACATTTCCGTTCAAACTTCCGGATTTTTTCCATGTAGGACGGGGATATGTTGAACCATATGGGGGCGGCGTATGTAATTATGGGTCGTACCAAGCATTGGTACATTTTGATTTTGACCCTAGATGATACGTGTCGTGAGTGGAATAAGTTTTTGTATTGATAAAAGGCGCCTCTGGCCCGATCCAGTTGCTTATTTATGTGATGATTGAAATATAAAAATTTATCCAGATAAACACCTAGATATTTTACTGTAGTTTGGACTGAAATATTTGATCCGTTTGTGTTCGATTTTATTTGGAATTTTTTCCAATTTTGTTGTATATCACGGTTAGATTTTTTTAATGGCGGCCTAAATAATATCGTTTCACATTTGCTTGTATTTATTTTTAGTTGCCAGTTTTTTGTGTACGCTTCCACTTGATTAAAATTGTTTTGGAGATTTAAGTTTATATGGTGGATTTTTTCGTCTGCGTGATATATAATAAGATCATCAGCATATGATATGATAAATTCCATATTTTCCATCAGATCCAAAATAAATATATTAAATAATATTGGTGAGTTCACTGTTCCTTGTTGTAAACCGTTTTCCATTTTGAAGTTTATGGAACTTTTTTCTTTACCATTAGAAATTAGAAATTCCTTGAAAGAGTTTTTAGTGCTTAGCACGAAATTTTTATTTTTAATTCAATTTTTAATTGTTGGGGTAAGTGGAAAAAAATTCAACAACTATTTACAGCGAAGGTTGAGTGTATAGCTATTTCACGAAAAACCATTTTCGATCATCAGCACTCTTTTCGGAAGTGGATGCACCGGGGATTGAACCCGAGTCCATTCCAACTTCAGCCGCAATGACCCAACGGATAAACACACTCGGCCATTGAGACTCTGTGCAAGCTGTTGGATTTTCCCCACTTTTGCCTTTTTCATTTTCAACATTAACGTTAGTGTGTATATGCTTTTGCATATATTCTCCACAAACGTGCTGAATTTTTGTTGTAGGCAGTTCGCAATGAACATTGTTGTTGGTATTTATTTTATGTATATACCAAACAACGTTAACAATTTTACTTGAAAGAGTTTTTAGTGCTTAGCACGAAATTTTTATTTTTAATTCAATTTTTAATTGTTGGGGTAAGTGGAAAAAAATTCAACAACTATTTACAGCGAAGGTTGAGTGTATAGCTATTTCACGAAAAACCATTTTCGATCATCAGCACTCTTTTCGGAAGTGGATGCACCGGGGATTGAACCCGAGTCCATTCCAACTTCAGCCGCAATGACCCAACGGATAAACACACTCGGCCATTGAGACTCTGTGCAAGCTGTTGGATTTTCCCCACTTTTGCCTTTTTCATTTTCAACATTAACGCTAGTGTGTATATGCTTTTGCATATATTCTCCACAAACGTGCTGAATTTTTGTTGTAGGCAGTTCGCAATGAACATTGTTGTTGGTATTTATTTTATGTATATACCAAACAACGTTAACAATTTTACTTGAAAGAGTTTTTAGTGCTTAGCACGAAATTTTTATTTTTAATTCAATTTTTAATTGTTGGGGTAAGTGGAAAAAAATTCAACAACTATTTACAGCGAAGGTTGAGTGTATAGCTATTTCACGAAAAACCATTTTCGATCATCAGCACTCTTTTCGGAAGTGGATGCACCGGGGATTGAACCCGAGTCCATTCCAACTTCAGCCGCAATGACCCAACGGATAAACACACTCGGCCATTGAGACTCTGTGCAAGCTGTTGGATTTTCCCCACTTTTGCCTTTTTCATTTTCAACATTAACGTTAGTGTGTATATGCTTTTGCATATATTCTCCACAAACGTGCTGAATTTTTGTTGTAGGCAGTTCGCAATGAACATTGTTGTTGGTATTTATTTTATGTATATACCAAACAACGTTAACCATTTTACTTGAAAGAGTTTTTAGTGCTTAGCACGAAATTTTTATTTTTAATTCAATTTTTAATTGTTGGGGTAAGTGGAAAAAAATTCAACAACTATTTACAGCGAAGGTTGAGTGTATAGCTATTTCACGAAAAACCATTTTCGATCATCAGCACTCTTTTCGGAAGTGGATGCACCGGGGATTGAACCCGAGTCCATTCCAACTTCAGCCGCAATGACCCAACGGATAAACACACTCGACCATTGAGACTCTGTGCAAGCTGTTGAATTTTCCCCACTTTTGCCTTTTTCATTTTCAACATTAACGTTAGTGTGTATATGCTTTTGCATATATTCTCCACAAACGTGCTGAATTTTTGTTGTAGGCAGTTCGCAATGAACATTGTTGTTGGTATTTATTTTATGTATATACCAAACAACGTTAACAATTTTACTTGAAAGAGTTTTTAGTGCTTAGCACGAAATTTTTATTTTTAATTCAATTTTTAATTGTTGGGGTAAGTGGAAAAAAATTCAACAACTATTTACAGCGAAGGTTGAGTGTATAGCTATTTCACGAAAAACCATTTTCGATCATCAGCACTCTTTTCGGAAGTGGATGCACCGGGGATTGAACCCGAGTCCATTCCAACTTCAGCCGCAATGACCCAACGGATAAACACACTCGGCCATTGAGACTCTGTGCAAGCTGTTGGATTTTCCCCACTTTTGCCTTTTTCATTTTCAAAAATTGAATTAAAAATAAAAATTTCGTGCTAAGCACTAAAAACTCTTTCAAGTAAAATTGTTAACGTTGTTTGGTATATACATAAAATAAATACCAACAACAATGTTCATTGCGAACTGCCTACAACAAAAATTCAGCACGTTTGTGGAGAATATATGCAAAAGCATATACACACTAACGTTAATGTTGAAAATGAAAAAGGCAAAAGTGGGGAAAATCCAACAGCTTGCACAGAGTCTCAATGGCCGAGTGTGTTTATCCGTTGGGTCATTGCGGCTGAAGTTGGAATGGACTCGGGTTCAATCCCCGGTGCATCCACTTCCGAAAAGAGTGCTGATGATCGAAAATGGTTTTTCGTGAAATAGCTATACACTCAACCTTCGCTGTAAATAGTTGTTGAATTTTTTTCCACTTACCCCAACAATTAAAAATTGAATTAAAAATAAAAATTTCGTGCTAAGCACTAAAAACTCTTTCAAGTAAAATTGTTAACGTTGTTTGGTATATACATAAAATAAATACCAACAACAATGTTCATTGCGAACTGCCTACAACAAAAATTCAGCACGTTTGTGGAGAATATATGCAAAAGCATATACACACTAACGTTAATGTTGAAAATGAAAAAGGCAAAAGTGGGGAAAATCCAACAGCTTGCACAGAGTCTCAATGGCCGAGTATGTTTATCCGTTGGGTCATTGCGGCTGAAGTTGGAATGGACTCGGGTTCAATCCCCGGTGCATCCACTTCCGAAAAGAGTGCTGATGATCGAAAATGGTTTTTCGTGAAATAGCTATACACTCAACCTTCGCTGTAAATAGTTGTTGAATTTTTTTCCACTTACCCCAACAATTAAAAATTGAATTAAAAATAAAAATTTCGTGCTAAGCACTAAAAACTCTTTCAAGTAAAATTGTTAACGTTGTTTGGTATATACATAAAATAAATACCAACAACAATGTTCATTGCGAACTGCCTACAACAAAAATTCAGCACGTTTGTGGAGAATATATGCAAAAGCATATACACACTAACGTTAATGTTGAAAATGAAAAAGGCAAAAGTGGGGAAAATCCAACAGCTTGCACAGAGTCTCAATGGCCGAGTGTGTTTATCCGTTGGGTCATTGCGGCTGAAGTTGGAATGGACTCGGGTTCAATCCCCGGTGCATCCACTTCCGAAAAGAGTGCTGATGATCGAAAATGGTTTTTCGTGAAATAGCTATACACTCAACCTTCGCTGTAAATAGTTGTTGAATTTTTTTCCACTTACCCCAACAATTAGAAATTCCTTGTTTGATATCATATTGTAGATTAAAATTAAGAGGTGCATAGGGAATTTGTATTTAATTAGTTTGAATATTAGACCTTTTATCCAAAGTCCATCAAAAGCTGTTTCTAGATCAATCAGGCATGCACCGGTGCAAGCTTTTTTATGCCAATTCCAGTAGATGTTTGATATGAAGCTGTGAATTGCGTGGATGGTGGAGTGTTTATATTTAAAACCCAATTGTTTTTCGTTAACAAGATTTTTTTCCTCACAAAATTTATATATATTATTATTTATGAGCGCTTCAAATACCTTGCTTATGTTTGGAAGAAGACTTATAGGGCGTAAATTGTTTATGATGGTTGGATCTTTGCCCTTTTTTGGTATTACGATAGTTTTTGCTCTTTTCCAAAATTGAGGAAAATAAGCATTATTCAGCATGTTGTTAAACAATGATCCATATTCTAACATAATCTCATGTGGTAAATTTTTTAGGACAATGTTGGGTATGTCATCTAATCCAGATGATAATTTTGCTGGGAGGTTTGTAAAAATATCTGTTATTAAGTCAGGAGTAGCGAAGTAATGATCGGTTTGGTTTTCGTTAAGCATATTAGATTTCTTGTCCTCGCTAAATATTGTTTTTGTATAATTTATCGCCTCAAATTCGGTTTTTATTTCTAAGAACTGATTGAAACTCGCTATAACCATATTGTGATTTGCATTGCTAGGGTCGTTCTGCTTTGCAGAGTGAACTGATTGCATATATGCGCCTATAGTGTTAAGGATGAGATTTTTATCTGTTATAATAAAAAAATCGTTGGAGGTTTCTATATTATTTTTATCTATATTAGCTTCTGCAATTACGTGTGCAGCGCTTGTAGGTATTTTAATTTTATTTAGTTCAAGTGTAGTATATGGCTTGAAGTTTTTTTTAATTTTTTGGAACATCTCCAGTGAGTCCTGAGGATCTATACTAGATAACTTTTTCTTGTAGTAGTCGTTGTAGACCTTATTGATATTTTCTTTAATTAGTATTTTCATTAGTTTGAGTTTACCTTTAAGCTGATTCAATATTACGGCTTGTAGTGTTATTTCCATTCTATTGTGTTTCTTGATTAAAGTTAGAATTTTATTTTTTTGTTTGTGTAATTTGGTGATAATTGTATTGGTATAAAATTTATTTCTATCAATGTTTTCGATTTTAGGAACATGTTTTTCAATAGTGTCTGTAATTATTTTAGATAGTGCATTTAGGTGAAAGTCTATCTCTCCATTATTTATATTTCTTTCTTTAGGTACAAGCGGTATTTCAGCAAGTTTGTGTGTGACTTCTCGTTTAAATTTTATCCAGTTTGTTTTTCTATAGTCGTAATTACGGGGAGTATTTGCTATAAATATTTCAAAGGGATTTAGGTTGGAATCTCTAGAGACCTCCATTTGTATAGCACTGTGATCGCTGTCATAGTCTATGGTGTTAATGCAGTTTATGGTATTATTTAATTTTTTAAAAGAAAGTCTGGAATCTAGTACGCACACGTCAAGAAATGATCTTGTTCTGGGGAAAGATGGTAGAGCTGAAGCGTAAAGGTCGCATCGGTATTTTATTTGATTGTTTTCTATCCATTTATGTAGAATGTTGCCTTTTTGGTTGCTGACGGGGTTTCCCCAGCTTCCATGTTTACTGTTCAAATCGCCCGCTATTAAGTATAGGTTGTTAGGGCTTTCTAATCTTAAGTTCGTGAATAATGTATTGAAATCCCTTTCAAAATGCTCGTTGTTATTACCGCTTGGAAAATATGCCGCTGTGATATATAGGGAGCTTTTATCTGCCATTGGTATTTTAATTGTACAGGATTCTAAACATGATATTTTTGATGTTGCGATGTTTGTAACGTTTACATATTTAATGTTATTTCTTATGAGTATACCCGTTCCACCGCCCTGTTTTGAGTTAGGTCTGTCTTTGCGTATTAAATCATAATTATTAAACCAAACCTTATGTCTATGGTTTAATTTAGTTTCATTTAATAGCACTATGTCTGGTTTATGTGTTATTAAAAATCTATCTAGATCATACCTTCTGGTTTTTGCTACTAAAGAATTAACATTAATGGATATAATATTGAACACAGATGTTTTTGTTGTATTAATCATGGGGAAACGTCAAGTAGTGAAAATAGAACATCTATGCGAGATGCTTGTTCTTGCTGTTGTTTTTGGAGGTTTGATAGCTGTTCTCTCAGATTTTCCATTGTTTTCTTCATCTCTAATAATAGATTCTTGGTTAAGCTTTCATTATTATTCACATCATTAGACATATTTTGGGAAGTTGTAGGCTTAGCAAAAAGCTCGTTGAATTTTATATTAGGGTTAATAAAACTTTGTTGATTAATTGTTTTTTTTAATATCTCATTGTTGGCGACGGCGACCAATATAGAAACAAATAAAACGCACAATTTAGAGTATGAAATTTGAGTAATAGATATGTGTTGTTTTATTAGCACTTTTGTTACAAATTAATTATGTATGTTTATTTGCTTTGATTTTTTGGTACTTTAATACGATGCTGAAGATGGCGCGTCGATGCTGGCATTGATGATATATTGACGATATGGATGACGGCGCGTGGCGCGGCGTGTGGTGTGTGGCGTGTGTTTCAAAATTGGTGTCACTGACTATGAACAATTAAAAATTTTTTACTCGCCTGTCGATTAGTAGCGAACCGTCTTCTATCTTTCAAGTTACTTATTTTTTCGTTTTCCTCTGTTTCTCTAGTTCGCCGAAACAGCATTGCCACCTGCTGGAAAATCAGTGTTGCACAACGACATCCCACCCCCCGGTGGATCCTCTGGAGGATTCACAAACTCCAAAGCGGCTAGCTTGCTGGCTGGTCGACGTACCACACCCATGCTGGTTTGAACTTCTGCGCTCCTCACCTGCTCGTCTTTAGCGGCGAATACACCAGTTATCCTACCTCGCTCCCATTGGCTTCTCGATCGAGCCGGTCACAAACGATAACCAACTGTCCCGGCTGTAATGGTGTCGCTTGTTTTCTCCACTTAGGGCGCTGAAGTAACTGTGGCAAATATTCAACCGTCCACCTTTTCCATACTCGGTCCTTTAGATTTTGTGCAATACGCCATTGTTTTCTAAGTCACACTTTCTCATCGTCTGGGCTGGGTGTCTGTGTAGAATTGAGGTATCCCAATAAAAATGATTTGGGGTTAATGGTTCATCCTCATGCGGCGAGACTGGCAACTGTGTTAGTGGCCGACTATTTATAATGTTTTCAGCTGCGATAAGGACGCTACGGAACGTTTCCAAACGCGGCGCTTCTTGTTGTAGTACACGCTGTAATAAACGCTTGGTACATTGGACAAGGCGTTCCCAGCAGCCACCGGCTGATGGATTTGCAGGACAATTAAAAATCCATTGTATGTTTTGTTTCGCCATCTCGCACCCAGTGCGGTTAAAATCGAATAAACGGTTATCTTCTTTCAACTCCTTTTGCGCTCCGACAAAATTTGTCCCATTGTCACTTCGTATTCTGATCGGCACCCCACGCCTGTTGATAAAATTGCGTAAGCATAATATAAATGCGTCTGTGGAAAGTTCGTCGGCTATCTCTAAATGCACCGCCCTCGTAGTTAAGCAGGTGAACAATGCCACCCATCGCTTTTCCCTTCTGCGGCCGATAGCTACAAAAAACGGACCGCAATAATCGACTCCGGCGTAAGAGAATGGGCGGACATATGGCGTAAGACGGTCAATCGGCAACTGGCCCATTAGTGGAGTTACGGGTTTGGCGTTTTTAAATATACACACCGCACACTCCCTCTTGATTGATTTAAGCAATGCGCGCGCTCGAGATACCCAGAACTTCTGTCTCATTTCGTTGATAGTAAGGCAATCGTTTTGGTGGTGAAGACGGCAATGGTATTGCTTCATTATGAGTCGCGTGACGTGATGTTGATAAGGTAAGATAACTGGGCGTCGTGCTGTCACTGGCAAGCAATAAGCGGCATCAATTCTGCCACTGACCTTCAGCAGACCTTCAACATCAAGGAACGGCGTAAGTTGATTTATTGTACTGGATTTTGATAAACCCTTATTTTGTTTAATGGCGGTAAACTCCTCGGCAAATGACTCGTATTGGACTCTTTGGATGATGACTCTTTCGGCTTTGGCGAACTCCAACACGCTTAGCTCTCCACTTTGACGATTATCTGACATTATGTTGTTGTAAAATCGATAAACCCATGAGACAACTCTTGCAAGATTCCAAAAAGACGAAAAATTAGTAAAACATATAGGATACTTCTCTGAATTAGACAGCATTAAGACTCGTTTTGCAGACTCTTCTATGGCACAGTGTTCGGATGTTAACTCTGAGACTTCTTGTGGCTAATATGACTAATCTTGGTGGAGGAACTCGGGACCAATGAACCATCTGGACTCTGGCTCACACTCAAATGACGTGCATGCCCGTGTTGCTTCATCAGCCACGTTCAAATTAGTTGGAGTCCAGCGCCATTGATTTGCAGTTGTGACGTTCAAAATTTCAGCCACGCGAAAGGCGACAAATTGTTTGTAATTTCGTTCAGTTGAGCGTATCCAAAGTATGGCAGTTTGGGAATCGCTCCAAAATGTTGTACTGTGCACTTGGAAATCATGGCAGCGTTCGAGTGACTCCTTAAGGCGGCAACCCAATACCGCAGCTTGCAGCTCGAGCCGAGGAATAGTCATACATTTTATGGGCGCACATCTTGACTTGGCGCAGACCAAAGAAACGTCAATTTGGTGTCCTTTAACAACACGTAAATACGCAACTGCTGCATAAGCACTGGAACTAGCGTCGACGAAAATGTGCAGTTGTATATTGTCTGCGACTGGTAAATTTTTGGAGGAACACCGTGGTACTGAAAGGCGCATTACCGACTGTATGTTTTTCCACCATTTTGACCACTGCTCTGCTAACTGATATGGTATTGGCTCGTCCCATTGAATTTTTAGTTTCCACAATGACTGTACGATTAGTTTTATAGTTATTGTTATATTTGCCAGAAGACCAAACGGGTCGAACATTGACATTGCTATGGCCAACAACTGTCGCTTTGTTGGAGACCGTGTACCATCAAGAACGTCTTGGGCAATTTTGTGGAAACTAAAATGAAATTCAAGAACATCGTTAGCAGTGTTCCAAGACATACCAAGTACCGTTTCGATTGTTGCTTGTCTTTCCATTTTTACAACTTCGTTATCAGCCACGACTCCACAGTTTAACCTTTGTTCGACATTTTTGTTGTTTGACACGAAGTTTCGTAGTTCGAAGCCTGCAGTCGCGTTAATTTCAATGGCTTCCATAGCGACTTCGGCTGCTTCCTCGGCGCTGTTGAAACTTATAACCAAATCGTCGACGTACGTGCTTTCAATTACTGCACGCGCTCCCCTGGGCATCACTGATTGGAACTTTTCGGCGTTGACGTTTTTAATATGTTCGGCACAACACGGTGAACAGTTGGCGCCAAATATCATTCTTGTCATTTTATAAGTACGAATCGGCTCGTTTAATTTTCCACCTCTCCAGAGAAATCGTTGCGCATCTTGATCGGCGTCTCTTATCTGCACCTGAGAAAACATCTCTCGAATGTCACCGGCGACTGCGACCACTCCTTGACGAAATTTATGGATTATTGTTAATAATGGCTGAGCATGTTCGGGACCTTTCAGCAAGACTGAATTTAATGATGTTGCATTCGTAGCGGCGGCTGCATCGAAAACAATGCGAAGCTTTTGTGGCTTATGTGGGTTGACGACCCCAAAATGAGGAAGATACCAAGTCCGTGGTCCTTCCCTGACAGCATCATCTGCCGTTAACAATTTTGCATAGCCCTTGTCGATATATTTCGCCATTCCCTCTTATAACTTTCGGCAAATTCTGGATCTTTCAACATGCGCGATTCCGTATTAAGCAAACGTTGCTTGGCCATTGCATAGCTTGACGGAAGATTGACCCTCTCCTCACGCCAAAGCAGTCCTACTTCATATCTCTGACCGAGATCTCTGGTGGTTTCTGCTAGAACCTTTCCGGCACGCTGATTTTCGTTTGACTCCAATGCTACCTTGCAATTAACGCCGAAGTTTTCATTGGAAAAATAATCCTCAACTAATTTATTGAGTTGACTCTCACAGTTTGACTGACGTATATGTAGCACCCTTAACGTTGTTGCGACCTCTTGAACGTTAGGCCCATAAACAACCCAACCCAACTTCGTATTAATGGCAATTGGCTCATTTTGTTTGGCGATGACTGTTTGCTTGGGCGCACCTAGATGGCAGTTGTCCAAACCCAACAATAAGACCGGCTTGACATTGACGTAATCTTGCGCTAGCAACGCTTTTGTATAACAATACTTTGATTTGTTAAAGGACTGTATCGGCAGATCCATCTTTTTGATTGTATGAATATTTTTTATATAGTAGCTTTGGCGACTGCTTACTCCTCTGATGTCGGCGGACATGGTTTTCGAATTCTCGGTCGTTTGAATTTTACCATACCACTGTAGGGTTAAGGAACTGGCACGACCTCTTAATCCCAATTGTATGGCAACCTCTTCCTCCAATAGCGTAACCGAAGACCCTTCGTCGTACATGGCATACACTTCTTTGCTGCCGCACGGCCCAGACAGTATTACCGGCAATATTTTGAATAGATGAGACTCCTGTCCTTGCCGACAACTCAATACACGCTCCCGCTCGCAACTATCTTAATGCAGTAATGTATTATGCATTCGACCACATTCATTTATGGCGCACACCTTACGCCGGCGGCAATCAGACAGACTATGACCCTTTTGAAGACAAGAAAAACAAAGGCGTTTTTGTTTGACAAATGACCACTTACCTGCACAGTCGAGAGATTTAAATTTTTGACACTCGGCAATGGCGTGTTGTTGGCTACAAAACACGCATAGGGCTTTCTCCACGCTACTGTGCAGGACTCTACTTGCTTGACCTCCATTCGATGTTGTTGGACGATTGGCATTTGCATTTTGACGTAACGATTGATTTGTTGGCTGATTGCTCCGCAATGAAATTTCAGCAACTCCTGGCATGATTGACACGACCTTGGCCAGATCGTTCAACCAGTTCGCAAATGTCTCTACAGTTGGAAACGGGGTTATGTTGGCAGCGTATTTACTCCACTCGAATTGCTTGGACGACGGTAATTTCGATATCAGTTGCTCTAATAGGGTCGGGTTCATCAAATGGTGTTCGCATTTTGCTGATTTAAAGAACGCTGATATATTGCGCACCCGATTAGCGAATTCCAAAATGTGATCAAGACGGTTATCATGTATGGCAGGAAACTGTTGAACCTTTTGCAGTTGTGCGCGTATTAAAAGATCAGGCCGACCAAAATTGAATTCTAACTCTTTCATGACAGTAGGCACATCATCCGGATATATAAGCATCGATGTAACAGAACGTTTCGCATTGCCTTGCAACGCTTTTTGTAACCGCATGAGGTTTTGCCTGTTGTTGTATCAGAACTCTGCCGTAGTATCCGTAAAATTCGAAAAAATAGTGGCCAATCCTCAGGATTACCATCAAAGGTTGGCAATGGGTACAGCTTCGCTGCGGATCCCTCTATAAATTGGAAAGCATTTCTTGACATAGGCGGCTGTGCTACGGACAGAGTTGGTGGTGATGTAGATTGTGGCGGCTGATTGACTGGCGGTAGTACTCCTGGTGTTGCTATATTGCTTTCGACTCGCTGTCGTAGCTGTTGCAAGTCGAGCTGGCTGCGGCTGGTTTCATTACGGAGTTCTTGCATACTTGCGGTGAGTGCTGCGATGTTGGCTACCAAGGACGTCAATGCATCGTTTCCAGTGTTAGGCGGCTGTTGTGCTGCATATATATGCTTTCCAATATTAATAGCAGTGGCATCTGCATCTGAGTCAGATTGACTTTCGTCATTATTTCTCCTAGTCCGTCTTGTATCCATTATCTCAAATTCTTATAAATTGTTGGCAAATAGGTTGTTGTTTCGTCGTTACTTAAATATTCGCACAACCATACAGCAATGCTCGTTAATTTAATTCGATTTGTCAATTTAATAAAATTAAAAAATGTACGTGCTCGTTATATACCTCTATAACTTATATCCATTCTTTTGGCAGCTCTGCCTTCAACCACCACTGGTATACGTGCAGATTTTCGGTTAGCGGAATTTTGATTTACATATATGTATACATATGTACATATGCAAACGGTTCTAGCTTATGTACTAGTCCGTACATGAACACAAACACCGACACAAACAGTTACTGGTATTTTCCAATATGTATGGAGACAATAGACTTCCAACTAACGGATTTATGATGAACGGCAATATCGGTAGACTTCCAAATAACGGCTTGACGATGAACAGTAATATCGGTACCTCCAAATAACTGCTTGACGATGGACAGTAATATCGGTACCTCCAAATAACTGCTTGACCATAGACAATTGACTCCAAATGACGATTTGACAATGAGCAGTTAATTCCAAATGATTTGCAATTGGAATTGACGATAGATACCAAGTATTACTTTGACACACGTACTCACATATATATGGCAGCGGGTTTGTGACAATCAGTGGCGTAGTAAGAGAATTTTTCGGGGGGGGTCACAGCCAATGTAAAAAATTTACCAGAATTAAAATAAAAATTACCAAAAATCTAAAATTTTTTTTACAAATGATCAAAATGTAATTTTTTTCAGAAATTGGAAATTTGTAACGTGACATCTTTGTAACTTCTTCTTCTTCTTGATTGGCGCTAAACCCTTTCGAACCGGCTTTCAACCGCTTGAGTATATAACATTTAACTAGTTTCCCACAATTAAGTAGCTTATAACTAAAAAATCCACATTCAAATTATTTCCATTTTTATCAAGGTGTGGGTGGTGGTAAACCATTGTACCACCAGTGCTGTTGTGTGGTACAGCATATGTACCATCAGTCCTTAATCTGCTAAGAGTTATTGATTATTTCAACGAATATATTTTCTTATATTTTATTCAAATAATGCATTTTACATAATATAGGTATTTATATTCACGAAAAAATACTTTTAAAATTAATATGGAGATGTATTAATTTGATTTATTAGTCTGATAACTTGCAAAGCAACCCATGCAAAGTGGTATATCGCATATCTGGCACATTTACTTTGTTCTCGTTTGCTTTTTGTTGCGCCGAAAATTTTCACAACGTCTTCTAGTATTAATAGGAACTGGTAAATGCATAGATATAATGCCCAGATTCTTCTGTCCTGCAGATATGTGCCCCATTGCTTGAGACCTACGTCTGGTTGCAGTTTTCTTATCTTCAAATATTAGTGATTCTGCTAATATTATTATGAAATCGATAAATTGAAGTTTTTCTCATCGGAGATCGCAATAAATGACCGAAGATTTGGCAGCGGAAATCATTAAAAGACGATAGAACACTTTTTTCCGCGGTTTCTTTCTTGTAGGACATAACAAACATATATCCCAGCAGAATTGCTATTTCCCCAGCATCAGTTTTCGATATATTTGGTGATTGTTTTGCGGTTCCAAATGTAAAAATGCGTTCGTTTGTACATTTCGCGGTATATACACACAAACTTCGAGGGAAATTTTTTTGAAATACTGAAAATGGTGACGAAGTACGTGGAATTTCGAGACTTATATTACACTCACGATGTTCGTTTGTAATATTCTTAGGTATAAAATTGGGCTGAGGACAAGACCATGACCTTTGGTTCGAAGTCATGGAAATCATGTTATCTTCGATCTCTTGGTAAAATTCTTCCGATTCATTCATACGTACCAGTTTTGTAAAACTCAAAATATACAATAATAAATATCCAAAATTTGTCATTATCAATACTTATCCTCATAAACGAAGTCAATATCTTTATCTGTTATATATTTTTTACTACTTTGCACTTTGTTTTGAATAACTAATACTTGCAAAAAATGTACGCGTTCGCATGCTTCGCTGTTTCACTCAAAGCTGTGTGCAAACTGTGAGCGCGAATGAGCTCCTTTTTATATGTACCATTAGAAAAACCAGCAGGCTTCGTCCGAGTATATTCTTTTCAAGTTTGAGTGAAAACTTTAGGAGTTATCCCATAATAAAATTTAGTGGTACATATGGTGTACCAGGAGGTTCGAAATGGTTAACCGTCTAGACGATTCTGGCCGCGTCCAACAGAGCGCGCCAATTGCTTCTGTTTCGTGCAGCATGGCGCCACTTGGGAACACCTAGGGAGGCAGCATCGCTGTCCACCTGATTTTCCCAACGCAGAGGAGGTCTCCCTTTTCTTTTGCGTTCAGCGGGTTTCGATAGAAATGCTTTCTTGGCCGGAGCGCCTTCGTCCATTCTCACGACATGACCTGCCCAACGCAGCCGCTGGATCTTTATTCGCTGAACAATGTCGATGTCTGTGTAAAGCTCGTACAGCTCATCGTTAAATCTCCGTCGATACTCGCCCACGCCAACGCGCAAAGGTCCATAAATCTTACGAAGAACTTTTCTCTCGAATACTCCAAGTGCCATCTCATCTGATTTTGAAATTGTCCATGCTTGTGCGCCGTACATGAGGACTGGAACGATGAGCGTCCTGTAGAGTGTGATTTTTGTTTGTCGAGAGAGGACTTTACTTTTCAGTTGCCTACTTAGTCCGAAGTAGCATTTATTGGCAAGCGTGATTCTTCGTTGGATCTCCGTGCTGACATCATTCTTGGTGTTAATGCTGGTTCCCAGATAGACGAAGTCCTCAACAGTTTCGAATTTGTAGCTATCAACATTGACGTGGCTGCCAAGGCGTGCTGTTTCTTTGTGTGATGACAGGAGGTACTTCGTCTTGTCCTCGTTAACCGCCAAACCCATTTTCTTAGCCTCTTTATCCAGCTTGGAGAAGGCAGAACATACGGCGCGAGTGTTAGTGCCAATGATGTCGATATCATCGGCGTAACTAGAAGTCATAAAGGAATGAAATTTTGCACAAAGAATAATATGCATTTCCGGAAGAGTAAAATTTCAACAACAAAATTGGGTTTATTCATAAAACTTTATTAAGGAGTAATACTTAAGATTATTTTATTCCATTTATTACGTGTTTTGAAGTGCACAATATCTCTCAAAACAGCGATTAATAGGGAAAAAATTAATTGAATAAAAAAATATCCATATTTCGCTATTGATAAATAATGAGCGATGTGAGTAAGTACTTTTGACTACTCTTTTGTGATTTTCTGCATTTGTTACACGTATGATTGTCCAAAAAATAGTCTCCCATCATATACTCGTACCAAGACCCTTGATATCACCATTCAAAAACTATTAAGTCCTGATGAAATCTCTCACAATTTTCATCACTTTCAGCACCTAAGCTTGTAGGGAAATTATTAAGATTTTTTCTGATTTTAAGACAGTCGAATCTGAAATTTCTTTAAAAAAAATTCGTTTTTTTTTCAAATTTTTTTCATTATTTTTGTTTTTGTAACCAAACTACTTGACCAATTTTGGAGTGTGAAGGCAAAAAATGTCTGTTGGAGCTCCCTATACCAGCTCCTCCTAGATATCAAATCGCCACGACGTCTAATAAAACTTTTTGATGCACTTATGTGATGCAATGTTTGCATATATGGCTTTTTCCACGTTTTTACCAATATCTCAAAAACTGGGTCTGGTTATTTCATTTTTGGTGGTTAAAGTTGATCAAAATTTGTCGAGTAGTGTAATTGTAGCGTTTGTTGAGCCGTAGGAAAGTGCAGGAACCGTAGGAATTTTACCACAAAAGAGCGAGTATGGGTACAAAGAATGTAAATTGTGATAAAATTCCTGCGGTTCTTGCACTTTCCTACAGCTCAACTAACGCTACAATTATAAATAATACTTCGTGAAAAAGCGCTAAATTTCGAATTACCAATTTCGAGAAATTAATATTCTCATTGATTTTTTCCTGTAAATCATCTCTTAGTTAAAGGTGGTTTTATGGTCAGATGAATTTTATACAAAACGAATCTTTCGGGGGGGGGGGGGGGGGGGTTTGTCCCCAAAACCCCCCCCCGTTACTACGCCAATGGTGACAATTTTTAAAACTATTTGTTGGCGACGGCGACCAATATAGAAACAAATAAAACGCACAATTTAGAGTATGAAATTTGAGTAATAGATATGTGTTGTTTTATTAGCACTTTTGTCACAAATAAATTATGTATGTTTATTTGCTTTGATTTTTTGGTACTTTAATACGGTGCTGACGATGGCGCGTCGATGCTGGCATTGATGATATATTGACGATATGGATGACGGCGCGTGGCGCGGCGTGTGGTGTGTGTTTCAAAATTGGTGTCGCTTACCCGCTGCACTGACTATGAACAATTAAAAATTTTTTACTCGCCTGTCGATTAGTAGCGAACCGTCTTCTATCTTTCACGTTACTTATTTTTTCGTTTTCCTCTGTTTCTCTAGTTCGCCGAAACAGCATTGCCACCTGCTGGAAAATCAGTGTTGCACAACGACACTCATTCTTTTTTATGAGTAGTTTACGCTTGTATGCGTATTTTTCGCATCCCTTATATGAAGCAGGATGACCGTACTTTTTACATAGAACACAGTATAATTTGCTTTGGTCGTCAGTATTAGATTTCTCCATATCGCAATCTTTACTATTATGTGGTTGATTACATTTAACACATTTCGGTGGTAGCTGGCAATTGGCTGCACTATGGAAAAAACCTTGGCAGTTGCGGCATTGTGTGATGCCATCATTCCTCAAGGGTTCCCATTTTACACATCTATAGAGTATATTTCTTATTGATTTAACACGTTGGCTGCCAGTGTATCACCGGTGATCACGACGAAAAACCACCCCCTGGTGCCAGTGTATCACTGGTGATCACAACGAAAAACCACCCCCAGGTGCCAGTGTATCACCTGTGATACACGCTTAGGCCCCTGAAATTTAGGGGCTGTGGCCCCAACGGAAGTATTTTTAAGGAAGATTTAAATTCATTTGAAAAGAAAATATATTTTATTCCATAGTAAAACTCAAAGTTTAAAAATAATACTTCATTAAAAATAAGAAAATTCAATTCATTTCTGTAAACAAAAAAAACTATATTCATTCAATGTATTTGCTGAAAATGATTTAGACATAAGAATGGAGACCGCGGACATTGTGTGCAGTATGTTGCCACTAGTTTGGCCTTTTTCCTTGCAACCGACGGGGAGGTTGTAGTTTTCAATTCGGAATAGCAGCCTCCGCAACGATGTCTTTTTCGCCTTCCATCCCTTGTTACCTCCAGTGATGTCGTCAAAATGTGCTTGCCTTGAGGATGTGTTCGTGCAATTGAAGCGCTATCTCTTCCACTTAAATTCAGAATTATATTTTGCCGAAACTCGGATATTTTCATATTGTAATTATTTTGGTTGAACAAAATATACGCGTTAATAACGGCCGTATTTAAAAGAACATCAAAAACAACTTTATGATACCAACGAATAGTTTTACGGAGTGGACTGAAGTAACTTGCCATTTGATCTGCTACATCTATTCCTAAGGTGAAAAAAATTAAAATTAATAAATGTGTATGTATTTAAATAGAAAAATGTTTAAAAGTATAAACAAACCTTGTTTACATTTGTTATACTCTATTATAACATCTGGTTTGAAAATATCTTGGCCAAGTCTATTCTTTTTCCCTGATGATACAAGTGATCCGGTGTTTACAGTGGACAAGAAACGAACTTCTCTTTTATCTCTCCAGTATCCTACTACCATTCCAGATTTTTCGAAAGTAACGCATTCACCTCTTTTCAGCGGCCTACTTAATTTAGGTAAACCTTTCCGGTTTTTTCTAAGTGTTCCCTGTAGATGCATTTTTCTATTTAAGAGAGCATTGCCTAATTCGATAGATGTATAATAATTGTCTACCGTGAGTGTTCGGTTCTCTCTAAAATAGCCTTCCATCAGTTGGAGACAAATATTTGTTGCAAGAGAAAGCCCTGTGGTCGTATCAGATTTTCCAGTATAGAGTTTAAAATTATAAATGTAACCATCCGAATCTGCTAATTTGAATAACTTAATGCCATACTTATGTGCTTTACCAGGAAGATATTGTCGAAATCTCAAACGACCACGGAAAGGTATCATACTTTCATCAATTACCAGGTTTTTACCAGCTGATTTATTTCTCTTAAAAGTTGCAATGGATTCCTGTAACAGTTTATCAACTTTAAAAGTTTTAGACACTGTTTCAGAAGACTGGGCATTATCTGCGAAGTGAATGAATTTTAGCAAGATCTGGAACCGATTGCGAGTCATAATGTGTGGGACGAATGAATTTTTGAACAAGGTGGTTGCTTTCCAATAGTCCGTGATCGAAGGGTATTTTACCATGCCCATATACATCACTATGGCAAGAAACTCCATGATCTCCTTACGATCAGTATCTTTCCACTTATTCATTCTACTGCTGTTGCGAGTACTGATTCCATATATTTGACTGTTCGCATTTTTATTTGTTTCTTCAACAATTATATCTAATATACCATCAGTCAAAAACTTTCTATAATAATGAAATGGCGAACCGGCATCATTTTGCAAAGCATCGGGTAGATTAAAAGATTCTTCAAAATTTATCAAAGTCACTCCGGTGGCAGGCGAATTCCATTCCGTCGTGTTTTCCGTCTGATGTTCATCTGCGATATTATTGGAATGTGTATCACTGCCCTCCTGGTCTTCTTGAATACTGTCAAAACTTGATGTATCACTGCTGGAATCTGGGATGTACGAATCTTCATCAGGACTAAAATCTTCACTACTATCACTGCAACTTTCCGTTCCCTCCAGCTCTTGGCGTATTTCCTCAGTATTCATAATCACTACTTTTTCAATGAACCTTTGCAACCAACTGCCCACTATGAACTGCAACTTTACACTGAGACATTTTCTCATTGTGATCACCGGTGATACACATTGCAAAAAAAAAATAACAGTTTAAAATAAACAACAAATGTTCACCGGTGATCACAGCATAAAAACATGCTCAAACACGTTGGGAGCATGACTTTTATTCATGGTAAAAAAATTCCGTTACAATTCGAATCGCAACATGTATTTTTTTGCTTGGCACCTGGGGGTGGTTTTTTGTTGTGGTCACCGGTGATACACTGGCACCTGGGAGTGGTTTTTTGATGTGATCACCGGTGATATACTGGCAGCCAACGTGTTAAGAGCGTTTGAGCTACTATCATGAGTTAATTGCACCATAAATATTGGTAACGCAATTACATTTCTTTTAGAGTTTTTAGTATAAAATGGTGTCACCTTAATAAATTTTAAGTTTTCGTTTTGATTGTTGATTAGTTCTTGTAGTATAAGATTTGGGACAGTATTTGCATTTAAACCTTTTAATAGGTATGTCTTATTTTTCATCGATTTTGGTGTATATATGTAGAATTCGACCTTAGTTTTGGTGAGGAATTCTTTTACAGATATAAACGTATTTAGCTCGTCAATATAAAGGGTTAATTTTTCATTTTTATTTTCTTTGATTTTGAAGTTTGGGATTTTTATACCTTTAGTTAGAACTTCAATAAGTTTCTCTGCACTAATTCCGTGAATTACGATAGGCGAACTTTATCTTTTTGTTTATTTACACTCTTGGTGTTATCCGTAGGTTTTTTTGTTTTTGCATAATTGTCATTAAAACATGTTTTTACTGATCTTGGGGTTTTGTTGTTGGAGCTTGCTTGCTCAACACTTTTTTCGTTTTCTTTTGTCAAACATATTCTTCAAATCTCGTTACGCACTCATCGTCTTACTTATTTTTGGAGAGGATGACTCTTCCATGTTGTCATTTTTTCTTTTATATTTATTTTCGAATTTTTTTTCGGGGACCATGTGGTCAGCGGCCACTAAGTTATTTGATGCTTGAGCATAATGCTCGGGCATAATATTATTAACTTTTGACCGATTAGTTTGTTTATTTTTATGAACCGTGCGTTTCAAAGTTTTGTGTAATGAATTATTTAATTGATTTTGTGTCGTTTTGTATGAATTTGATTGAAGTGATTTTTCGCAATCTTTAACACGTCTCGCCTGCACCGCGTCAATCATGAGACTCCTCCATCGAAGTCATTCGCACAGACGGCAGCAGCCACAGGATCCAAATCGTATACATAAGAAAGGTCATTTGCAACAGCTACATCATAGGCCCATTTCTGTGTTGTAGCAGCAGGTGAATTTTCTTCTTTGATAAAATAGCTGGAAAGAGAATATGAGGTTATGAAATATGGAAAAGTATCCTTTAGAAATAGAACTTACCTGTCAATGTACCTTTTTTTTGCATTTGGTCCAGGGTAAACTTTTCTGATGAAAACAAAAAAATGTAAACCAGCTAATGTGTTTTTATAAATTTTAACTCATCTATTCTTTTTAGCGCAATTGATTTGAAATTTTAAATGGAAGCGCGCACAAAACAAAGATCAGTGAAAAGTTGCCAGTGCTTGTTTGGATAGTCCATAGTGTTGCCACTGCGGCAGAATTATAAGACGTAAACAATAACGCTGCCGGATTGTAATTTTATACATACAAAATTGAAAGTTAATTCAAAATTTCTGAATTATTTCATAAATGAAAAAGTGGGAGTGATTTAGTCCAAGAGAGAGTGACGGAGTGAGGACGTCAAAATCGGAGTGAAATCTTCCAATTGGAGTGGCAGCGGCATCGCTGGTAAAAGCTAATGTGTGGAAACGTTGAAGCATGCTCACTGTGCTGTGATTGGATGTACAAACAAAATACACATTGTGAGGTGGATTGGTGGTGTAATTGCGCTATTTTCTTAGCAGGCTTTTAGGCGCATGTTACAGTGGGGTCTATATTATTGAGAAATTAAATAGTAAACACATTTAAAACGTAAAATAACTAGATTTTGAAGAATTTCGTATGAAATGAACGAAAACGTGTACGCAAGCCGGGCTTCTCGGGTTGTATGAAGCGACCGCCTCTGGTATTTTGATATACATTTTATATATGAAAAGTAACATCCCCCTGTGTAATGAAGTCGTAACTGGACGCCGTTTTTAACTCCAATGGAATGACTCAGAAGTTGTTTGCGGATAGCCGAGCTGTTCATGCTAGCTTGCTCCTGCTTCTAAGCTCGTCGGATTGGGGTGGGTTTTTGCTCACTACCGTAATGCAAACACACGACCGTACAATAAAAAGAAATTCATGCACATCTATACAAAAAAAAAACTAATTAATTTTACCAAAAAAAAATCCCCACATAGATTTATACCCCTTAAAAACAGACGGACCTCAACCGCATAGAAACTCTCAGACCAAAACCGAGAAGCAATACACCCGCTTCTCTACTCTCCCCTACCCAACTATTGAGAGATACTTACTTCCGTATCGCCTAAACCAGCCAAATTCCACAGATCTACGGCTCAATCATTCCACAATAAATATATACTCTAGCAATCCATTTTAGAATTTACAAAACTTCATTTATTAATTCATTCACAAATTTCGGACATTTTAATATTCTTATTTATACTAAGTAAGTTAACTTCTCCATACAAAATTTAATTAACAAAAAAAATTTCTTTCTTATAATTTTACACGACATTTAGGCATACCCTAACATTTCATTTGGCTATCTCAGCGTACTACCAATTTACATTTTATTATACGTCTAAGCATAAGTATGTATGTATCAATCTAATTATGTATTCATTTTTCTATATGTTTGTATGTACATGCAAAAACACAACAGAACGCGGAGAGTAATATGATCTCAAAGCTAGAAAAAAAATATTCATAATAGGTATATCACCTGAAAGAAATCCATTAGAGGACCATAAGAAATGTAGATATGTGCATACGGAAGTACGCAAATTTAAGAAATCATACTTCTCTTCTGCTAGTTATGTATGTATGTATATGAGTTAAAAGTTTGTAAATAATAAATATGTACGTGGGTAAAGAGCGATAATTAAAGAGCACTTACATTTTGTCCGAGCGGTGTCAGCTGGCGCCTGATGAGCTGCGTCGGTGACCTGGAAATTCTCAACAAAAAAATTTTTTTTTTAATTCATCTACAAACTTATTCATGTACATACCTAAACACATGTACAATTGTTATCAGTTTTTTTTTTCTATTTTTACACATACTACCGCTAGGAATTTACGCACGCCAGTGGCGCCAAAAAAAAATATACGAAAAGGGTTGTGTCTTAGCGAACCTCTAAAATGACTTATGTCGTTTATTACGTTATCAATATGTGTATATGCATATATTTTCAATATTTATTTACACTTTATAGGTAATCTATATATATAAAAATGATTTGGTATTTAATTGTAACGCTAAAACTTGAAAACGGCTGAACCAAATCAAATACTTCCTTAGGGGGGGTTTGTTTGTTGTTACCCCGCGAAGGTTTAGTAGAAGAAAAAATTAAAAAATGTTAGGGGGCCGTGGCACCTCCCATACAACCTTAATTTTTAAAGCTGATTATCTCTAAAACAGTTCAAGGTAGGGAGCTGAAAATTGGTATAGAGGTAGGTGATATCAAAACCCTTCTCACTCAGAAAAGTGCAGGTTATCAGAAAAGGGGGCGCGGCACCTCCCATAAAACCTTAATTTTTAAAGCTGATTATCTCTAAAACAGTTTAAGGTAGGGAGCTGAAAATTGGTATATAGGTATAATAAAAAAAAACCCTTCCCACTCAGAAAAGTGGGGGTTATCATAAAAGGGGGCGTGGCACCTCCCATACAACCTTAATTCTTAAAGCTGATTATCTCTAAAACAGTTTAAGGTAGGGAGCTTAACATTGGTATAGAGGTAGGTGATATCAAACCCATTCTCATTCAGAAAACTTGGGGTTATCAGAAAAGGGGGCGTGGCACCTCCCATACAACCTTAATTTTTAAAGCTGATTATCTCTAAAACAGTTCAAGGTAGGGATCTGAAAATTAGTATAGAGGTAGGTGATATCAAAACCCTTCTCACTCAGAAAAGTGGGGGTTATCAGAAAAGGGGGCATGGCACCTCCCATACAACCTTAATTTTTAAAGCTGATTATCTCTAAAACAGTTCAAGGTAGGGAGCTGAAAATTGGTATAAGGGTAGGTGATATCAAACCCCTTCTCACTTAGAAAAGTGGGGGTTATCAGAAAAGGGGGCGTGGCACCTCCCATACAACCTTAAATTTTAAAGTTGACTAGCTGACCCGGCAAACTTCGTTCTGCCCAAAATAGATTTTTTTATTAATTTCATTTCAAAAATTGTTATTACACCGGTACTATTTTTAATAGAAAATTAACGATTTTTCACTACTTCATTGTGTATACAACTTCAAAAATATATAATTTTAGTATTCAGTTTAAGGCTGCACGATACACAACATTTTTAGTTTTCTGTTCCTGAAATTTATTTTCACTGAGTATTGGCTATTTTCACTAAGTAAGTAAGAAGATTGATATAGTATACCTCCATAATGGTTTTCAGGCCCATCCTCCAACCCTTTTAGATATATTCAGCCTCAAAAGTTTAGTACGTATGGGAGGTGCAATGCCCCATTTTTCGATAAATCTTTTTTTTTTTTGTGAACATGGTATTGATATCATATATCTGCATAGTGATTTCTATGTACATGCCATGAACGCTTTTAAGGATATTTAGCCTTAAAAATTAAGAATGGGAGGTGCCACGCCCCCTTTTCCCAAAACTACTGTTTTTTTCATAAGCACGCTCTTGATATCGTTAATCTCCTGATCAATTTTCAGGTCCCAACCTTAAACGCTTTTATAGATATTCAGCTTGAAAAATTAAGTTTGTATGGGAGGTGCCACGCCCCCGTTTCCGATAACCTACACTTTTATGCGCAAAAATTGTTTTGATATATAGCTCTGTACCAATTTCCAGGTCCCTGACTTCAATCCTTTTAAAGATATTCAGCTTAAAAAATTAAGTGTTGTTGGGAAGTGCGACGCACAGTGCTTCGTCCCATAGGCAAAATTAAGATAAAACAAGTAAGGAAGCCTAAGTTCGAGTGGAATCGAACATTAGATACTCAGCTGTATGCTTTCATTATTTGCTTGCGTTTGATGGAAACACGGTGTAATTTACATAAAGCGAGTGCCGCATAAAGTGGGCGTAGCCACGCCCATTTCCAACATTTTTATCAGTCATCCAACTAAGCATATAAATATTATTTTTTGTGCAAAATTTCATTCCTTTATGACTTCTAGTTACAAAGATGTCACGTTACAAATTCCCAAAGGGTGTTCCAGAAATATCTTTGTTAAAAAGTAGGAGTGGTTATAAACCGATTTCAAAAAATTTCTGCGTGTCTATTAACACAAGTTATGAAAGTGTATAAACCAAGTTTCGTCATAATATCTCAATTATTTGTCGAGTTAAAGGCTAAGAAATCTCGTATATTCCTTTGTCTAAAAAAAGGCGGTGCCGCGCCCATTTTCCAAAATTTTTATATTTTTTGTTTCCGGTCTATTGTGGAACTCGTGCCACAAAATTTCTATGAATTATCTCTATATTTGACAAAGATATCGCTTAAAATGTTTTTATTATGCCACTTTATAGTTCCCATGTATAAAAGTGGGCGTGGTCGTCAAATCGATTTCGCTAAAATTTTGAACATGTATTACTACAAGTAATAAAAGTGTACACACCAAGTTTCGTCATTATATATAAATTATTTGTCGAGTTATGGGCTCAGAAATCTCGTATATTCCAGCTTCTAAAAAGAGGCGGTGCCACGCCCATTTGCCAAAATTTTTGTGTTTTTCGTTTTATGTCCGCAGTTGGACTCCTGCTATAAAATTTCAATGATACATCTTTATATTTGACAGATATATCGCTTAAAATGTTTTTATTAGGCCACTTTATAATACACATATATAAAAGTGGGCGTGGCCGTCAACCGATTTTGACAATTTTCCGTCAAAACATTTGTCTAAGTTAGTAAATCAAGCATCCAAATTTCATCGATATATCTTCAACGGTTTCTGAGTTATGACATATAAAA
Source organism: Urophora cardui (assembly GCA_960531455.1). Taxonomy (NCBI): domain Eukaryota; kingdom Metazoa; phylum Arthropoda; class Insecta; order Diptera; family Tephritidae; genus Urophora; species Urophora cardui. The sequence continues at coordinate 74,179,813 of OY482670.1, read as the reverse complement.
CTCTCAATGTTTGACCCTTAATAAGTGGGCGTGGCACCGCCCATTTTCCCAAATTCCATCAAATTTCTTCTTAGGGGCCTGAGCTCAACACGTGGGTAAAATTTCATCACTCTAGCTATATTAGTGGCTGAGATACCAAATTTCCGATTTTTTCTATATAGGAAAAGTGGGCGTGGTCATTGTCCGATTTCGCCCATTTTCAATACCAACCGTCCCAGTGTCGATACTAACTTGCATTTCAAATTTCATCAAAATATCTCAATTTTTTCGCGAGTTAGAGTGTTTACAGACGGACGGACGGACGGACGGACGGACATGGCTCAATCGATTTCTCTTTTCACCCTGATCATTTTGATATATATAAGTCTATACCTATCTCGATTATTTCACTCTGTTACAATCCACCGTTATGTGATTAAAACTATAATACTCTGTGTACTAGTACAGCTGAGTATAATAAACTGCGTAATTTATTCAAGTAATATATATTTTTGTGAAGCTAACATATCACCTGGAATAAATGTATAAATAGAATTTATAATCTCTTGTTTTTGTTGCCAATAGAGGTCGCTAAAATCAGTACAATTTTGAGGCAAAACTGTTTTAAGGTAATACAATTTTTAGTGTGTTACAAAAAAAATTAGCAAAAATTCATTTTAAATCGTATTACTCTGAAACTTACCACATTTTCTTACCAATTTATGCCCGAATAGGTGAAATAACTTTTGATACATGATTTATTTCAGAAAGGTGACTAGTTCCATCGAAACATTTGCGACTTTTTTATTGGAGTTCAAAAAATGACTAAAGTTTGGTGGAGTCAAACAAAAAATTAAAAAAGAACGCCTATTTTTATACTCAGCTGTACTAGTACACAGAGTATTATAATTTTGATTTCCTAACGGTGGATTGTAACAGAACGAAATAATCGAGATAGATATAGACTTATATATATCAAAATGATCAGCGTGAAAAGAGAAATCGATTGAGCCATGTCCGTCCGTCCGTCCGTCTGTCCGTCCGTCCGTCTGTCCGTCTGTCCGTCTGTACGCACGATAACTCACGCAAAAATCGAAATATTTTGATGAAATTTGGAATGCAAGTTGGTATCAAGACGAGAACGGATGGTATTGAAAATGGGCGAAATCGGACCATGACCACGCCCACCTCCCCTATATAGTAAAAATCGGAAATTTGGTATCTCAGTCACTAATATAGCTGGAGCGATGAAATTTTACCCACGTGTTGAGCTGAGGCCCCTATGAAGAAATTTGATGAAATTTTGGAAAATGGGCGGTGCCACGCCCACTTATTAAGGGGCAAACATTGAAAGTTTTATGAGTCAAAACTCAGAAACTATTGAAGATATATAGATGAAATTTGGTACGCGTGATATATTTGCTTACGCAAATGTTTTGACGAAAAATTGCCAAAATCGGTTAACGACCACGCCCACTTTTATATATGGGTATTATAAAGTGACCTAATAAAAACATTTGAAGCGATATCTCTGTCAAATATAAAGATATATCAATGAAATTTTATGGCAAGATTCCAAATAAGGACATAAAACAAAAAACACAAAAATTTTGGAAAATGGGCGTGGCACCGCCTCCTTTTAGGAGCAGGAATATACGAGATTTTGGAGCCCATATCTCGACAAATAATTGATATATTATGACGAAACTTGGTGTATACACTTTTATTACTTGTAGCAATACATGTTGAAAATTTTAGCGAAATCGGTTGACGACCACGCCCACTTTTATATATGGGTATTAAAAGTGGCCTAATAAAAACATTTTAAGCGATATCTTTGTCAAATATAAAGATAATTCATTGAAATTTTGTGGCATGAGTTCTACAATAGACTGGAAACAAAAAATAGAAAAATTTTGGAAAATGGGCGTGGATACGCCCACTTCATGCAGCACTCGCTTTATATAAAGTACACCGTGTTTCCATCAAAGGCAAACAAACAATAAGCATACAGCTGAGTATCTAATGTTCGATTCCACTCGAACTTAGGCTTCCTTACTTGTTTTATTTGCGAATTTGGTTAACTTTGAAGTGGTCTAGTAGAATCTGTAAACAAATTGCACAGTTTTTTGCCGGAAATGTAGAAATTGTACAATTTTGCAAAGCCATATTTTCAAAATTTTAGAAAATTCTACAGAACCTTATATATATGGTATTGAAAACATTTACCAAAATTAATATATGGAACTATTTTTTCTCTCATGCTATAGGAATTTAGCTTAATTAGGATAAAATATACAGTTTTTATAAATATGTGACAAATACGGACAAAAACATACATGTAATACTTTTTTAGGTGAGACACAAAAAATTTTACAAAGTTTGACAAAATTAAAAAAAAACAAGAAAAAACGACTATTTTTTTATTTTAATTTTCGAATCTATGCTAGGAGGTCTTGCTACCAAAAAAGAAAAAGGTTCAAAAATTATGCCGGAAATCGCTAACTTGGTACTAACACCCCAAAAATTTTATTTTTTACATGGAAAAATTTTATAATAAAAAATTGTTTCTATGTTAACTCTAATAATATTGCGCTTTTAAAAGTTACAATTTGGTATGTGCCAAAATCATATTGAAATTTTGCAACAAAATAGTGCATTAAACTGTAACAACCAACATATTTTCTGAACAAATTTAAAAGTAATTTTCTTTAGAACCATTTTTTGCAATAACCAACGGGAGTAGTCCATCCTTGATTCTAAAAGGATAATTATATATGTTATAGTTCGTTTTTAAAGTATTGTGATTACATGTTAATCTAAAAATTACTTTTTATAAAAAAAGGATATATGGGAAGTAGTCATGTCCTTGCACTTAAAAGGACGAAACTTGTCACCTAGTTTAAAAACATAATTCTATAAACATACACCAAATTTCATTTCATTCTGTTTGAAATTGAAGTTGAAATCACAATTTAAAAATTAAGGATGTATGGGAGGTAGTTATATCCTTTCACATAAAAGAACGAAACTTATAACCTAGTTTAAAAGCATAATTCTATAAATATATACCAAATTTGATTTCATTCTGTTTGAAATTGAAGTTGAAATCACAACTTTAAAATCAAGGACATATGGGAGGTAGTCATGTCCTTGCATCGATTTAGTCAAAACTTCGTTTTTTTCTTATCTCTAGTATTTTATGTCTGTACACAAAATTTCATTGTTCTGCGATTACTCCCCCAATTTTGCCGATTCACTATATGGAGACGAATCACTGTGCGACGCCCCCTTTTCGTATAACTCCTATTATTTTGGGTTAATAAGGAATTTTTATCGTTTATCTCCACACCAATTTCCAAGCCCCTAGCGTAAACAATTTTAGAGATATTCAGCATGAAAAATTAAGTTTGTATGGGAGGTGCCACGATCCTTTTTCCGATAACCCCCACTTTTATGCGTGGGAATGGTTTTGATATCATTTAGCTCTATACCAATTTTCAGCACCCTACCTTGAACTGTTTTAGAGATAATCAGCTTTAAAAATTAAGGTTGTATGGGAGGTGCCACGCCCCCTTTTCTGATAACGCCCACTTTTCTGAGTGAGAAGGGTTTTGATATCACCTACCTCTATACCAATTTTCAGCTCCCTACCTTAAACTGTTTTAGAGATAATCTATATATATAAAAATGATTTGGTATTTAATTGTAACGCTAAAAATTGAAAACGGCTGAACCAAATCAAATACTTCCTTAGGGGGGTTTGTTTGTTGTTACCCCGCGAAGGTTTAGTCGAAGAAAAAATTACCCCATACAACCTTAATTTTTAAAGCTGATTATCTCTAAAACAGTTCAAGGTAGGGAGCTGAAAATTGGTATAGAGGTAGGTGATATCAAAACCCTTCTCACTCAGAAAAGTGCAGGTTATCAGAAAAGGGGGCGTCGCACCTCCCATAAAACCTTAATTTTTAAAGCTGATTATCTCTAAAACAGTTTAAGGTAGGGAGCTGAAAATTTGTATAGAGGTAGGCGATATCAAAACCCTTCCCACTCAGAAAAGTGGGGGTTACCATAAAAAGGGGCGTGGCACCTCCCATACAACCTTAATTCTTAAAGCTGATTATCCCTAAAACAGTTTAAGGTAGGGAGCTTAACATTGGTATAGAGGTAGGTGATATCAAGAATCCCGGAGAGGAGCGAGTGGAAGAACTTAGGGGATCCCGACCCTAATACACTGCACATTTACACGGACGGCTCTAAATTGAACAATAGAGTTGGAAGTGGGTTTTTCTGCGAAAAGCTTCATCTGAAAGTAAGTTTGCGCCTACCTGATCACTGCAGCGTCTATCAGGCTGAGCTCATAGCCATATGGGAAGCAGCTCGTCGCCTGACAGATCTGCCAGACATAAATTCTATCAAAATCTTCTCTGACAGCCAAGCTGCCATAAAATCCTTACAGAGTAACAATGCTACATCTATAGTTGCAATGAAATGTAGGGAGTCTTTGAACAAACTAGCCGAAAGGTGCGACCTGAACGTCATTTGGGTTCCAGGCCATAGCGACGTTCGGGGCAACTGCATTGCAGATGAGTTGGCAAGGGAAGGCACAAGCTTGCAGGATATCACATCTGCGGCATGGGTTGGCCCCCCGCTTAACTCATGCAAGCATTGGTTGAGATCTCGCTCCATTGAACAGTCTAACGCTAGATGGGCCAAGGAGTCAACTTGTGTGATTTCTAGGCAAATCTGGCCTAGACTGGATGAGGCTAGGTCTGTATCGGTGCTGCATCTGAATCGGCTCTCTATAGGTCCGCTGGTGGGACTTCTAACAGGCCATTGTCTTATGGGCACTCACGCCTCTCGCATGGGCCTATATAAAAACGACTTCTGCCGCAGCTGTAGGGACGTGGAGGAAATAGAGAGTGGTGAGCACTATCTATGCCACTGCCCCGCACTGTCGCTATCCAGGTACCGCTTCCTCCATAAACACTTTTTCGAGTGCCTGGCGGAGATGGAAAATGCAAGGACACTAGATTTTCTGCGCTTCATGAAACAAACGCGCTGGTTCACGGGCATCTAATCTTATCATACTTTTGAATCTAATTTTTCCGGAAAGGTTTGTAAACAGGGATAAGGAAGCTAGGGCTCCCGTGTGGTATCACAATGGGCCACCTCGGCCTAAGTGTGTCCCCGCTTTCATGAATTGCGGAGACAGCCACCTCAACCTAACCTAACCTAACCTAGGTGATATCAAAACCCTTCTCATTCAGAAAACTGGGGGTTATCAGAAAAGGGGGCGTGGCACCTCCCATACAACCTTAATTTTTAAAGCTGATTATCTTTAAAACAGTTCAAGGTAGGGATCTGAAAATTAGTATAGAGGTAGGTGATATCAAAACCCTTCTCACTCAGAAAAGTGGGGGTTATCAGAAAAGGGGGCGTGGCACCTCCCATACAACCTTAATTTTTAAAGCTGATTATCTCTAAACGAGATTAAGGTAGGGAACTGAAAATTGGTATAGAGGTAGGTGATATCAATACCCTTCTCACTCAGAAAAGTGGGGGTTATCAGAAAAGGGGGCGTGGCACCTCCCATACAACCTTAATTTTTAAAGCTGATTATCTCTAAAACAGTTCAAGGTAGGGAGCTGAAAATTGGTATAGAGGTATGTGATATCAAACCCCTTCTCACTCAGAAAAGTGGGGGCTATCAGAAAAGGGGGCGTGGCACCTCCCATACAACCTTAATTTTTAAAGCTGATTATCTCTAAAACAGTTCAAGGTAGGGAGCTGAAAATTGGTATAGAGGTAAATGATATCAAAACCATTCCCACTCATAAAAGTGGGGGTTATCGGAAAAAGGGGCGTGGCACCTCCCATACAAACTTAATTTTTCATGCTGAATATCTCTAAAATTGTTTACGCTAGGGCCTTGGGAATTGGTGTGGAGATAAACGATAACAATTCCATATTAACGCAAAATAATAGGAGTTATACGAAAAGGGGACGTCGCACAGTGATTCGTCTCCATATAGTGAATCGCCAAAATTAGGGGAGTAATCGCAGAACAATGAAATTTTGTGTACAGACATATAATACTAGAGATAAGAAAAAAACGAAGTTTTGACTAAATCGATGCAAGGACATGACTACCTCCCATATGTCCTTGATTTTAAAGTTGTGATTTCAACTTCAATTTCAAACAGAATGAAATCAAATTTGGTATATATTTATAGAATTATGCTTTTAAACTAGGTTATAAGTTTCGTTCTTTTATGTGAAAGGATATAACTACCTCCCATATATCCTTAATTTTTAAATTGTGATTTCAACTTCAATTTCAAACAGAATGAAATGAAATTTGGTGTATGTTTATAGAATTATGTTTTTAAACTAGGTGACAAGTTTCGTCCTTTTAAGTGCAAGGACATGACTACTTCCCATATATCCTTTTTTTATAAAAAGTAATTTTTAGATTAACATGTAATCACAATACATACATTAAAAACGAACTATAACATATATAATTATCCTTTTAGAATCAAGGATGGACTACTCCCGTTGGTTATTGCAAAAAATGGTTCTAAAGAAAATTACTTTTAAATTTGTTCAGAAAATATGTTGGTTGTTATAGTTTAATGCACTATTTTGTTGCAAAATTTCAATATGATTTTGGCACATATCAAATTGTAACTTTTAAAAGCGCAATATTATTAGAGTTAACATAGAAACAATTTTTTATTATAAAATTTTTCCATGTAAAAAATAAAATTTTTGGGGTGTTAAATAAAGTACCAAGTTAGCGATTTCCGGCATAATTTTTGAACCTTTTTCTTTTTTGGTAGCAAGACCTCCTAGCATAGATTCGAAAATTAAAATAAAAAAATAAAAAAGGTTAGGTTAGGTTGAAGTGGCTGCCCTAGGGGCACACTTAGGCCAGTGCAGAGGCCCATTGTGATACCACAAGAAGAAAACCAGGTGAACCAGTTTGATAACCTGATGAAGTTCATCAGGTCCTTTATTTCAACATCCGCGACTTTAGATAGGCTATCCAGGAAAGGTGCCCCAAGAAAGCGTTGTCTGGCGTTGTTAAGAGCCGGGCAGTGGCAAATGAGGTGTCCGATTGTTTCCACTTCCTCATCATCTTTGCAGCTTCTGCAGCATCTACGGTAGGGTGCACCTAGCCTCTCTGCGTGTTTCCCGATAAGGCAGTGTCCTGTAAGCACTCCCACAAGGTTCGAGATTTCCTCTCTCCTTAGAGAACATGTTTGACGAGATCGCTTGTGATCCCATTTCGGCCAGGTTAGTTTTGATATTCGACATACTGGGTTTTGTTGCCATCTATCGCTTGCCAGTTTATAGATGTGCTGTTTAAGCATTAGCCTGCATGTGGCAAAAGGCATACCTATGCGTTCTTTGTCGGGAAGAACCTGCTCGGTAGTGCCTTGCCTCGCAAGTTCATCTGCCATACAATTTCCATCGATATCCCTATGTCCCGGGACCCACACGAGGTGTAGACGGGTCTGTTTGGCCATCTCCTGTAGAGATCGGCGACAGTCTAGTGTTAGTTTAGAATTGAAGGAGTGGGAGCCAAGAGACTTAATTTCTGCTTGGCAGTCAGTGAAGATGAATAAATCCCTGTGAATAGGTTCATGTCCTATGACAGGGATGCGAGTAAATGAAGTTTATGAGTTAACACTGTTAACTCTGTCAACTGCTATGACTAGACGTGCGTCATTGCGTGCACAAAAGCAGTGGCATATGTACATACATATGTATGGCGTGTGGCCGCTGTGGTGCAGTGGGTGTGTGGCCGCTGTGGTGCAGTGGGTAGAGTTCTCGCCTGCTATGCCAGAGGTCTCGGGTTCAAACCACGGTCCGAGCCAAACAAATTTTTCTAATTAGTAAAAATCCAATTATTGGGTTTTTTAAGAGCAGCGGTCACCTCTCGGCAGTGGGCGGCATACCCTCCGAGAGTATTTCTGCCATGAAAAAGCTTCTCACAAAAAATGCATTCGCCGTTCGGAGCCGGCATAAAACTGTAGGTCCACCCAATTAGTAGGAAAAACAAAAAGGAGCACACCTCGAATTGGGAGAGAAGCTCGGCCATAAAACTCGTCAGAGTTATAATAGCGCCATTGTATTATATTATATTATTAATTTTTTTTTTAATGTATTGTGGAACGAATTTCCGTCATCCCTTGTCAAGTTTGATTTGGTTATAAACCGTTTTCAGCTATGTGCCATCTTCAGTATCTGGTTTCGCAATCCTACCCTGTCGGAAAAGCAAACAACAAAACAGAAATTGGGTATGTTAGTGTCTAGCACGAAATTATTATTTTTAATTTTAATTTTTATAATATTCGACTACTGATGGTTGGAGCGTAGGTTCAAAGCCTGGTGTGCTCTCGAGAAGATGTCTGATGATGAAGAAAGTGGTTTTTCTTCGAAATAGCTATCACATCTACCATCGCTGTATGAGCTAATTGGATTTTTCCGCTTATTCCAAAGTATAAAAAAAAAGAATTTTTTTTTTGTAATAAATAATACTAAGTAGAACACGGAAAAAATAAAAATTACTCACTGTCAAAAGTTTTAATAAACATTTTTCAATGAGTGTTTGGATTTTTGTTTCCAATTACCTAATTGCTATTTTAAAAACTTAAAATTTTCGATATCTGGTTTTTAAGTATCTTTTGAGGATAGCAAGCAAAAAATGATTCCTGGGGTTCATTGGTAAACTTTTCTCAGAAATAATTGTATTATGAATGTTATAAGTTTTTTGACCTATTGCAACTTGATAAATATTTATGCCGTTTTAAATTACATAGATACATTTTTGAAGTGTAGTTATTCACCCTTGCTAATAAATTGTGTACAATCAAGCGGCAGTACATGTTTGATCTCTGATCGCCGTTCGAATTTTTTATTAATTATACATTTGTAGATTTTTTCAAAATAAAACTAATATATAGATGACCCAGATATGACCCAGTCAGTATTTTTGATAAAAAAAAATATACAAAGATATTCATACTAGAGCTTACGATTTTTCGAGCGAGACGAGATTTCTCGCGAGACTTGAGTTCTCGCGAGATTCTCGAATCTCGAAAGGCTCGCGAGCTTCTCGACATTCAACTACATTACAGAAATAGCGGTATAAGCATACTATGCTGTTTCGTAGCTTGTTCTGCTTGTATGTACTTACATGTGTATGAATATGTGCCATTTATGCCATTCCCAGGTGTTTTTCGCAAAATTCCGAGTGAAATACAATTCAAATTTCATAATATTAAATTTTTTCTTTCCAATGACATATGATAAATTTTTGATATTCAAATTTTTTTGACATACATATAATAGGGTCAGAATTTTTCAAATCAGCACAAAAAAATTTTTTTTTTAGATTTTTATGATTCGCGTCTTAATCGATAGCTCTCCGTGTCAAGAATTAGTCCCCGAAATATTTTTGCAAAATGAACAGTTTTACATCAACTTCTTAAAAAAAATTTATTGTTAATCGACAGTGCAATTAAATTTAACGCGAACTACGCCATATGTATATTTTAAAATAGTTTTTGAAATAATTTAAAAAAAAATTCTGTATCCATTTTAAGAATAATTGTTGTTATCAATGTTCTCCGCCTAGGAAAAATTCGGAAAAAATATTGTAGATGTAATGATGGCTGAATTCCGAAGAAAAAAAGATGGGAACTCTTACCGTTTAAATCAAGGATGGAAAATAATTATTATTTTTAAAATTTTGACCAAAAAAATCAGTATGTTCCCACTATCACAAAATAATTTTGAATATACCACTATATTTATCTCTGTATAATCTGTGGCTATCTGCAATGATTCTTATTTTAAGAATATTATCCATAAAAATCGAAAGTAATAATTATTATGTAATTTTAATTTTTTTGATTACAAATAAGTATTATTCTTGGATTTTAATTTATTTACTCAAACATAATTATTATTTCTTGATTTTTACTTTTTGCATCAAAAATAATTATTATAGTTGATTTTTATTTTTTCCCTCGAGGCATAATGATTATGTGTAATTTTTATTTTTTTACTCAAAAATAAAAATTATGGTCTGATTTTTATTTTATTATTCATAAAATAAAACTCAAAACGTCATACAGCCTGAACCATTTGGATTTTTGGCTTAAAATTTTGCATGCACACACCTTCTACTCTGCTCTAACTACTTCCGAAAATAAATCGTTGGAAATTTTATTATAAATGGTGGAAAAAAGGTGTTGAAGTATCTATGTAATTTGCTTTAAAATTCATACCAAAAAGGTTACGTATACGCCCCGGCAATATGCTCATATATAAAACTAGCTTATATCCTTGGGTTTCACGCCGCGTTTCTATAAAATATGAAAATTAAATGAAAAAGAACAACTTTAAATTTTTTATTCTATTTCAATGTGTGTGTAAGATCTATTTATCGGCCAATCCGTTTAGGACGCAACTTGATGCATATCTTCATATGTCAGAATTTTGTTGGTTTTTGTGATTCATTTTTTTATTCAAATATTTATCGTATACATAGTAGATTCTCTATATTACAAAGTTTTGGCAACGGTTGGTATGAACGAGTGGTACGATCGAGTTCCAAGCTACTGCTTGCGGTTATCACACTTGCAACCTTAGCGAAAAATAGGTTTGAATGTAGTGATACCCAAAGCTGCAAAAATTTACCGTTATCTCGAAAACTAATCTTACAAAATATAAAGAAAACAATTTTTGAGATCAGGAAGACCGGAACAACTCCCCTATACCTGAATCATTTGGAATTATTTAAAATTAATAATTTTAAAGTAGTGTAATGTTACTAAGCTGAAGTGGGGAATCGTTCAATCACATTTTGCATTTAAACGGTAAGAGTCCCCATCTTTTTTTTCTTCGGAATTCAGCTTACGATGCATCATTACATCTACAATATTTTTTCCGAATTTTTCCTAGGCGGACAACATTGATAACAACAATTATTCTTAAAAAGGATACAGAAAATTTTTTTAAATTTATTTCAAAAACTATTTTAAAATATACATAATTACCTAACATATGGCGTAGTTCGCCTTAAATTTAATTGGACCGTCGATTAACAATAATTTTTTTTAAAGAAGTTGATGTAAAACTTTTTTGGCGAATAACTATTGCAAAAATGTTCATTTTGCAAACATATTTCGGGGACTAATTCTTGACACGGAGAGCTATCGATTAAGACGCGAATCATAAAAATCTAAGAAAAAAAAATTTTTTTGTGCTGATTTGAAAAATTCTGACCCAATATGTTATAGAGATATCCGAGAAACGAGATTAATCGAGAACCCGAGTCTCGGGTTTCTCGATCCTCGAATTTCTCGACACTGCTCGAGATCGAATCGTAAGCCCTAATTCATACCCAGATGATTAAAAACGATCAGATTTAAAATAATTTTCTATTTCTGTGTGAGGAAATTCAAATATTTAAAAAGTATCAAATACTACCTATGTATGCAGATTTATGTACATATATTTTATTTTTGTACATACTGGAAATTTTAAAATAAAAACAAGAAAAATATGTGAACATAATCCATTTATTAAATCACAAATAAAATTAATATTAAATTATAAAATTATTATTTACGTATTTGTATGTAAAAACATTATTTTGCCTACTGAAAGAGGCTTAGACCCAATAATACATCGCTTTTCACAAAGTAAATTTTTAGCATTTGAAAATATTCTCTCAGTCTAGACACTACTTACTGGTACTGCTAAAATTTGTAAACTCAATTTAAAAAGCAGTAGAAATCTAAGTTTATTTAATTCCCACCATTTTAAAACATAAAATTCGTCGTGCATTACTTCGTTAACATTCCCGTATAAAACATTTCATCTTCTGCTTTATCAAGATTATTTGCTGAATTTGTGGGCTGAATAAATCCTGAAAACAGTCTGTATTATTTGAGAGAGGATTTGCTGAACTAATTTCATTATTGTTTTGATCCTGTTCAGTAATCATTTCTTCTAACCTATTTTTGCAATAGAGTTTTATCTCGATCTTTTTTTCGCTTGTATATTGCAGCAATCTCTTGATTGGTGGAAACAAAAACAAAGCATGTTTGTGAAAAATTGATTAGTTTTTAATTACCACATCACCTATCAATTTGCTGAGATGAAGTTTAAATGATTTTATACATTCTAATTCATCATTACTATTTGCGTCACACTTTCGTTTTAAAAAGTAAACGTGCACAAACACTAAATTTAAAGTCGGGTACTTATCTCCTTCTAGTTCTTTAGATGACTTTTTCTTTTTGCAACTGAATTACTTACATAAATTATTTTTATAAAAAATCCAAAGTCCAGTTAAAAAATTTAAGCGGTCTGTATACGTGTGTTACATTTCTGCTTGCACCGGGTAGAGGTGAGGTGGAGGGCAGGCATGCTTGCAACCCAGGCTAGCTCGACGGTGGGTGGATTCTTTTCCACCTCCCTTTACCCACAGAAACATAAACAAAAAAATCATGCCTTAGGAGAAAGAATAGTGGAACGGTGCAAAAGGACTATGAAGAAAGCGATGCTGAAAGAATGGAAATGAGAAACTGTCCCTGTCCAGTCCGATGGAGTCTATCCCACCCTCTTCAGCGTGAACACGCGAAGCCATGGGCGCTGTGCTGACTCCTATTACCTTACAGCGCCCCCAAGCTCAGTCATTATACGTCAGAGGAGAACGTCAGTCAATGTCCATTTTTATTATTATTATTATCCCTATTTGCACCAAAGCAACACCCACACCAAAACGTCAGAAAATTTACTCCTCCATTATAACTCTATTTAATCAACCCATAGACAGAGAATAAATTTCATGAACTTTATAAATTCTTCTTTAATTCAACTATAACTGATTACATTTAACTGTGCTTACTTCTAATAAATTCCTTTGCTTAAATTATGTACTACATATATTTAAATGTATTTGGAAAAATTCAAATTGTACAAGTATATGTAGTTGTATGTAGGTTAATGTATCTGAGGGATACAAAAAAAATCTCAACGAGTAAAAATCTCAACAAAAGAACTTTTGTAGGTGTAGGTATGTATGTATGCAAAAAAAAACAAAAATCTCTGTGTATGTACGTTTATATATGTAAATAAAAAAAACAACAATATATATGAACTCACCTTTTCACCACGGCGATGAAGGTACCCACATGCGCTGCTGCTACTGAGGGAGAGAAATTGCAGATATACGATATCGCTATTATTACATACGTACCTACCTACTCGTTTATATTACAAATTTACGTGCTTGTTCTTTAATATTTTTACTTTAGTAATTCGTTTGATCACTCGCTCGTGTTTGGGTGCGGCGAGCGAGTCACCACCGATTGCGCGCTAAATAATAAATAAATACTAAATAAATAAAATTATGAGTAAAAAAAAATGTGAATATAGAAAACTTTCAATTCGAAATCAGACAAAAAAACTTAGTGATTCTAACGCTATAAATTAAGGTTTATGGACCAACAAGAAGCAAACCTCAAAAAAAGGAAAAATAACAACAACGCGCATTTACACGTGGGAGACGTGCACACCAAAAAAAAAAAAAAAAAACGGAGCTACAAAACTAGTAAAGGTGTAAAGAAAAAAAAGGTAAAAAGAAAAAGAATTAATTCGGATTTAAAAGGAAATATCAGGGCAAAAAAAATGAATGTGCTCCTACTGGACCTAATTTATATAAAAAAAATAAATATATATGCGTATGCGGATAGGGCAAAAATAGAAAATAGCGAAAAATAAATATTGCAAAAAAAACAACAAAAAAACTTAAGCATAAAAAATCTGCTCGCTGGCGCTCTTTGGTGGAATCCCCCACAGCTGCCCTCAACTCGTTGATGCTCCGCGTTATTAGTTCTCTCCTTCTGTGCTCATGCCCATGTTCTCCATGTTGTAAATTGGTCAACTTAAAAGATCTGGTCTCCAAAATTTATGTGTGTCACTTATGTGTAGATATGTATGTATGTTTGCGGCTTTAGGCCGCTAAACCCACTCAGCTGTTTGGCTATATTTATTTTTTTTACAGCTCTGGGCTGGATTTATGTTAACCGTCTGTAGCCGAACTGTAGATGGGTGGCCTGAGAAAAATTCTGTTGTTTGTATGTTATATGTACTATTGGTGGATGTAGATTTATTTGTATGGCTGGTTTAGTGATGTAATTTTTGTATTAGCCGGGTCCTTGTGTTATTGTTGTAATTAGTGTGTTTGTGTAATCGACGGAGTAGCTGGATGACTTTGTAGTTGTTGCAATTGTTAAACGTGTATACGGATATTAGGGTGACTATTGGTATGGTGTGGTGGTAGTTGGATGCTGATGTGATTGTTATAATTGTGAAAATTGTATATTCGGTGGATGTATATGTATGTGTGTAATTGTTGTATGTATGAATTGATGCCCCAAAACTTGGCGGAGGTCCTTTGTGGCGACCTACAATGACAGCAAAAAAATATCTGTGTATATACATACATATATATCTGTGGCAATTTACAACAATCGCCTAAGTCAAACCAAATTTTATGATTTCGAGATAAATTACTTGTTTGCATATAAATGCTTTTCTTAAAAACTCACCAAAGTAGATCAGTAGAAATTCATAAGTAAGAAATCGATGGCCATCCACAATCTTACGATTAAATTTTGCAAATAAAGCAACAATTTTATGAAAAAAAACTTCATTGTGTGTAAATATGTATATATATATTTTGGCCGTTATGGCAAATTTAATATACCTCTACTGCGAGTTTATTGATTGGATTAATTTATGAGCAAGGAGGTTTTACAGAAATATAGCGCTTAAAGGACGATTAACGGTGGAAACGAAATCTCCCTAAGTTGACTTACGCGGCTGTCGCTAGTGACCACAGATATACCTAAGTCCGTTGGACGCACATATATCCGCACCTACATATGTGCATACCAACCTATGTCCGTCTATCTATACCTACATACCTATACACATTGATTTGTACTTACCTCCAGCTCCTAATGGTGCAATTGGGTATTCCTTCCAGTGCCCTCTTCCTTGGCGGATTTTAGTTATTAGCGGCGACGGTTGGTCAGGATCGATGTGTTAGGATTACTCCCCTTCTTTTTCTATGTCTAAGTTTAAGAGCTTTTTTTTTTTTTTTTTTGTTTCTATCTTTTAATTTCGATAAGTTTAATATTTTTGAATGCCCACTTTCACTTTCATTTCCTTGTTACATTCAAAAACTAAATTCACTTTTTAGATTACTCCTGTTTTTCTCTCCTTTTTTCTTTCTTTATTTATTCATAATCTAATTATTAAATACTTTTTTTGTTCCACAGTACATCTAATTATTAGTATTTAAATATTTCATTTTCAAATTCGGATTCAAATTCTAGTTAAATATTTTTTTTTTTTATTGCAAACTACACAGCACTTCACTTTTGTTATTTTTTCTTCTTTCACTAATAATGACCCGGACCGCAACTTTTCTATAATGACCCGTTGGCCATATTAAACGCCCTTTTATAGAGGGTTGGACCAACGGACAAGCAACACGAATTAACTGTCCCCTTATGTATTTAATGAAAACGTTACTTTCTTTCGTGAAAGTGACTAATTACCCATATATGGACAAACATAAAGCCAATCGCAGCTTCGGGTTCGATCCGTGGCTTAGAGACACATACACACAGATACCACTTTGACTTTTCTGTTACTAACATTTACGCTGTTCGAAACTTAACATTGACACTGTACGATTACATACCTATGTTACAGATACGTACATTTAACATATGGGGCAAAGGCTGTCGTAACAGGCTCGCAACCGTCGATGGTGCCTGCAACATGGAACGTGTGCGTAAAAGAGTTCATACGCGGCCTTTCCTATATTTCACCTAACGTGTGGCCTCGACCCATGACCTAAAGCCGGGCAGTTATAGCTTCCCATTCTACTACTAACTACAACTCGATTCATTTTACAAAGCTACAAGCGTTAAGTTTGTTTATACTCATGCAAGTACACGTCAATTTTCAGCAACTTACGACTATATCACAGTTGAAACTATAACTAATGGTCAGGTTGATGAAATAAATAATTGCATAAATAATTACAAAAAATAAATATAAACCTAAGTACATAAATAAATAAATAAATAAATAAATAATTAAATAAATAAATAATAAAGTCATTAAATAAATAATTATAATAATATATAATACAATGGCGCTATTATAACTCTGACGAGTTTTATGGCCGAGCTTCTCTCCCAATTCGAGGTGTGCTCCTTTTTGTTTTTCCTACTAATAGGGTGGACCTACAGTTTTATGCCGGCTCCGAACGGCGAATGCATTTTTTGTGAGAAGCTTTTTCATGGCAGAAATACTCTCGGAGGGTATGCCGCCCACTGCCGAGAGGTGACCGCTGCTCTTAAAAAAACCCAATAATTGGATTTTTACTAATTAGAAAAATTTGTTTGGCTCGGACCGTGGTTTGAACCCGAGACCTCTGGCATAGCAGGCGAGCACTCTACCCACTGCACCACAGCGGCCACTAAATAATTAAATAAGTAAATAAATATCACAGATTTGAATATCAGGTAAGTCAATATATATGTATATAAAAAATATCACAGATCAAAATATCACTGGTAGACTAGGTATCTATTTGCATGGTTGCAGATGTCCACACTAGTATATATATATAAATAACTAAAATATCAAAGGTAAGAAAAATATAAGAAAATATCACAGATAGCCTTATGGCCATTTTCACAGTGACGAGTCAACTGTGAAAATGACCCTTAATGTCATAAGAATAAAATTAATAGTCAAGAATATAAAAGTAAATACTGGTTCGTCAATACAATTAATATCCGTACAATAGGTACTTCGTCTAGTGCACATCTACATACGCACAAACATGTATCTAACACTACATTGTATAACAAAAACAACATATTACTAACATAAAACGTAAAACATCTAAGCTACAAAAATATCTTTAGCGTGGTATACCCCGACTTTCTTTCCACTCATATCTCCAAGCTCATACATCGAGTTTCCAATTATTTTTAAGACAACACATTTTACTTGCTTTGGAGCAAGTTTGGCGTTGTAATTGTCAATCTGTGAGCTTTGCTTGAAATTACGGCGGTATACCACTTGTCCTACATTAAATTTCACTTCTCTACTCCTAGTGTTGTAAACTTTTGCACTACGCTCGTGAGCCAACTTCAATTCCTTAATAATTTTATCTCGTAGAAGTTGCAAATTATCTCTGCCACTGATAACTTCGCAGTCGGCGTCCCTAATTGCTCCGAGTTTCCTATAGAGTTCATATGATGCCGCATGTTGTATCATTGGCAGACCAAATAGTGCAGCATATGGCGATCTGCCAATGGCGGAATGTGTAGCACTGCGTAAAGCGAAGGCGGCATCACTTACGTAATGATCCCAGTTCTTCTGGTGCTCCTTAATATAAGATCTCAAAATTTGTAACACCGAGCGATTTACCCTTTCTGCGGCATTACTCTGAGGTGAGTAAAACGCGGTTTTAATATGGTTAGTTCCATATTTGTTTACGAAGGATTTAAAGGACTCAGACACAAATTGTTTACCGTTATCGGAGTGTATATACTCCGGTACTCCAAAAATATGAAAAATTTCATGCTCTAAATACTTTACTACCTCAGCCGCAGTGGCTCTTCGCATTGGTTTTAAAAACACAAATTTAGAGAAGTGATCAAGACATATAAACAAATACACATTACCATTGGACGTACGTGGGTAAGGACCCATAAAATCTATATACAAACGCTGAAAAGGTCGCTCAGTAACATGTTGTTTGCCAATCGTCGGCTTCTTAAAAGCGTTTTGGGTTTTATTACCTTTACATATTTCGCAGTCATTAATATACTCCTGCACGTCATTAATCATACCTGGCCAAAAATATTTTTCTCTAATTTTATATAGAGTTTTGTGTATGCCACCATGACCTGACGATGGTGACGCATGTGCCGATTCTACAAGACCCTGTCGCAACTCAGTTGGCACCCAGAGCTTCCAGGCGTGGTCCTCTTGAGTCACGTCTCCCCTGTTAAATTGCGTTCGTTTATAAACAAATCCGTCTGAGATACAAAGGTCTGGTAGTTTCGTTTCGTTTTCAGTCACCGTCCTTTTCAGTTCATCGTATTCTGTCGTCGCGAAAAATGGTGAGTCTAAACATACATCTAAAACGCGTTCGTTTGTTATTATTTCGTCCATGTCGATTCTCGATAAAGCATCCGGCACAATGTTTTGTGAACCCTTACGGTGTTCGATATCGAAGTCGTACGCTTGCAGTTTTAAGCTCCACCTCGCGAGTCGGCCAGCCAAATCTTTTTGGTTCATCAACCACTTCAGACTTGCGTGGTCGGTGATGACCGTAAACGGCAATCCTTCGACATAAGGGCGGAAGCGTTTTATGCTTAATACTGCAGCGTAGCACTCCAATTCCGTTATACTGTAGTTGCGTTGTGCTCGGTTCAGTTTTGCAGACATATATGCAATTGGCCGTTCGTTACTGTCGTCGTCTAATTGAAATAGTACTCCCCCCACTCCGTCAGTCGATGCGTCACATTGTATGTAAAATCGTCTGTTGAAGTCAGGGTGAGTCAGCACTGGAGCCGATATGAGGCTTTGCTTTAGGCTTTCAAACGCCAGCTTTGCTTCATCTGTCATAGTGAATTTCTTAATTTTGTCCTTTGTCAAGCAGTCATGTAGCGGTGCTGCTATTGTTGCATAGTCACGAATAAAGCGTCGGTACCACCCTGTCATCCCTAGGAACCTCCTGAGTTGTTTTGAGGTCTTTGGCTCGGGGAAATCACGCATAGCAGCAACTTTATTTGAATCGGTGCGAATGCACCCATTGCCAACTACATACCCGAGGTACCGAACCTCTTTGAAGCAAAATTTGCTTTTTTCGACATTAATTGTTAACTTGGCTTCACGCAAACACTTAGCGACCTTCTCTAACAAACACAAATGTGACATAAAATCTTCTGAACACACTAACAAATCATCCAAATATACAAACACTGACTCACGTAGGGAAGCGGGTATAACTTTATCCATAAGCCTGCACATTCTCTGTGCAGCATTGCACAACCCAAATGGCATAACCGTAAAATGGTAAAGTGGCCTACCAGGTACTGTAAATGCAGTTTTCTCTCTCGACCTTTTTTCGAGAGGTATCTGCCAAAATGCATCTTTTAGGTCTATGGCAGATATGTACCTGGTGTTTTGCAACCGGCTTAAAATTCCGTCTATGTGAGGAAGTGGATATGCATCTTTTATAGTGCGTGCATTCACTTTTCTCGCATCTAGACATAGGCGGTTTTTGGTACCCTTTATTACTAATGAGACCGGTGAACTCCAACTGCTATTGCTTTCTTCGATTACCCCTAGCTCTAACATTCGGTCAAGCTCAGCGTAAACTAATTTTTGTATAGCTGGTGAAATGGGGTAGAATCTTTGCTTAACGGGCAAATGTTCATCAGTGACCTCTATGATATGTTCCTCCATATCGGTTTTTCCGAGACCTAGTACGGCAAATGAAGGAAACTTGGCTTTCACTTGTTCCAAAGCTATCTCTTCTTTTATTGTAAGCGTATGTTGTACCGCTTCGAAAGACAGATCGCCCTCAGACGGCACGAGTTCTGCTACGACAGATTTTGCTGACCCTACATTTACACTACTACATTTACTAACAACACATAAGTCAAACACTTTCCAAAAATCAACACCAAGATAAACTTCCTGTTGTAAGCCAGGTACAATTAAAAATTCAATGTCTTTGGTCACATTATCCCACATCACTGGGAGAGTTATCACACCTGTGACCGCCGTTTCACCTCCATTAGCTGTACGGATATTCTGGCCTTTTATTGGCATAATTAAATTTTCCTTACCTAATAATAAAATATCACAATTTTTCCCTAAACAGCTAGCTCCTGCACCGGAGTCGAGTAGTGCAAGTACTTCTTTACCTCCTATGCTAGTCTTGGCAAAAAATCTATTATCACCCTTTAAGGTGACTATAGTAGAAATAATTTTATTTTGTATTCTTTTCAAATTTCTTTTCTTTTCTCTTAACTTCTGAATTTTTATGTAATTTCTTTTTCTTTTCT
Organism: Urophora cardui; assembly: GCA_960531455.1. Classification (NCBI taxonomy): domain Eukaryota; kingdom Metazoa; phylum Arthropoda; class Insecta; order Diptera; family Tephritidae; genus Urophora; species Urophora cardui. Next base: position 74,159,630 of record OY482670.1, on the reverse strand, counting down.
TTTCAATAATTTCTTCGGCAAATATCCGCTTTCTTGCTTCCTCATATTCTATCTTACGCTGGTGTAAACTTTTTCTAGGTGTACTCTTATTCTTTTCTACTACTAAATTTTCGCTATTTCTTAAAATCTCAAAATTTCCCTCTCTTCTTAAAATTTCTACTTTTTGTTTTCCGGGGTTTTCATTTGATGGCGTGAGTCCCCGGAGTACTCTGCCATCTTCCCGTTTCCCTTTGAGGGTTTGTATATGCAAAAGGATGCATTACTACCACATGCAAAACATTGCATGTCATGAAAGTTTGATTGGCAACTACCATCCTTTTGTGCCTCAGCAGGATTTTTGGAATAGTGGTCAACTGGCATACCACACGAGAAACACAACATTAAGTGGAACGGGGACGGACAAAACGACTTAATAGTGGACGGAGACGTATTTTGACGAAACGACATAGACACATTACTACCGCTGTTCATACCTGGTGGCTTGTGATGACTACGACCTATTTCTTCTACTAAATTATTTTCTACCTTGCCTGGATTTTCTTGTGTTAAAAATTCTATTTCATTTAATGGCTTACTCCTACTTCGATTTTCTTTGAGCACCCGCTCGGCCCTCTTACACTCGCTCTTCAATTCTGCCAAGGAGTCAATCTTTGACGCAAACGTTAAATTAGCGAGATAGGGTTTTAGATTACTCCTAATTATCCCTACTAACTCCTTTTCAGGTATTTTCTTCCTCAGGCGAAACGTAAGGTTATGCACCTCGCTATAGAATTCGTCGAATGTCTCCCCTACCTGCTGTTTCCGCTCCATTATCTCCCTAATGACCTCGTAATCTGATTCGGCCGTCTTGAAGTGGCTTAGCATTTCGGCCTTCAATTCTGGATACCCGAAACTTGGATCATCCGCATGGTCCTCCAGAATTTGCCAATACCACTTCAAGGCGTCCCCAGTTACAAGACAATGGAAATCGGTGAACAACTGGTAGTGGGAGATATCGTGTTGTTCCCTTAATTTTTCCACGCGAAAAATAAAACTTTCAATGGTAATTCCTTTATTTGTGCCATCGAACTTCACGTGCCATTTGTCCAGGTCCATCTTTTTCCACGGTCGTGATCGCGTACTGTTATTGCCACCTTCTCTACTTTGATCTCCAGTTGAATTCCCTCCGTTTCGATACTCTGGTGTTGAATTCATGTTTGGACGGTTAGTGTGCGTGGAAGTTTCCAGACAAGCAACTCGTTCACCTAGGCCTGTAACATTGTCACGCACGTGACGAATTTCATTCGTACATTGCGAGACCATATCTTGTTGCTGCGCCATCATCGCCATCATTCGGCTCAGTTGCTCAACAATGTCCTCATTGGTACTAGGCCCAGTGTCTTTTTGTTTTGAGCCTCCGGCGTTCGACTCGCCGGTCGGGATACCTTCCTGTCCACTATCTGTCATTTCGAAGAGTTGGTCGATTTTTCTTGAAAAGTTCAGACTGCAATCAATAGAATTCAGAGAAACTTCTTCCGTGACCGTCGAGACTGATTGACGATTAGTCCCTACTATTTGCAGCGCTGAAAATTTTCGCTGTACACCTACAAAGGAAGTCAACTGGATCTGGGTCAACTGGTTGAGTAATCCCTGTGTCAATTTGGTTCAAAATCCGACCCGCGTCTAAGTTGGCTTGTGCCCTAGCTACGCTTCGTGTTACCCTACGATTTAAATTGCCACCAGGTAATATATCTTCTTCGCGCTCACCCATTCACTACAAATATACCCCAGATCGAACCGAAGTACGAAATAACCCTTACGTTCACGAATATCGAAAGAGCACTACCAAAAATTCAACAAAACGACAATATAAAACCACTAAAAATGAGAACCCAAACAAAATAAAAAAATTATTATACAACAATGTATTTCAAAAATTGTACAAATTATTTTTATTGTTTTCGGCTCACTAACAGTAATAATTCAAAAATAATTCAAAAGGTAAATAAATATGAAAAATAAAAAATGCGAATATAAAAAAATATATATGTATCTATGTATGTATTTATGTAAGGGGGAGTGTGAAATTAAACACCGCAAAAAATATAAAACAAAACAACTAATTATTTAAAAAAATTCAGAAAAAAAATTCAGGCGATTAAAGATATACGTGTTATTGAAATATTCAAAAAAATAAATAAAATATATCTCAAGGGTATTATAATTTATGTGTAAACTATGTATAACTGATAATTTGAGTGAACTTCAGGGGACTAATTCAGTTAAATATGTATACAGAATATAAAAAAAGGAAACTCACTTAAATGTGTATATAAAATGAAAGCTGTATATAATGAACTTAAATCTAAAAAAATATTCAAAAATTTTTTTTTTTTTTTTTTTTTTTATAAAAAAATTATAATTTTATGCCGAAAATTAAACTATAAAAATTCTCTTAAAACTTCAAAATTCAATTCAAATAAAGCTCGTAAAAAAAAGAACTTTAATAAACTTTCTAATAAAAAATTATAATAAGAAAAATTTTTTTTTTTTTTTTTTTTTTTTTGCCAAAAAAATTCAAATATTAGTGAATTTGTATATGTACTTTAAATTTATGTATGTAAGTATGTTTTGGTGTACATGGGGTGTTGCCTTAGCCAAGTCAAGGCAGGAATGTTCAAAACTATATATGTTTATGTGTATGTCAGTCTGTGTCCAATGTCTAAGTCACGTCGTTTTTCATTGAAGGTGAGGCACTACATGTACGGAGAACTGGCTCCTTACATGGCTGCCGTTCCACTCCCCAATGAAAACTCAATTTACCCCCTAGTGGATGAAACTACAAGCCTCACTAAACATGTACGGTGCAGAACTGCACATGCGGCAGCTTAAATAGCATTGTCCACTATAAAAAAAAAATATAATTATTCGCCGTCTCAACTTCAGCGTCTACTCCTAGATCTGTAGAAGATGCAAAAAGGTACGGAGAAGTTGAGGCGGGAATCCCCCCAAGGCTAATCGAACAGATACAAATCACTTGTCACAGTGGCAAGCGATGTTATCCCTTCGATTGTCATCTGTCCAATAGCGATAGTTAAAGAAATAAAAAGAATTAGAAAGCTGAAATAAAAGTAGAAGAAGAAAAGGGTAAAATATTGAAAAGCAACAAAAAGATTAGGCATTTTTGCAACTGTTGATGTTGTTGTATGTTGCAAGTAACAAGTCGTGGATTTGCATTAAGCGTTGGGCGCCATTGTTACATTTCTGCTTGCACCGGGTAGAGGTGAGGTGGAGGGCAGGCATGCTTGCAACCCAGGCTAGCTCGACGGTGGGTGGATTCTTTTCCACCTCCCTTTACCCACAGAAACATAAACAAAAAAATCATGCCTTAGGAGAAAGAATAGTGGAACGGTGCAAAAGGACTATGAAGAAAGCGATGCTGAAAGAATGGAAATGAGAAACTGTCCCTGTCCAGTCCGATGGAGTCTATCCCACCCTCTTCAGCGTGAACACGCGAAGCCATGGGCGCTGTGCTGACTCCTATTACCTTACAGCGCCCCCAAGCTCAGTCATTATACGTCAGAGGAGAACGTCAGTCAATGTCCATTTTTATTATTATTATTATCCCTATTTGCACCAAAGCAACACCCACACCAAAACGTCAGAAAATTTACTCCTCCATTATAACTCTATTTAATCAACCCATAGACAGAGAATAAATTTCATGAACTTTATAAATTCTTCTTTAATTCAACTATAACTGATTACATTTAACTGTGCTTACTTCTAATAAATTCCTTTGCTTAAATTATGTACTACATATATTTAAATGTATTTGGAAAAATTCAAATTGTACAAGTATATGTAGTTGTATGTAGGTTAATGTATCTGAGGGATACAAAAAAAATCTCAACGAGTAAAAATCTCAACAAAAGAACTTTTGTAGGTGTAGGTATGTATGTATGCAAAAAAAAACAAAAATCTCTGTGTATGTACGTTTATATATGTAAATAAAAAAAACAACAATATATATGAACTCACCTTTTCACCACGGCGATGAAGGTACCCACATGCGCTGCTGCTACTGAGGGAGAGAAATTGCAGATATACGATATCGCTATTATTACATACGTACCTACCTACTCGTTTATATTACAAATTTACGTGCTTGTTCTTTAATATTTTTACTTTAGTAATTCGTTTGATCACTCGCTCGTGTTTGGGTGCGGCGAGCGAGTCACCACCGATTGCGCGCTAAATAATAAATAAATACTAAATAAATAAAATTATGAGTAAAAAAAAATGTGAATATAGAAAACTTTCAATTCGAAATCAGACAAAAAAACTTAGTGATTCTAACGCTATAAATTAAGGTTTATGGACCAACAAGAAGCAAACCTCAAAAAAAGGAAAAATAACAACAACGCGCATTTACACGTGGGAGACGTGCACACCAAAAAAAAAAAAAAAAAACGGAGCTACAAAACTAGTAAAGGTGTAAAGAAAAAAAAGGTAAAAAGAAAAAGAATTAATTCGGATTTAAAAGGAAATATCAGGGCAAAAAAAATGAATGTGCTCCTACTGGACCTAATTTATATAAAAAAAATAAATATATATGCGTATGCGGATAGGGCAAAAATAGAAAATAGCGAAAAATAAATATTGCAAAAAAAACAACAAAAAAACTTAAGCATAAAAAATCTGCTCGCTGGCGCTCTTTGGTGGAATCCCCCACAGCTGCCCTCAACTCGTTGATGCTCCGCGTTATTAGTTCTCTCCTTCTGTGCTCATGCCCATGTTCTCCATGTTGTAAATTGGTCAACTTAAAAGATCTGGTCTCCAAAATTTATGTGTGTCACTTATGTGTAGATATGTATGTATGTTTGCGGCTTTAGGCCGCTGAACCCACTCAGCTGTTTGGCTATATTTATTTTTTTTACAGCTCTGGGCTGGATTTATGTTAACCGTCTGTAGCCGAACTGTAGATGGGTGGCCTGAGAAAAATTCTGTTGTTTGTATGTTATATGTACTATTGGTAGATGTAGATTTATTTGTATGGCTGGTTTAGTGATGTAATTTTTGTATTAGCCGGGTCCTTGTGTTATTGTTGTAATTAGTGTGTTTGTGTAATCGACGGAGTAGCTGGATGACTTTGTAGTTGTTGCAATTGTTAAACGTGTATACGGATATTAGGGTGACTATTGGTATGGTGTGGTGGTAGTTGGATGCTGATGTGATTGTTATAATTGTGAAAATTGTATATTCGGTGGATGTATATGTATGTGTGTAATTGTTGTATGTATGAATTGATGCCCCAAAACTTGGCGGAGGTCCTTTGTGGCGACCTACAATGACAGCAAAAAAATATCTGTGTATATACATACATATATATCTGTGGCAATTTACAACAATCGCCTAAGTCAAACCAAATTTTATGATTTCGAGATAAATTACTTGTTTGCATATAAATGCTTTTCTTAAAAACTCACCAAAGTAGATCAGTAGAAATTCATAAGTAAGAAATCGATGGCCATCCACAATCTTACGATTAAATTTTGCAAATAAAGCAACAATTTTATGAAAAAAAACTTCATTGTGTGTAAATATGTATATATATATTTTGGCCGTTATGGCAAATTTAATATACCTCTACTGCGAGTTTATTGATTGGATTAATTTATGAGCAAGGAGGTTTTACAGAAATATAGCGGTTAAAGGACGATTAACGGTGGAAACGAAATCTCCCTAAGTTGACTTAAGCGGCTGTCGCTAGTGACCACAGATATACCTAAGTCCGTTGGACGCACATATATCCGCACCTACATATGTGCATACCAACCTATGTCCGTCTATCTATACCTACATACCTATACACATTGATTTGTACTTACCTCCAGCTCCTAATGGTGCAATTGGGTATTCCTTCCAGTGCCCTCTTCCTTGGCGGATTTTAGTTATTAGCGGCGACGGTTGGTCAGGATCGATGTGTTAGGATTACTCCCCTTCTTTTTCTATGTCTAAGTTTAAGAGCTTTTTTTTTTTTTTTTTTTGTTTCTATCTTTTAATTTCGATAAGTTTAATATTTTTGAATGCCCACTTTCACTTTCATTTCCTTGTTACATTCAAAAACTAAATTCACTTTTTAGATTACTCCTGTTTTTCTCTCCTTTTTTCTTTCTTTATTTATTCATAATCTAATTATTAAATACTTTTTTTGTTCCACAGTACATCTAATTATTAGTATTTAAATATTTCATTTTCAAATTCGGATTCAAATTCTAGTTAAATATTTTTTTTTTTTTTTATTGCAAACTACACAGCACTTCACTTTTGTTATTTTTTTCTTCTTTCACTAATAATGACCCGGACCGCAACTTTTCTATAATGACCCGTTGGCCATATTAAACGCCCTTTTATAGAGGGTTGGACCAACGGACAAGCAACACGAATTAACTGTCCCCTTATGTATTTAATGAAAACGTTACTTTCTTTCGTGAAAGTGACTAATTACCCATATATGGACAAACATAAAGCCAATCGCAGCTTCGGGTTCGATCCGTGGCTTAGAGACACATACACACAGATACCACTTTGACTTTTCTGTTACTAACATTTACGCTGTTCGAAACTTAACATTGACACTGTACGATTACATACCTATGTTACAGATACGTACATTTAACATATGGGGCAAAGGCTGTCGTAACACGTGGTAGTACTTATCTCTGTTTTCACAATATAAATGAAATATTTAAATGTTTGCTAACTTTATACATATACGTATATGCATTTACATACATACATACATATGTATGTACATATATACATTCATAAATACATATCTATCGGTTAATCATCCACGGCCGGTACAGTACAAGCTAACATACAGGCGAAAAAACCCTGCATTTTTCTTTGTTTGCCTAGCTGAAAAAAATGAATGCACCCAATGAAGCTAATAAAAGCGTGTTAAAAATGGAACATATCGCTAGCTTAGAGTGCAAATTGTGTAAGTCCTTTTTTCAAACTTTGTAGGAGAGACAAAAAAAAAAAATTAAAAAATTTCGAAATGAAAAAAAAAATTTCTGTTCATGTAAAATTTTGGACTTCGTTCTTTTGGACTTACACAATTTGCGTATCACAGAATAACAACGAGTAAAAATATGACAAGTATCAGAGACTTGTTTAGCGTGGCGCCGATTTTTCTACCGTTCTACATAAAAATACACCTTTTCATAAAAATGGACTTACACAGTTTGCACTCTAACAGCCGCACTCAGAGTCGTTTAATGATTACTTAAGGAATTCCTTAGTAAAGATTTTAAAAAGTTCACTCTCAGAGTAAGTTAATGATTCATTAATAGCCCTTAACGACATTTAAAGTTAAGTACGGAAAATTCTTTACTTAAATTTTTAATGAGTGATTTTGACATTTTTTTTATTTTTTTTGTCAAAAAAATTAATATTTTGAACAAACAAAATAATTGCTGCATACATACTATGTACATATATACATATCGTCGTTTAAAGGGCATTAACGCATTGTCTCTATGTTAAATTCTTGTATGAATGGATGGAGTCGGACCCCAGGAATTTATTTTTGCGGAAATCTCATTTTTTGGCAAAAATGCCATCTAGGCGGCTTGTACTTGGTCTATACGCGGTTTTTCACTTTAAACGACGATATGTATGTATACATATAATTTGTGGACTACGCTGGATGACACAGAAAAGTGGGTCCAATACGATACATACGGGATCGTTCTGATCCGCTTACGAAATATTCAATTCGTGAGCTCCATACACGCTACAGTTTCACACCACATTATGTAAAAGATGTCATTTAACCTCTGAGAACCGAGTTAAGGAAACCAACAAAAAGGGGTTGACCTTTTGCGCCGGAGATAATGCTGGTAGTAACATTATGTTAGGAAGGGAGCTTCGGGCCCTTGGGGGGTTGATTACAGGACATAATCCATGGGCAGACCACACTATATTTTGATACAAATATTGCTCAAAAATGTTTCAAGCTATTCCGGTTCATATTTGGGCTTCAATCTCGGGTACCGATTGAGATATCCGTATAGCGTTAAATATATAAGGAAACCCTGAGCAGCACCTTTAATTTGATACTAATATTGCGCAAAAATATTTGGTTCATCCAGGTCCACGTTTTGGTCTCTATCTGGAAAACCGACTGGAAAATTTATTCAAGGATTCACACCACATTCTGCTGGGAACAGAGTTAAAGAAACCAACGAGAAGGGGTTGTACCGAAGATAATGCTGTTAGTAACACTACGTCACTACGCTACGGGTTGTTTTCACGTTCGGTTGGTTATTAATTGGATTCATATAAGAATACGAAGTCCGAATTACTTCCGAAGTTTACGTATGGTTTTCTTATAATTTGCTGGCAGTTTCAGGGCCACACATGGGATTTATGCATATATATACATACATACCAGAGCTGTAAAAAGCTGCAATCAGATTGTATTGCAATCATAACAAGTAAGGAAGCCTAAGTTCGAGTGGAATCGAACATTAGATACTCATCTGTATGCTTTCATTGTTTGTTTGCGTTTGTTCGATATAGGGTGTATTTTATATAAAGCGAGTGCCGCATAAAGTGGGCGTAGCCACGCCCATTTTCAACATTTTTATCAGTCATCCAACTAAGCATATGAATATTATTCTTTGTGCAAAATTTCATTCCTTTATGACTTCTAGTTACAAAGAAGTCTTGTTACAAATTCCCAAAGGGTGTTCCAGAAATATCTTTGTTAAAAAGTAGGCGTGGTCATAAACCGATTTCAATAAATTTTTGCGTGTCTATTAACACAAGTTATAAAAGTGTATTAACCAAGTTTCGTCATAATATCTCAATTATTTGTCGAGTTGTGGGCTCTGAAATCTCGTTGATTCCTTTGTCTGAAAAGAGGCGGTGCCACGCCCATTTTCCGAAATTTTTCTATTTTATGTTTTCGATCTATTGTAGAACTCATGCCACAAAATTTCAATGAATTATCTTTATATTTGACAAAGATATCGCTTAAAATGTTTTTATTAGGCCACTTTATGATACCCATATATAAAAGTGGGCGTGGTCGTCAACCGATTTCGCTAAAATTTCGAACATGTATTACTACAAGTAGTGAAAGTGTATAGACCAAGTTTCGTCATAATATATCGATTATTTGTCGAGTTATGGGCTCAGAAATCTCGTATATTCCTGCTTCTAAAAGGAGGCGGTGCCACGCCCATTTTCCAAAATTTTTGTATTTTTTGTTTTACGTCCATAGTTGGACACCTTCCATAAAATTCCAATGATATATCTTTATATTTGACAGAGATATCGCTTAAAATGCTTTTATTAGGTCACATTATAATACCCATATATAAAAGTGGGCGTGGTCGTCAACCGATTTTGGAAATTTTTCGTCCAAACATTTGCCTAAGTAAGTATATCACGCCTACCAAATTTCATCGATATATCTTCAACGGTTTCTGAGTTATGACTCATAAAACTTTCAATGTTTGCCCCTTAATAAGTGGGCGTGGCACCGCCCATTTTCCAAAATTTCACCATATTTCTTCATAAGGGCCTGAGCTCAATACGTGTGTGAAATTTTATCACTCTAGCTCTATTAGTGACCGAGATACAAAATTTCCGATTTTTACTATATAGGGGAGGTGGGCGTGGTCATGGTCCGATTTCGCCCATTTTCAATACCATCCGTTCCTGTCTTGATACCAACTTACATTTCAAATTTCATCAAAATATCTCAATTTTTGCGCGAGTTATCGTGCTCACAGACGGACAGACGGACAGACGGACAGACGGACAGACGGACAGACGGACGGACATGGCTCAATCGATTTCTCTTTTCACCCTGATCATTTTGATATATATAAGTCTATATCTATCTCGATTATTTCATTCTGTTACAATCCACCGTTAGGAAATCAAAACTATAATACTCTGTGTACTAGTACAGCTGAGTATAAAAAGTGTATATTATTGTAAGCAGCTTTGATTGTAAATCATATTGCTAGTAAATTTTTTGATTGTAAAAATAGAAATTTCAAAAATTTAGAAGTATGTTATTGCAATCGACCTTCACCATCAATCATTTTGATTTCAGAAATTAGAATTGCAATAATTTACAAAAGTTTCATTGCAATCAACTTTGACCGTAAATCATTTTAATTGTAAAAATTAGAATTACAATAATTAAAAAAAATTTCACTGCAATACACTTTTCTCGTAAATCATTTCATTACAATAATTTACAAAATTTTTCATTGCAATGAACTTCAAATGTAAATCATTTTCATTGTAAATATTACAATAGCAATAATTGTATTGTAATAAATTTTCATCGTAAATCAAATTTGATTGAAAAATGTTTGATTGCAAGGCTTGCAATAGCAATAATTTTCCTCATAACTTTATACGCATGCATTGGGACTGATGAAAGGCAAGCGCCTGGGTAATGCGAGTAATACCCGGCACTTATATCACACGCGTAGCCGCGTAATAACCCATGTCCTGGGTACATACATATGTACGTAGTTATGTACATATTGGATGCTGCCGGGCACACGGTACTGGCAATATTTGCAGTCTTCAATATGTACATATAAAGTCTGGATGATAAGATGATGAGAAAGAGGATGAGGGTGTGGATGGGGATAAGGATATATTTTATTTTTGTACCATTTGCTTTTTCATTTACTCTCGGATATCTCATTACTGTCATACATATGTATGTATGGTTGTTTAACATAAATATATATATATATATATATATACTTATCACCATCCTCATGTTCAATTGTATCCATATCTTTATCCTTATACCCATCCACACCCTCAACCTCTTTCTCATCATCTTATCATCTAGACTTTATTCACATTGACGACTGCAAATATTACCAGTACCGTGTGCCAATATGCACATTAGGGTACATAGCATATTTTCTCAACCTCACCCCCTAGGTCGATGCTAATATAGTCTAAGATACCACATATAAATCTTTGTCCCGATCGAAACCCGTTAAGGGGTGTCGCACAGGTGCCAAACTCCAGAAAACTCTATCGAGGCTCAAAAATTTAAGTTTAGTTTTTTGCATATCTAATGCGCAAATCGATTGTCCTGTACTCAAAAATACTAAATTCAAATTTTGGTCCCCTTTGCGACACCCCTTTGCGACACCCCTAGTGCTGTGGAGAATATATGCAAAAGCATATACACACTAACGTTAATGTTGAAAATGAAAAAGGCAAAAGTGGGGAAAATCCAACAGCTTGCACAGAGTCTCAATGGCCGAGTGTGTTTATCCGTTGGGTCATTGCGGCTGAAGTTGGAATGGACTCGGGTTCAATCCCCGGTGCATCCACTTCCGAAAAGAGTGCTGATGATCGAAAATGGTTTTTCGTGAAATAGCTATACACTCAACCTTCGCTGTAAATAGTTGTTGAATTTTTTTCCACTTACCCCTTCAATGAATTATCTTTACATTTGACAAAGATATCGCTTAAAATATTTTTATTAGGTCACTTTATAATAGCCATATATAAAAGTGGGCGTGGCCGTCAACCGATTTTGGAAATTTTTCGTCCAAACATTTGCCTAAGTAAGTATATCACGCGTACTAAATTTCATTGATATATATTCAATGGTTTCTGAGCTATGACTCATAAAACTTTCAATGTTTGCCCCATAATAAGTGGGCGTGGCACCGCCCTTTTTCAAAATTTTTGTGTTTTTTGTTTTATGTCCGTAGTTGGACTCATGCCACAAAATTTCAGTGATAGATCTTTATATTTGACAGAGATATCGCTAAAAATGTTTTTATTAGGTCACTTTATAATACACATATATAAAAGTGGGCGTGGCCGTCAACCGATGTTAACAATTTTCCGTCCTAACGTTTGCCTAGGTATGTAAATCACGCGTACCAAATTTCATTGATATATCTTCAACGGTTTCTGATTTATGACATATAAAATTTTCAACGTTTGACCCTTAATAAGTGGGCGTGGCACCGCCCATTTTCAAAAATTTCATCAAATTTCTTTATAGGGGCCTGAGCTCAACACGTGGGTAAAATTTTATCGCTCTAGCTATATTAGTGGCTGAGATACCAAATTTCCGATTTTTTCTATATAGGTCATGATCCGATTTCGCCCATTTTCAATACCAACCCAGTCTCGATACCAACTTGTATTCCAAATTTCATCAAAATATCTTAATTTTTGCGCGAGTTAGAGTGTTTACAGACGGACGGACGGACGGACATGGCTGAATCGATTTCTCTTTTCACCCTGATCTTTTTGATATATATAAGTCTATAAATATCTCGATTATTTCATTCTATTACAATCCACCGTTATGTGATTAAAACTATAATACTGTGTGTACTAGTACAGCTGAGTATAATTAGTTAAGTGACCATTAGCCCCAATTTAATGACCGTTTCTGAGTGCGGCTGTAAGCTAGCGATATGTTTGTTGGGCTTTAATTTTTTGGTCCACCTTAATGCCATATGCACATTAAATAAACAAACAAACTAAAGAAGCAGCAAGGATTTGCGAATACTTAATAACATGGTAAATATTATGTTTTACTCGATCGTGGCGAATAGTGTACACTAATCGATCCAACAGAGCAAATAGAAATAGTATTCGTATTCCAAATGAAAAGTATAGGTTTTATTCGTAGCTGCATTGAAATTGTGCTGTGAGTAGGGATTCCAATTTTTCCGATATTTACGATCCCGGGATTTTCGAGATTTTCTTTTATAATTACACAGGCCGACAAAATTTCCAAAAAATTTTCCAACTCAAATAAAATTCTACTTTTCTAAAGGATTTCGGTGCGCTGATTCTGAATCTGAAGTCGGATTTTCGGTAATACGTGTAGATTTGTAGATTGAGATATTCATGTCCAAAGAGGCGAAAAATGCGATTTTTTGCTATATTCACTGCTCAATCTGTTAAATTACTTACTTTCATTAAAAGATGATTGCAGCTATTGAAAGAACGATCATTTCTCTTGAAAACATCTCTTTGCTTTTTCGGGTATCTTATTCAGATATCTACGTTGTCTTCAAAAGAAATGATCGTGCTTTCAATAGATGTAATCAGTTTTTAATGAAAGTGAGTAATTTTAAAAATATTTTTCGCCTCTTCATTACATGAATATCTCAAAAACTACACCGAAATTTTTCGACAAGTATTATTTTCCCAAAAGAGTGCACGAAAATGTTTACAATAGATTTAAGTTTAATTTTTATCTGACGAATTCAAGTTATTCCATATTTAAAGTGTTGTACTATTTAAATATATAATCTTGCTGTACTAATTTTGTCGAAATAAATATACAAATATACAAATTTGGGGTTGAATAAAAGTAGGTAAATACATTTTTAGAGAAACGCTACAACTTTAAAATGCAAAGAAAAAATAGATTTTTATTGCCATTTTTTATTATTTCATTAGTAACAAAATAAAATAGGAACGTAAAATTGGTACTTTTAGGATCTATATTATTAATACGCTAACATAAATTTTGTTCCGTCTTCTCCGTCGAAACTACTGAACCGATTTTCAAACTAAGAACACCATTAGAAAGGTATTGCTCTCAAATAGAACTGCGCCAAGTTTCATTAAAATTGGTTGGAAAATTCGCCCACAATCGTCGTTGGAAAATTCCCGTGTGGTTTTTGTTGCATGCTTTTGCACACATCAGAGTTGTGTCATTGCGCATGCATATGTGAGTTTGTGCGTTCTCACCAAACTTACCATGCAATTGTTTGGCTGGAAGTGGTGTGTAGTTTCAAAGTAGTTAGAAACATAAAAAATTAGCAAAAGCACTACAACAAAAACACAAAGTCAAGTAATAAGAAGGATAAGAAAGAATAAGTAGGAAAGAAATTGAGGGAAAAAAAGAGCAGAAATTGAAAGGAACACGTAGGTAGGAGAACAACAACAACTACAACAAAATAGTAGCAGTGACAGTAGCAACAAAAGGAACAGCATCAAGAGGAACAACAAAAAATAGTAACAGTGACAATAACAACAAAAAATTATACAAATACTATAGTTGCACCTTATTCATAAGAAAACATCTAGAAAAACTGTCGAGTTTCGACAGTAGGCAGCACTCTAGTATTATTAACCCATTTTCGGCCTCTGGTCGATTTTTCGACCACCAAGTTTAAACTTCAATATCTCTGTAACTAAGAGTTACTTTATTGATCTGCGTACAGCACTAGTAAATTTGGAATTTAGTTAGTGCGTAGAGCATGGGTTTTCTAGAAAAAGTAGTTAAATGCAGTTTTTCGTAAAATAATGAAATTATCACTATTTTGAGGTGTTTATTGTGTATACAAAAAAATAGGGAAAAACAAAAAATCTAAAAATTATTACTATTTTATTGTAAAGAAAAAAGATGAAATTAAAAGAATCAAAAAGTCTCATGTCAATATTGCAATAATTTTAACTTCTTCGTGGACGTTCGCTGGCCAGAAATCGTCAAGTATGATATAACAAAATAAAGCAATTTTTTCTTATTATTAACATAAATGCAAGTGAGTGCCTTTACCATAATGAAAGAGTAGTTAGTTGCACTTTCGTACTTTCTAATTTACTACTTTTTTTTTAGCTAAATGTCTGGTAGCACCTGTGCTATTGGAAACGTTTTATATAATATAGTTGTCTCCCTCTGACCAACGTAACGTAAAATTTGAATCTGTGATTCCCCGAATTTTTTCTTTGATTTTATAATTTAAACGCATTCAGTAAATCGATAATCTCGCGTGTGAAAAGTTCTTTTAAATTAATACAATTAATAGAAGTGGACAATGTCTATTCGCAAAGCGATAAAAATAAGTGAAATTATGGCCATTTTAAATGAGCCATCTTCAGATGACGAGGAGGATAATGCTATATTGAATTCAAAAGGAGTCGACGTCGTATACATTCCACCGCCTGATGTGGAGAGCATGACTGATGTGGCACACTCTAAACTACATAAGTGTGGCATCCATATAAAATACTTGAGCGCCAAAAATGACGTCAGCGAAGTTTTCGATGGACGTTTTAATTGGTTACTAGTTTTTCGCAACGGTATGGAGCACTACAACCGACAAATTGTATGAGTGGTTCACGGGTAACATTTATGTATATTACTCTTGCAGCTCTTTAGTTTACTTGCGCTCTGGCGCTCATAGAACTCATGATAGGAAAGTTCGATTTTCTGAGTGTAAGTAAAATTTAAATAAAAAGGAAAGAAACAAAAGAGTAAATAAATGAAAATAAATATATATGTACATAGATAATGGGAACATTTGCCAACGAAGCAAAAACGAAGTAAATCAAAAATGGTACAAATATAAATAAAGTAATAAAGTATAATAAAGACGAATTAAGTAAAATTGAAATAAAAAGGAAAAATATTAAAATAAAAAGATAAGATAATAAATAAGAGAAATAAAATAATAAACAATTGAAAATAGAAAAAGGCCTAACTGTAAATACAGTGAAATTAAAACAAACATTTAAATGAAATAAATTTAAAAACACCTAATATATGGAATAAATACGAATTAAGTAAAATTTAAGTAAAAAGAACAAAATATTTAAATAAATGAGAATAAAACATAAAAGGAAATAAAATAATAAATAAATGAATATAAAAAAGACTTAACATTGAATAAAGTGAAATTAAAAAAAAATTTAATGAAAATAACACTGGTCGACAAAATTTCAACAAATTTTTGTTACAGAAATAAAATTCTACTTTTCTAAAGGATTTCGGTGCGCTGAATCCTAATCTGAAGTCAGATTTTCTGTAATACGTACAGTTTTTTAGATATTCATGCCCAAAGAGGCGAAAAACACGTTTTTTGGCTATATTCACTCCTCAATATCTTTTAAATTACTTACTTATTTTAAAAATTGATTAAAGCTATTGAAAGCTCGGCCATTTCTCTTGAAGACAACGTTTTAATTTTTCGGATATCTAATTTAGGTATATAGTAATATATGTTTTTGCACAATAAGGTATTTGTCGTCGAAAACAACGGCAGAATTTGTAGCATGTTATAGGCGCAATCAAATCTTGTAGGTGCTCAGCAGAACAATTTTTTTTACGAAGCCACTTACATACGTCCATAATATAACAAACTGCCTAAAAGCGTGCTTCAAAATTTTTAATAATTTTTGTATGGAGAAAATATTCCAAAACTAATGAAGCTTAATATGCAATATTGCAAGTTAGAAGAAAAATATCTGGAATATTAAAACGGTTTCTTCAAGAGAAATGTCCGCGTTTTCAATAGCTTTAATCAGTTTTTAAAATAAGTAAGTAATTTAAAATATATTGAGGAGTGAATATAGCCAAAAATCGCGTTTTTGGCCTCTTTAAACATGAATATCTCAAAAACTGTACGTATTAGCTAAAATCTGACTTCAGATTCGGATTCAGTGCACCGAAATCCTTTACAAAAGTAGAATTTTATTTCTGTAACAAAAACTTGTCGACCAGTGTATTGACACAATCTAAAGTAAATAACTGTGGCATCCATCAGGGCCGTACCCAGGAATTTTTTTCGTGGGGGGGTTCATCGTTGTGTTTTTTTTTTTTTTTTTTTGAGAAAAATATATATCCTATTTCGTGCACTAAAAATAAAAACGCCGCTATAGAAGAAAAAAGACGCAGTGTTTTGTTGAGGAAGAAAGACACAAACTTTTTTTCAAAGAAAGACGCATTAAAAATATTTTTCGAAAGAAAGATTCTTTATTTTTTTTTTTGATAATGAAGAAAGACGCTTTATATTTTTTTACTATGAAGAAAGACGCATTTAAATATTTTTTAGTAAACAAAGACGTATTCGATTTTTTTTTCTTCGTCAATATTAATGCTAATGCGTCTTTCTTCGTCGAAATATTTTTTAATGCGTCTATCTTCGTCGACATGTTTTGTAAAGCATCTTTTTTTCCTGACATATTTTTAATGCGCCTTTTTTCGTCGACAAATAATTGGCATGTGTCTTTCTTCTTCCGGAGCGACGAAAATAATAAAAAAAAAATCTGGTTTCTAAAGTGCTATTTAGATGAAAAATTTTTTTACAACACTTTTGATTTTCAAATTATGGTTTTTATAAGAAGTTTTAAAAATCAGGAAACTTTTATTCATTTAAAAATTAGACTGTTTTATTGCAAACACGATGAATACTTTATTTTTGGTGATTTTATCCAAGTGAAAAAAAATATATTATTTTATGGACGAAAAACTCGGTTAGATTACCCAGCTGTTTTCAGCTGTAAAAGTCCGCCCCAAGATTTTTAGCTTATGTTGAGACGCTAACTTGTTTTTTTTGCAACTTTGTTATTTGACATCCGATTTTTAAAATTGATAGATATGTCACTATTTTAGTCTTTTCAGCAGGGTTTGAAATTGTTTTCAACTTTTTTTTATTTCCATTGAATTTCATTTTCATTGGAAATTAAAAAAATAAACAGCGCAGAAGTATAAAAAATAAAAAGTTCTACTGTACTGCAACTGCGCATCCTTAGGTTTCAAAAAATTATATTCGATTGTTGCTGTATTGTGGAAATTTTTACAGCACAGCAAAGGGCAAACATAATTTCGAGTTTTTACAGCACTGTTGTTATTGTTTTTTTTTTTTTTAATTTATGGGAACAATCGAAATTGTAATGTACAAAAAAAAACCAATTTTAAAAAGCCACACTGAAAACTAATATTCTGTTTATCTGTGCTGTCGACTGATCTGTTTGAAATTGCACAGTAAAGCAACAGCACAAATACTAAACAAACAACTATATTCGACTGTTCTGTGCTTCGACTTCAGATATTTTCAAAGGAAATCTAAATTCAAAAGCAACAGCTTATTTCTTGAGACTATTGGTGCTATGCTGGCAAACAGTGCTTGGGAAGCTTTATATTTCCCTCTAATGTCCTTTGATCTGTAAAGTCGTTTTCATATAGTTGGGTCACCTAGCCGAGTTTTTCGACCATGAAACATCCTTTTTGTTTCACTTGGAAAAAATCGCCAATAATAAAGTATTCATCGAATCTTTTTAATATTACACTTAAAATGTTTGCAATAAAACACAATAATTTTAAAAAGAATAAGAATTTCCTGATTTTTACAACTTCTTATAAAAACCCAAATAAAAGCCAAATTTTTTCAATAATCGCAAAAAATCAATAAAATGTTGACTTTGAAAAGTTAGTATTGAAAATAGGTGAAATCGGACTATAACAACGCACACATCCCAGATATGGGATTTCGAAAAATAATTCACACACTAATATAACCCGAGTAATGAATTTTCAGCCATGCAATGACTTTATGCAGTTATACTTTAATTATCTAGCGAACGGAGTAGATACGGCTTGCGGGTATTTGTAACTTCAGCGAAAAGAATTTTTGCTTGAAGTTGTAACCAAAAAAAACCCAAAATTACGTTATCTCAAAACCCTAACCATAAGAAAATGGTTTTGACCTCAGCAGGTTTATGCCAGCCCTCCCCTGTACCTGAAATTCTTGGTATTTTCTCAAATAAATATTTGTAAACTACACCTTTTTCAGTTTATATTCAGAAAGTTACAATTTATATTCAGAAAATTACAATTGATATTCAGAAAGTTACAATTCATATTCAGAATTTCCATTTCATATTCAGAAAGTTGAAATTCATATTCAGAATTTCCATTTCATATTCAGAAAATTATAATTCTTATTCAGAAAGTTACAGTTTATATTCAGAAATTTACAATTGATATTCAGAAAAATACAATTGATATTCAGAAAGTTGCAGTTAATATTCAGATAATTACAAATGATATTCAGAAAGTTACAATTGATATTCAGAAAGTTACAATTCATATTCAGATAGTTGCAATTCATATTCAGAATTTTTTTTCATATTCAGAAAGTTAAAATTGATATTCAGACAATTCAAATTCATATTCAGAAAATTACAATTGATATTCAGAAAATTATAATTGATATTCAGAAAATTACAATTGATATTCAGAAAATTAAAATTGATATTCAGAAAATTAAAAGTGATATTCAGAAAATTTCACTGTACGAGTGTAAATTATATATTGTATACATATGTATGTGCTGCTCATGATAATTCCCAAGCTCGGCGCAATATGCAGAGCTTCAATTAATGGTAAGTATTTCAACTTGAGCAAGGTTTTTCAGAACCGTTTTTAACAATTCATTGTTTTTTTCCAGACACCGAAGATATTGAAAGGAGCACTTACAAGTCTTACTCCTTGATGGACAGGGAGCGCATTGTCAATGCCGCTAACAAAGGGGAGGATTGGCCAACCCTAGCCAAATCGCTACAAAACGGCCTACACTTGGGCTGTAAGTGGAAGACTGGAAAAACAAAGTGCCGGCGGTAAAAAGCCGCGAAAGCTCACAGCAGACCAGGTTGAGCAGGTGCTAACCTGGCTGAAAGTTAATTGTAGCCTTACCCTCCGCTAAATACTTAACATAATTTTTTTTACACTTTCTACATATATTGTTACTATGTGAATATTTTGCGTTGTATGAAAATAAAGAATTATAGTGTTCGTTGCCGTGTTTATTTGTGGAAAGGTTTTTCATTTCTGACTCTCTTTCTCCCCGGGGCTGTCTTCTTCATCCTCTTCCTCTCCCTCCAGGTCCAATCAGTTTTTCCAAAAGTCCGACATACATAAAGCCTGCATCCATGTGAAGCTATACAATGCATCCAACATGTTAGATTTTCCTTGAATGCAAGGTATAAAAAAATACCTGAACAATTTTCTGAATATCAATTTTAATTTTCTGAATATCAATTGTAATTTTCTGAATATCAATTGTAATTTTCTGAATATCAATTTTAATTTTCTGAATATCAATTTCAATTTTCTGAATATCAATTGTAATTTTCTGAATATCAATTGTAATTTTCTGAATATCAATTGTAACTTTCTGAATATGAAATGAAGCTTCTGAATATGAATTGTAACTTTCTGAATATGAAATGTAAATTTCTGAATATCAATTGCAACTTTCTGAACATGAAATGGAAATTCTGAATATGAACTGTAACTTTCTGAATATTAATTGTAATTTTCCGAATATCAATTGTAATTTTCTGAATATCAATTCTAATTTTCTGAATATGAACTGCAACTTTCTGAATATGAAATGGAAATTCTGAATATGAATTGTAATTTTCTGAATATGAAATGGAAATTATGAATATGAATTTTAATTTTCTGAATATCAATTGCAACTTTCTGAATATAAACTGAAAAAGGTGTAGTGTTTTCAACATATAGATTTGAATATGATAGAAGTAAAATTTATCTACCAGAATTTCGTGGGGGGTTCAAACACATCTTCCCTTGTGTGTGTGTGTGTGTGTGTGTGTGTGTGTGTGTGTGTGTGTGTGTGTGTGTGTGTGTGTGTGTGTGTGTGTGTGTGTGTGCGTGTGTGAGAGAGTTTGTATACCCTGTAAAAAAGTGTGCGACGAGTCTCTAAAAAGATTTGTCCGGGAGCGCTCTCTTTCGGGTACAATTAGTCTACAATTGTTCCCAATTGTACCCGAACGGGTACATATGTATACTAATTGTAGACGAATTGTACCCGAAAGGGTATCAAACGGGTACAATTAGTCGCACAAATGGATGTGTCGCATTTGCTACCGGTTCGGGTACAACACGGGTACAATTGTGCGCTTTTGCTACCCGTTCGGGTACAAACTGGGTACAATTAGTCTCTTCATAGGACATGCTCAAACAAAAGAGAACACTTCAACCCATATAAAGAGATACAAATGGGTAGTAATCGCATTCTCCCTTGCGAGTTGTCCCGGATGTATCCCGGAGTGATCGCATTTTTTGCAGGGTATCTACACTTATTTTATCGTTTCCGCGCAATTTCGTGAGAAGTGAACAGAGAAAAGTAAAAAATAACATTCGAATAAGCAGGAAAAAGCAAATTCCGCAAATATTTTACCAAAAATAAGGTTTATAAATTAAAGCAAAGAAGTGAAGTGGAAATTGTCAAAGTGTTAATTGTAGCAAGCACCTGGAATTTCGCTTTGCTTTAAGGTTTTTTCTATCAAAGTTGGACCAGACAAAGCCAATGGTGCACGGGTTCTTAATAGAACGGTTCAACTTTCGAATTACTCATAGAGACAATCAATTTTTAGTGTAATGCAATGTTTGAGTGTAATCCGAATGTATATGAAAAATGGAGAGAGAGAGAGAGTGTTTTTAAATTAAAGCAACTCTTCAACTGTATTTACGATATTTGTAAAAATTTTAACGATATTTATTTCTCTTAACTAAAAACTTTATTTGTTAATTATAATCAAATTAAATATTTTATAGAAAAAATTATATGCCTATGCACTGCTCCTGACTCATATGAACACATCCATATCAATTTTATGTGGATATGAGTATGTTAAATGTGCTAAGCCGCTTGGCAATTGTTTGTATGGAAAAGATGTTAGCCTATTAATATATACATAAATACTAGCGAACCACTGAGATTAACTCAGAACGAAACAAGATACTGAAGATAGCACATAGCCGAAACCGGTTTATAACCAAATCAAACTTGACAAGGGATGACGGAAATTCGTTCCACAATACATGGTGTGGATATATTTACTTTATAAATATCAATATATTTTTTATTTCAAAATATGTATACATAGAGGACAAGAACCCATTTGGAACATTAAGTGGACAAATTCTTCAACCTGGAGAAAAAACAACCTTTTTATGGAAGCGTAATGGAGTGGAGTTCGATCCGGAAGAGAGATTTAAAGTTTTGTTTGGAGAAGACGAAGATTCCCTGGCTCTAATATTCCAACACGTTAAACCAGAAGATGCTGGAATTTACACATGTGTAGCCCAAACTAGTACGGGTAATATCTCTTGTAGTGCTGAATTGTCTGTGCAGGGTGCTATACAAACTCTTAACAGAGAACCTGAGAAACCGTCATTGATTGTTGAGCATCGTGAAGCCAGTGCAAGCGTAGGAGGGACAGCAATCTTAGAGTTACAGTGCAAAGGTTTCCCTAAGCCAGGCGTTATGTGGAAACATGATGGGGAAGTTATTGAAGTTAGTGAAAAGCATAAGATCCTTTTTGCCGATGAGGAAAGTATGTCCTTGGTAATAAAAAACGTTACAACAGAAGATGCAGGTGAATATACCATAAATGCAATAAACGAATTAGGGGAAGATGAATCATCAATAAGCTTAGTTGTGAAAAGTGAGTAATAAAAATATTTTTTGTTTGAAATGCTGCTAAAGATCCAAAAACTATTAAAACCAAATTTTTAGGTGGACCCAAAATCCATCCAATAAATAACATATCTTGCTTTGCTGGAGAAACTATTAGAATGACTATTGAAATCGAAGGATTTCCTAAACCTCTTTTTAATATAACTATCAATGGCAAGGATATTATTAAAATTAAAAATGTCAATGTTACTAGTAGTTCAATCGGTAAAAGTACAGAAGAAATAATAATAGAAATTTCCAGTATACAATTACAACAAAGTGGAAACTATTCAATTCGCGCTACTAATGAATTAAGCCAATCCTCGGAGTACTGGGAATGTATTGTTAAATCGAAGCCAATTATTGTGAAACATTTAGATGATGAATATATACATGGAGAAAAAGAAACTGTGACCATGAGTGTCAAAATAGATGCATTTCCAGAGGCCACAGTTCATTGGTACCAAGACGGTAACAAGATAAATATTGATAATACCAAATATATTACCTCAATTGATGGAAATGAGTACACACTTAAAATAAAGGCAGTATCACGCGTTGATTCGGCCATTTATACGGTTAAAGTTGATAATGATTATGGTTCGGCTTCAAGTGAAACAAAGTTGTTAATTAAATGCACTCCGGAACTTACTAAAAAATTGTCTAACCTTACCATAACTGAAGGCGATTGTAATGTCGAGCTTGAGGTAGGAATTAACGCTTATCCTCCTCCAAAAATTCAGTGGTTTATCGATGGTATAGAAATAGATGAAAAAAGAAAAGAATTTCGTCGCCTTGAAACGAACAATGTTTACAAACTGGTACTAAAGGAAGTTAATACGTCAATGCATGGCATTTATTGCTGCAAAATTATGAACGACTATGGCAAAGTTGAGAACGAATGTGTTGTAACAGTAAACTGTAATAAATGACAGAAGTATTCTTATACGGCAAACTAAAATTTAAAATTTACAGGTAAGCCGAAAATTAGAAAACCTCTGAAGGATACTGAGGTTCAAAATAATGGGACGCTGACTCTTGAAACCGATATTTACGCAATTCCGGAACCTGTCGTAATATGGTAAGTACAAATACGTACAAGATGGAACGATGTGCCAACAAATTTATGGTATAAGCACATTCAGACTGCATTTGAAATTACGTTGAATTACTTTACGCTGATCCTGCGCCAAATAAAAATTGTTACATAATAATAATAATACAATGGCGCTATTATAACTCTGACGAGTTTTATGGCCGAGCTTCTCTCCCAATTCGAGGTGTGCTCCTTTTTGTTTTTCCTACTAATTGGGTGGACCTACAGTTTTATGCCTGCTCCGAACGGCGAATGCATTTTTTGTGAGAAGCTTTTTCATGGCAGAAATACTCTCGGAGGGTATGCCGCCCACTGCCGAGAGGTGACCGCTGCTCTTAAAAAACCCAATAATTGGATTTTTACTAATTAGAAAAATTGTTTTGGTGTTTTGCTCGGACCGTGGTTTGAACCCGAGACCTCTGGCATAGCAGGCGAGCACTCTACCCACTGCACCACAGCGGCCACATTGTTACATGGTCAACTTAAATGAAAATATCTTAATAAAATACTCCCACCAAATTAAATTTTTTTAAATTAAAGAATCGCTAATGCAATATACAATGAGAATATACCTAAGAAGCCGCCGCGAAGAAATTTAATAGCCGCAGTGAAATAACGCTCGTGGAAATAATGCCCGCGGGCGTTATTTGCTTTTTGGCGCTTTTTCCTTTCTTGAAAAAGAAATATCGCCTGCGAATAAAAAGCAATTAAACCCGTGGGTCTTATTTCCATTCAGAAAAGGAAAGAACGCCCACGCGCCCTATTCGGAGATGTGGGCTTTATTTCCCTTTCGAAAGGGCAATTAAGCCCGCAGACGGTTTTTTTTTTTGAAATATGGTGTATTAGTGAAAAAAGCGCCGCAGGGGAAAAATAGGAATAAAAAATCGCGCGATTTTTAATTCCAATTTTTCGTTTTTTCTGAATATGGTGTATTATTATTGGAAAAATCACCGCGGGCGAAAAATTGGAATAAAAAATCGCGCGATTTTTAATTCCAATTTTTCCTTTTTTTTAAATGGTGTTTGTTTTATTGGAAAAAGCGTCGCAGATATATATTTATCTATATATACATATATAAAGGTACCTACATGTAGAAACTGTGCCACTTCTTTTAAATAATATTCCATTTATGTATTTATATATATAGATAAATATATCGTTGGCTTCGTGAGCAAATGTGCTAAGTCCAATTTTTACCAAAACTGAGATTTTAATGCAGTAAGATAGTACAACTAAAAATACATCGTCTGCCAAAAAGAAGTTACCATAATGTCTGTTTTTCATGGTGTAATGCAGTGTTACGCAAATGTGCTAAGTCCATAAAAAAATTTTTTTTTCAAAAATCTACGTGCTAACTCCAGTCGAAAATGAGAAATTATTGGTTTTTTTTTAATTTGTTTTGTAGAATGATATAGAATTATTACTACGTTGCTTTTATAAGCATGGCTTGGGACTGTAAACGTTAATAATTTGCGGGAGTGGCTAGCTTTCCCACCAATTTGATATGCAAACTAGTTTGCGGTACTTCCTACATTTTTATTATAATTGTATGCGTTTAATCGAAACACGGTGCACCTATTTTATATAAAGAGGGTACAGCATAATATGGGCGTGACCACACCCATTATCAAGAGTTTTATCTCTCATCAGACCAAGCCTAAAATATTCTTGTTAGCGTAAAATTTCATCCCTCTATGACTTTTAGTTACAAAGATGCCACGTCACAAGTTTCCAAAGGGAGTTTTACAATTTTTGCCGATTTTGCTAAAATTTTACTACAAATAATAATAGTACATATGTACCTACACCAAGCTCCACCGTACTATCTCAATTATTTGTCGAGTTATGGACTCCGAAATGTCCTAGATTCACGATGTCACGCCCATTTTATGGTTTCTGTTTTTTCCATAGTTGGACTCATGCCAAAAACTTTCAATGTCATTATCTTCATATTTGACAAAGACGTCACTTAAAATGTTTTTATTAGTTCCATTTATAGTTCCCATATAGTAGTAAAATTGAAATACTTTGATGAAATTTGGTACAGAGGCTCCTAACTAGACAGGGAAGGTTAGTATTGAAAATAGGCGAAATTGGATGATAACCACGCCCACTTTCCATATCTAGTATATATCGAAAATCACGCAAAAGGTGATAATGGATGAAATTCCATCCATGCAATGAAAGAAATAAACTGAAAATGGGCGGTGCCACATCCACTTATGAATGGATAAACACGCGTGGTCGTCTACCGATTTGGACAATTTTTCGTCCAAACCTTTGCCCTAGGAAGTAAATTACGCCTTCCACATTTCATCTATGTATATATCTACTACGGTTTCTGA
The DNA here is from genome assembly GCA_960531455.1 of Urophora cardui. Taxonomy (NCBI): domain Eukaryota; kingdom Metazoa; phylum Arthropoda; class Insecta; order Diptera; family Tephritidae; genus Urophora; species Urophora cardui. The sequence goes on along the minus strand of OY482670.1, from coordinate 74,133,891 downwards.
GTTATTTATCACTTATAAAACTTTTAGAATTTATCCATTCATAAGTGGATGTGGCACCGCCCATTTTCAGTTTATTTCTTTCATTGCATGGATGGAATTTCATCCATTATCACCTTTTGCGTGATTTTCGATATATACTAGATATGGAAAGTGGGCGTGGTTATCATCCAATTTCGCCTATTTTCAATACTAACCTTCCCTGTCTAGTTAGGAGCCTCTGTACCAAATTTCATCAAAGTATTTCAATTTTACTACGTACAGTTGAGTATAATAATTTGTGAGAAAATGTGCTAAGTCCACCTAAAAAAAAAACCAAATTCATAGAAAGCAAATGTGCTAAAAATAGAATTTGTACAAACCAAACAAACACACAAACACACAACCACACCAACATACAGGTGACAAATGCCGATAACGTCGGCAAGGTCACTGTTGCTGGATGGTAGGTTGTAAAAAGGAAACAAGTAAAAGCGCGGCTGTCTTCGGCCGTACCGAAGACTTCATACCTTTCATGAGTGGGGAAATGAAAAGTTACCTATGTATGTACATAGCCGGATTAAGTTTAATTTATAATTTTAATTCTGTGGGTTATTTATGGAAAGATTTATTAGAAAAAATGGTGTCTTTACTATTTAAATGGAGGAGTTATACACCAAAATGTGCATATCTGAACAATCGGTTGTATGGGAGCTATATGTTATAGTGGTCCGATCTTGACAATTTTCGGTAATCCCGTTTGGGCCCATATGGGTACAAATACTTCAAAATTTCACGCCGTTAGCTGTTAAAATGGAGGAGTTATACACCAAAATGTCCATATCTGAACAATCGGTTGTAGGGAAGCTATATGTTATAGTGGTCCGATCTTAACAATTTTCGGTAATCCCGTTTGGGCCCATATGTGTACAAATACTTCAAAATTTCACACCGTTAGCTGTTAAAATGGAGGAGTTATACACCAAAATGTGCATATCTGAACAATCGGTTGTATGGGAGCTATATGTTATAGTGGTCCGATCTTGACAATTTTCGGTAATCCCGTTTGGGCCCATATGGGTACAAATACTTCAAAATTTCACGCCGTTAGCTGTTAAAATGGAGGAGTTATACACCAAAATGTCCATATCTGAACAATCGGTTGTATGGGAGCTATATGTTATAGTGGTCCGATCTTGACAATTTTCGGTAACCCTGTTTGGGCCCATATGGGTACAAATACTTCAAAATTTCACGCCGTTAGCTGTTAAAATGGGGGAGTTATACACCAAAATGTGTATATCTGAATAATCGGATGTTGTGGAACTATATGTTATAGTGGTCCGATCTAGACAATTTTCGGTTACCTTGTTTGGGCCAAAATGGGCACGTCTACTTCAAAGTTTCATGTCCTTAGCTGTTTAAATGGGGAAGTTATGCACAAATTACTTCCAAAAATTTCATGTATATCTGAATAATCGGTTGTTTTCTATATGTTATAGTGGTCCGATTCGGCCGGTTCCGACAAATGATCAGCTGCATATAACAACATACCTGTATTCCGAATTTCATTCAGATATCTCAAAAACTGAGGGACTAGTTTGCGTTCACACAGACGGACGGACGGACAGACGGACAGACGGACAGACGGACATGGCTTAATCGACTCAGCTCGTGATTCTGATCATATCGGTATATATTTTGGTGGGTCCCCCACGCTTCCTTCTGGTACTTTCGACAAAAATTTTTTGGCACTAAGTTATAATACCATTTCATTCTCATGAAAGGTATAAAAATGAAAAGAAAAATTAATACAAGCAAAATGCAAGGCGGCTGTAGCCTAGTGGTGATGCCATTAGACTTCCAACCGGAAAATCCGAGGTTCAATCTCGGCGGACGCCAAAGAACCATAACTTCTACCAAAAAGTATTAATTTTTCACAATTTTTCCTTAAATAAAAAAAAAAAATTGGTCTTGAGAGCTCAGTGAAGTAGTTATGAATAATACACCATATTTAAAAAAAAAAAAACGAAAAATTTGAATTAAAAATCGAACGGCTTTTTATTCCAATTTTTCGCCTGCTGCGCTTTTTCCAATAAAACAAACACCGTATTTAAAAAAACTGTGGCGCTTTTTCCAATAATAATACACCATATTCAGAAAAAACGAAAAATTGGAATTACAAATCGCCCATATTTAAAAAAACGAAAAATTGGAATTAAAAATCGCGCGATTTTTTATTCCAACTTTTCGCCTGCGGCGCTTTTACCAATAAAACAAACACTCACACAAACTCAGCTGTATGCTTTCAGTGTTTGTTTGCGTTTGATAGAAACACGGTGTATTTTATATAAGTGGGTGCCGCATAAAGTGGGTGTGGCCACGCCCATTTTCAAATTTTTATCAGTTATCCAACTAAGCATATGAATATTATTCTTTGTGCAAAATTTCATTCCTTTATGACTTTTAGTTACAAAGATGTCACGTTACAAATTCCCAAAGGGTGTTCCACAAATATCTTTGTTATTCCAATTTTTCGGCTGCGGCGCTTTTTTCCTAATACAACATATTTTTAAAAAAACCAGTTTGCGGGCTTAATTGCCCTTCCGAAAGAGAAATAAAGCCCATGGATAAAACGAAATAACGCCCGCGGGAATTATTTTTTTTTTTTTTCAAGAAAGGAAAAAACGCCCGCGGGCGTTATTTCACGGCACCTGTATATGCGCTAATATAAAACACAGCAAATGTGAAATATTGCCGATTGGTAGAGATGTTTTCGATTATAATCGATAAAATTTAGAGAACAGACCAATTGCAGAGTAATTTCGTGACTAATTTAGCCGAAATGCACATTTCAAGGGTAATTTCGGCAGGCATTTTTGTATGGCGAAACAACGTTATTTAAGGGTAATCAACGCCGAAACAACGATTTCTGCCTAAATAACCCTTAAATCACGCTAATTTGAACATGCTTTATGCCACTAAATAGAAATTCCTTTACAAGGAGGAAGCGCTGTTATTAGTGCGGTGGTGGCGCAGAGCAAACTCAAAACGTGCAAAACCTTATCGAAATGGCTTCTTGCTTACCAATTTTCTACAATACTCAATACTCATTACATGCATTTAACTATATGAAAATTGTAAAGATCACACGATTTGTACATTTAGCAAAAAAATGTGTGAAATTCGTATGTATGAAAAAAAAAAATTAATTTGTCTCGCATACAAAAATTATTCTTCGCTCTACATGCTGATAACAATAAACTAACTAACAAAATTGACAACATGCACGGTGAGCTATTGTCTTTGCAGCAATGTGTCGCTAATAAAGACAAATTGATCACCTCACTGTCTTCTGAGGTTAAAGAACTTCGTATGTTGCTCGAAAGTACAAAAGCTAATATAAATAAAGAAAATGCACACTCAAATAAAAAACATGGTGCATCCAAAAATGCTACAACTGCTTCTCTAACATCATCGAATTCTGCTGAGACTCATGCTAACAATAATGCTTCAGTGTCGTTTCCTACTGGGTCGCCTTCAGGAAATATGTGTAATAAAACCGTCGCCTCTGCTGCTCTACCTTCTGGTGCCTCCGTTTTATCTACTCTTTCTTAGGGTGAAAACAGAATCGGAACGTAACGACACGACATTGCGACAACGACAGCCTGTCCAAATTAAAACCAATGCATTCTTATGAAAGCAATTATAATAAAGACGACGCGGCACGACGTCGTCCACCGACAAAATTACGTTGTCGTCAACTTAGGCCGGTTTCTAATTTTGGTGACGACGACGAGCTGACGATGAGTTGCCACTGCATTATAAAATATTAAAATTTTGACAACTCAATAAATCTAACAAAACTTTACAAAAAAGCAGAAGTATTTATACACAACCAAATTTAATAAGAGTCTAGAGCATTAAATTAATTAATTTAACTATTTAATTTATTATCTTACATTGAAAAATTACTATCTCAACCAAAAACTTTTTAGCTGTGAATGAAAAACTGTAATGTGGCAGCAACGAACCTTCTGTAAGGGCGGTCGTTGCCGCATTTATTATGTTTCAGTCGCTGTCTTCGCTGCGACAGTTTTACGTCAAGGTACTGTCGTTGTCGCAATGTCGTGTCGTTACGTACCGATTCTGTTTTCACCCTTATTCTGATACAGCAAAAAATGTAATTGCCAATAGCGCTCAATCTGCTAATAACAATGCTGCTGCTGCCACTAATACAGGCTCTGCTGATGATCCCAGAAGATTGATTACTGTACGTAATAAAAAAGTTCAGAGACGAAAGAATCAATTGGTCGGCAGTAATGAGTCTACTGAACTTGATGTCGTTGTCAAAAAGCATTGGGTACATATTTCATCTTTTAAAACTTCGGTATCGGAAGAAAATATAGTTTCTTATGTTGAAAAACATGCTGGTATTGATGGTAATCTTCTTTCGTGCCATAAACTCGTCAAGAAAGACACGTCTCTCAATGCTCTATCGATAATAAATTTCAAGCTTGGCGTACCGCCTGTTTTCTACAATAAGTTAATGGATCCTAACATCTGGCCAACTTGGATTAATGTTCGGCCCTTTCGTTACATTCCGAATCCCCAGGCCGAAACCTATCAACAATAATGATAATAATATTTTATTTAGTGGTACTCTGAAAAAAAAAAACGTTGCAAATCTAGAGACTTTCGCTGTTAAATCAACTACTTTCCGCAGTTGAAATATGCCCAACAACGCTCCATTGTTGTTTCAAAGGTGCGAGTGTTGTTGGTTCAAATACTTTTCGTATTTAAGTTAACAACGGAACCTGTTGAATCAAATACTTTTACATTTAAGTTGACAGTTTTTGCTTTTGAATTAACAGCGGACACCGTTGATTTAAATAATTTTCGTATTTAAGCTAACAATTTTTGCTTTTGAATTAACCGCAAAAGTTTTTGGTCCAAAAACGGGCACCATTGAAACAAATACTTACGCATTTACATAAGTTAACCTCAAAAAAAAACAAGTAAGGAAGCCTAAGTTCGAGTGGAATCGAACATTAGATACTCAGCTGTATGCTTTCATTGTTTGTTTACGTTTATTCGATATAGGGTGTATTTTATATGAAACGAGTGCTGCATAAACAGGGCGCAGCCACGCCCAAGGCCGTATCTAGGGGGGGGATGGCAGGGATCAATCCCCCTCCCCCCCGAAATTAATGCGATTAAATTTTTTTTTATAATATAAATATGCTTAATTGTATTTTTTAGAAGCATAGAAATCATCTAAAAAGTTAGTCTCAATTATTATTTGTATCTATGTATGTACTAGCAAGTACCCGGCTTACTTCGTTGCGCCGCAAAAATTAAATATACTGATGTTTAGCTTTGAGTAGAGTGTAAAAATGGGTTACACATTCATATTTTGTGCTTGTTTTCTGCAAGGAATGTAATATACCACCCTCCTTTAGATGAAATGCAAACACTTTAAAATTAAACAACGTTATAAACAATACATTTATTAACAACAAAAAACTCAAAGTTATAATAATTCAAACAACGTTTGGTACCTACACGGAGCGAAAACCACCTAATAAAATAGAACAAAAGTAAGAAGATATCTCTATAATTTTTCTTTAAGAAGAAACCCTACTTACTTTTAATGGGATAGTCTTTTTAATAAAATCAAGAAGAAATCTTCGAATATATATGTGGATATCTCCTTGAATTAATAAAGAGGGCGTTCTTCTTATTTTTATTAGGTTATCTAATTAAATTTATTATAAAGTTAGTCTTATATACATACATACATATGTAAACTGAGTTAGCGGTTCACAGTCGACAACAATAATGCATAAAGAAAAGTTGAGTAGAAAGTTTTTTATTTATTGTAAGAAGGTATACTTTTAAATAAAATTAAAAAGATTTACCTCCCAAAAATAAGAAGAAATCTCTATGGAAATATCTTCGAAAAATTGAGTAAGAAGTTTTCTATTTATTGTAAGAAGGTATACTTTTAAATAAAATTAAAAAGATTTACCTCCCAAAAATAAGAAGAAATCTCTATGGAAATATCTTCGTCTCTGACTTCTGTCCTCTTTTTGGGCCACGAAGCTGTTCAAAGAGACAATCTTCTTATTTTTATGAGGATTATTTGGCTCTGTGTACATTAGTAGGCAAATTAGTTCATAAAATAAGGTACATCTTGTTCATTAATTAAAAACTTCCGTGAACACAAGATTCTTTGTTTTGCTGCCATTTCCAGGTATAAGAAAACTCTGGTTTTGTGGTGAACCAGTTCGCGACAGAGCGACATACATTTGACCGTGAGAAAACACCTCGTTGCGAAGGCCTACCCCAATATAGCTAAATGTTTGCCCTTGGGACTTACAAAAAAACGCAAATTTCACTCATACGACCCATGAAAAGGGAAGAATGTTCCATATAGTTTAAATCCGGTCTGTAGTTAAATGCTGATTTCGTATGAATCGCCACATGTCTCCTCTGCATTCCACGCAACCGTGAGTTCTCTAAACGGCGCCTGTTTCCAGAAGATATAGATAACTGCGGTTTTGCTTTTGGCATGTCTAAGAAATTGTTTAACAAAATCATAAACTTATAATTAACTTAATTGGGTAAGAGCTTAATTTAAAATTTTACCATTGAAATTAATGGTGATTTCATCAAAAAAATGCGCATTTTTGTTACACTCTTCAATTTTCCGTTTTCGTTTGCAAAATGAAGGTAAAACGTCAAACAGAATATGTCTTCTTTTTTTAGTGGTTTTATTAGGCTAGTGGATCTAGTGGTAATTTAGTGTAAAAAACTACATAAGTTTTTCACTTGCTACCCTGTTTTCGTTTCCTAAAAATGTACACTTCAGTGGTGTAAAAAACACAACTCTGAAGCTTTGACAGGGTAGCTGGTTGCACTGAAAATCAGCTGACGAAAATTTTATTTGACAGATAAATTTGGTGAAATTAATTGGATTTTGCAATAACAATTAAATATGGGTGATAAGCGAAACCTAATTATTCATGCACATGGCATAGCAAACGGGGCAGATATGTATGTAATTTGAATTTGAAATGTTTTTTTTTTTTTAGTTAATCCCCCCCCCCCCAAATGAAATCCTGGCTACGGCCTTGGCCACGCCCATTTTCAAAATTTGTATCAATCATCCAAATAAGCATATAAATATTATTGTTAGTGCAAAAATGCATCCCTCTATGACTTTTAGTTACAAAGACTTCACGTTACAAATTCCTAAAGGGTGTTCCAGAAATATCTTTGTTAAAAAGTAGGCGTGGTCATAAACCGATTTCAATACATTTTTGCGTGTCTTTTAACACATGTTATAAAAGTGCATAAACCAAGTTTCGTCATAATATCTCAGTTATTTGTCGAGTAATAGGCTCGTAGATTTCTTTGTATAAAAAGAGGCGGTGCCACGCCCATTTTATAAACTTTTTTTAGTTTTTGTTTCCGGTCTATTGTAGAATTCATGTCACAAAATTTCAATGAATTATCTTTATATTTCACAGAGATATCGCTAAAAATGGTTTTATTAGGTCACTTTATAATACCCATATATAAAAGTGGGCGTGGTCGTCAACCGATTTTGGTAATTTTTCGTCCACACATTTGGCTAAGTAAATATATCACGCGTACCAAATTTCATCGATATATCTTTAACGGTTTCTGAGTTATGGCTTATAAAACTTTCAATATTTGCCCTTAATAAGTGGGCGTGGCACCGCCCATTTTCAAAAATTTTTGTATTTTTTGTTTTATGTCCGTAGTTGGACTCCTGCCACAAAATTTCAGTGATAGATCTTTATATTTGACAGAGATATCGCTTAAAATGTTTTTATTAGGCCCCTTTATAGTTCCCATATATAAAAGTGGGCGTGGCCGTCAACCAATTTTGATAATTTTTCGCCAAAACATTTGTCTAAGTAAGCAAATTACGCATACCAAATTTCATCGATATATCTTGAACGATTTCTGAGTTATGACATATAAAACTTTCAATGTTTGACCCTTAATAAGTGGGCGTGGCACCGCCCATTTTCCAAAATTTTTGTACTTTTTGTTTTATATCCGTAGTTGGACTCCTGCCACAAAATTTCAGTGACAGATCTTTATATTTGACAGAGATATCGCTTAAAATGATTTTATTAGGTTACTTTATAATACCCATATATAAAGGTGGGCGTGGCCGTCAACCGATTTTGATAATTTTTCGTCAAAACATTTGTCTAAGTAAGCAAATTACGCATACCAAATTTCATCGATATATCTTCAACGGTTTCTGAGTTATGACATATAAAACTTTCAATGTTTGACCCTTAATAAGTGGGCGTGGCACCGCCCATTTTCCAAAACTTCATCAAATTTCCTCATAAAGGCCTGAGCTAAATACGTGGGTAACATTTTATCACTCTAGCTATATTAGTGGCTGAGATACCAAATTTCCGATTTTTTCTATATAGGAAAAGTGGGCGTGGTCATGGTCCGATTTCGCCCATTTTCAATACCAACCGTCCCAGTCTCGATAACAACTTGCATTTCAAATTTCATCAAAATATCTCAATTTTTACGCGAGTTATCGTGCGTACGGACGGACGGACGGACGGACATGGCTCAATCGATTTCTCTTTTCACCCTGATCATTTTGATATATATAAGTCCCTATCTATCTCGAATATTTCATTATGTTACAATCCACCGTTATGAAATCAAAATTATAATACTCTGTGTACTAGTACAGCTGAGTATAAAAACAATAGTATTTTTTTTTTTAATAATAAATATTATTTTATTTTATTTTATAAAATATAAACCTATAAACAGTTAAAATTGAAAAATTTTATGAAAAATTTTTTAAATTATTTACATATGTACATGCAATTCCATTGCTTTGCGCAATGTGTCATTTGATTCGCCAGCGCGCGCATGCCCTTCAGTATACATATTTTCTCGAAACTATGTTTTGCTACATACGACATTCGTTTTCTCAGGCGACGATATGTAAATGAATTGAACGAATGAAAAAAAAAATTTTTCTATTTTCTTATTTTTTTTCAGTCTTCCTTTTTTTTACATAACAACTTTTCAACAGCAAGGGAGTTTTTGAATCAACAACGCCTGCCTTTGAATTAACTACGGAAAGTTGTTGAATCAAAAACTTTGCCGTTAAAACAAATACTTTTGCCGTTGAATCAAAGACGGAAATTCAACAGCGGAAAGTTGTTGATTTAACTACGGGTATTTCTTTCAGAGTAGTATTAGTAATAGGCATAATATAAAACTATATTACCAGAATGTATCTGGAATGCGTACCAAAGCGAAAGAGGTATTTCTATTTACTTCTCGCTGCGATTTTGATGTTTTTGTTTTAGTAGAAACATGGCTTAATAGTGATTTTTTTGATGCAGAGTTTTTTGACCCTAATCTTTTTCTCACTTATCGAAAGGATAGGGATGCACAAAAAACCGGGTGTAGCAGAGGTGGTGGAGTTCTAATTGCCGTAAAGCGTACGCTGATGTCATCAGCCTTCAAGTTTTTGAATGAAAACTTCTTGTTAGACCAACTCTGTGTCTGTATTTCTGGTACCTATGGTAATTTCTTTATTTGTGTATCTTACATTCCACCCAATAGTTCGGAGTCCTTGTATGCAGACCACACTAACAATATAATAAGTCTTTATGAAGGGAAAGAAGATTCCCATTTTTGTATTTGCGGTGATTTTAACTTGAGTAAAATAGTCTGGTTTGACATGCTTAGGGATAATTGCCTAACACCTGCGAATTTAAGTTCTTCTCGTGAAATATATCTTTTGGATAGCCTTTTTGGTATTAATCTCACGCATATCAACTATTTTAAAAATAAGCTTGGTAATATTCTGGATCTATTTTTTATAGATGAAAATATAGCAGCGTTTAAGAGTGGATATCAGATCGACACCATATATACTGATTTATCCAAAGCCTTCGACAGGGTGTCGCATAAGTTTCTGTTATATAAGCTCAAATGTTTAGGGTTTCACTCAGTTTTTCTGTCATGGCTGGCCTCGGATCTAACAAGCAGGGAATCTTATGTGGAAATAGAAAAAACCAAATCATACACTTTTGTGGCTACGTCAGGAGTACCCCAAGGTAGTATCCTTGGTCCTCTCTTATTCGTTCTATTTGTGAATGATATCCACACGTGTTTTAATTTTTCTCATTTTTTACTATATGCTGATGATCTGAAAATGTATAGTAGAATTACGTGCTTGCAAGATGCCATATTACTGCAAAACGAATTAAATAATTTGAGTGAGTGGAGTATTAGGAACGAGTTATCCCTCAATATAAGAAAGTGTTTCGATATGACCCTTTCTAAAGGTCAAATTCGTATCAACACAAGTTACTCTATCCTAAATACGCAGTTGGCTATAGTAGAGGAGTTTTCAGATCTAGGGGTTGTTTTTGATTCTCGCTTCACTTTCGTAAGTCATGTGAACTGCATTGTGCCTAAAGCTTACTCTAATCTTGCATTTCTGAAGCGCTATGCCAAGGATTTTAAAGACCCTTACACAAGGAAATCGCTGCTTGCTTGCCTAGTTCGCTCTAAGTTGGAGTACGCCTCAATAATCTGGAAATATTATTACCTTATTATTCTACACATTCTGATAGAATAGAGCGTATGCAACGAAATTTTACTCGTTTGCCCTTCTGCCTCTTAGGTTTGCTGATCCCTTCCCAGATTGAATTTTCAACCAGATTGTTTTGTACAAGCAAGCAACGAAAACAAACAATCTAAGCGCCGCACAATGGGTGATTGCGGCCAAAAATAAATTCAAAATTAAAGTAGGAGTAAAACAATTTTTTTAAATAGAGATCGACAGATACATTAAATTGTAATAAAAAAGCTTATATAAAAATCTTTGAGTCTCTTTTCGTTTAGCCGTACAGGGTGCCCAAAGTTGAGCAACAAATGGGTTATTTTTTTTCTCAATGAACACACCTCATACAAAATGCTCTATCTCATTTAGTTGTTAACATACGAACTCGAGTAATTCATCATTACATAGATAATGATTTTCTCTTTCAGAAATTATAACGCAGTTGTAAATACCGTTCACTATTGAATTTATATGAATTTTCAAATATTGAAAAAAAATGTCGATAAGAAAAAAATTTTGCTCCACTTTGAATAAAAAAATTAAAAAAACAAAAAACATGACCTCCTCAATTTTTTTTAATGCTTTGAAATAATATATTCTTAATCAAACTACATTTTCATTTTAAAAATCCACTTGCTCCATTTGCTTTTATAATTTTTTTCCCATTGGCCTAAAACTGCGTTTTTGTGAACGCATTAATTATGTTAGTTTTGACATTATGAAAAACGTTTATATTTAGGCGAATAATCTAATATTTCTTTATCGTCTTGCAGTAAATGGTGCATACTTTCAAATTATGAGGTAATCTTTTTTATCAGCGTTAATTCATATCTTTGACAGCTTTTTTCTTTTGGAATATAAAAAAAAATGTGTAAAAATTGTAAAACTTTAAAATGAAATTAAAAAAAAACAAAAAATATGACCTCCTCAATTTTTTAACATTTCATAGTCCTAAATGTCTTTTATAAACAGGAGAAAAAATTGTTAAAATTCGTTTGCTCCATTTTGTTTTATGAACATTTTTATGGAAGGTGTTTTTTGAGTTTTCGTACATTTTTCCCATACAAAATGCCCAGAAGTATGCTTCAAAAAGTTTAAATTTTTTTGTATGGGTAATATTTGCCAAAATGGTGAAACTTAAATATCGATATTTTCAATTCTAATTAAGATATTCGAAGAAACTAAACGCTGTTTTCAAGGGTAATGATTGTGCTTTCAACTGGTTTCGAATTTGAGTGGAAAGTAATTACATAAAAGATATAAGGCAGGGAATAGAGCCAAAAAACGTGTTTTTTGCCTATTTGAGCATGAATATCTCAGAAACTAGAACCAATTTGGAAAATCTGACTCCAGATTCAGGTTTAGCACACTGAAATCCTTTAGAAAAGTGTAATTTTATTTCTGGTATAAAATTTTTTTGAAATGCGTTTTTTTTGTATGAAAGTTTTATGATAAATGCTTATAACATACTTAAAAGTGCATATATTTTTAATTTAAAAACGGTGAAGTGCTTTACCCCTTTTCCAAAATGATTACTGCATTTGATTTATATTTCAAAAATGTATACACTAATCAAAATGGAGCATTTTAGCTATAATAGTTAGGAAAATGCTGAAATTTCAAAAATACCGTTATATGGGAAGTGGGCGTATTTGTGGGTGGATTTTGTTCAAATTTTCACAGTTTACTAATTTTAACCAAAAAAGCTTAAGTTCCGAGTTTCAAGATTCTAGCTTAATTATTACTAGTTTTGGCCGCGTTTGTATGGAGGTGCCCCCACTGTGCGCCGCTTGTAACCTAACAATCACAAGCGCGCTTGGGATTGTTTGCATTTTTTCAAGCAACCGCTAGCTTGGTTTGCTTTTAAACAAACAAGCAAGGGCAAGCAAATTTCAATCAAAAGCAAGCAGGCTGGAGGAGATTTTCAATCAGCGTTCATTTCGCTTTTTCAAAAGCAGATTTTTAAGAAGATCTTTCAATCATTGGATTTGAAGGAATAGGCGCACAGAAATGGAAGATGAACTCAATTCTACCAGTATTTTTCTGCAGATAATTGTAAGAAAATGAAGGACAAAGCCTTTTGTACATATTTAAGCATGCATATACCCTGCAAAAATCCATGTTGTTGACAAATCAGGTCTAAAAAAGGAGTATGCTTGCAGCACTGCTTCTGCTATGCACTCACTCTGTCTACTCCTAACTTTCTAATACATGACATCAACAAAAGAAAATCAGCCTTATTTCAAGCCTTACGCCAAACAAATTTGCTACCTTTATAATTTTCTGGACTTATTTCGCAAGCCCTTAAATGTGCTGTTTAATTCTTAAATAAGGCTAAAATAGTTTGGTGGGTATGTCCGCAAATTTTGCGACCAGCAGTTTTTATATGTAAATGGTCTTGTCGTCGAAATGTTCAACATTCGACCCAAAAAAAAGAAAATTTGTATGTATGCACATAAATTTATGTTCATGAGTACGACATTGAAATTCCCAAAGGAACTAAGAAATTATGGAAACAAATAACTAGCGGGAATATGACAAAAATGCAAGTAGCTTATTTGTCATTAGATTCTCACCAGCTTGTAAGTGGTCAATTGAGTAATCATTCCAATGAAACTACTGCTGTATGTAGTATTATTATAAGCAAATTCACTTTTGAAACATGGAATTTAAAGAAAATCTGCCATCATCGTACCTGAAAGAGTAGGCGCACAGAAATGGAAGATTAACTCAAATTTGATCTAGTATTTTTCTGCAGATAATTGTAAGAAAATGAAGGACAAAGCCTTTTGTACATATTTAAGCATGCATATATCCTGCAAAAATGCTTGTTGTTGACAAATCAGGTCTAAACAAGTAAGGAAGCCTAAATTCGAGTGGAATCGAACATTAGATACTCAGCTGTATGCTTTCATTGTTTGTTTGCGTTTGTTCGATATAGGGTGTATTTTATATGAAACGAGTGCTGCATAAACAGGGCGCAGCCACGCCCATTTTCAAAATTTGTATCAATCATCCAAATAAGCATATAAATATTATTGTTAGTGCAAAATTTCATCCCTCTATGACTTTTAGTTACAAAGACTTCACGTTACAAATTCCAAAAGGGTGTTCCAGAAATATCTTTGTTAAAAAGTAGGAGTGGTCATAAACCGATTTCAATACATTTTTGCGTGTCTATTAACACATGTTATAAAAGTGTATAAACCAAGTTTCGTCATAATATCTCAATTATTTGTCGAGTAATAGGCTCGTAGATTCCTTTGTATAAAAAGAGGCGGTGCCATGCCCATTTTCCATACTTTTTTATTTTTTGTTTCCGGTCTATTTTGGACCTCATGTCACAAAATTTCAATGAATTATCTTTATATTTGACAAAGGTATCGCTTAAAATGTTTTTATTAGGTCAGTTTATAATATCCATCATCGATATATCTTTAACGGTTTCTGAGTTATGGCTTATAAAACTTTCAATATTTGCCCCTTAATAAGTGGGCGTGGCACCGCCCATTTTCCAAAATTTTTATATTTTTTGTTTTATGTCCGTAGTTGGACTCCTGCCACAAAATTTCAGTGATAGATTTTTATATTTGACAGAGATGTCGCTTAAAATGTTTTTATTAGGCCCCTTTATAGTTCCCATATATAAAAGTGGGCGTGGCCGTCAACCGATTTTGATAATTTTTCGCCAAAACATTTGCCTAAGTAAGCAAATTCCGCACATCAAATTTCATCGATATATCTTCAACGGTTTCTGAGTTATGACATATAAAACTTTCAATGTTTGCCCCTTAATAAGTGGGCGTGGCACCGCCCATTTTCCAAAATTTCATCAAATTTCTGCATAAGGGCCTGAGCTCAACACGTGGGTAAAATTTCATCGCTCTAGCTATATTAGTGGCTGAGATACCAAATTTCCGATTTTTTCTATATAGGAAAAGTGGGCGTGGTCATGGTCCAATTTCGCCCATTTTCAATACCAACTGTCCCAGTCTCGATACCAACTTGCATTTCAAATTTCATCAAAATATCTCAATTTTTACGCGAGTTAGAGTGCGTACGGACGGACGGACGGACATGGCTCAATCGATTTCTCTTTTCACCCTGATTTTGATATATATAAGTCCATATCTATCTCGATTATTTCAATATGTTACAATCCACCGTTATGAAATCAAAATTATAATACTCTGTGTACTAGTACAGCTGAAAGAAATATTTTGGTATGTAAATATGTACATATGAATGGCCTTGTGTAATTACCTATCCTCTATAGAGTCTATGCACAGGCGTCAATATTCTAATCTTTTTGTATTCTATACCTACTTTGTTAAAAAACCAAAATATAAATATGTATGTATATACATGTATGGCATTGTACCTACTTTTGTAACAGACCAAAATACATATCCCAAAAAAAAAAAAATGTGCGAATAATCCCGAGAGATTTATCCCGGACTGATCTCTTTCGGGAACAATCAGTCTACAATTAGGCCTCGATTTTTCCCGAACGGGTATAAATGTAAATTAATCCCTTTCATACCGAACGGGAAAAATCAATTACAATTATACAGTCAATACTGACTATTTAAAAATTTTTTAATTTATTGAATAGATTTTTTTACAAAAGTAAAACTTATTATAAAATATTTAAATAGGCATGAACATTTATAATTTTTAAATAAATTTTATAAGAAACAGCCTTGGCTAACAACTTTGAAAAATTCTTCACATGTCTTTTACACTCGCATAATGCATTCTCAAAACTTAAAATATTTTCAGAAAATACTTAATTTTTTGAAAAGATTTTACTACACGATAAAAGCTAATTGAATAAACTTTCTTCTAATATACATATATAACAATTTATAAATTTTAAACATTTTCATAAAAAATAGCCTTGGCTTACTACTTTGGATGAAAGCGATTAATCTACATTTGTACCTGTTCGGGTATACAAATTGAACAATTAGTCTCTTCAAAGGACATGCTCGAATAAATACGATCAATTCGCTCCATATAAAGGGATGTAAACTTGTATTAGTCGCATGCTCCCTTGCGATTGATCCCGGACACGTCCCGGAGAAATCGCATTTTTTGCAGGTATATTTACGTTCGCCGGACATTCCACTTTGCTCATAAACACACACTCATGCATATGTACATATGTGCATACATACAAATTTTCTTTTATTTGGAGACAAAAGGGTGGATTGTTGAATGTTTCGACGACAAGACCATTTACATATAAGAAGTATTGGTTGCAAAATTTGCGGATATACCCACCAATAACGAAATAAGGCCAGAAAATTATAAGGATAGCAAATTTGTATGGCGTAAGTCTTAAAATAAGGCTGATTTTCTTTTGTTGATGTCATGTATTAGAAAGTTAGCAGTAGACAGAGTGAGTGCATAGCAGAAGCAGTGCTGCCAGCATACTCCTTTTTTATACCTGATTTGTCAACAACAAGCATTTTTGCAGGGTATATGTATGCTTAAATATGTACAAAAGGCTTTGTCCTTTATTTTCTTACAATTATCTGCAGAAAAATACTGGTAGAATTGAGTTCATCTTCCATTTCTGTGCGCCTATTCCTTCACATCCAATGATTGAAAGATCTTCTTAAAAATCTGCTTTTGATTGAAAATCTCCTCCAGCCTGCTTGCTTTTGATTGAAATTTGCTTGAAAATGATTGAATTTTTTTTTTCAAGCAACCGCTAGCTTTGTTTGCTTTTAAACAAACAAGCAAGAGCTTGCTTGGAAATTTTTCAATCAGCTTGTTTCGCTTTTAAGCAGATTGAAAAAATTGTAAACAAGCTATTGCTTGTTTGTTTCAAAGCAAACCAAGCAAGGGAGAGATTGGAAAAAATTTCAAGCGCTTGAAAGGGCAAACAAGCTGCTTGTGCAGATCACTGAAATGTACCTTCTAGAATTTTACGTTTTTCCTACCCTCTTCATGTTGATGTAGTGAAGTCAAATTATTTTAATTATGCACCTATATCGAGAATCGCTAGTGAGATGAATAGAATATATCAAAAATTAGATCTTGATTTCGCCATGCCTCGATCTCAATTTATCTCTAAGATATCTACATACTATCAGTGACTCGGGTCTTTGAATTTTTGTTGAACAAAAATTATTTATTATATACGTACAAATTAACAAAAATTATTAAAACAGCGTCAATATTAATTTTTGAATGGGTCCCTTCTGGCCCAAAATGTATTAAAATAGTGTCAAATTTAATTTTTGACTGGGTCCTTTCTGGCCATTAGTGTCCTTTAAGGCACACACGCCCCTTACTGGGTATATCACTCCCTACTGAGTGAGTCTAATTTTGTATTTTATTGTTTGCAAAAATGTATATGCATATTTTTGTACATTTATGTGTTCACTTAATATTAAAAGAAACAAGTAAGGAAGCCTAAGTTCGAGTGCAATCGAACATTAGATACTCAGCTGTATGCTTTCATTGTTTGTTTGCGTTTGTTCGATATAGGGTGTATTTTATATGAAACGAGTGCTGCATAAACAGGGCGCAGCCACGCCCATTTTCAAAATTTATATCAATCATCCAAATAAGCATACAAATATTATTGTTAGTGCAAAATTTCATCCCTCTATGACTTTTAGTTACAAAGACTTCACGTTACAAATTCCAAAAGGGTGTTCCAGAAATATCTTTGTTAAAAAGTAGGCGTGGTCATAAACCGATTTCAATACATTTTTGCGTGTCTATTAACACATGTTATAAAAGTGTATAAACCAAGTTTCGTCATAATATCTCAATTATTTGTCGAGTTAAAGGCTAAGAAATCTCATATATCCCTTTGTCTAAAAAGAGGCGGTGCCACGCCCATTTTCCAAACTTTTTTATTTTTTGTTTCCGGTCTATTGTAAAACTCATGTCACAAAATTTCAATGAATTATCTTTATATTTCACATAGATATCGCTTAAAATGGTTTTATTAGGTCACTTTATAATACACATATATAAAAGTGGGCGCGGTCGTCAACCGATTTTGGTAATTTTTCGTCCACACATTTGGCTAAGTAAATATATCACGCGTACCAGATTTCATCGATATATCTTTAACGGTTTCTGAGTTATGGCTTATTAAACTTTCAATATTCGCTCCTTAATAAGTGGGCGTGGCACCGCCCATTTTCCAAAATTTTTGTAGTTTTTGTTTTATGTCCATAGTTGGACTCCTGCCACAAAATCTCAGTGATTGATCTTTATATTTGACAGAGATATCGCTTAAAATGTTTTTATTAGGCCCCCTTATATTTCCTATATATAAAAGTGGGCGTGGCCGTCAACCGATTTTGATAATTTTTCGCCAAAACATTTGACTAAGTAATTATATTACGCGTACCGAATTTCATCGATATATCTTCAACGGTTTCTGAGTTATGACTCATAAAACTTTCAATGTCTGCCCCTTAATAAGTGGGCGTGGCACCGCCCATATTCCAAAATTTTTGTGTTTTTTGTTTTATGTCCATAGTTGGACTCATGCGACAAAATTTCAATGATAGATCTTTATATTTGACAGAGATATCGCTTAAAATGGTTTTATTAGGTCACTTTATAATACACATATATAAAAGTGGGCGTGGCCGTAAACCGATTTTGATAATTTTTCGTCAAAACATTTGTCTATGTAAGCAAATTACGCGTACCAAATTTCATCGATATATCTTCAACGGTTTCTGAGTTATGACATATAAAACTTTCAATGTTTGACCCTTAATAAGTGGGCGTGGCACCGCCCATTTTCCAAAACTTCATCAAATTTCTTCATAAGGGCCCGAGCTCAATACGTGGGTAAAATTTTAAAACTCTAGCTATATTAGTGGCTGAGATACCAAATTTCCGATTTTTTCTATATAGGAAAAGTGGGCGTGGTCATGGTCCGATTTCGCCCATTTTCAATACCAACCGTCCCAGTCTCGATACCAACTTGCGTTCCAAATTTCATCAAAATATCTCAATTTTTGCGCGAGTTAGAGTGTTTACAGACGGACGGACGGACGGACGGACGGACAGACGGACGGACGGACGGACGGACGGACGGACGGACGGACGGACGGACATGGCTCAATCGATTTCTCTTTTCACCCTGATCATTTTGATATATATAAGTCTATATCTATCTCGATTATTTCATTCTGTTACAATCCACCGTTATGTGATTAAAACTATAATACTCTGTGTACTAGTACAGCTGAGTATAACAAGTAAGGAAGCCTAAGTTCGAGTGGAATCGAACATTAGATACTCAGCTGTATGCTTATTGTTTGTTTGCCTTTGATGGAAACACGGTGTACTTTATATAAAGCGAGTGCTGCATGAAGTGGGCGTATCCACGCCCATTTTCCAAAATTTTTCTATTTTTTGTTTCCAGTCTATTGTAGAACTCATGCCACAAAATTTCAATGAATTATCTTTATATTTGACAAAGATATCGCTTAAAATGTTTTTATTAGGCCACTTTATAATACCCATATATAAAAGTGGGCGTGGTCGTCAACCGATTTCGCTAAAATTTTCAACATGTATTGCTACAAGTAATAAAAGTGTATACACCAAGTTTCGTCATAATATATCAATTATTTGTCGAGATATGGGCTCCAAAATCTCGTATATTCCTGCTCCTAAAAGGAGGCGGTGCCACGCCCATTTTCCAAAATTTTTGTGTTTTTTGTTTTATGTCCTTAGTTGGAATCTTGCCATAAAATTTCATTGATATATCTTTATATTTGACAGAGATATCGCTTCAAATGTTTTTATTAGGTCACTTTATAATACCCATATATAAAAGTGGGCGTGGTCGTTAACCGATTTTGGCAATTTTTCGTCAAAACATTTGCGTAAGCAAATATATCACGCGTACCAAATTTCATCTATATATCTTCAATAGTTTCTGAGTTATGACTCATAAAACTTTCAATGTTTGCCCCTTAATAAGTGGGCGTGGCACCGCCCATTTTCCAAAATTTCATCAAATTTCTTCATAGGGGCCTCAGCTCAACACGTGGGTAAAATTTCATCGCTCCAGCTATATTAGTGACTGAGATACCAAATTTCCGATTTTTACTATATAGGGGAGGTGGGCGTGGTCATGGTCCGATTTCGCCCATTTTCAATACCATCCGTTCTCGTCTTGATACCAACTTGCATTCCAAATTTCATCAAAATATTTCGATTTTTGCGTGAGTTATCGTGCCTACAGACGGACAGACGGACGGACGGACAGACGGACGGACGGACGGACATGGCTCAATCGATTTCTCTTTTCACGCTGATCATTTTGATATATATAAGTCTATATCTATCTCGATTATTTCGTTCTGTTACAATCCACCGTTAGGAAATCAAAATTATAATACTCTGTGTACTAGTACAGCTGAGTATAAAAAAACAAAAAGAAAATAAAACTTGTATCTAAAATTGTTCTAGTCTGTAAGATTTTTTGTAATCATAGACTTAATAAATTGAAATTGAAAAATCAAAACTGCACCCTTTTTATAAGCTTACCAATGTAATTGTAGAAAAATATTACTTGTCAAAGCTTGTTGTAAGCTTACAAATGTAATTGTAGAAAAATATTACTTGTCAAAGCTTGTTGTAAGCTTACAAATGTAATTGTAGAAAAATATTACTTGTCAAAGCTTGTTATAAGCTTATAAATGCAATTATATAGTAATATTGCTACTAAAATATATATATATGTATATATAATTTTTTCCAGGCTGTCATACACTGAAAGAAAATAAGATAGTCAGCTGCAAGAACAAAATTTATTAGGTATGAAATTAAGGTACATATGTAAATATGAAATTCAAATTATACATAATTATAATCAAATTAAATTAAAATAAATTAATAGTGGTCTAAGCCCAGAAATATTTTAGCCATCAAGTTGTGTAACTAAACATACTTTTTTTCATAAATTTAGCATAAAGAACTTATTAGAAAAATTAATACGTGAACATTTCTTTTATGTATATGAATATATGTATGTGGTTGCTGTGCATACATATTTATTACACTATGAAATAGCATTTTTGCGGGCGGAATAACTTACACACAGAACTAAAGGCCACTATTCGTATATTAAAACCCACAAACTATGCTTCCTAACAACATATTTCTATATGGTATGTATTTAAACCCTTTTTTTCTTTGTTTAAAAATTGCTCAGGAGAAATTTCGCAAATTTAAAATGACAATAAAAAAATTCGACATCAGGGACCAAACGTTATGGGCGTTTTACTATACGGATAGTGACCTTTATTTCTGTGTGGGAATTATTCCGCCCTCAAAAGTACTGTTGCAGTTATTTACAGAGCAACAGTAAACCGTGTTACGTATACGCACTGGTGACTTGACAGAGTCATTTTTAAGCAGCGAAATATAAAAAAATAGTATGATACATATTTTTAAGTTACATATTAATATTAAGAGTAAAAGTATTAAGAAGTAAATATGCTAAACTATATAGCTAACAATGCAGATATTATCTCTAAAAATAAAATATTTAAAAATTAATTAAAAATTATTACCGGGAATTTATCGATAGGCAACCTAATGGGGTTAATGGTTTATTTTTCATATAGGTATTAAATTTATGAAAAAAAGCTGAATCACTCAACTTGATGGGTGGAATGCTTTTGAACTCAGATCTCGTAATTCAAGGATTATAACTACAATTATACATTATATTTCATAAAGTATTTTTTAGTTTTGTTGTTTATTATTATTTTGTTTATAGTTTTGTCGCATCTTTATTCGGTTTTTTGCAAACTGGAAGAATGACCTGGTATCTTTTATAATATTGTCTTCTGTGATACCACTCGAAATGGCGGCATCTATAAAATATAAAATATTAATTAACATTCTGGAGTTTAACATGATTTAATTGTAATTACTTCGAATAGCTTTTGTTATGCTAAGACTGCGTACACATTTCTTTGTCTCCGTGCCCTTCCAGCACATCGTTTCTGCTACTTCGTCAACAAGGATCTTCTTCCAACAATTTTTGATGAAGCTTGGTGCTTTGGCTATGAAAGATAATTCCGTTTCCTGAATTAAAAATTAAAAAAATTAAATATGTACATATAATTAGTTACAATATGTACATAAATGAAGCAATTGAGTATGTTTTTACTGTGTAATGACTTACAAAAGCTGCAAACAGTTCCGCATTTTGTTGCAAGGATTTTTCGAATGCGGAGAACTCCTCTATACGTTCAAAAGGTTTTGTGGGCATTGCCTGTCGTTTTAATTTCGGTTTTTCTGTTTTCAGCTCCTTTACCTCCTTACGTAAGCTTTGCACTTCATTAGTCAATCTCAAAAGTAAAGGTTCCATTGCTTTAATTACTTGTTTAGATATTTCTAAAAAAGAATTAAAAAAATATAACTATTAATCAATTATAGCTAAAATCGTCCCAACAAATCGACGCCTGAGTAAAAGATCACCTTATTTCGAAACTTGTTTCGAAAACGCCCTATTTCCGAAAATATGAATGAAATTTTCTCTGACCTGGTATGTTTTCGAATACAATTTTGAAATAGCGCGTTATTAAAACAAATTTTTAAATAGGGTGACCTTTTACTCAGGCGTTGAAATATTCATGCATTTTATTAATATATTTCATACCATTTGAATCAGGTATCTCCTTACATATTACATTTGCAGTTTCCAAAGTCAATACGTTTTCTTGGTTCTCGGAAGAGTTAGTAAATAAATCGTCGAAGTTTCTACTCATTATGTATAATTGGAAAAAAACACCTTTTATTATTTTCGGAGAATTAAACTATTTTCGTTATTTCTTTTACGCTATGTCGATAAGTTTTATCTGAAAGAGAAAAGTTTGTAGATTTCCATATATTAAGGAGAGTCGAATCCAGCGGGTTAAGGAACATTGGCAGCAATTCAAGAACTTTTCTCCCGAGTACTACATTATAATCAAATGATGAAACTTGGAAAATATCTTTTCCAACGGCGTAGAAATTATTTGGCGCTGAAACGGATAAGTATAAGTTCTCGTTTGCAAGAAACTTTTTCGAAGTTCTTTCCACATTCGTAGTCTCTTTTAAAGCAAAAGTACTTTGTTCAACTAATCGGTTATATAACTGTGATGCTATCATGTTTTTCTTCCTTATCAATTTTTTTAATTTACCCAGCTTGTTTTCAAATTTAAAAGCACTAAAACCCTCCAATGAGCCGAATATTAAGGCATCACTTGCTAAGTGAGTAATGACGCCAAGGCATACCACGTGCATGTAATCGAAAGGAAATGATTGCACAAGGTCTATTGGAAGCCTTTCAATTTCGATTGGAGTAATTGTGGTATGGTGACCAATATCTTGTCGTGCTCTGAAGCCCTCACTGGTTTGCGGAGTATTATTTTCAAGATTGAAAATCATACGCCCCCTTAAATGCTGTCCGTTTTGGTTGCACTTATGGCAGCATTTATACCCATTGTGACCTTTGATACCCATTACTAGGCATCTTGCAGGCGCATCACATATAAATGATCGGCAACTAACTTTATAAGTTTTCCCGTTGAAAATAAAACATTGGTCTGTAAGCTCTATAATTTCGTCAATACATGGTTTCAAAAACTCATTAACGTCTTTAGGTTTACTATATACAGTGAAAACCCCAACAATATAGACGGGCTTTATGTCATGAATATTGATAAGTATTGGCCAAGCTTTGGATAATGAACTCTTAGCTATTGGTAAACCGTCTACGTTTATATTTAATTCAATCGAATCACTCTCGAAAGAATTGGAGCAAAAAAAATCCGTCAAACTGTCCTTCAGTCCATAGTGGATGTATTCACCACCTTTTACTATGGTAACTGGTGCATCTCTAGGAGTTTTTTTTAATGTTCTTGCGTCTTTTGGCAAATTCGGTGCAATTGTTCTCAAAATTTTCAACAGAGCATTTACGGCACAGTGAGGAATTTTATATTCAACACTCCATTCAGCCAATTCATCTCTTATATTATGAGTTTCGTCTTTATCGCTATAATTTTCTTCATCACTTTCACTCGAATATTCATTTTCGCTTTCTGCGACAGAAACTGTCTCAAAATTTTCTTCAAGTTCAATATTAACAGAAGCTCTGTCTAGGTTTTCACTTATCTTTACTCTTTTATTAAAAAGAAGCTCAAATACTTCTTTCGCTTCTTTTTGTACACTTTTTTTATATCTATTTGGCATAATGCAGTTTTATAATTATTATATTTTATATTTACTTTTTTTCCCCCTGGAAATAATTTTTTTTTTATAAATTGTTTGACACACGAAATTAAACTGATTGAAAAGTGCCAAAAATTGACAAATTTTCAAAAACATATTTTTATGAATATTGAAAAAAAAATATTATTATTAATAGTTTTACAAGCTTACATTCAAGTATAATTTAAGCTTATTGTAATATTACAATTAAGCTTATAACAAGCGTTATTACAATAAGCTTACAATGGACAATTATTATAAGCTTGTTCTCAAGTCCTATTACATTTCGCTTACTTCCTGGTCTGTTGGGTATATTCTATGCATGTTGTACCAATACCTACACATCTGCAGTAGCAGCACGTTGGCAGCGCAGTAGGTACAAGCCCATTTACGGGTATAACATGCATATAATATACCCGTGCAGAGGCATTGCGCGACGTGCCTGTATTTACTTGATCGCCTATAACTTTTCCATTTTAGCATGGATTTTCTTCGTTGATAGCTTATCTTTTTCCCAATAGAATGGAGCTTCACGTAAAGGAGTAAAAGCGAAGGTGAAAACATTGGTTTTAAAGATATTGCCTGACAAAGTCAATTTTTTCTTCAAAAAATCGTAAAAAATCGAAAAATTTCAAATTTAATCGTCAATATTTCAGAAACTGTAAGAGTTAGAGAAAAATGTTAAAGGAGTCATGAAAAGGAAATTTAATTTTCTTTCGTTTGGTGTTACCTTACGGAAGATAGCTCACTCCGTTAAAGAGACAGTCAGGATTAAGTGGAGCCATTGGCCAAATAACGGTAAATTGCCGATATCTCAAAAACCTTCCCATAGAATTAAAAATGTACCCGATTTTCGGAATCAGCGACCGATTTTACATATATATAGGGTAGTCACGTCCAAAGTACAGACAACAAATTTCATTTTGTGATCCAGTGTAATTACTCAAAGACTTTTTTCAAATTTGTCTCAATTAAAAAGTCTTTGAAGATATAAAACAAAATTGCTCATTCATAATAATTACAAAAAGAATTAAAAAAAATATCTCAGAAATAACTATTATGTAAAGACTTTTAAAATATGTTTCTTTCAATAATAGTTATTTTTTGATTTTTATTTTTTCTCTTATAATAATTACAACTCTGATGAAATCAAAAAGGATTTGACTCATGCAACGATAAAATTCATGAATTTACTGCGGTATCGCTGTTGAGTTCTATTTCTATTTACAGAAAACTATCAGAACATATTTGAAATCCTCTAACGGCCTTATTCCGCGGGGTAACATAATTTACTTTACCGCTAAAGTGAAGACTTGTCCTTTGAACACCTTTCTCGTATTCTAGCAGCAGGAAAATTATATTACTACCTCAATAAGTGGTAACAATTTGGGATATAACTACCAAATTTCATTAAATATGTTTCAGTAGTTTTAAATTTAAAGGCGTACAACTATTGTGACATGAGATTTTTGTATATTGTTGGCTTCGTGAGCAAATGTGCTAAGTCCATTTATAGTAACTTTTCAGGAGATGCAAAAAACCTCCTATCTTTTTTTGTTGTTACTAGTTTAAAAATCTAAAAATGCAGTTTTCTTCCTCAGATGGTCGTGCTAAAATACCAGTTATCGGCACGTTTTAATATAAAGCTTGTACAAAGTTATGAGCTTCTTTACGACTTAGCACAGTTGCTTTCTATGATTTTGTTATTTTAGGTGGACTTATCACATTTTCTCACAAATTATTATACTCTACTGTACGTAGTAAAATTGAAATATTTTGATGAAATTTGGTACAGAGGCTCTTAACCAGACAGGGAAGGTTGGTATTGAAAATAGGGGAAATTGGATGATAACCACGCCCACTTTCCCTATATAGTGCTCTGAAAAAAAAACGTTGTAAATACAAAGACTTTTGAAGTTAAATTAACAACTTTTCGCAGTTGAAATGTGCCCAACAACGCTCCGTTGTTGTTTCAAATATGCGAGCGTTTTTGATTCAAATACTTTTCGTATTGAAATGAAATACTTTTACATTTAAGTTAACAGTGTTTGTTTTTGAATAAACAGCAAAATTTTTTAGTCCAAAAGCGAGCACCGTTGATTTAAATACTTTTCGTATTTAAGCTAACAATTTTTGCTTTTGAACTAACAGCAAAAGTTTTTGGTCCAAAAACGGACACCATTGAAGCAAATACTTACGCTTTTAAGTTAACATCAAAAAAATTTTAAACAATAGTAATTTTTTTTATATAGTAGATATTATTTTATTTTATTTTATTTTATTTTATTTTATTTTTTTTTTTATATACTTAATATATATGTTTACATAGTAATATTAATACTAACAACAGTTTCACCAAACAAACTTTTTCCATTCAGTGATGGTCATTTGATACATCATTTGAACAACGCGATTGATGAAAAGAGACATGGACACAAAAGGTTTTCATCACATTTTTCACACCGTCCATATAAAAATTATGGAAACTTGTAGGCAGTGTGTGACAGAATTATCCATCAATCGTGCGCCTCAAATGATATATCAAAAGACTATCGCTGTCTGCAGGGCTTTTTACACAAACACAAACACATAAACTCAACTTATTTTTTTTTTTTATTATTTCATAACACATTCTTTATTGTTTTCCGACCGCCACATTTGTAGGTTTGCAGAATTTTATCCTGTCGGCGATGAGTTCTTTTTTATTTAATATTTCGTCGATGTCGTGGGAGTGCTTCATTGCAAGCAGTTCAATATTTTTGATACCGCATTCATTGAACTGCATCAATGCACCTGTATATAACTCCCACGACAAGAATAACTTGCTTATTTTCTCATCGCCGACAAGTTTTACCTACAGATTAGGCTTGTTCGATTGCTCGCTATCGGAAAAACGGGATAATCAAACATATTTAATCTGAAAATACAAAATATATTTTTAAACGTACACTCAGAGAAAAAGCAAGCTAAATTTAAGTATAGCGGGCTTGAAGCAAGCCGAAAACGTTATGAAAGTCTGTTAAGCTAGGAAATGCTAAAATCAAGAATATATTCTCATTTTTAGAACCGTTTATTAAGAATGTTCTGTTTTGAAAAAAACTTAGTTTCAGCATTGCACATGCTTGATTTAAGAATGTTCAGTCTTATGTGTAGAATGTTGAACTTCGTTTTAAGAATACTTTTTCTTGATTTTCCATTTTTTCGAAATTCAAAATTCGAAATTATTTAACCCACCTAACAAAAACCAAAAAATAAAAGTTTTTTTGCATTGTGTTTTATTTTCAGTTATTTACATACATATATAGTAATATGTATAATATATATATGTAATTCAGTCATTACATACACACATGTATATGCACATAAATATATATTATAAACCTAAAAATATTTGTATATTCAGATAATGTTATAACTATAACTAGAGCTATAATTATTACAAATATTTAATTGTAATAAAAGAATCAACTATTCAGCTTCCCAGAGTTATTTCTTAAACGAGATAGGGAGGGCAGCACTGCGTTGAATATTATGCTTGACAAACAATCTTGAGCATCTGAAATAAAAAATAAAAATTAAAAATTATTATAAACATTTAAATTATAATTGATTGCCGATTATATGCTATGTTTATAAATCTATAGCAAAAATTTTAACACATGCATATGTATGTAGTTATAATAGTCCGAGATCCCACTGTTGAAACGCTTACGAGTTGAGTGATTGTCTCTATGTTTTATATATAGCATATAAGGGGATTACTTATCTACAAGGATTCCTAAGCGCAATTAGATATATTGTTTTTACAAACAAGTTTTGTTACATTTATTTGTTACATAATTGTGCTTAGTCAACCTAGTGGATAAATCGCATAAATTTATATAAAAAATGGGTCTAACCACTCAACACGATGGGGCACATATCTCGAACGAATAACCCACCCTTTACATATGAGAAAACTGCTCTGAATCTTTTCTCAGGCTTTCATTATCCTCGGTTTGGTCCGACTTCAAATTCGCATCGTTTTTACATATATACTTTATCGACGAGTTCCATCTTGATTCATCCATATGTGCATGCGCCTGGCACTCGTCCAATCGAACGTACATATGTATGTATGTATGTACATGCATACGTAATAATAATATTTTAATTTCTTCCATGTTGCAATGTAAATTGTGTTTTTCTGAATAAGAAATTTCCATTTCCACAAAAAATAAATGAAAACATTCGAAAATGACATACACACATACATATATCTGTATTTTTTTTTTTAAACTTTGCCCTAGTATTCTTAAATTAAGAATTTCATGCTTACACCAAGCTTGTTTAAGATTTTTATCCTGTTTCAAGAATACCGTTCTTGATTCAAGATTGAGGAAACTTAATTTTGATTTATTTTCTCTTAATTTCTGTAATTCTTAATTCAAGTACGACACAGCTTGTTTTTAGCCCGCACCTTTTCTCTGAGTGTATATATGTATGTACATATAATTTTAATATATTACAATAATATATAAATAATATTATTATTGTGACTTACCTTTATTTGTAATTATATATTGCATATATGTATCAGTGGCGGACCTAGCATAAATTGTCTGGGCAAGCCTATGTGTGAAGCATAACCATTAGTCATTTATGTAATTTTCTTTGCTGTATTATCTAGAAGTCTGATTGCGTTCCGTCATTGAATTTGATTTAGAGCTCTCGCTTTTTTTAACATTTTCCAGTAGCCCGAATAAATGCTTTTCAAATTCTCGAACACTCCTTTGTTTGCTTATTACCCGTATGTTTGTACGGGCATTCGAACAATTCGGGTATTTGAAGTTTGTGTTTTCTCGTTTATTTTTTTTTTTTTTTTTTTGTTGTCTTCATATGTATTTTTTTATCTTTGTTTTCCTGATACACATTTTTTTGTTTGTACACTCAGAGAAAAGGAATTAAAAATAAAATTTTTATTTTTATAATGCCCGATTTAAACTAAGTCATTTTTATTTTAAAAATGAAAAATTTTTAAATTACAAATTGAATTTTTGAAATTAAAATATATTTAGGATTTAAAAAGAAACATGTTTAAATTATAAATGAAAATTGATGGGATAAAAACGAAAGTTTTTGATTCAAAATCTCATAGCGCTTAAAATAAAAATAAATATTTTTAAACCAGATTTTAAAGAAATTCGTAAAATGAAATGAACGAAAATATGTACGCAAGCCGGGCTTCTCGGCTTGTATGAAGCGCCCGCCTCTGATATGTATGCACATATATGTATATATTTTTCCCGAAAATTTAAATTAATTGAACGAGTTTGAAAAAAAATTTTTCTGTTTTTTATTTACTTCAAAATTTTTCAACAGCAAGGGAGTTTTTGAATCAAAAACGCCCGTCTTTGAATTAACTATGGAAAGTTGTTGAATCAAAAACTTTACCGTTAAAACAAATACTTTTGCTGTTGAATCAAAGACGGAGATTCAACAGCGGAAAGTTGTTGAGTTAACTACGGATATTTTTTTCAGAGTATGTATCGAAAAACACGCAAAAAGTGATAATGGATGAAATTCCATCCATGCAATGAGTTTACGCCGTTATAAAGAAATAAATTGAAATTCTCGAAAATGGGCGGTGCCACACCTACTTATGAAAGGATAAATGCTAAAAGTTTTATAAGTGATAAATAACTCAGAAACCGTAGTAGATATATAGATGAAATGTAGAAGGCGTAATTTACTTACTAGGGCAAAGGTTTGCACGAAAAATTGTCCAAATCGGTAGACGACCACGCCCACTTTTATATATGGGAACTATAAATGGAGCTAATAAAATTATTTTAAACGACGTCTTTGTCAAATATATAGACAATTCATTGAAAATTTTTGGCATGAGTCCAACAATGGACAAAAACAGAAACCATAAATATTTCTGAAAATGGTCGTGGCATCGTGAATCTAAGACATTTCGGAGCCCATAACTCGACAAATAATTGAGATATTACGGCGGAACCTGGTATAGATACATATCGTCGTACCATACGAAAACTGACAAATGTTTTTTTATGGCTGACGAAAAGTAACAAGTTCGACTTTTGGCTGAAGAAAAATAACAAGTTCGACTTTTGGCCGACGAAAAGTAACAAAATCGACTTTTAGCTGACGAAAAGTAACAAGTTCGACTTTTGGCTGACGAAAACTATCAATTTCGTTTAAACAACAACAATTTTAATGTAAAAACAGTATATAATTACTGATACTTTTCGCCAGCCAAAAGTCGAACTTGTTATTTTTCGTCAGCCAAAAATCGAATTTGTTACTTTTCGTCAGCCAAAAGTCGATTTTGTTACTTTTCGTCGGCCAAAAGTTAAATGTGGTACTTTTCGTACATAATTTTTTTATTGCTAGCTTTCGCCAGAAATTTTAAATATGCTAGTTTTCGTATGGTACGACGATATGTACTTTTATTACTTGTAGTAAAATTTTAGCAAAATCGGTTTGTAACCACGCCTAGTTAAAAAAAAAATTGTAAAAATCCCTTTGGAAACTTGTGACGTGGCATCTTTATAACTAAAAGTCAAAAAGGGATTAAAATTTTGCACTAACAAGAATATTTTAGGCTTTGTCTGATGAGAGATAAAACTGTTGATAATGGGTGTGGCCACGCCCACATTATGTTGTACCCTCTCTATATAAAATAGGTGCAGCACCTTTCGATCAAACGCATACAATTATAATAAAAATGTAAGAAGTATCGCAAACTAGTTTGCATATCAAATTGGTGGGAAAGCTAGCCACTCCCGCAAATTATTAACGCTTACAGTCCCAAGCCATGCTTATTAAAGCAATGTAGTAATAATTCTATATTATTCTACAAAAGAAATTAAAAAAACAATAATTTCTCATTTTCATCTGGACTTAGCACGTAGATTTAAAAAAAAAAAATTTTTATGGACTTAGCACATTTGCATAACACTGCATTACACCACGAAAAACATACATTATGGTAACTTCTTTTTGGCAGACGATGTATTTTTAGTTGTACTATCTTACTGCATTAAAATCTCAGTTTTGATAAAAATTGTACTTAGCACATTTGCTCACGAAGCCAACGATATGTAAGTAAGTACATATGTATATAGATGTACTAGCTGGTCCGGCAAACTTCGTTCTGCCCAAAATATATTTTTTTATTAATTTCATTATTTCATTATTTAATTTCACCTACTGTCAAAATTCGACAGTTTTTCTAGACGTTTTCTTATGACTAAAGTGCAACTATAATTTTTGTATAATTGTTTGTTGCTACTGTCACTGCTACTTAGGGTTGCCAGACGTACTTATTTAATCAGTACAATACTGATTTTTCGTGCTCCGTACTGATGGTTTCTAAAACCTTAAGAAATACTGATTTTTTGGATTTTGTACTGATTTGTACTGATTTTTAGCCGACACTAAAAAAATTCATTTTTATCAGCCTGCCCTGTTTTTAACACGCTTTTATTAGTTTCACCTGTATGTATGTATGTATGTATGTATGTATGTATGTAACTTCTTGCTTAGGTTATAACCACCGCTATGTTCCAACAGATGGCGCGCGTGTATTTATATTTTTAAAATATTCACTTATTAATTTTCCAACTGTGTTCATTTGACGTTTGTAATTCCGTGGTTATGCTTACGACAATACTCTAGCAGCAACATGTAATTGGTGTTGTGCACTCCGACGAGTGAGTGAATTTTCACATCGATCAAATTTGCTGGGTGAAAGAAGCACCCAGCACGCCGAGGTTTCGGGTTAATAATGTGTTATGTTGTGTATGTGCGCTGTAATCATCGATTTAAGCACCTCTCACCAATGACGAAAATGTGTCCGAATTTCATCCGTGTTTTGCTCGTAAGCATAACCACGGCATAACCATGAAGAAGGAAGCAACGCGAACGTTAAATGTCATAGAAACATGATTGACAGTAAAAAAGACGATTTTCTCCTCATATATATATATATATATTTTTTTTGGAAGGCAATGTACTGATTTTTTCGGGAAAGGTATCTGGCAACCCTACTGCTACTATTATGTTGTTGGTGTTCCAAATTCTTCTATCTACTTCTTTATTTCTATTTCTGCTCTTTTCTTTCCTCAATTTCTTTCCTACTTATTCTTTCTTATCCTACTTATTCCTTGACTTTATGTTTTTGTTGTAGTGCTTTTGCCACCTTTTTACGTTTCTACTTCTTTGAAACTACACACCACATCCAGCCAAACATGTTCAGTATTGAATGGTAAGTTTGGTGAAAACGCACAAAGTCAGCTACATATGCTTGCGCATTGAGACAGCTCTGTTGTGTGCAAAAGCATGCAACAACAACCACACGGCAATTTTCCAACGACGATTGTGGACGCATTTTCCAACCAATTTTCGTGAAAATTGGCGCAGTTCTATTTGAGAGCAATACTTTTCTAATGGTGTGCTTAGTTTTAAAATCGGTCAGTAGTTTCGACGGAGAAGATGGAACAAAATTTATGTTGGCGTATTAATAATATAGATTCAGCCTCAAAAGTTTAGTACGTATGGGAAGTGCAATGCCCCATTTTTCGATAAATCTTTTTTTTTTTGGTGAACATGGTATTGATATGTACATATATCTGCATAGTGATTTCTATGTACATGCCATGAACGCTTTTAGGGATATTTAGCCTTAAAAATTAAGAACGCATGGGAGGTGATACGCCCCCTTTTCCCAAAACTACTGTTTTTTCATAAGCATGCTATTGATATCGTTCATCACCTGATCAATTTTCAGGTCCCAACCTTAAACGCTTTTATAGATATTCAGCTTGAAAATTAAGTTTGTATGGGAGGTGCCACGCCCCTTTTTCGATAACCCCCACTTTTATACGTGAGAGTGGTTTTAATATCATTTAACTCTATAGCAATTGTCAGGATCCTCCCATTATTCTTTCTGATATATTCAGCTTCCAAAGCTAAGTATGTATGGTAGGTACCACGCCCCCTTTTCGTATAATTCCCATTATTTTGCGTTTATATAGAATTGTTATCGTTTATTTTCACACCAATTTCCAAGTCCCTACCTTAAACAATTTTAGATATTCAGCACGAAAAATTAAGATTGTATGCACTCAAAATAATATTTCGTAAATATTACGAAATATTTCGTATATATTACGAAATTCTTTCGTAAAATTGAGCAACGAATGGTTTCGTAAATAGTACGAAAGCTGTTTCGTACTATTTACGAAATACTTTCGTATTATTTACGAAATACTTTCGTACTATTTACGAAATACTTTCGTAGTATTTACGAAATACTTTCGTATTATTTACGAAATACTTTCGTACTATTTACGAAATACTTTCGTAGTATTTACGAAATACTTTCGTACTATTTACGAAATACTTTCGTATATTTACGAAGGCTCTCGTACTATTTACGAAATACTTTCGTAGTATTTACAAAGGCTTTCGTACTATTTACGAAATACTTTCGTACTTTTGAGCAACGAAAGATTTCGTAAATATTACGAAACCGCTTTCGTACATTTACGAAGGCTGTTAGAGCTGTCAAATTGTTGTACAATGGACCAAATTATTTTTTAGCTTAAAGTTAAAAAAAACCTAATTATTACATACATATATATATGTACATATGATGTATATTTCAACGAAATTTGAAAACTTTTTCGAAATATGTATATCAATAAAATAATGCTAAGAGAAAGATGTTTTATATATGAATAAGAAATAAGTTTAGATAATTTCATTTTAGTTTTAAATATCTACTAAAATTAATTTATTCAATTAATTTAAAAGATTTTTATTTATTTTAATATTTTACATTTATTAATATTAATTTTAGTAACTAATAAAATAAGAGGTACATATTGCCTATACGTGTTCTGACAAACATAGGAAATTTTGGAAATCGCAATTTGCAAATGTGGACGTCGTTCCGATCCACTTAAATAGATAACCCTGTGAAAAAGAAAAAAAAAAAAATAAAAAGAAAAAGAAAAAGAAAAAAAAGAAAAAGAAAAAGAAAAAGAAAAAGAAAAAGAAAAAGAAAAAAAAGAAAAAAAAAATAAAAATAAAAATAAAAAATTAAGGCTAAGATAAAGATAAAGATAAAGATAAAGATAAAGATAAAGATAAAGATAAAGATAAAGATAAAGATAAAGATAAAGATAAAGATAAAGATAAAGATAAAGATAAAGATAAAGATAAAGATAAAGATAAAGATAAAGATAAAGATAAAGATAAAGATAAAGATAAAGATAAAGATAAAGATAAAGATAAAGATAAAGATAAAGATAAATATAAAGATAAAGATAAAGATAAAGATAAAGATAAAGATAAAGATAAAGATAAAGATAAAGATAAAGATAAAGATAAAGGTAAAGGTAAAGATAAAGATACAGATAAAGATAAAGATAAAGATACAGATAAAGATAAAGATAAAGATAAAGATAAAGATAAAGATAAAGATAAAGATAAAGATAAAGATAAAGATAAAGATAAAGATAAAGATAAAGATAAAGATAAAGATAAAGATAAAGATAAAGATAAAGATAAAGATAAAGATAAAGATAAAGATAAAGATAAAGATAAAGATAAAGATAAAGATAAAGATAAAGATAAAGATAAAGATAAAGATAAAGATAAAGATAAAGATAAAGATAAAGATAAAGATAAAGATAAAGATAAAGATAAAGATAAAGATAAAGATAAAGATAAAGATAAAGATAAAGATAAAGATAAAGATAAAGATAAAGATAAAGATAAAGATAAAGATAAAGATAAAGATAAAGATAAAGATAAAGATAAAGATAAAGATAAAGATAAAGATAAAGATAAAGATAAAGATAAAGATAAAGATAAAGATAAAGATAAAGATAAAGATAAAGATAAAGATAAAGATAAACATAAAGATAAAGATAAAGATAAAGATAAAGATAAAGATAAAGATAAAGATAAAGATAAAGATAAAGATAAAGATAAAGATAAAGATAAAGATAAAGATAAAGATAAAGATAAAGATAAAGATAAAGATAAAGATAAAGATAAAGATAAAGATAAAGATAAAGATAAAGATAAAGATAAAGATAAAGATAAAGATAAAGATAAAGATAAAGATAAAGATAAAGATAAAGATAAAGATAAAGATAAAGATAAAGATAAAGATAAAGATAAAGATAAAGATAAAGATAAAGATAAAGATAAAGATAAAGATAAAGATAAAGATAAAGATAAAGATAAAGATAAAGATAAAGATAAAGATAAAGATAAAGATAAAGATAAAGATAAAGATAAAGATAAAGGGAAACTACTTAAAACCTTAAAATTCAAGCAGCTACACTCGGAGAAAAAAAATAAAAAAAAAAATTATTTTTATAATGCACGTTTTAAACCAAAAATAAAAAAAAATTATTTTTATAATGCACGTTTTAAACAAAAATGAAAATTTGTAAATTTAAAATTAAACTTTTCAAATAAAAATGTATTTTGGATTAAATAGAATCATTTTTAAATTAAAAATTAAAATGAGGGGAATAAAAGCGCAAGTTTTAGGTTCAAAATCTCATAGGGCTTGAATTAAAAATAAACATTTTTAAATTTAAATGTTTTTTCTTGATTTTACAATTTTACAATGAAACTTTTTAAAATAAAAATGGTGGTATCTACATCACTTTTAAATACGTTTTTCCCAATTTTAAGCACGTTTTCATAAGTTTTTCAAATCTTTTCTCTGAGTGTAGAAATATCTCTTTATATTACTTTATTAAGTATTTATTTAGGAAAATAGATAAGACCGAAAAAGGGAAAGTAAATGCAACTAATATACTCACCCTTAAGTTTAATCAAGTTGGAAAATATCACAGTTTATTTTATATATCACTATTGTCTTTTTATATACAATGCATTATTCTTTTATACATTATTTCATTACGCACTTACTACTTAAAATAATTTTTGATATTATTGCACCGATTCAACACTTTACAATGAAAGAAGACTTGTACGGTAAAATATTGTTGTACGAATGTATTTCGTAAATCATTTAAAACTTTGATAATGTTACGAAAGTATTTCGTATATATTACGAAAGTATTTCGTAAATCTTTTAATCCTTTGATAATTTTACGAAAACTTTCGTACAATATACGAAATTATTCGTAAAGATAATTTTAAGAAAATTTACGAAAGTGTTTCGTAATATTTACGAAATATTTCGTAATATATACGAAAAAAATATTAGAAAATGGTTTACGAAAGCCCTTTCGTAATATTTACGAAAGATTCGTAAAATTAGATTTTGTTGAGAAAAATGCTTTCGTAATATATACGAAACTTTCGTACATTTTACGAAACTCTAGACTACGAAAGTCTTTCGTAGTTTTTTTACGAAATTTTATTTTTAGTGTGGGAGTTACCACGTCCTCTTTTCTGATAACCCCCCTAATATTTTTAAATTTTTTCTTCGACTAAACCTTCGCGGGGTAACAACAAACAAACCCCCCTAAGGAAGTATTTAATTTGGTTCAGCCGTTTTCAAGTTTTAGCGTTACAATTAAACACCAAATCATTTTTATATATATATATGTAGATATATGTAGATAAGTACATATCTAAGGCCAGAGCACTTTCAGAGGTTTGGAGTATGAAAAATTCGGTCATAGACAGACGTAAATACTCGTAGATAAAGATTGGTATATATTTAAGGTCAAACTTTAAAAATAATTTTCCAATTTTTATTTCTGTTGTAAAAGAAAAATTACCATCATTAAAATTGTTTGAGTAGTTAAAAAGTTTATCCCGCACAAAGAATATTACATGAGATTTTTATATATATAGATGTACGTAGATATAGATATGAATGAATCTAAGGCCAGAGCACCCCAGAGATTTTGGGTATGAAAAATTCGGTTACAGATATACATAAATAGATGTAGGTATATACATATCAGAGGTCAAACATTAAGGGCCTTATTTTGCAAAACGCAACGCGACGCCATACATGGGCGTAGTTAACTAACTGTCAAGTACCACTAATATGGCATTAGTGGATTTTAAAATTTTTCAACTACCACTACGTGTAGTGGGATTAATTTTTTTTCCACTACCACTAACAGCGTTTAGTGGTAATGGAAAATTTTTCAACTCAAAAAAAAGCGATTTCGTGGTAATGGAAATTTTTTTAACTCAATCTTCTGGAAATGAGTGGTAGTTGAAATCAAATTGAGTGGGAGTAAATTATTTCCACTAAACCATATTAACATATGCATGTCTGTTAGTAACACTAATAAAACTGTTATCTTCAATAAAATATTTTCCGGGAATGTAAATATTTTTACATACATATGTACACATTTATTTAGTCATACGTTCATAGACGCCTACCTTGCAAAAACCATTGGATTATATGCTCCATTTGTGGTAGGTTGGAGTACTTTCAAAGTGATCATTAACATAGCCCAAACGACCGATTCATGTATCTGCATCGGCTCGTAGTTAGCCGAACACGCGTCATTCGGCGCCGTCGCGATAAACATTTGGTTTTTGTTGTTATGTTCGGCTAACTGTTGGGTACTCCATCAATTAATCCAATGTAGGTACTCCATGGATTAATTTGATTGTTATGCGGGACTGGAGTATATACTCCATTGCAATGACATGCAATGTTAAATGGACCATATTTTTTGTATGAAATGTGGCAAGTTATGGAGTAATCGGCTGGTCCATAGCGAGCACTCCATGGATTAGCGAATGGAGTACTCGGAATTTTTGCAGGGCAAATATACATACATATGTATTAAACCCCTGCAACGATTCACTCATTTGACGATGTAAGCCACTCGCATAAAACGGCGTGAGCCGATCTGCATAACATTGGCTCAACATGTGAGCGAAAGAGCTTGTAAATAGAGCGTAAGTGTTTCTGCACTGCACGTCAACAAAAAGAGATATGCCCTCATTCACTCATAACTTGAAAAGCAATTGAGTTGAATGACAAATGATTCGTAAGGCAATAGATTCGAAAGGCAATAGATTCGGAAGGCTTGAAACATGCAACTGAGCTATGTATGTATGTATGTACATACGTAACGAATGCGAGTAAAAGAGGAATTATAATAATATACATACATATGTACATACATATGTACATACATAAATACATAAAGCGCTTTACTAAAAAAAATGCGAAATAAGAAATACATAGTAAAATTGTAGCATTGGATACTAGCTCATACCTAAATTCATATATAATTAGTATATCAGCCAAATACTATTACTACAACTATAATAGTAAATATTTATTTTATTAAAATATATACATACACACATATACATATATACATATATTTCATTTAGTTTAACTAATCAATATAATTACAATAAAACAAATGTATGTATGTACATATATATGTTCATATGTACGTATATACATAAGTACAAGCTATCAAATTAATGTACATATATGTATGTATACACAAATAAGTAGAAACTTACTTCTTCCATTGCTGCGTCGTTTTACTTCACTGCATTCACTCAAACAAACTAGAATGATTCGGTTGATTCGTTTATTTTTCTAGTGCTTTTACTGTCCTCTCGCACACTACTCGCAAGGCACAGAAAATATACTCAAGCCTGTGTGTTCATGGCTAAATGGAAATGAGCAAACTGCATTGTCACTCAACTCATGCTAGCATATACTGTCGTGCGAGTGCTGATCGTATGTTAAACCGAATCAAGCATAACATTGGCAATGGCACCGAATCACACAGTGCTCAAAGAAAAGCGAGTGAGCTTGCGCAGGTCTTTAATATGTATGTGTGTTTATCGTGCACGAAATACATAAAAATATACATATATAGTATAATTCCGCACAATACCATAGCTCTCTAGACTCTTGAGTGACTTATTTGGATCAAGCAAATACATATCAAGCTGCCTTCGGACCTCATCCTGTTCAATAATTTAAGGGGCTGCTACTGTAAAAAAGGTTAAATTATATTTCAATTTAAGGAAATAGTCTTACTATTTGCATCGTCGAACTCCAAAAATTTATGTATCAGTTGATTCTGAGGATTTTTCTGTATCTGAATTTTGGCTGTCACTTTTCACAAAAAACTGAGCAGCATATTCAATGAATCATTTTTTTGCGAAATCCGTAGTTAGGTGCGGTGCCGTTCGCTGCAGAACTTGCAAGAAACGCAACTTTACACCTGGGCACGATATTGCCGCTATGATGGCCAAATTTGCTTCCTCATTTCCTTAAAATAATTTTATTAATTACTATTTATTTTTTATCTTTTAAATCGACAACATACTACCTTCAAAAAATATTTGTAATCTTTTGTGTAGGCATGTTATAAGTTCGGTGCAAACTGATGTCAAGTCTCGTAATTCAAAACCCTCTTGAAATTTCGTTAATTTTATTTTTAACGATACAAGAGCAGCAATGAAAAACCCAAAGTACATAAATTTTTCCCCCTGCAAAAAATCTATGGTATTTGCAATCGGTTCCATTGACTTTTCTCTGCAATTTATCTCTAATAAGTTTTTATACCTTTCATGAGAATGAAATGGTATTATAACTTAGTGGCAAACAATTTTTGTCGAAAGTACCAGAAGGAAGCGTGGGGGACCCACCAAAATATATACCGATATGATCAGAATCACGAGCTGAGTCGATTAAGCCATGTCCGTCTGTCCGTCGCACAGTGCTTCGTCTCAATATAGTGAATCGGCAAAATTAGGGGAGTAATCGCAGAACGATGAAATTTTGTGTACAGGCATAAAATAATAGAGATAAGAAAAAAACGAAGTTTTGGCCAAATCGATGCAAGGACATGACTACCTCCCATATATCCTTGATTTTAAAGTTGTGATTTCAACTTCAATTTCAAACAGAATGACATCAAATTTGGCATATCTTTATAGAATTATGCTTTTAAACTAGGTTATAACTTTCGTTTTTTTATGTGAAAGGATATAAGTACCTCCCATATATCCTTAATTTTAAAATTGTGATTTCAACTTCAATTTCAACAGAATGAAATGAATTTTAGTGTATGTTTGTAGAATTATGTTTTTAAACTAGGTGAGAAGTTTCGTCCTTTTCAGTGCAAGGACATGACTACCTCCCATATATCCTTTTTTACAAAAAGTAATTTTTGGATTAACATGTAATCACAATACATTAAAAACGAACTATAACATATATATTTATCCTTTTAGAATCAAGGATGGACTACTCCCGTTAGTTATTGCAAAAAATGGTTCTAAAGAAAATTACTCTTAAATTTGTTCAGAAAATATGTTCGTTGTTATAGTTTAATGCATTATTTTATTGCAGAATATCAATATGATTTTGGCACATATCAAATTGTAACTTTTAAAAGCGCAATATTATTAGAGTTAACACAGAAATACTTTTTTATTATAAAATTGTTCGATATAAAAATAAAATTTTTGGGATGTTAAATAAAGTACTAAATTAGCGATTTCCGGCATAATTTTTGAAACTTTTTCTTTTTTGGTAGCAAGACCTCCTAGCATATAATCGCAAATTAAAATAAAAAAAAGTCGTTTTTTCTTGTTTTTTTTTTAAATTTTGTCAAATTTTGTAAAATTTTATGTGTCTCACCTAAAAAAGTTAGTATTACATGTATGTTTTTTTGTAAGTATTTGTCACATATTAATAAAAACTGTATGTTTTAGCATAATTAGGCTAATTTCCTATAGCATGAGAGAAAAAGTAACTACATACATTAATTTTGCTAAATTTTTTCCATACCATATATATAAGGTTCTGCAGAATTTTTAAAAATTTTAAAAATATGGCCTTACAAAATCGTACAATTTCTACATTTCCGGCAAAAAACAATGCAATTTTTTTACAGATTCTACTAGAACACTTCAAAGTTAACCAAATTCGCTAATAAAAAATAGTCGTTCTTTTTTATTTTTTTGTTTGACTCTATCAAACTTTAGTAGTTTTTTGAACTCCAATAAAACAGTCGCAAATGTTTCGATGGAACTAGTCACCTTTCTGAAATAAATCATTTATCAAAAGTTATTTCAGCTATTAGGGCATATAATGGTAAGCAAATGTGGCAAGTTTCAGAGTAATACGATTTAAAATGAATTTTTGGCAATTTTTTTTGTAACACACTAAAAATCGTATTACCTTAAAACAGTTTTGCCTCAAAATTGTACTGATTTTAGCGACCTCTGTTGGCAACAAAAGCATGAGATTTTAAATTCTACTTATATATTTATTCCAGGTGATATGTTAGCTTCACAAAAATATATATTACTTGAATAAATTACGCAGTTTATTTTTTATCTTAATTTTGTCTATGGGACGAAGCACTGTGCGTCGGTCCGTCTGTCCGTCCGTCCGTCTGTGTGAACGCAAACTAGTCCCTCAGTTTTTGAGATATCTGAATGAAATTCGGAATATAGGTATATTGTTATATGCAGCTGATCATTTGTCGGAACCGGCCGAATCGGACCACTATAACATATAGAAAACAACCGATTATTCAGATATACATGAAATTTTTGGATGTAATTTGTGCATAACTTCCCCATTTAAACAGCTAAGGACATGAAACTTTGAAGTAGACGTGCCCATTTTGGCCCAAACAAGTTTACCGAAAATTGTCAAGATCGGACCACTATAACATATAGTTCCACAACATCCAATTATTCAGATATACACATTTTGGTGTATAACTCCTCCATTTTAACAGCTAACGGCCTGAAATTTTGAAGTATTTGTACCCATATGGACCCAAACGGGATTGCCGAAAATTGTTAAGATCGGACCACTATAACCTATAGCTCCCCTACAACCGATTGTTCAGATAAACACATTTTGGTGTATAACTCCTCCATTTTAACAGCTAACGGCGTGAACTTTTGAAGTATTTGTACCCATATAGGCCCAAACGGGATTACCGAAAATTGTTAAGATCGGACCACTATAACCTATAGCTCCCCTACAACCGATTGTTCAGATATGGACATTTGGGTGTATAACTCCTCCATTTAAATAGCCAAGACACTAATTTTTCTAATAAATCTTTCCATAAATAACCCACAGAATTAAAATTATAAATTAAACTTAATCCGGCTATGTACATACATAGGTAACTTTACATATCCCCACTCATGAAAGGTATGAAGTCTTCGGTACGGCCGAAGACAGCCGCGCTTTTACTTGTTTTATCATCAGGTGTGTCCTAAATATTTCCCTTTATAATAAAACGATACAATATTTTGCGTTATTTCTGCCTCAAAAATTCAAAAAATCGTGCGAACGTAACGTCCGCACCGCCCAGGAAATGCCCACATACATACATATGTGCATGCATAGATATACGAGCAAAATGAGACATATTTCTTCTCAGAGCAAAAATGAACTATTCACATGTATGTAAGTATGTATATGTATTTCGATATACAAACTTAGTGATTCTACACATATAGTGGAATCAATGATTTTTCCACTATTTCGTGATTTAGTGGGACCAAGTTTTCAGTCACTAATTGAAAATTAGTGGAAATTTTTCAAGCCCCAATCCCACTAAGCTGGGATTTGAAACCCTATCCATTACCACTAATATTTTTAGTGGTAGTGGAAAAAGTTTCAACTTCCACTCACGTTAGTTGTTTGGAAAATTTTCAAGCCCCACTATCGCGACGGTAGTGGTAGTTAATGGCGTAGTGGTGACACGGATTAGTTAACTACGCCCATGTGTGCGCGACGCAACGTGTCACCCAGAGTCACTTATTGTCGTGTTCGTATTTTGTATCTCTTTAGGTGACTTAAAGTGACTGTAAGTGACTCGAAATGAAAGTGTTACGTTTTTTGGTGAGTATGTTACGTTTTTGGTATTTTACAAAACGCAAAGTGACGAAAACGGTCACTTTAACTGTCAAAAGAGTCACTTCCTTTTGTTCGAGTGAGCATTCGATATAGTTTAATTTGCAACGGCTAAAATTAGCCAATTTAAAAAAAAACGGGGTATCAATCGACGCGTTTCAATCTCGCGAACCCGAATATGATGCTGAACTAATTTTTTTCTTTGATTTAAATAAAACAGTTATTAATGAAAACGTTTTAATTTTTGTCTTGCTTCCTACACACACACGAACACACACATGCATCTTATTAACACGCTTTTATTTCTTAACATTGGATAACACGTACCTACATATATTTATATTAACTGCATTCGACAAAAAAGGAAATTGGGGTTGTGTTATGTGATGTTTATAGATGAAACATCCGTTGAAATTAAAATCCGAGCTGCTCCTTTTTCAAGGATATCCACCTTTTTTTGTTTTTTCGAAAGGATCAAATATTGACGAAATCGAAAATTCGCCAAAGTTCAAATTTTTCCAATTTCAATACATATATATTAAAAAGAAAACAGGACACCTGTAGTGGAAAAATCAAATGTGAACAGGACCTAAGGGATAACCACTGAAATATAAAATAATACAAAAAGGACCCACTTTAATTTGCGTATAACTCCTAAACTGTTAACTCTACGGGAAAATTCCTTATGATATGTTTCATTTAGAATACATAAAGCAATATTTCTTTAATATACAATTTTGATATACCTGCAGTGCTTAATGTACTTTGGTGCATCTAAAGTGAAAATTTCAAAAAAAAAAAAAGTACGTTTTTTATGGTGCTATTTTAAGTTCAAATATTTTGCTAGTTTATGTAAATATTTTAATCTAATGATCCAACTCTCATTCCTAAATATCTGTACGATAATACTCAAAAAAAGTTAGAGCTGAGATACGGACTAGCTGTGCACGGTGGGCGGGAAACAACAATAGGTTGCATTAAAATATCGAAAGATTCGTCTAAAAACAATCTTGGAGATGTTACTCACGCTTGCTATGTGTTTATGAAGTGGATTAGAATATCATTTTACGTAAGTTTTTAGCCGGTCATCGTTTTTTCGGTATTTTCATGCAACCTATTGTTGCTTACCGCCCACCGTACACAGCTAGCGCGTATATCAGCTCTAATTCTTTTTAGTATTAACGTATAAATATGTAAGAATGAGAATTAGCTCATTAGATTAAAATATTTACGTAAACTAGCAAAATATTTGAACTTAAAATAGCACCATAAAAAAATTTACTTTTTTTGAAATTTTCACTTTAGATGCACCAGAGTACATTAAGCACTGCAGGTACATCAAAATTGTATATTAAAGAAATATTGCTTTATGTATTCTAAATGAAACGTATTATAAGGAATTTTCACGTAGATTTAACAGTTTAGGAGTTATACGCAAATTAAAGTGGGTCCTTTTTGTGTTATTTTATATTTCAGTGGTTATCCTTTAGGTCCTGTTCACATTGGATTTTTCCACTACAGGTGTCCTGTTTTCTTTTTAATACTTTTTTTTGTATCCTTGAGCTACCAGATAATCTATTGAAATCGGAAAAATTTTAACGTTGGCGAATTTTCGATTTCGTCAATATTTGATCCTGTACATATGTACAAATGTATGTACGTATATACCTATGTAGATTTTATAGCACCCTTTTATTAGCTTCACCTGTATGCATATGGGTAATTTCTTTTTGCCTAAAAATACGTAACATATTTACTAATGAGATTAATTCAATCAGATGGCGCTGTTTTAGCTATAAATTAAACTTTAATTACACTACTCGACACCAAAAATCACCAAGAATAAAATAATACTTTTCTAAAGCGCAATTTTACGCTGATTCCGAATATCATCTCCATTTTTTTTGTGGCAGGCCCAGTTTTTGAGATATTGGCAAAAATGTGGAAAAAGCCGTGTCGTGTCGATTTGACATCTAGGAAGTGATAGTAGAGGGAGCTCCAACAAATATTTTTTGCCTTCACACTCCAAAATTGGTCAAGTAGTTTGATTACAATGGCAAAAATAATGAAAAAAAAATTTGAAAAAAACCGAGTTTTTTTACAAAAATTTCAGATTCGACTGTCCTAAAATCAGAAAAATTGTAAGGGGAACAAAAAGTTAGCCC
Source organism: Urophora cardui (assembly GCA_960531455.1). Classification (NCBI taxonomy): domain Eukaryota; kingdom Metazoa; phylum Arthropoda; class Insecta; order Diptera; family Tephritidae; genus Urophora; species Urophora cardui. The sequence continues at coordinate 74,088,917 of OY482670.1, read as the reverse complement.
GCCTATCCTGTAGAGAATTCAATTTCAACCATTTTAAGACTAATTGTGTAATAATCGGATGTACCGTTATTTATATTTATCTATTTTTATTGAAAGTCCTTAACCAAAAATTTTCCGGAAGAGTAAAATTTCAACAACAAAATTGGGTCTATTCATAAAACTTTATTAAGGAGTAATACTCAAGATTATTTCATTCCATTTATTACGTGTTTTGAAGTGTACAATATCTCTCAAAACAGCGAGTAATAGGAAAAAAAATTAATTGGATAAAAAAATATCTGCATTTCGCCATTTTAAAGAGAGGATAAATAATGAGCGATGTGAGTAAGTACTTTTGACTATTCTTTTGTGATTTTCTGCATTTATTACACGTATGATTGTTCAAAAAATAGCAGGGTTCGGAAATTCTCATTTATGATTACTCATTTTCATTCATTTGTGAGAATTTTCACGAGCGAGAATATTTCAAACTATTTGTTTAGTTCATTTATCACGAGTGAGAAATGCAAAAAAAAAATTATGCCTCACTCGCGATAAGTGAACAAAAAAAAATTTCCATATTTTTCACTCGCGAGCGAAAAATAGCAAGCCAAAATTTCTCACTCACATGTGATAAAACCGAAATAAGCCGGCGTCGGCTGTTCACATATGAGAAAAGCAATGCGAGAAATACTGATCGCGAGCAGTATTTTAGCGTTCACGAAAAGAATTTCTCATGGACATTTTTCAGCTGCGTTGTATGGAAGGAAATGCAAGCAGATTTTCGCAGTTGCCTTAGCCAAGCATTTGTGCGTACATATGTATGTATCCACATATTTATGTATGGTTGGGTGAATGCATACAAGGGAATGGTTTCCATATGAACATATGTATGTATATTAAAGTACTGCAAAGTTCAACATTTTCTGTAAAATTGTCCTTTTCAAAAATTTCATACATTGTCATACCATGTCATCACAAACATACTGTCTTGCCAAGTTGTTCGAACTCAAACATACTGTTCTAACATGTCAATGTTGTTGTCTATACTGTTGTACGATTTTGTTTTCTATAACATTCCTCTGCAGTGTGTTTTCATGCCGCCATAATCCGTGAAATCGGCGTATCGGGGCGGCGGCATGCGCTGGCGCGCCATACCCGTATGGAGCGAGATGTGTACATATTTTCCTAGTTTTGCTAACTGCTAAAGTTCTTCAAAATTAAAAAAAAGGAACCAATCGACGTGTTTTGACCTCAGGAACACGAAGCTGAATGCGGAAATGTTTTATTTTTTGCCGGTTAAAAGTTATTAACAAAAACTTTGTCTGTTCCCTACTTTACTAGCCTCACTCCTAAAGAATTTAAGCTACTGGAAAATTTCTGTTCGTTGGCTTACATAATTTTTTCTCAGATACGGAACTTTTCTGGGATCTCTTCCATTTAGTCCTACTTATCGAGGTCTGTTGCTAATTGTTCTACTCAAAACTGCACCATTTCAACCCTCCTTGATATCATTAGATGCCGAAAATGATCCCAAACATGCCTCCAGAATCGAAAACTCATAGTTTGAACGTAAGAAAGTTGCTGTTTTTGAGTAGCCCTCACAGTTGTCGAACCTCAGCCCTATAGGGAATATTAAAGAAGACGATGGGGGATCAAAAATGGAAAAATAAGCAAGAGTTATGGAAAAAAAAATTAAAGAAGCTTGGTACTTAATACCAGTTGCAAATTGCGCTGATTTGGTCAACCCTATGCCACGAAGAAGTAAGGAAGTTATAAAAAATAAAGGAGCTTCAACTAAACATTAGTTTAAATCTAGCTGCAGCAGTAATATTGTAGTTTATTTGAAAAAAAAACAATCGAATTTAAAGTTTGTCCTTATTATTATTTCCAACTTAAATTATACATATAATTATTTTTGTTTTTTGCTGTTAATAAAAAAGTTTCAACAATTTAAGGTGGAAATTAGTTTATTTATTCCATTCAGCCAGCGATATTAAGGTAACTAAATAAAATTAATATTTGAATAAGGATTGTGATTTGTAGATTTGGGGCAGGCGCGACGGCGCGAAAAAGCGCGCCGGCGTCGCCGAAATGTTTTTGGAATAGCGCCGCCGCCGCCGGAATCACTGTCGGCGTATATGTCTAGTGCATACATATGTACATACATTTGCAGATTATTTTTTTATTATGAAAATATTTATCTACAATGTACATATCTATGTATATAAAAACGAAATGGGATAGGGATAGGGATAAGGTTAGCTTAAGCTTTTTCACGTGGGATTAGTAATCTCTAGTTATAAATAAAACTATGTATTTTGTTTTTCATAAGAAAATATGTTGTATGTAATTGATCTCTGGTCCAGATAACAACAAAAAGTTTTCATAATAGCGTTCAGTCTTCAAAAGTGGCCCGAAACCCTGCGAAAAAGCTCATTCTATCAAATTCATCTGCCTTGGTAAATGCCGCTTTAAGTAGGCATAAAACTCGTTAGATTTATATCGCGCCAGTACCGAATAAGTGTTTCCTTAAGTGTTCACCTAAGCTATTATAATGATCTTAAATTACATAATATGTATGTCCATTACTTACGAAGTGCGAAGCTGGCGTGCTTTATTGAACCCGGCCAGAATCGTCTAGACGGTTACGTGCCAATTAAGTAAGTAAGTACATTACTTACTTACTTACTTAATTGGCACGTAACCGTCTAGACGATTTTGGCCGAGTCCAACATAGCACGCCAGCTATTTCTGTTTCGTGCAGGGAGTCAGCATCACTGTCCACCTGGTCTTCGCAACGCAGTGGAGGTCTCCCTTTTCTTCTGCGTTCAGCGGGTTTCGACAATAATACTTTCTTGGCCGGAGCACCTTCATCCATTCTCGCAACATGACCTGCCCAGCGGAGCCGCTGGATCAATGTCGATGTATGCGTACAGCTCGTACAGCTCATTGTTAAATCTCTGTCGATATTCGCCCTCACCAACGCGCAAAGGTCAATAAATCCTCCGAAGAACTTTCCTCTCGAATACTCCAAGCGCCATCTCATCTGCTTTTGATATAGTCCATGCTTCTGCTCCGTACATGAGGACTGGAACGATGAGTGTCCTGTAGAGTGTGATTTTTGTTCGTCGAGAGAGGACTTTACTTTTCAATTGCCTACTTAATCCAAAGTAGCATTTATTGGCAAGAGTCATTCTTCGTTGGATCTCAGAGCTGACATTATTTTTGGTGTTAATGCTGGTTCCCAAATATACGAAGTCCTTAACAGTTTCGAATTTGTAGCTATTAACATTGACGTGGCTGCCAAGGCGTGCTGTTTCTTTGTGTGATGATAGGAAGTACTTCGTCTTGTCCTCGTTTACCGCCAAACCCATTTTCTTAGCCTCTTTATCCAGCTTGGAGAATGCAGAACCTACGGCGCGAGTGTTAGTGCCAATGATGTCGATGTCATCGGCCTACGCCAGCACTTGAACACTCTTGTGGTATAAGATGCTTCCTGCACGGTGGAGTTCTGCAGCTCGTATTATCTTTTCCAGCATCAAGTTGAAGAAGTCACACGAGTGGGAGTCATCTTGTCTGAGACCTCGTTTGGTCTCGAATGGCTCGTGCTATCAAAGGCGGCTTTAAAATCGACAAAAATATGGTGTGTGTCGGTTCCTTTTTCATTAGTTTTTTCCAGGATTTGGCGTATTGTGAAGATCTGGTCGATGGTAGATTTACCAGCTCTGAAGCCACACTGATAAGGTCCAATCAGCTTGTTGACGGTGGGCTTCAGTCTTTCGCACAATACACTTGCTAAGACCTTATATGCGATAATCAGAACGCCCGGGGCTTTGTTATTTTTAAGCCGAGATATGTATGTATATATGTAAACATACCTGTGTTCATGTGGAACAGTAGGTTAAGTGTACTTAAGGAAAAAATTAGTTAGCTTCCAAAAAGTTGAAATTATGCATTTCAGAGAGTACATTCTGCAGGTTTTGTTTAAACTCCTTCTCGGGCTTTCAACCAGCTTCAGTCTTAATGATTTTACTTAATAATCCTGTGCGGGGAACTGCTAGAAAATTACACAGATTTACGAGTATTTTAAAGCTACAGTACGATACGAACATAGATATGTACTATGTAGATGATGTTTTTTTTTTCAATTTTTTTGATCCCGCGAAATACCACCGAAAAACATATTTTATTGTAATTTTGTTAATTGACCTCTAAAAAAAGGATAATTTATGGACGTACAACTAAGATATCTGACCCAGCTACATATGTATATGAAACCGACTTCAGAATTCAAAAGAAAATTAGAAAGAAATATAGAGCTTCAAAGGACCAAAATAATGATATATTCACCCTTATTACGGTTGTCGTCGTCGACGTCGTTGTCACTTTTCAGTCGACATCACGTCGTCCCGACGTCGTCGTCACATCGACGCAAAATCGGTATTAGCTAAGCGTTTTGAGACGACGTCGACTGTTTATCGGTAAACCGAATGACGAAAGTACCATCCCTATAATTTCTTCACTAGCTGTTTGATTTTATTTACAATCTGTGCGCAATTTTTTCGGTATTTTTAATCTGTGCTATTTTGATAATTTATTTCTTTATTATAAATGTATTTTGCATATGATTCATCAAGTTTTAGCGATGAACATAGCAATGAAGTGCTCGAGTAATTAAGAAATAAAAGAAAAATAAGTTTATTTGAAATACGTATATACATATGTATGTATGTACATAAATATTTAATAAATTAGTTTTCTCCTCAATCTTTCTTAAAGAAGGTGCCGAGGCATTCAATTTAATGGTGATTGCTTCTCAATGTTGTAAAAAATTAGTTGGTATCGTATCCCATTGAAAACCTTTGGGTCGGCTTCGGTATGTGCGCTCACCGAATTTACTTTTAAACTAGTGAGAATTTTTCAATAAAACTAGCAGAAAATATTCTGCGGATGTTAGTTCTACTAATTTTAATACTCCCGTAATACAATTTTAAAAACAAAAATGCATACATACTAAATTTTCTTCTTGTCACCATTAAACACCGCGTCGACGAAAATGGCAACGAGTGACCGTCGACGTCGACTTAGCTGATACCAAATATGTTTCGATAGTTGTCACAAGTTATCGACTTTACCATACGTAATACCGATTTTGATAAGTCGTCGCCGACATCGTCGAGTGAGTGTCGACGACGACAAACGTAATAAGGGTGATTAATTTTAAAAATTGGATTCAAATAACAAAGTTACAAAAAAAAAACAAATTCGGTGATTTTTCGCGGGATAAAAAAAAACAAAATGTTGTCCTGAGACCTCCTCAATATTAGCTTCATATTTAGGGACGGGCTTTTAAAGATTTTTCATGTCTAGTCTTGTGTACATGTGAATTTGGCTCTTCTGGACTATACACACATAGGTACATAGTTATTATAATTCTTCTTTGTTGAGACCAGATTCATATTCAGCGTATCTTCCACTTGTAAAATTTGATTTAATTTCGCTCACAATGCCAATTTTTACGGAATTGTAATATAGAATTTTCAGGTCAAATGAAACCTTTTTCAAGTCAAGTGAAACTTTTTTCAAGTCAAGTGAAACCTTTTTCAAATTAAGTGAAACCTTTTTCAAATAAAATGAAACCTTTTTCAATTTAAGTGAAACTTTTTTCATTTCAAATGAAACCTTTTTCATTTCAAATGAAACTTTTTTCATTTCAAATGAAACCTTTTTCAAATTAAATGAAACCTTGTTTAGTTAATACAATAATATTCTTATATAATTTTTTTGTACACGGCTTTTACGCATCGAAAGTTATTGAACTTTGAATGTTAATAGTGGGAACTATGTACAACAATATACATATATGTATGTATAGGTATTTGCAAAATAATCACAACAATTTAAAATTTCCACTCTCCAAAATCATTCCCTTTTTGTCTTATGCGTGCAATTTACATATAATGTAACAATACATACATATTATTTATACATACACTATCTGTGTATGTATGTACATATGTATGAATATATGCTACTAAGGAAATATTTCTCCTAAAATAACGGGCTTACTTCCAAACCGTAACTGGAATTCTTAAGGTAGGGTACGATAGATCAGTTAGTCAGTTAGTAGTTCAGTTGCAATCGGTATTAATAAAAGATGAAAAGCGAAAGTGAAAGTGATTTTAGCTCTGGTAGTTCCGATAATTGGGAGCCAACTGAAGGTAGAGCACGGAGCCAAAGAAGCAGGGGAAGAAACTACCAAAAAATTTCTAAGGAAATGAAATATCTTTTGGTAAAATTGTATGAGGAGGGAAAAAGTTATTCTGAAGCTGCTAAGACTGCATCCGTGAACATCAACACTGCAAAAACAATTCTAAGCCGATACAAAAAGAATAACGACTCATTCATCATTAAGAATCGCAGGGGACCTCGAATCAAGAAAATAACGAATGAGCTGTTAGATTTTGTTGAAACTGAAGTGGAAAACTATCCAGGCATAACCTTGAAAAATTTAAAATAAAAACTATTTCAAAATAAAAACATAAACCTGTCCTTGACAACATTATTTAATGCTCTTAAAATTTTAAAAATAACACTAAAATTGTCATCTAAAGAAATTGACAGTATGAATGATGAACGCACATTAAATTTAAGACAAATTTATGCCAGAAATTTTTCACAATGGGTTCCACAAGAGAGAACCAAAATGATTTTTATAGACGAATGCGGCTTCAACCTTCATCTTCGAAAATCGCAGGCCCGATCCAGAAGAGGAACAAGAGCGCATGTGGTAGTACCAACTGTCAAAGGACGGAATACTTCTCTTGTCGCTGCAATAAACATTGATGGAGTTGTGCATTACAAAATTATGTCAAATGGTAATGTAAACGCAAATCAGTTCAAAATATTTCTGTTAGAACTTTTCTAAAAACTCGCAGATTGGCAAAATGTATTTTTAATAATGGATAATGCTAGTATTCACAAAGCTAGAGAGGTTCAAAGTACGATAGAGAATAGTGAACATAGTGTAAAATTTTTACCTCCCTATTCTCCTATGCTTAATCCTATAGAAAACGCTTTTTCTAAGATTAAAATTAGTGCTCGGTCCATATTAGGTTGGCCGGAAAACGAATTTAATATATGTGATGTAATTGAACAAAGCGTAGCTACTTTGACCCAAAATGATTGTACTAATTATGTTATAAATATGATTATGAAAATCCCCTTAGCCTTAGAAAAAGAAATAATTCACTAAAATGTATGAACATGTAAAAACATATCAGTGTGCATAAATATGTACATATGTATACATATATAAATGTATGTAGTATATAGCTACAATATCTAAAAATAAAAAAAACAACTTATGGCAATTTTGTATTGTTTTATTCGAAGGCTCTAAAAAGTGAAAAATTTATGAAAGAAAGAGAGCATAAGTAGAATAAAGGAATATACTCATTTTATTTATTCTATGCTCTTTGAATCTTGGTAGGTAAAGTGGATCCACCGTTATATATATGTATAAAAGTTCAACATCACCTCAGAACTTTTTGCATTTCAATGTTGTTGTTGTTAGTTATTTATTGTTAGAACTTTTCTCAAGAGTAAAAATTACCAATACTCAATTCCTTGTTAATTTAACCAACAATAAAACAACAAAAACATTGAAATGCAAGCTCAGTTAACTACTCAACTTTTTTCAGGACTTAAGGGAGTTCCTCTCACACTCCGAATTAGGAGAGCTTAATATCCCAGCAAACATTTGGACTCATATAGGCGTCAGTAAAGATTCCTAAAGCTTATATACCACATATTTCACACCTCATTTCATTTCGGACCATTATAAGACTCCAAAATTATGAGAACTTCAAGAATTTTTGCTGCTGAAAGGGCTTGATCTATACCATGTACATATCAGTGGCGGATTAACAATCTGGTGGGCCCTAGGGCGAAATTTTTTGGGGGGCCCTTTTCCATATAAATATTTTGCGATTAGAATACAGTTTGATCGTTATAAATTTAAATTGCGGTTCATGTAACATAATTGATCATTGGACGTTGTTTTTCTCTGTGCATTAAACGCACTACTCCATAATATTGATGTCATTTTATATTGACATTTTTTGGTTATTGTTATAGTCAGTGTTTAAAAAATTGCAATAACTTTCATTTCGATGCTTACAAACAATACTGTACTAAGTCGACTTAGTACATTTTCCCGTTTTTGGCGTTTACAAGTATTACGTGTCTTAATTTAGATGCTATCTAATTTTGGTATCAATCGGACAATCCAATCAAAAGTTATGAGCAAAAGTGTACATATAATACAACTCGAGATTTTTACAGAATAAAAGCTTTGAGAGCTTGCCATGAAAAACCACGCAGCAAATTTTTATTTTTTCTTACGGTTTTATATGAAGCGTACCCTAGCTTTGATATTGTCGAGTTTTACAAGTGAAAATATACTTAGCATATAACTGAAGTTTCATATCTGAGTTTAAACTTTGAGAGCTTCTCCTGCAAAACACAGTTTTCAGACTTAGTACAGTTTTGTTTGGAAGCGTCGATTTCATTTGCTATCACTTAAACTTACTGCTCTGAACAACAAATCAGTTGTAGTGTTTGTAGTGCCTTTTAAAAATTTTGATTTTGACTTGATTTTGATTTCGTCAGCGCAACAAGTCAAAGTAAGTAAGTAAGGTTTGCTTTTGCAAGTTGTATTCAGCAGCAGTCGTGAAATATGAAAATCAACCTTCAGCACACGCAATTACTCATTTTAAAAAGCGACGATAAGTAAAATCAAAAATTATCAAAATTTTCACGACTTTTGCTACTTCGACTCAAATTTTTTAAACGCTGGTTATAGTCATTTCGTAAACATGGATAAGTCTAGAAAATATAAGAGTGGAGCTGAAAAGCGCAAATTAAAAAAAAAAATAAAGACGAACACGATAAGCAACTGCTTTCTAAAATACCGAAACTAACAAGCCACTTCGCTAATGCAACGACAACTGTAAACGAAGCAAATTGTGACAATCCTGAGTTTTGTGAATCTACTTCTGATACTTTTTCAATTCCATCAACGTGAAAGGAGGTTAATTTCCAACATGTTGACAGCACGATCGAAGGTGTGCAAAATCCAGACGATGTCGAAAGTTCGGTGAATGTATCAAAAATTGATGAAAGTTCCACCAATGTGTTTTCAAATGACCCAGGTTTGTGGCCTATTCAATTCAATCAATCAATCGTTCAAACTTATTGGATTAAGAAGGGTATGCTATCGTTGGTATTTCAATATAAGAGTAAAAAATTAACACAGAATACTCTTATTTAGGTCCCTCGTCGTGTCGCAATATTGATTTGATCGCAAAGAAATCTGGACAAAGAAACTTTTCTGAATATCATTTGCATCGGGTTTTACCACACAGACCGAACGTGATTGGCATTTAGACATTTTATTACGCATTTATTTATGCATGTTTGTCACTAAAGTTACAGATGAAAGACCATTTTCAAAATTGAAATTGATAAAAAATTGTTTGCGTAACACTATGGGAGATGATCGTTTGAACAGTCTATCAGTTCTTTCCATTGAAAATAACTTGTTGGATGAATTAAACTTTGATGAAATTATTGATAAGTTCGTAACACTCAAGTGCAGAAAAGTTGTGGTTTAATTTTGTTGGGCAAATATGTAAATAAAAATCTATCATATTTACATATGAATATTTTTTTTCATGGGCCCCCTTGAGTCCGGGGCCCTGGGGCAATGGTCCCAAAATTTGTTCGATAATCCGCCACTGGTACATATATAAAAATAACGAAACCAATAACAAAGTAAACAATTAAATTGTTGTTGTGATTATTTTGCAAATACCTATACATACATATATGTATATTGTTGTACATAGTTCCCACTATTAACATTCAAAGTTCAATAACTTTCGATGCGTAAAAGCCGTGTACAAAAAATGTATATAAGAATATTATTGTATTAACTAAACAAGGTTTCATTTAATTTGAAAAAGGTTTCATTTGAAATGAAAAAAGTTTCATTTGAAATGAAAAAGGTTTCATTTGAAATGAAAAAAGTTTCACTTAAATTGAAAAAGGTTTCATTTTATTTGAAAAAGGTTTCACTTAATTTGAAAAAGGTTTCACTTGACTTGAAAAAAGTTTCACTTGACTTGAAAAAGGTTTCATTTGACCTGAAAATGCTATATAAATAATAATGCTGCCACAATATGTCGCAAGTGTCGCATGTATCGCACTTGTCGCATGTATTGAAAAATTGTTTTTCTATGTTCATGCATGCCAAACAATTAAGAAAAAAATATATAGGTTCGATTTGAATTTATTCGATAGTGTCTTTGTATGTCGTTGTTAAACATGTATGAGCAACATGGCAAGGCATGATGTGGCATGTTAAATAGTTCAAAATTTGCAAGCCTTTAATGTATATACATACATATTATTTATGTATACGTATTCAATATTATCTCGGATTGCCTGCGATCTTTAGTAGAAGGCGGGTAATTAAATTTTCCTTGTTTATTATAATTACACTATTGAGTAGTTTTCATAATTTTTGTTTTTTTTTTGCAAATACATACATACATATGTGACGAGTTCTAAATAGCCATTTTTATAGCAAATGTAGGTAGCTGTTAGCTCCTTTTTATACCTATTTAGGAAGGTTTTTGAACGTGGAATGATATACATACATACCTAAATATCCATGTATATAAATAAGTATATATGTACATAAGTATATATATAAGTATATATGTACATATGTGCATACATATGTACATATGGATGTATCCACGAAAGTACCTACTTAGGTAGCACTTTTTTGTCCTTGGATTTCATTTTAATTGAGAGGCGGTACAATCCACCCAAACTACATGCATACAGAAATATTTTTTTATTGTTAGTAAAGCTGAAATACCCCTATCTAGGTACTAAGTTTGGTAATGATATGTGAATATGTATATGCATATGGGCTAATCCTGAAAAAGTCAACCCAGAGCATGAAATTGAAAATGGTCCGAACTTTATTTTTTGGTATTTATTAGTAAAGATAATACATGTATATGTTAGAAAACCATAAGCATTTTCTATTCGTTCTTAAACTCAGGCTGAGAAAAATCGCCAAAAAAAAATAATTTTCACTAAGTCTTTTTTATTAGCAAAGTATCATTTTTTTCTTCGCGGGTTTAGTTTATTGAAAAGAGAGTTATATTATTGTTACACGCTCTAATCATTCTACTTAGAACGTAATTTGATTTAAGAGTATAAAATCTGCGAAGCTAGTAAGAATAAAGGAGTTTTTGTACTTTAAAATTTCGCTTATCCTTTTTGTCGCGTGCGTTACCAAAAAACTATATAAAATTAGGAAACCACTTGAAATAAAAAAAAATTTCAGTGACAAAGTAAGTTTGTGTACCTTTTTCCAAAAATAAAATCAGTGTTGTCCGAAAGCTGAATGTTACAACTTTATATGTGTTTTAAATTTGTAGCGTGCGTTAAGGTAAGTGCAAAAATTCAATCTATATATATAATAAAACAAAGTAAAAAAAAAATTTTTAAAGCTTTTTGAGCATATAATGGGCTTTTTGGTCAAGGAAGTTGCAAGTGCGAAGTCACATAAAAATGTAGTTACATCCACTGATTACCCAACGTTTCGCCAAACACCTTGGCATCCTCAGGGGCGTAAACTTTATTGACAAACATAATAAAACAAACATTATATTATAAGTACACATTTTTAAATATACAGATACATATATACATTATAACATTTAAAACCATCACAGTCAAAACAGAAATCACTTACATTTCAATGGATAAAATAAAAATTATTGTACTGTGTATACATATATATACATAGATACCTTAGTGATGGGCGAGTCCGAGATGTTTAGACAATCGAGAGAATCGCCATCGTTGCAAAATCACAATCGAGTCAAAAGTTGACTCGCTCCTCGACTACACAATCGCAAAAACACGATTGTTCCGAGTCAGCGAGTCGGAGGTTGTTTCGATGACATCTCGACTACACAACCGAGATGTTTTTGCGATTGTTCCGAGTCGGCGAGTCGGAGGTTGTTTGGATGACATCTCGACTACACAAGCGAGATGTTTTTGCGACTGTTCCGAGTCGGCGGGCCGGCTGTTGTTTTGATGATTTGTTTTAGTTGATAAAATAAACTGAATGAGTGTTGTTGACGAAGAAAGAAGGATTGTTAATGGAAGTGAGGCAAATACATATGTAAATAAATGAACCAAATTGAAAAATATGCTATATATAGACGCTGCATTTTTGCAATCACAATTAACGAATGTCGTGCTTAATAAATACAATTAATTATTTAAACATTAATACATTAATAAATTTTCTGAAGTGAGATGCTAACGAAACAAATTAATTTTACGAGCAGTGACAACGGCAATAGATTTGTACCACTGTATACTTTTTTAAGCAATTTTGATATTCAAGCGGCAACAACAAATGTTATGTATTTTTTGCAGCGAGTCCGAAATGTCGGGTTGCTTTGAAGACGAGAGGAATCATTGGCGAGTCCGAGATGTTTTAGCGATTGTTTCGACTGACGGAAATTTACGACTTGACTCGAATACGAATGAAAAAGATCGAGAGCATTCGAGATGTTTCAACAATCGAGAGGATCGAATAAAACATCTCGAACTCGCCCATCACTAAGATACCTTACTTAACAGGTAACTTTGTCAAACTAAAATATAAATAACTATAAACAAAATAAATAGGTAGCAGCAATGTCTTCGGTGTCTTCTTTTTTGTTAACCGTCCGTTCTCTATTTTTTAGTATATGTAAACTCTCTAATATGTATATAGTTTTCTCTCTCTTCTCATTGTATATTATCTTTGTGTTATCTATATCAGCTGTGTGGCCGTGTGTAAATATGTGATGAGCTAGGGCAGTATTAGTCTTGTGTTTTCTTATGTCCGCGTCATGCTCCGCTAGGCGTACACCCAGTGGTCTTTTAGTAGTGCCTATGTATATTTTATCGCATAGTGACTCCGATGTACCTTTACATGGTACTTCGTAAACCACGTTCGATTTTTGGAGAGTGTTAATTGGTGTTTTTGTTTTAGTAAAGACCCTAGAGAGTGTGTCGTTAGATTTATAAGCAAGTGTGATGTTTTGTGTTTTCTTACGGATATTATAGTCGATGTTTTCAGTAAATTTCGGTATGTACGTGACACTGTGATATTGCTTTGTTATGTCGTTAGTTGTGGTAGTGGGTATTATATTATGGTTTTTGTTGGTAGGTGATAATTTTTCGTCTACAAGAGTTTTGATAAGGTGTGTTGGGTAGCTATTTTTGATCAAGATGTTGTATATTTTACTTATGTTTTTTTGGTGGAATTGAGGATCGCTTATATTAATTATTTTGTTAATGAGGTTTTTGGCTGTATTAATCTTATATTTTTTGGGTTGAGCTGAAAAGAAGTTTATGATTCGCCCTGAAGAAATAGGTTTTGAATACCAGTCAAGTATAATATCATTGTTTTTCCTATGTATCAAGACGTCAAGAAAGGGGATTTGTGAATTTGATTCTTTTTCTAATGTAAATTTGAGTTTGTTGTGGTATTTGTTGAATGTGTCAAGAATAATTTCTACGTCATTTCTTTTGACAATGGCGAAAAGGTCGTCAACATACTTAACTATAAATTTAATGTCAATGTTATGTTTTTTCAATTCGCCTAATGAGTTATCTAGCAAGTCATCCATTACAATGTCTGCTATTGTCGGGGAAAGAGGATTACCCATAGGCATACCAAAATTCTGGGTGAAGATTTTCCCATCGTACATAAAATAATTGTTGTCTTGTAAACAGAAATTTAAAATTTTAAGGAACATGTTTTTCGGAATGTTAGTTGTTGACTGGATTTTATTGAATTTATTCATGATAATTTTTATAGCCAAGTATGTCGGTATATTGGTAAAAAGGGAAACCACATCTAGTGAAATTAGTATTTCATCGTCATCTATTTTAATTTTATCTAGTTTTTCTTTAAGTGCAAATGAGTTTTTTATATTGTATTCTTCAGAAATTAGGTTATTGATGGTTTTGCCAATAAATTTAGCAAGATGGAAGCATGGTACACCATAAGAAGAAGCAATAGGACGTAGAGGTAAGTGTGGTTTATGGATTTTTGGGAGTCCATAAAGTCGGGGGGCCAAGGGTGCACTGGAAGTTAATTGTTGTTTTCCTTTGAAGCTAATATTTTTATTTTTGTATAAAGCGTCAATCAAACTGTTGTTCTGTTTATGTAGAGTATTTGTTGGGTCGTTTCTAGCTGTTCTGTATGTATTTCTGTCTGACAGTAACTCGTTCATTCTATCCTTGTAGTCTCGTTTGTACATTGCCACTGTTTTGTTACCTTTGTCGGAGTCTAACTAAAAAGGAAAAAAATAAATTTTTAATATTTTTGAACAAGATTTATATTAGTCCTTAGTTCATTTTGGATCTTAATTTCAATCTAAGCATACATTTAACGTATTTCTTCAAAGCATTTCTGTATATGTATCAACATAAATAAAAGCGTGGGTGCTCTTTACGTAATGCATATCTTACGTAATTGGAATTTAAAGTTTTTATCGCTTCCTCCCATTTCACCAATACTGTTTTATAACATGAATATCTAATGAGTACCCGCGTACTCCACGTAAGTGGAGATCGCAGGCAATCAGAGATAATATTGAATACGTATACATAAATAATATGTACCCTGCAGGGAACTCAATAACTAGTGAGCAAAATTTCTAGTTCCGAACTGGCGAAAAGGTGTCAAAAGGGAACTAGATCAATTGTAGTTAGACCCTCACCAGTTCAGAAGGAGCGAATTGAGTGACCATTATAAGACACACTTTGATTTGTATGCAATTTCGAAGTGACAAAAATTCTATCAAAATTTTTTGTTCGTTCAATTGCCGTCGGTTTTGTATATTTCTGCAATTCTCAGATGTTTAGTGAAGCATTTTATATAAGGAGTTTTCTATTTGCATCTTAACTTGTATTAAATGAAATGTTCCCCTAATTATGCTTTTCCGATCCCTCAGGCTTATTTTTATTTTTTTTTTATTTTATTACTTTTTAATTATTATTGTAAATTTTTATTAAATAAATAATTAAAAAAATATTAGTTAAAAAAAAAACTTTAAAAAAATTATCATCCACCTTGACACCGACAGGATTCGAACCCGCGCCCCTCAGATTGAAAGGCACATGCGTTAGCCAGTCGGCCATCACGCTACTTGCATGAAGTGTGTCAAAGGCTGCACTTAAGCGGCAGATGTAAATCTGTAGAATTTGTAGGATACGAACACATCACACGAACACGAAGTACGTGACCAAACGATGGAAGTTAGTTACTATAAGTACTATCGAACTTACACAAAATAACTCAGAACGAAAAAAGACACTGAAGATGGCGCATATTAGCCGAAACCGGTTTGTCTCCAAACCAAACTTGACAAGGGATGACGGAGGATCGTTCCACAATACATCATATTCCTACCCTGTCGGAAAAACAAGCAACCAAAAAGTATTTAATAATGCCAGTCAGGCACATCAAATCCGGACAAATATTCTACTGATAGCATACAAAAGGCGACTACAGAAAATACACAACACCAAAGCCAACATATGGTTTAATAAACAATGTTTAATGAGCAAACTCATTCCAAAATACGCGCAAATAGGACACAAAATGAAAAACGATGATAAACGCAAAATTATAAGGAAAGCGGAAAACAGCTTCATTAGATGCGAAATCAGGAACCAACACGCAAAGAAGGAGCGCATGAATCAGGAATTACTACGCATCCATCTGGAGCTGATGGGAATCATTCCAGTCAGTTCCCTTCTGGAAACGTTAGATGCAATAAAAGAAGAGATCAAAGGAGCCATGGAAAACAAGTATAAAAAACTCAACAAAAAACTGGACGACCTTGACACAAAACAAAACAACAACAAAAAAGGCCCACAGCAGGAAAAAACATCTTTCCATCCAAGATTTGTTAACTTAACAAATCTTCCAATCAACGCCAAGGAAACACAGCTACTACAAAAAGGTTTAAAATACAACATCGAAAGCTACGATAGGAAAAAAGACGTGGAGAACACCATTGCGGACACGGAGGTGGCCATATCACTAATACCAAACGAGGAACAGGAGCACGCAAGGCATTTATGCAGACGCATAATCGAAAAGAGCATAAAAGCTGATGGAAAGAAAATGGTAGCAAATGAATATAAAACGGTAAAAGAATTGAGGAAAAAACTAAGAGAGAATAAAATAATAGCAACAAAAGCAGACAAAGGAAATACAACGGTGCTAATGGACGAAGAGGAATACACCACAAAAACAGGCCAACTCATCAAAGAAATGGGCTGCCGAGTGATGAGGAAGGACCCAACGGAGGGATACCAAATGGCAATAAAGCGTGCAATAAAACAGGAAAAAAAAAATATAGTAGACAACAAGATAGCCTACACTCTCACGACAATGAATCCATCGGCCCCGTCACTGATCGCACTACCTAAAATCCACAAAGCAGGAACACCTATGCGACCAATAGTAAACCATAAATCGGCACCAGGATATAGACTATCAAAACATCTAAATAAGCTACTAACCGAGACACTGGACCTGTCCAATAAATACACAATCAAGAACACGACGGAACTGGTCGAAAAACTGAACAACCTGAACGTACCTAAGGCTCGAAACTGGTATCGTTTGACGTGAAAGACCTATACCCTTTGATACCACTGACAGAAACACTAAAAACTCTAACTAAAATATTGACAGAAAAAACGAACAGAGACATTGCAACAGAGATCGTAAACACACTGAAAGTAACCCTGGACCAGAATTATTTCAAATTTGACAATAAAATATACAGACAAACTCACGGACTGGGAATGGGTAACCCCACATCAGCCATCCTTATGGAAGTATTTATGCAACATTTGGAGGAAAGTTACATGGAAGAACTGGCGAAAAATCTGGGGCTAAATTTTTATGCCAGGTATGTAGACGACATCATCTGCCTCATAACGGAAAATAAAGAAGAAAAAATTTTGGAATACCTCAACGGCCAACACAAAAATATAAAATTCACCATGGACGCAGAGAAAAATGGAAAAATCAACTACTTAGACCTCACAATTAAAATAAACAAAGAGACTAACAAATTTACTTACGAAATATACAGAAAACCCACAGCAACGGATACAGTAATACACAATAAATCTAGTCATCCTCAACAACACAAGAATGCCGCTTTCAGACATTTATTAACACGACTTGAACGGACCCCGTTAGAAAAGGAAGCTTACAACAAGGAACTCAGCACAATATACACAATCGCGGAGAACAACGGATATCAAAAAAGTTTGGTGAAGAAATTACAGAAAAACATAACTTCAAGGAAATCGGAAAACAAAGAAAAGGTAGAGAAGAAATGGGCAGTCTTATCATATACCGGAGCAACATCTTACAAGCTGGCTAAAGTTTTCCAAAAATATAACATTAATGCAGCATTTAAAACGAGGAACAGCATGGAAAAACTTCTACGAAACAACATTAACAAGGAAGACCCCTTTGACGAACAAGGCGTATACAAATTGACTTGCGAATGCCAAAATAGCTATATAGGACAAACAGGACGCCAAATCAAGACGAGATATCGACAACACGTAAGAGATTACAATAAGAAAATAAGGAAACCATCAACGACAGTGGAATCAAATTTCGCCAACCACATGGCAGAAACAAATGTACACCCATGAAAATAGGAAAAACAGCTAAAATTCTCCACATACAACACAAGGGAAAACGACTTAACGTATTAGAAAATATGGAGATATACAAACAGAAGACATTCGTAGGTAAAATAATAAATGAACAAATAAACACCGCATCAGATACATTATTTGAACCGCTTAAGCTATTATACCGAAAAGAGGACAGAAAACCTAAAACCGACATAAACAAAACAACACACAAGAGGACAATAACGGACTTTTACCTGCCTGTTTAATGAGGATACAAAAATAGATTTACATACCTAAACGCACAGACTTACACGCACACACGCATGCACGTCGCCCGAACGCACAAATGCACGAACACATCACACGAACACGAAGTACGTGACCAAACGATGGAAGTTAGTTACTATAAGTACTATCGAACTTACACAAAATAACTCAGAACGAAAAAAGACACTGAAGATGGCGCATATTAGCCGAAACCGGTTTGTCTCCAAACCAAACTTGACAAGGGATGACGGAGGATCGTTCCACAATACATCCATTTGTAGGTACCTGTAGCTAGTTCAGAACTATCGAAATTGTGCCAATAAACGAACTAGTGTGAACTGTAGAATTTAGTACTAGTTCGGAACTATCGAAAATGTAGTGCAGAGTGGGACAATTGACACCGCCTAGGACATCGCCGTGTTAAATTCGCCAGTTGATAATATGCAAAAGAGATTTAGCTCGCACTAGTAGTGTCGAAAAATGCACTAGAAGCAACCTAGTTCGGAACTAGAGATTTTCCCTACAGGGTATGTATATACATACATATGTTCATATGGAAACCATTCCCTTGTATGCATTCACCCAACCATACATAAATATGTGGATACATACATATGTACGCACAAATGCTTGGCTAAGGCAACTGCGAAAATCTGCTTGCATTTCCTTCCATACAATGCAGCTGAAAAATGTCCATGGCTACGTTCAGAAGGCGCAACCGTGGCGCAACAGTTGCGCAACTGTTGTGTTTTATCTTCTGAACGCAACGTTGAGTATTTCTGATCAACACAGCATGTTGTGATTTTGGAGACTTTTTTCCATCATAAATTTTTTACGCTCACTTTACACAACATGTTGAGCTTACGATTTTGACATATGTACAAAAATATAAATAGTGTTTATGAATTTTGGAATGTAATAAAAATGTTTCAAAGCCGCGAAATTATTGCCGATTACGTTGGGGATAATTAAAATACTAATTTGTTTATTTAATGTATCAGCTCGTTCAGAAGGCGAAAATTTTATCACTTTCCGATTACTGATATCTACACAACAGTTGTGCTCCACCGTTGCGCCTTCTGAACGTACCCCATGAGAAATTCTTTTCGTGAACGCTAAAATACTGCTCGCGATCAGTATTTCTCGCATTGCTTTTCTCATATGTGAACAGCCGACGCCGGCTTAGTTCGGTTTTATCACATGTGAGTGAGAAATTTTGGTTTGTTATTTTTCGCTCGCGAGTGAAAAATATGGAAATTTTTTTTTTGTTCACTTATCGCGAGTGAGAGGCATAATTTAAAACAAAACAAGTAGGGAAGACTAAGTTCGAGTGGAATCGAACATTAGATACTCAGCTGTATGCTTTCATTGTTTGTTTTCGTTTGATGGAAACACGATGTATAGCCACGTCCATTTTCAAAATTTTTATCAGTCATCCAACTAAGCATATGAATATTATTCTTTGTGCAAAATTTAATTCCTTTATGACTTCTAGTTACAAAGATGTCACGTTACAATTCCCAAAGGGTGTTCCAGAAATATCTGTGTTAAAAAGTAGGCGTGGCCATAAACCGATTTGAATAAATTTTTGCGTGTCTATTAATACAAGTTATAAAGGTGTAAAAACCAAGTTTCATCATAATATCTCAATTATTTGTCGAGTTATAGGCTAAGAAATCTCCTATATTCCTTTGTCTAAAAAGAGGCGGTGCCACGCCCATTTTCCAAAATTTTTCTACTTTTTGTTTCCGGTCTATTGTGGAACTTATGCCACAAAATTTCAATGAATTACCTTTATATTTGACAAAGATATCGCTTAAAATGTTTTTATTAGGCCACTTTATAATACCCATATATAAAAGTGGGCGTGGTAGTAAACCGATTGCGCTAAAATTTTGAGCGTGTATTACTACAAGCAATGAAAGTGTATACACCAAGTTTCGTCATAATATCTCAATTATTTGTCGAGTTATGGGCTCAGAAATCTCGTATATTCCTGCCTCTAAAAAGAGGCGGTGCCACGCCCATTTTTCAAAAATTTTGTGTTTTTCGTTTTATGTCCGCGGGTGGACTCCTCCTTTCAATGTTTGCCCCTTAATAAGTGGGCGAGGCACCGCCCATTTTTCAAAATTTTTGTGGTTTCTGTTTTATGTCCATAGTTGGACTCATGCGACAAAATTTCAGTGATATATCTTTATATTTGACAGAGATATCGCTTAAAATGTTTTATTAGGTCACTTTATAATATACATATATAAAAGTGGGCGTGGCCGTCAACCGATTTTAACAATTTTGCGTTCAAATGTTTGCCTAAGTAAGTAAATCACGCATACCAAATTTCATCGATATATCTTCAATGGTTTCTGAGTTATGACATATAAAACTTTCAATGTTTGACCCTTAATAAGTGGGCGTGGCACCGCCCATTTTCCAAAATTTCATCAAATTTCTTCATAGGGGCCTGAGCTCAACACGTGGGTAAAATTTCATCGCTACAGCTATAATAGTGACTGAGATACCAAATTTCCGATTATTTCTATATAGGAATAGTGGGCGTGGTCATGGTCCGATTTCGCCCATTTTCAATACCAACTGTCCCAGTGTCGATACCAACTTGCATTTCAAATTTCATCAAAATATCTCAATTTTTGCGCGAGTTAGAGTGTTTACAGACGGACGGACGGACGGACAGACGGACGGACGGAGGGACGGACGGACGGACATGGCTCAATCGATTTCTCTTTTCACCCTGATCATTTTGATATATATAAGTCTATATCTATCTCGATTATTTCATTCTGTTACAATCCACCGTTATGTGATTAAAACTATAATACTCTGTGTACTAGTACAGCTGAGTATAAAAATAGTTTGAAATATTCTCGCCCGCGAACGTGAATGAATGTGAGTGAGAATTTCCGAACCCTGAAAAATAGTCTCCCATCATATCCTCGTACCAAGACCCTTGAGATCGCCATTCAAAAATTATTAAGTCCTGATGAAATCTCTCACCCTGTTCATCACTTTCAGCACCTAAGTTTGTAGGGAATTATGAAGATGTGAAGGAATTTTAGGCGGTATATTACTTTCCTTGCTATATAGTTTTGCAATAAAGCAGCTTTTTGTTAACTAGAAATCCACAAACAGAACAAAAGTTGTAACTATTTCATGATAGATCGTATGCTTTTTGTTACTGCTTGCAGCAGTTTTTAACAAACTGTTTGTGGATTTCTAGTTAAAAAAAAGTTACTTTATTGCCAAAGATTTATTTTCTGATCGAAAAATAAAACTCAAAAAATAACTTTTATTTTCTGATCGATAAATAAAACTCAAAAAATAACTTTTATTTTCTGATGGAAAAATAAAACTCAAGAAATAACTTTTATTTTCTTATTGAAAAGTAAAACTCAAAAAATAACTTTTATTTCGCCACCGGGCCTACCTTCCTAGATTTGCCTTGGTATGACCGGGTAATAAATAGGTAATTTTTATGGTTTCAATGAAACTGCAACTTTTAATAAAATATGTTAGCATAGCTAACATAGCTCTATTTCGATTTTGTCCCGCGCAGCTGTCACAGTAAAGGCTAATATAATTATGAGTTACTATTTCATCCTCGTTTTCCATCCTTCTCCCCCCACAGAAAGCAGTAACCATTTCTGGTACCACTTACATAAATACTTTCTTTGTAGTATTCGTATTTTCTTGAGGAGAACAAATTGATTTTTGAATGGGGTGTATTTAACACTTTCTGCAAATCAAAACTGGCACATAAAAACGAAGGGTTTGCTGCAATTTGTTTTTGTTCTTTAAGAAATATTTCCTTTGCCTTTTCTTTATCTCTAAGATGCATTTAAACTCTTCGGTCTGATTTAAAATATTCTTGGTGACACTGTCCGATTGGTTATATTTTTCACATAAAACACATTTGTCCTTTTTAGGCATATGGAAGCCAATATGAAAAGATGTGTTAAAAATATCTCGAAAAACTCGTAGAGATAAAAAAGCTGATTCTTTATCAACAAACTTTAAATGATTTATATAGCATTTATATAATGTTGGTATATTTCTAAATTCCGATGGTAAATAGAGTTTGCTACTTTTATTGCGACAATAATGTGAGGTTACAGCAGGTAATTGAGTAATAAACGACTTTAATATTGCTACTTTCGCTTCATTAGACTTATTGTGCGGAGCTCCCTTTTAAGAAAATTTGCATTATTTCGGGTATAAATGATCATTTTTTGCGATATGTTCAATGTCTTCAACAAAAACTGTTGGCACACTTTTGCCTTAATATTATTAAAATTAATAGTATAAACAAAACTCCACTGTCTTTTGTTGCTTTCAGATCTTTTTCTCTGAATTCACTTACGTGTCATACACGATAGCAGCCAGTCACGTTTTCTTTTTTTATTACCCATACCTTCGGTGACCATCCGTTCTGTTTTTAGCAGAACAGTTCTGTTTTTCAGGCGCTTTTTCTGCGTATTTTTTTTTTCTCTGAAAACCCACAAATTGTTCTGTTTTTTTAAAATGTTCTGTTTTTTGTTCTGTTTTATGATAAATGCAAATCAAATATTGTTTTACAGCGGCAACCATTTTCTGATCAAAATGTAGGTTCCTATCGATATCACTTAGCAATCACTTTTAATCAGCTGGTGCGGAAGCATGTTCACTAGATAGGGTCGAAAAAAAGTTGTAAAAGTCCGCCCCTAAATTTGAAGCTTATGTTGAGAGGGTTAAGGGATACAAAAAAAATTGTTTCCCGCGAAATACCGCCGAAATTGTTTTTTTTTATACTCAGCTGTACTAGTACACAGAGTATTATAGTTTTGATTTCCTAACGGTGGATTGTAACAGAATGAAATAATCGAGATAGATATAGACTTATATATATCAAAATGATCAGGGTGAAAAGAGAAATCGATTGAGCCATGTCCGTCCGTCCGTCCGTCTGTCCGTCCGTCCGTCTGTCCGTCTGTCCGTCTGTACGCACGATAACTCGCGCAAAAATTGAGATATTTTGATGAAATTTGGAATGCAAGTTGGTATCAAGACAGGAACGGACGGTATTGAAAATGGGCGAAATCGGACCATGACCACGCCCACCTCCCCTATATAGTAAAAATCGGAAATTTTGTATCTCAGTAACTAATAGAGCTGGAGTGATAAAATTTCACCCACGTATTGACCTCAGGCCCTTATGAAGAAATGTGGTGAAATTTTGGAAAATGGGCGGTGCCACGCCCACTTATTAAGGGGCAAACATTGAAAGTTTTATGAGTCATAACTCAGAAACCGTTGAAGGTATATCGATGAAATTTGGTAGGCGTGATATACTTACTTAGACAAATGTTTGGACGAAAAATTTCCAAAATCGGTTGACGACCACGCCCACTTTTATATATGGGTATTATAAAGTGGCCTAATAAAAACATTTTAAGCCATATCTCTGTCAAATATAAAGATATATCATTGAAATTTTATGGCAGGAGTCCAACTATGGACATAAAACAAAAAACACAAAAATTTTGGAAAATGGGCGTGGCACCGCCTCTTTTTAGAAACAGGAATATACGAGATTTCTTAGCCCATAACTCGACAAATAATTTATATATAATGACGAAACTTGGTGTGTACACTTTTATTACTTGTAGTAATACATGTTCAAAATTTTAGCGAAATCGGTTGACGACCACGCCCACTTTTATATATGGGAACTATAAAGGGGCCTAATGAAAACATTTTAAGCGATATTTTTGTCAAATATAAAGATAATTCATTGAAATTGTGTGGCATGAGTTCTACAGTAGACCGGAAACAAAAAGTATAAAAATTTTGGAAAATGGGCATGGCACCGCCTCTTTTTAGACAACGGAATCTACGAGATTTCGGAGCCCATACCTCGACAACTAATTGAGATATTATGACGAAACTTGGTTTATACACTTTTATAACTTGTGTTAATAGACACGCAAAAATTTATTGAAATCGGTTTATGACCACGCCTACTTTTTAACAAAGATATTTCTGGAACACCCTTTGGAAATTTGTAACGTGACATCTTTGTAACTAGAAGTCATAAAGGAATTAAATTTTGCACAAAGATATGCTTAGTTGGATGACTTTATGCAGCACTCGCTTATATAAAATACACCGTGTTTCCATCAAACGTAAACAACAATGAAAGCATACAGCTGAGTATCTAATGTTCGATTCCACTCGAACTTAGGCTTCCTTACTTGTTTTCTTGTAACTTTGTTATTTATTATCCGATTTTTAAAATTGATACGTCCATAGTTTCGTATTTTGAAGCTCTACATTTCCTTCTAATGTCCTTTTGAGCTCTGAAGTCGTTTTCACATAGTTGGGTCAGCTAACTTATTTGTATGTCCATGTTCTTTCTTTTGCCAGATGAAAGTGCTTCAAAATTCATGACAATGTTGCCTTAAAACGGTTTTACTAAATTAATAAACAAAGAAGTTACGTCACGACGAATATTTAATGTAGCTATTATTTAACTAATTTTTTTTAAGCAATTCAGTATATGTAAAGTTGTAAAAGTCCGACCCTAAATTTCAAGCCTATATTGAGAGGATTAAAGAGAAAATTTTATTTTTTTTTCTGATCCCGCGAAATAGTTTTTTTTTATTGTAACTTTGTTATTTGACATTACGCAAATTGAATCGCAAAATATTTGTATGGTAGAAGTTGCTTTACTAATAAAAGACCTTAAATTAAAAATTGCAGAACGAAGAGATGAACTTTTTTTACCGCTAATGATGAAGAAAATAGTTTCAGAGTTGGAAAAAATCAGGAACTGTAGATTTAAGTAAAATAAAAAATCTTGCAAAACTTTTTTACATTAATTGCGCTGATTATTTAAATCAGTGGGACCATGTGTATTAAGAGGTCGAAGTGATGGAATGGTTACTTTTGCGTAGAGTTCCACCTTGGCATGATGTTTGAAGAAATTTGATTTATATTTCGGAAAAGAGAACCCAGACTAAAATTAATGACAGCGAATTATTTGATGAGTTGACATGTATTAAGAATTATATGACTCCAAACAAACTAAAGGAATGGGTGAAAGGGGGAAATCTAGTCGATATGAAATGGGTTGAAATATTTCAACATTTTAACAAAAATGCTATAACTTTTAAAAATATTTTAAAAATAGTAGAATTCAATATATGTTTACCGGGTTCAAATGCCCCCACTGAAAGGATATTTTCAATTTTAAACAATATATGGACTGATGAAAAATAAAAAATTCAAATTGAGACTGTGAAATCCATTTCAATAACTAGATGTAACTATCATTTTAATTGCTTAGAATTTAAGAATTACTTACAAAATGAGGAAAACGTACTTAAATAAATTTCTGCCCCAGAAAATGATCAGTAATCTATATATATAAAAATGATTTGGTATTTAATTGTAACGCTAAAACTTGAAAACGGCTGAACCAAATCAAATACTTCCTTAGGGGGGTTTGTTTGTTGTTACCCCGCGAAGATTTAGTCGAAGAAAAAATAAAAAAAATTTAGGGGGGCTGGCACCTCCCATACAACCTTAATTTTTAAAGCTGATTATCTCTAAAACAGTTCAGGGTAGGGAGCTGAAAATTGGTATCGAGGTAGGTGATATCAATACCCTTCTCACTCAGAAAAGTGGGGGTTATTAGAAAACGGGGCGTGGCACCTCCCATACAACCTTAATTTTTAAAGCTGTTTATCTCTAAAAGAGATTAGGTAGGGAGCTGGAAATTGGTATAGAGGTAGGTGATATCAATACCCTTCTCACACAGAAAAGTGGGGGTTATCAGAAAAGGGGGCGTGGCACCTCCCATACAACCTTAATTTTTAAAGCTGATTATCTCTAAACGAGATTAAGGTAGGGAACTGAAAATTGGTATAGAGGTAGGTGATATCAATACCCTTCTCACTCAGAAAAGTGGGGGTTATCAGAAAAGGGGGCGTGGCACCTCCCATACAACCTTAATTTTTAAAGCTGATTATCTCTAAAACAGTTCAAGGTAGGGAGCTGAAAATTGGTATAGAGGTATGTGATATCAAACCCCTTCTCACTCAGAAAAGTGGGGGTTATCAGAAAAGGGGGCGTGGCACCTCCCATACAACCTTAATTTTTAAAGCTGATTATCTCTAAAACAGTTCAAGGTAGGGAGCTGAAAATTGGTATAGAGCTAAATGATATCAAAACCATTCCCACGCATAAAAGTGGTGGTTATCGGAAAAAGGGGCGTGGCACCTCCCATACAAACATAATTTTTCATGCTGAATATCTCTAAAATTGTTTACGCTAGGGGCTTGGGAATTGGTGTGGAGATAAACGATAACAATTCCATATTAACGCAAAATAATAGGAGTTATACGAAAAGGGGGCGTGGCACTTCCCAACAACACTTAATTTTTTAAGCTGAATATCTTTAAAAGGATTTAAGTCAGGGACCTGGAAATTGGTACAGAGCTATATGATATCAAAACAATTTTTGCGCATAAAAGTGTAGGTTATCGGAAAAGGGGGCGTGGCACCTCCCATGCGTTCTTAAGGTTTAAGGCTAAATATCCTTAAAAGCGTTTAATACCATGTTCACCCAAAAAAAAAAGATTTATCGAAAAATTGGGCGTTTCACCTCCCATACGTACTAAACTTTTGAGGCTGAATATATCTAAAAGGGTTGGAGGAGGGGCTTGAAAACCATTATGGAGGTATACTATATCAATCTTCTTACTTACTTAGTGAAAATAGCCAATACTCAGTGAAAATAAATATCCGGAACAGAAAACTAAAAATGTTGTGTATCGTGCAGCCTTAAACTGAATACTAAAATTATATTTTTTTGAAGTTGTATACACAATGAAGTAGTGAAAAATCGTTAATTTTCTATTAAAAAAAATCTATTTTGGGCAGAACGAAGTTTGCCGGGTCAGCTAGTCTATATACATATATAAAAATGATTTGGTATTTAATTGTAACGCCAAATCAAATACTTCCTTAGGGGGGTTTGTTTGTTGTTACCCCGCGAAGGTTTAGTCGAAGAAAAAATAAAAAAATGTTAGAGGGGCGTGGCACCTCCCATACAACCTTAATTTTTAAAGCTGATTATCTCTAAAACAGTTCAAGGTAGGGAGCTGAAAATTGGTATAGAGGTAGGTGATATCAAACCCCTTCTCACTCAGAAAAGTGGGGGTTATCAGAAAAGGGGGCGTGGCACCTCCCATACAACCTTAATTTTTAAAGCTGATTATCTCTAAAACAGTTCAAGGTAGGGAGCTGAAAATTGGTTTAGAGGTAGGTGATATCAAACCCCTTCTCACTCAGAAAAGAGGGGGTTATCAGAAAAGCGGGCGTTGCACCTCCCATACAACCTTAATTTTTAAAGCTGATTATCTCTAAAACAGTTCAAGGTAGGGAGCTGAAAATTGGTATAGTGGTAGGTAATATCAAACCCCTTCTCACTCAGAAAAGTGGTGGTTATCAGAAAAGGGGGCGTGGCACCTCCCATACAACCTTAATTTTTAAAGCTGATTATCTCTAAAACAGTTCAAGGAAGGGAGCTGAAAATTGGTATAAAGCTAAATGATATCAAAACCATTCCCACGCATAAAAGTGGGGGTTATCGGAAAAAGGGGCGTGGCACCTACCATACAAACTTAATTTTTCATGCTGAATATCTCTAAAATTGTTTACGCTAGGGGCTTGGAAATTGGTGTGGAGATAAACGATAACAATTCCATATTAACGCAAAATAATAGGAGTTATACGAAAAGGGGGCGTGGCACTTCCCAACAACACTTAATTTTTTAAGCTGAATATCTTTAAAAGGATTTAAGTCAGGGACCTGGAAATTGGTACAGAGCTATATGATATCGAAACAATTGTTGCGCATAAAAGTGTAGGTTATCGGAAAAGGGGGCGTGGCACCTCCCATACATACTTAATTTTTCAAGCTGTATATCTATAAAAGCGTTTAAGGTTGGGACCTAAAAATTGATCAGGATATTAACGATATCAATAGCGTGCTTATGAAAAAAACAGTAGTTTTGGGAAAAGGGGGCGTGGAACCTCCCATGCGTTCTTAATTTTTAAGGCTAAATATCCTTAAAAGCGTTCATGGCATGTACATAGTTATCACTATGCAGATATACGATATCAATACCATGTTCACCCAAAAAAAAAGATTTATCGAAAAATGGGGCATTGCACCTCCCATACGTACTAAACTTTTGAGGCTGAATATATCTAAAAGGGTTGGAGGAGGGGCCTGAAAACCATTATGGAGGTATACTATATCAATCCTCTTACTTACTTAGTGAAAATAGCCAATACTCAATGAAAATAAATATCCGGAACCAGGAGCGGATTTACATAAGGGCAACATGGGCAGCTGCCCAGGGCGCCGTTTCAATAGGGGCGCCAAAACTAAGACAAGGAAAAATTTTTTTTTTTTATTTATCAAAAATTTTTTTTTTTTAATATTACGAGTACAACAAGAATGAACGATTTTTTCAATTTTTTATAGAAAAAAAATTAATCATAGTACATTTCAGAACATTGGTACAGTTCTTAATAGGGCTGATGATTTGACCCGGGTAATGAGATACCCGGGTACCCGGGTAGTGAATGAAGCCCTACCCGGGTAATGCCCGGGTACCCGGGTTTTTTATTACCCGGGCAGGCCCGTTCGGCCCGGGTAGCCGGGCATCGAAAAATTACCCGGATACCCGGGCGGCCTCGAAACTGTTAGAAATGAAATTTTAAAGACTCCGTATGTATAGAAAGATCGTACAATATGAGTATCAAACGAAAGGAGATGGCTTCTGGTTTCATTTGGACTTCGATATGTTTCGATAAATTAATCGATAACTGAGTTATCGGTCAAAATGTTATTGCCCAAAAACATTAAAATTATACTACAATATGGGTGTCAAACGAAAGGGGATGGCCCCAGGTTTCATTTGAACTTCGATATATTTCGATAAATTTATCGATAACTGAGTTATCGGTCAAAATGTGATTGCACAAAAACCTTAATATTACCTTACAATATGGGTATCAAACGAAAGGGGATGGCCCCAGGTTTCATTTGAACTTCGATATATTTCGATAAATTTATCGATAAGTGAGTTATCGGTCAAAATTCGATTGCACAAAACCTTAATATTACCCTACAATATGGGTATCAAACGAAAGGGGATGGCCCCAGGTTTCATTTTAACATCGATATATTTCGATAAATTTATCGATAACTGAGTTATCGGTCAAAATGTTATTGCCCAAAAACATTTAAATTATACTACAATATGGGTATCAAACGAAAGGGGATGGCCCCAGGTTTCATTTTAACTTCGATATATTTCGATAAATTTATCGATAACTGAGTTATCCGTCAAAATGCGATTGCCCAAAAACATTAAAATTATACTACAATATGGGTGTCAAACGAAAGGGGATGGCCCCAGGTTTCATTTGAACTTCGATATATTTCGATAAATTTATCGATAACTGAGTTATCGGTCAAAATGTGATTGCACAAAAACCTTAATATTACCTTACAATATGGGTATCAAACGAA
Source organism: Urophora cardui (assembly GCA_960531455.1). Lineage (NCBI taxonomy): Eukaryota > Metazoa > Arthropoda > Insecta > Diptera > Tephritidae > Urophora > Urophora cardui. The sequence goes on along the minus strand of OY482670.1, from coordinate 74,059,234 downwards.
AGGGGATGGCCCCAGGTTTCATTTGAACTACGATATATTTCGATAAATTTATCGATAACTGAGTTATCGGTCAAAATTCGATTGCACAAAACCTTAATATTACCCTACAATATGGGTATCAAACGAAAGGGGATGGCCCCAGGTTTCATTTTAACATCGATATATTTCGATAAATTTATCGATAACTGAGTTATCGGTCAAAATGTTATTGCCCAAAAACATTTAAATTATACTACAACATGGGTATCAAACGAAAGGGGATGGCCCCAGGTTTCATTTTAACTTCGATATATTTCGATAAATTAATCGATAACTGAGTTATCGGTCAAAATGTGATTGCACAAAAACCTTAATATTACCCTACAATATGGGTATCAAACGAAAGGGGATGGCCCCAGGTTTCATTTGAACTTCGATATATTTCGATAAATTTATCGATAACTGAGTTATCGGTCAAAATGCGATTGCACAAAAACCTTAATATTACCTTACAATATGGGTATCAAACGAAAGGGGATGGCCCCAGGTTTCATTTTAACTTCGATATATTTCGATAAATTTATCGATAACTGAGTTATCGGTCAAAAACCTAATTTTGTACGATATATCGACCAAATTTTTTGTGTCACTTTATATACTTTTGTTGTAGAAACTAAGCACATTGTATGCCAAAAAAGCAGTACTATATTAATTTGAACTCTTTCCTATATAATACAGCCAGAAATATCATAATCTTTGTAAATATGTTCTGAGAAAAAAAACCCGCATGTAGCACAGTACACGTGATGGAAGTTAACTTATTACATTAAGACCAGCCACAAATGACAGCAGAAAACGCGCAGAACTTGGGCAGGCAGAAAACGCCGGTTTACAAAAACCCTCGATTTCCTTGTACTTCTGCCAATGGGCACACATGAAGACGCGCGTTTCTATGGCTTTCTGCCCAAGTTCTGAGCGTTTGCTGCCGTCATGTGTGGCTGGTCGAAGAGTAATTATAACGAAAAAATCTGAAGTAAAATGACGTCTAAGCTTGTTACTTTGTTTTGCTTTTATTAAATTTTTTAAACCATGTTAAATTAATCCAAAATGAAGTAAGATATCCTATACAAATAAAACGCTTAAGGTTTCAGACAAATCGCAAAAAATAGCATACCTTTGACCCATATCTGGCTGCCCGACCTAGGAATAATAATCAGTACATCCTACGTGAAAGCCCTGCACAATACCTTTCGGGAGCATCCCATGGGAAATGGTAAATTTGTCCCGTACAAACATTTCGATTTCTCACACATATACCAGTTTTTCAAATGCAAGCTTCTGCTTTTGTTTAGAAATTAGCCACACAATATTGATGAACCAGAAACTTTGTTTGATAACCTTTTGGCTTGTCGGTAAATTGTAAATATTTAAACCATTTGTCCCGTACAAACAATTTAAAAAATTACATTACAGCATTTTTAATTCTTTTGGAATAAACTTATTTCTAATATTTTTTCTGTTTGAATAAAACTTGATATTAGTGCTACCACATTTACTTTTTTATTTTTATCGAATACAATTAATTTGCCAAAAATTGCTCCTGGTTTGCATAAACCAAGGATCATGGTAGACCAGTCCTATCACGTACAAACACATAACTTTTTTAAGATTTTGCATGCATACACGAATATTTCAAAAGCAAGTTTCTGCTTTTAATAAGAGTATTATCAAACAGTAATAATGCACCAGATATTCTGTTGGTTAACATTTTGGTGTGCCTTTAATTCAAATCGAAAACTGTAAAAATTCGTACAATTTGTCCCGTAAAAACCTTCATTTGATACCAATATTGCTCAGAAATATTCCGTGGTTAACCAATACCCGCATTCTAGAAATTGCCATCGCTAAATGAGATCGCCATCCCCTTTCGTTTGATACCCATATTGTAAGGTAATATTAAGGTTTTTGTGCAATCACATTTTGACCGATAACTCAGTTATCGATAAATTTATCGAAATATATCGAGGTTAAAATGAAACCTGGGGTCATCCCCTTTCGTTTGATACCCATATTGTAAGGTAATATTAAGGTTTTTGTGCAATTACATTTTGACCGATAACTCAGTTATTGATAAATTTATCGAAATATATCGAAGTTCAAATGAAACCTGGGCCATCCCCTTTCGTTTGACACCCATATTGTAAGGTAATGTTAAGGTTTTTGTGCAATCAGATTTTGACCGATAACTCAGTTATCGATAAATTTATCGAAATATATCCAAGTTAAAATGAAACCTGGGGCCATCCCCTTTCGTTTGATACCCATATTGTAAGGTAATATTAAGGTTTTTGTGCAATCGCATTTTGACCGATAACTCAGTTATCGATAAATTTATCGAAATATATCGAAGTTCAAATGAAACCTGGGGCCATCCCCTTTCGTTTGACACCCATATTGTAAGGTAATGTTAAGGTTTTTGTGCAATCATATTTTGACCGATAACTCAGTTATCGATAAATTTATCGAAATATATCCAAGTTAAAATGAAACCTGGGGCCATCCCCTTTCGTTTGATACCCATATTGTAAGGTAATATTAAGGTTTTTGTGCAATCGCATTTTGACCGATAACTCAGTTATCGATAAATTTATCGAAATATATCGAAGTTCAAATGAAACCTGGGGCCATCCCCTTTCGTTTGATACCCATATTGTAGGGTAATATTAAGGTTTTTGTGCAATCGCATTTTGACCGATAACTCAGTTATCGATAAATTTATCGAAATATATCGAAGTTCAAATGAAACCTGGGGCCATCCCCTTTCGTTTGATACCCATATTGTAAGGTAATATTAAGGTTTTTGTGCAATCGCATTTTGACCGATAACTCAGTTATCGATAAATTTATCGAAATATATCGAAGTTCAAATGAAACCTGGGGCCATCCCCTTTCGTTTGACACCCATATTGTAAGGTAATGTTAAGGTTTTTGTGCAATCAGATTTTGACCGATAACTCAGTTATCGATAAATTTATCGAAATATATCCAAGTTAAAATGAAACCTGGGGCCATCCCCTTTCGTTTGATACCCATATTGTAAGGTAATATTAAGGTTTTTGTGCAATCGCATTTTGACCGATAACTCAGTTATCGATAAATTATCGAAATATGTCGAAGTTCAAATGAAACCTGGGGCCATCCCCTTTCGTTTGATACCCATATTGTAGGGTAATATTAAGGTTTTTGTGCAATCGCATTTTGACCGATAACTCAGTTATCGATAAATTTATCGAAATATATCGAAGTTCAAATGAAACCTGGGGCCATCCCCTTTCGTTTGATACCCATATTGTAGGGTAATATTAAGGTTTTTGTGCAATCGCATTTTGACCGATAACTCAGTTATCGATAAATTTATCGAAATATATCGAAGTTCAAATGAAACCTGGGGCCATCCCCTTTCGTTTGATACCCATATTGTAAGGTAATATTAAGGTTTTTGTGCAATCGCATTTTGACCGATAACTCAGTTATCGATAAATTTATCGAAATATATCGAAGTTCAAATGAAACCTGGGGCCATCCCCTTTCGTTTGACACCCATATTGTAAGGTAATGTTAAGGTTTTTGTGCAATCAGATTTTGACCGATAACTCAGTTATCGATAAATTTATCGAAATATATCCAAGTTTAAATGAAACCTGGGGCCATCCCCTTTCGTTTGATACCCATATTGTAGGGTAATATTAAGGTTTTTGTGCAATCGCATTTTGACCGATAACTCAGTTATCGATAAATTTATCGAAATATATCGAAGTTCAAATGAAACCTGGGGCCATCCCCTTTCGTTTGACACCCATATTGTAAGGTAATGTTAAGGTTTTTGTGCAATCAGATTTTGACCGATAACTCAGTTATCGATAAATTTATCGAAATATATCCAAGTTTAAATGAAACCTGGGGCCATCCCCTTTCGTTTGATACCCATATTGTAGGGTAATATTAAGGTTTTTGTGCAATCGCATTTTGACCGATAACTCAGTTATCGATAAATTTATCGAAATATATCGAAGTTCAAATGAAACCTGGGGCCATCCCCTTTCGTTTGATACCCATATTGTAAGGTAATGTTAAGGTTTTTGTGCAATCAGATTTTGACCGATAACTCGATAAATTCTCGTTTTTGAGGAACAAAAG